>JACVCZ010000006.1:3620055-4826740 GCA_020829145.1 Drosophila nigrodunni | reverse complement strand
CAGGCAGCGCCAACAGTGCAACAAGTATCTAAAACAAACAGCTGACAACACACGACTTAGGGACACCTACTGCTGAAACGAATACTAGATTTTAAGTAGAAAGATTCAGGGTATCTTTGTCTGCATCGAAAGTGTTTTCTGGATATATATAAATTTGATCTTGCGGTGCTATGTGCTTGAAACCGTTTTCCGCGTTTACTACGCTTCTATGTGCCCTACGAACACTGGCCTAGTATAGGAAGCTAACACACAATCACACACACACCACACCTCCACATACAGAGAGAGAGAGACATCCAAGCACAATGGCGGTTTCAAGTGCGGCTAGAGTGGAATTGTTTTGATTGTTGGAGTTGCACGCAACATGTTGGAAGCGAACCTGCTGCAACATGTTGTCAGCCTGCGGCAACAAGTTCATATTATCGACTGCAACGTAAACACAACCAAGGCAGCAATCGAACAACTAGGCAACAACAAACGACAACAAACAGAGGCAGAGGCAGGAGCGGAGACAGAGGCAGTAGCAACGACGCAGGCAGTGGTAGCATCAACTCTAGCAACAGCAGCAGCAGCAACTAAGTATCCATATCCGCAGCTTTGGCATGTTTGAGCTCAGTTAGATAGAGATACAGATAGACAAGAAGACGGACGCAGTAAGTGAAGACAGACAGACAAGCGATGGCAACGCTCGCAATGCTGACGCTCAGTCTCTATCTCCGTCTCCGCTTGCGTCTCTGCCACAGCACACCTCTCCTTACCCCTGAGGCGTTCGCTTGTAATTATAATATTTCAACCCAAATGTTGCCGCTGGCCATGCGCCAATGATGGATTTCAACTCTCTGCCCGCTCTCAGTCTTGCCATATAATATGCCATACTACAAGCACACCCAACCACACACACACACACAAACTAACGCATAAATATATGTATATACACTTATATATATATATATATATATGTATTCAGACATTCCCAGCTGGTTTTTGGCCTGGGATCTGGCAACGAGGTGCGCCTTCTCTCGTTCCGGGGTTGCTTGATGCCGCTGTGCAATTTGTGGCCAGAGGGCAAAACGGATTGGCCGCAAGCCATACATGTGAATAAAATTACATTCACTATTTTATATGCTAACATATATACCATTAACTCTGGGTGTGTTTTTGTCTGTGTGTGTGCTATATACAACTAATACTTTTGTCTAGAAATACTTGAATATAACGCGATGTTATAGAAAAAATAATTGAATTGGCCGCTTGGTGCGTCACTGGCAATACTGGCAACACTAGCAATAACAGTAACAAACAAGATTAGATCATAGTTAAACTCACACAACAACTAGAACCATGTCTAAATGCCTTTTGGCCATAACCGCGGAGAAAAGGGTAAAACACGCTGCCACTGACAAGCGGCAAAGTTAAGAGTTGCTTGGCTCAAAACTGCTAAAGAGTTGAAGTCTCTCACTTCAAAGTTTTCATTTCTCTGTGCTCGGCTCCACTCGTTTGCAGCTAAACATTAATCAGTCAAACAACCAAATAACTCACAGACCTGGCTAATAGAGACATAGACATGGCCAGTTGTCAGAGTGGGCAAATGATACAAAACAAAAGTAAATAAAAACTTGAACTAATGTCTTGGCCAAAGAAGCAGTTGAACTTTAACTTCAGAAGTAGACATTCAATGGGAATCTTAAGCAGGTATTACGAAGGTAGTTAAGGAACAGTACACTGAAAGGAATTAAGCAGCCCTTAGTTAGTTAGAAAAGTAAAATTATAGTCAAATTGCATGATTTAAAAATCTGTTAAAACTGGATATATCTTACTTAAATTTAAATTAAAATCAAATTTAAGTTAAATGCTTTCTTAAAATATTTAAAACGGATTTTATATTACAAAGTAAGCATTGAGCAAGTGTCCATCAATGTGTCATTTAGCAGAGCTTTATTAAGTACATTTTAATGCATACTCTTACGCTCTTTTATGCATATTACTCGGCTCGGCGTGTGTGTGTGTGTGCGTGTGCTGCTGTAATTAAATTGACATCAATTAAGCTTATGCATCCTGCAGCTTCTGCGGTCCTGCTCAAGTGCTGCTCATTAAACAATTAAAGGATAATTATCAACGGCGTTGCCTTTTTGAAATTTTCATGCGCAAAGTGTTAAAATCACTTAATAGGCCGCATCAGAATGTGCCCAGACCCTGCCCTTGCCTGCTCAGACCCTGTCTGCCCTTGCAGCTGTCTGTCTGTAGCAGTGTCCTTCAGTCCAACTGTCCGTATGGCGACAGAGTTGCTCGCATCAGTTTCACCTGTGTGAGAGTTTATGATGACGCGGCTGTTTGTTTAATTGTAGCGTTAAACGGCACACACACACACATAGGAGTATACATATATGATATGGCCATATGGCGTTGTCTGTAATATTGTGCCAACAACAACAGCTACGACAGCAGCAAGTTCAACATCAACAACAACAGCAGTCAACACTATTCTGGACTGAGGCAGAAGCGGCGAAGCATAAGCTCACATTAATGCAGTTACACACACACAAACACAAACATATATACACACACACGCACTGCTGTACACACACTCGACACTTTGGTAGACACAAACCAAACATCAGCCAAGAGCAACAACAGCAACAACAACAACAACACGAGTCGAAACTGTCGATTCAGTCAGTAGTCGCAGTCAGTCAGTCAGTTAGTAAAGCAATTTACAGACATGTGTAACACACACACACACACTACCACGAACACATACGAAAACACCTTCACGCCGCGCAATTGCAAATGTAGAGCAAAAATTCGCACGATGAAAAATGGCGCAAATGCATTTTAGGCCACCTTTCCGAGGGGCTAACTCACACGTAGACGCCCACAAAAAAACCAGCTAAAAACTATAACAAACAGCGGGAAAAAAGTGTGAAACTGAAAAAAAAAGTTAAAACAAGAAATTGTACAATTAAACAGTAGCCAACTAACCAAAGCGTAAAGTGTGCTGAGAAATTGGCTTAAACTGTGCAAGTGTGCGAAGTTTTAACTGCTTCTGATTAACTCGATTGAAGACAATGGTGAAAGATAAGTGCTGCAACAAGTTTTAGATCAATATGAGATAAGGAAGAAATGGAGAAAGCTGAAATTGTGTAGCATGTGCAGGTGCAACTTTAGATATTAATAGCAGATCAATATTATTATATTAAGTTGAACAAGTTATTAGGCTTTTCAAAATATACTGCATTAAAAGCTTAGCAACATTTTTCATTCATATTGCTTCGCTTCATTTTTTCCTTACAAACTTTGTTTAGAACTTTCAGAAAACAAACATAGCTTTTTAAATACACAAAAATTACAAAAGAAAATAGTCAGAAAGTATTCAAAAATGCTCAACTATTGCCTTTTGATTTGGATTTGTTACATTGTAGTTTCACAGCAGACGTACGACAAGAAATATGTATCCATACCCGATACCGATAATTGTATATTGAGCTGTAATGGCACCTTCATTTGCATTAAACATAAAGACTGCGAGGAACTGTATTATCATTATGATCTGCGTGATAATCAGCACAGTATGATCAGTGAACTGTTAGTCTATGGCCACAATGGATTACGCAATCGATTGGCATTAATTTTGGGTGCCTGTGATATGCTGCGAGTTACCTGGGATGATGATCTAGCCGAGCTGTCCAATCGCCATCATAGAAATTGTGAACGGAATATAGTTTGTGATAGCAGATATAACAAATCTGGTATAGAGAAAAATATGGAGCGAAAGCTGCATCAGAAAATCTTTATAGGTAATGCCAGTCACTTGGTGCAGAATAGTTATTTCCTCAAAAATATTTATGCGACTAACTTTATTGAAACCGCCGTGGGAAATTGGTATATGGAACATCAAATGATAGACTTTCCGAAGACCACAAAATACAATGGGGAATCCTACTATAAACTAATTGGAGATAACAACTTTACGCACATTATCAATCCACAGACCCATCGAATCGGTTGCTCCTATGCCAGGTGCGCATTGCATTAACTGTTCAGTACTTGAAACATTAGCTTTATTTTCTTTAGATTTTATAATGGATTAAGCTTGATCTGCTATTACTTTCCCTACCTACGCAATGGTACCATTTTTTTACGCATAAAGCCCAAGGAATATCAATGTCCCTATCATTTTCCAATACTGGATCCTGTGTTCAAAACCCTTTGCGGTTATGCAGTTTATTCCTAACACTTACTTGCCCAACTTATCCAATTAAATGATGAATTTGTTGTGTGTTTTAAGTGACACAAAATTTTAAGCTAAAGAGAGAACTTTTTGTGGATTAAATACTTTCGTATACTTTAGTTGAAGTGCCCAACTCCTGCACACTTTAGCAGACTGGCCATAATCACATGACCCTTATCATGGTTGCCTACATAACCGCATCCCAAAGCGCACACTTTCGCCTCGAAGCAAATACTACGGGAGATAGGTAAGCTTTAATTTGCTTAGACTAGGAAATACCCTGGAAATTAAATTCTATAGAGTTTTGTTTATTTTAAACAAAAGAGGGTAAGTTATGGGACAGAGTTCTTTAGATAGCTTAGGGTATAACAAACGCTACATACCCTGTTCATTGAATTCACTGCTGGGTATTTAAAAGACCGCATAAATTCCTGTTTTCGGCTTTGTGGCCGCATTTTGCGGTTGCCTGCTCCGTTGTGGTGCTGCTTCTGGGGCTGCTGGTGGTGGTTGTGGTGGTGTAGCATCCAGTACGACTTCGACTTGGACTCACACTCGGACTATGGTTTGGCTTTGGCTCTGCCTCATAAACGGAGTGGCAGCGCCGCAGTTGCCCGGAAGGTGTAAAACTTGTTGGTGTATTGTTATGTTGCTGTTACCGTTGTTGTTGTTGCACACTTTTCAAAACTGCCTGTCAATGCGTGACATTTCATATTTAAGTTATAATCTGCATGCATTACTTTTGGGATCGCCAGGCGTCCAACACACACACATACCACCAAGAGAGAGAGAGAGAGAGAGAGACGGGCAAAACGAGGTGAAGACTCCAACATGTATAAATTTAATGGTATACAAAATTAACTGGAGGCTAATTTTCAATAAAACTGACAGCATTGTAAAATGAGGAAAGCGCACACTCACACACACACACACATACACACGTATTTGTTCTTTTGTGCCTGACGTGCAGCAAATTGAAATGGAAACGAGTCAAATACAAAAACAAATACATTAATTCACATACACAAACACTCACACACACGCACACATGTCCGTAGCCTACACAGATGTCCGCTTTATAAATTAAACAAAAACTTAATAAATAGCTAGAAGCAATTAAGTTGCAATTAATAACGACATTTGTCTTTGTGGCCAAAGAACCCACTCACAGAACCAGAAGTCCTTTACTCACTCCCTCTCTCCAACACGCTGTCTTTCTACTCTGCCATCTGTCTCGTTCTATCAAACGGTCAAAGTGCAGCACAAGTCAGTCGCTGGCATCAAACATGCTGCTGCAAACATCAAACCTGTTTCAAGGCTTATCACTGCAGACGCATCTAAATTATTACGAATGCCGGCAGCTCAACACACGCACACACATACCGCAAACGCAGCGTAAACACAACGAAGTCGTCATCCCCACTCTTCGTCTCGCTCTTGTTCGCACAACGTTGTTGCGCACGAACATGTTGCGAGCGAACGAACGAGCCTCGGGCCATACAGCGAACTCGTGCTCTCAGCTTGGGTTGGGTTGGGTCTGATTTGTCTCTCCCGTTGTTGTTGTTGCCTGCCTTGTCTTGCCTGCTGCCTGCTTGCCTGCCATTCTGCCTGCCTGCTTGTCTCTCCTGCTGCTGCTCCTGCTCCTCCTTGGCCTGCAGCTATTCGCTTGTAATTATAATATTTCATCCCAAAAGTAGCTGCAGGGCATCAGTCAGTTTCGTTTGCGGCTTGTTGCAGGGTGAAGTACAGGGGTGAGCAGGGCAACGATGGAAGAGAGGGTAGAGGACGAAAGGCATGTGGAGGACAGAGGAGGGAAAGAGAAACACGACAGCAAAGCAACAATGCAGCCAACGCCAACAATGATGAATTTTTGAACTTGCCGTGTGGGTTACAGTGATGTCTGCCACATAAACGCCAAGCACTGGGAGACAACAAAAACGCCTCAAATTTTGCTTACCCCCTCCCCATTCCACATGCTGCAGACTAGAGTCTAGCTGCGGTTCAGCGGTGCATATACCACCACTTATGACCCGAAGCGGCTGCAAGTACGAGTACTGATTGTATAGCTTGAAATTCTTGTTCTATTGCTTTATCAAAAAGGATTTCATTCTATGCCTGTTTACATAGAAATGTTGCTTACATTAAATATGGCTTAGAGTGAAACCGGCTTGTTGTTTATGGACAGTAAATTAGCCATCAAAATACAGCACAGCGAATACAGCTCGAAGGCGCCTAAAAACGTTGCTGACACATGAAATGCAATTCCAATGGCAACATAAAATGGTATTAAGTGCAATCGAAAACGTTTGACATGTGCAACCTGCAACATGCCACCTGAGCAACTCTCTGCCCAGCTGTATAAAGCGGGGGTAGCTCTGAGTGGTCGGGGAGTGGAGACCTGGTTCATTTTGTGATAAATTGAGCTGCTTGCCGGCAGCCAAAATCATTTTCATATTGAATGCTAAAATAATGCTTACTGCTGACTCGTACTCTGGCTCTGATGCTGCCAGTTATTATTGTTGCTGCTTTTGTTGTTATTGTTGCGGCTGCTGGTACTGCCGCTGCCTCTGCTGCTGCAACTACTTGAATGACTGTGTGTGTCTGTAGTTTTGAGTCTCAAATTACCGCATCGTTTGCGGCGACATTTAATTAAAATTTTCTTTCGGGCAAGTGTATAAAACGTATCTAGCTTTGGTTTTGGCCAACTTTTTGGGCCTTGATCGCGTTTATCAGCTAGCAAATTTAGTGGCTTGAAGATAACTCGCATTGCACTTAATACCAACTCAGGGAAATGGCCATAAAATGACTCTTAATGACCAACCGGCAATTGTTATTCGTTTTTGTTATTTGTTGCCACCGACAATTGTGCACTTAAAATGGCCAACATTTGTGGCACTTGCACAGACATAGCCAGTGCCACAGTCACTGACACAATGGTTGCCACAGCGACTGGTGGCTGCTGTTATCAGTGTTGGCTGCTCATAATTGCGATGTGGAATAAAAAGCAGACAGCCAACAACATGTCTCATTGTCGCATTGTTCATACGCTTTGTGCCAATAATATTACACATACGCCACAGTGGCAACTTCAGTTTGCTGCTTTCAGCTTCAATTTCTACTGCGACTCCAATAGCAACCACAACATTTAAATTCCCGTTGCTGCAGCTCAACGTAGCTTTTGTTCAACCCAACGTCGCATTGAGGCTGTTTTCCTGCCCCGCCCATTCGCGTAAGCAAAGCAAACGACAAACGGCATAACGACACAACGGATAACGGAAGCTATGCCGGCATTTCCGTGCACCATTCTTTGCCAAGATGCTGCGGCATAAGTTTGCTGCTTTACCAAGACCGATCGACGGCATAATACTCTACGGACATAGAACAATTATTTAATATCTAGATGTATCGTGTAGTTAAAAGCCATACAAATTATAGGCATAAATCATTTAAATAATTCTATTTGATTTTATCTATAAAATTATCATATTTAAACTGACACTAAATGGAAAATCTTGTTTGCGATCAGCATTGAGTTTAAATATAACATACAGACCCGTTGCCTAAATTTGATTGTCTATTTGATAACTAACAACAGGCAAAATAAACGCATAATCAATTATTTTTAAGCATTTTATTTTCTATGCAATTATGCGCTTCATTGAGCAATCGCAGAGAAAACGCAAATGTCAGGTATCAGTTCAGACGCAATTTAATTAACAGGCACACAAACACACACACACCCATCTATATAGATAACAACAAACGAATTTTGTGTGTGCACTGAATTCGAAAGTGGCATTCATGCAGAAATTATGCAACTGTCAGTTGCACAACAAAATCAAAAATGTTTGTGCCCCCCATGTGAACGAAACAAGCTAAAAGCTAAAAGCTATAAGCCATAAACTATAAGCAAAATAATTGCAACACTTTGATTGAGCGCAGAAACGCAACTCTTAATACACGTACACATAGTTAGATATCAAATATAATTAAATGTTTATTTTCTTTTTGTGTGTGTTTCGGAATAACTTTAAAGTCAATTTAAGTTGACGTAAAGAAGACAACGACTCAAAGTCAGTTGACTTGACTAGAAGTCAGTCAGTTGCAGCCGCTGTTGCTGCTGCTGCTGCTGCTGATGCGACTGATGTTGCCGTTGGCAAGCACATTTCAGCCTCAAATAGCCGTTGGCATTGGCAAAGCAATGGCTAAGCACTAGAAGCAGCAAAAAAGGAAACAACAACTACAGCAGCAACAACAACAACAACAACAGCAGCAAGTGCATTTAGTTGCGCCGCACGAAATGTCCGCTGGCTATGTACTCACACACACACACACATACAGACACATAAATATATATGCATAGACAGTGGACCTATATACAAAGCCCTATGTACTGTTGCTTGCCAAAAGCCATGCCTCCCTTTTGGCCTTCCGCGCGTCCCTTTTTTGAAAAGGCTTGAAGGAGCTGCGGATGCTGGCAACGGGCGTTGACTGTACTGTAGTATGGCTGCAGCGAAAAAGCGTTGCTGCGTGAAAAACTCAACAGCCCGCGGCAGCAACGCTGCTGCGATGCCGAACGCCGTACGCCGTACGCTGTATGCCGTACGCTTCGGTTTGCTAATGTTGCCCCAGGACTTTACCGCTTTGATGAGCGAGACAGAGGATTCAGGCAGACGGCAAGGACAATGTGGCAGGAGGTTTGATCGTAAAAGGTACAGGCCACTGAAGGGAATACCCCGCTCTCTCCCTCTCTCTCTGTCACACCGCCTTCCCTCTCAGTCTATTTCTTATGGGTGTGTGTGTCGGACTTGTTTAAGGGTATTGCAAATGGCCTGCGGTTTTGCGCCTGCGCACCCCAAAGGTAGCCAACAACAGCAGGGCACATGGCATCATTTCAATCTCCGCTGTGTTATTTTGCAACTGTGCCCCAACGGACGAAAGTGTATACTTAGTATGGTGAACAAACAGAATGATTAACTAAGTACAATAAATTTCAGTTACTTCGTAGAATTAAATATTGCCTAAAACTACTAAAACTAGTGTTACAATTTCAGAGCTTACATAAAATTCACTAATCAGTAGGCTGCGCTATATCAAAATAAATATATATTAAAAATATTCTACTGCTTCCCCATTTCTCATATATTTTTCAACATATTTTACAATCCTTATATCTAATAGAAATTGCCAAAATGGAAAATAAATCACCGTAAGTATTAGTAAAAGCAGCTTAAATACAAATAAATATTAAACCTGGTTTGAACAGCAAAAAATTAACAACGATTGAAGTATATAGAAACAATAAATTCGAGTCCCATGCGTAAGTTCATCATTCCCTTTGTGAAATACATAACTTCCTTTATAAAGTCTATTACACAGCTTGTCCGCTTCATGTGTCAGCGCTGTTAAGTTTACCGCCGATGGACAAATGAGCACGAAAACTATGTGCATAATAGGTGATCGTCATTTAAAGGCAAATCTGGAATTGCCTAATCTTGAGGAGCGTTGTGGCATTCCATCAAATAAAAATCTGTACAAGTTATCACAAGAGTTGGCCAGTAGCGAAGCGGAGAATAACTCCGATGAAAATGATCTAGACTTGCCAAAAACAAAGATCCATGAATTACAAAACTATGAAAATAATTTGAAAAAATATCAAAACAACTTGGAAGTAACGAAATCTGCTCGTGCTCACACTAAAAATCACAAGTCCAATCAAATATATTATATTGCAGACAATTTAGGCAAAAACAAGAGATCGAAGGAGAAATTACAAAAGAATTACAATACAGGGTATAAAATGCCTAAAGATATTCCTGTTCAAAGTGTGAAGCAAATGCTTAAGAAGAATCTAAGAATTAGATTCGAGAATAGGAAGTTTTCAAGTTATTCGAGTGATGAAAGTTACGATAACGCTCCTCGAACTAGAAAAAATTCCACAACTGATGGAAATGAGACGCTGCAATTATTGGATCATTTGGATCAGTTACAGCCCAATAACGAATCTCAACAAGTAACTAGTAATTCATCAAACGAAACGTCTGTGAATGAAAACAGTGGTTTCGACAAACTAATTGGAGGAATTGAATTTATATTAAAAGTGATTGGTGAGCTTGACCTTACGTATACGTAATAATTTAAGCCAACCTCGAACTTCTCTTAGATGATTGGTATTTTCTCACCCCTTTGCTGGTGCTGTGTGTTGCTCTTTATCTGATCTATATACTCTTCTACGATATCAACATACACGTAAATGAGCAGCGTCGTTACTATGAGAAAATGCGATCAGCTCCATTGGTTATCAAGTGGTTTTACTATGTAATGCGGCTGCTAAAAGTCCCAATGTTTTAAAATTCATTAGCCTCTAGTTTAGTTTTTGACTCTGTTTTTTTTTAGTAATCTAAAATTTTAAATTTGATTTTAATCTATTCATAACGATTTGCTGCACATTTTATGCAATATTTATTGTAAAATATTTATAAATTTATACATTTGTGGCGTAAGTGTTGAAATCTACACGCACTCGAACGCCTCTGTTGTACACTCATCCCCTACAAACTCAGACAAAACACTCCCAAATGCCAAACCCCCAAATTTTGACCATTGTCCAAATGTTCGCCGTTTGACCAAATGAAAAACAAACAATTCGCTTTTGTTGTTATCACAAATAACACTAAAACCTACAGCAAGAATAACAGCAGCCACAGCAACAGCAAACAGGAAAAACAACAGCAACAGCAACAACAACAGCAACGATTATAAAAACGACACCGAAAATAAACTGAAATTGTAAAGTGTTAAAAATAATAAATTATTTCTGTTATTCTAAATGGTATTAGAGAGCGTTCATGCATAAATTTAAACTCGCGAGTGTTAGAAAAATATATAAACTCGCAAATTTACTATTTTACTATTTCACTATTCGAAATTTAAATAACAAAACAATAACCAAGAAACTAGAGTTTCCAGAGTATGTTTTGGATTTATTAAAATATTCATAGTTAGAATAGTTAATAAACTATTTCTATATCGGTTGTTTCTATTGTCATAAGTTTTTCAACTTAGTTAATTGAAGTGATGCTTTGTTGTGCAAAACTGATTTAATCAATCCTTCAATCCTTCAACCCTTTGCCAGTTTTGTGTTAAAAAGTCCCTCGTAGCCCATAGCAAAGTAATCCTGCTGCTTCGGGGAATTTTGCTGTTTATATATGGACAATTTATATAATTTGAACCTATTTGGGGTGATTGTTTGCGGGGCCATAAATCAAGTCTACTTTCACATTGGCCGTTAATACATAAGACAAACATAGAAGAAGAGAGCAAAAGAGACAGAAGGAAAGAGAGAAATACTGAACGCAAACCTGGCTAAGACTGACTCCCACAAATGTGGCCAACATCGAACTTGTTCGTGCACATTTTTTTTTTTTTTTTCTTTCTGACTAGGGCTCTTGTATGTATGTGTGTACGAGCATTGTTATCACAACAACAGCATCTAAATTATCATGACCGAAAGCTAAACGCAACAACGGCAACAACTCATGGCAACAGCTTACAACGTAAACACAACAAAACGAACAGACCGACGCCAAACACGAAACATTTTTTACTAATAAATCGCCTCTAGGGATTTTCCCATTGCTCTGTTCCTCTTTATAATTTATATTTCACATGATTTGAAGCCGAAGGCTAAAAAGAAAAAACCGTAGGAAACAGAACAAAACTGATTGGAATTGGCAACTTTTTGATTTTAACATAATCAATCCAAGACAAATACTTTAAATCGCGTTTAATTACCTACAGTTAGCTTAAGAATAGTCACTTAAAACAATACAAGAGAGTTCATTTTTAAATTAAACTGGCAGCGGCTTTCACCTCAAGTTTTTATAGTGAAGATTTTGGCATTCTCAACTCTTGAAACATTTTCCTAGCCACATGTCTCAACAGTTTTCCATTGTGATTGTATGGCAAACTGTCTACAAATCTCACTCCTGCATGTAACTGTAAGTGCTCCAAATAAGTGCATTTCGCCACATGTCGCATCACCTGTTGATCACTCAAAGAACTGTTTGGTTGTCTGATAATCAAAGCACCAGCTAAATCGTTAGAGAACTTGTCCCGAATTCCAACCACACACACTGAATACACTTCTGGCAGCTCCATAATAATCCTTTCGATGTCATTTGGGGTATAATGAATTGATTTATACTTCAGTAAGTCCTTTTTACGATCCACAACATACAGTTTGTTCTCACTATCGAAGTAGCCAAGATCTCCCATATGAAACCAACCCTCTGAGTCCAGAGTTTTCTTGGTTTTCTCTAAATCTCCATAGTATCCATTCCATTTTTGATTTGTCTTTATACAAATTTCACCGATCTCGTTTGGGCCAAGGTATTCACCGTGATCATTCAAAATCCTTACGCTTTTAAAAGGTAATAAGGAACCCACGTAGTTATCTTCTATTGGGTTCATGGCAGCCGATAAAATATCAGTTTCGGTGGTTCCATAAACATATAGGAATATAGTGTTTTCTAGTATTCCTTGGGCTGTCCTCGATAGTCTAGCTGATACCCAGCCTCCGCCATAGGTAACAAACTGAAGACTCGAAAGGTTTTCCGTAGTTGCCAAGGGACTGGAAAAGACTTCTTGGAATTGCCCTTGGGTAAGATGACTTCCAGTAACTTTGTGTTTCTTAACAATTTCCACATAGTTTTGTGCACTAAATTCTCCATTTGAAACGACACGAGGTGCGCCACTGACAACACTAATAAGAGCTGCTTTAATACCACTTATCCAGTCAAAAGACGAAGCGGTATATATAACATCGTTGGTTCCTCCGGAGCTTTAGAAATAAGTAATGTCTGTATATCATAAAACTTCAAGACACGTTGAAACGTCGAACTTACATTGCTAACAGCACCAATTGAGCATTAGTCAAGGTCACGGCCTTGGGTATTCCAGTTGTTCCTGAGGTGCAGATAATACCCATTGTCTGGTCTTCTCCGAGCACTAGTTTCGTGGGTCTGTGAATTATAGATCTTCTTTAAATCGGACTTATATCAAAATACTTTCTTCGCATCACTAACGTAAAGTTATTTTCATTCTTAACTGATGCGAAAATGTCCTCAACACTCGGCCCAAATGAAATGTGATTGTTCAACGTGAAAATTTTTGGATTCCATTTCCCAGTTAAGTTCTTGATAAGCTGATAATCCATTCCATCGCAGAATATTAGTTTCGGTTTTGTTATCGCATACAGGGCAGCAATGGCATCCGGTTCTAGACTTGGACTCACAGCATGAAAGGGAGTTGCATTGAAGAAACACGCAAACATCACATGAGCCTCATGAAGATTATTTCTGGATAAAATGCCCACAACATCCTCATGGGTGAGTCCCTCATTCCTGTAGAGCTGAGCCAAACATGTCGACAATTTCAAAGCCTCCTCATTAGTCACAACTTGATCATTCTCGTGCCATATCTAAACGGGGAATTCTATGAGTTCTCTAATTAATTTTAAATATATTCGTTATTTACTTGGCATATTCTTGTTGGATTGAGTTTGAATGCATTGAATACTGTGTCCCCTATAGTAGTAAGTGGATTAAACAAATGCTCCATATCAGCTCCATGCCAAAGTTTCTCTTGCTCGTTGTAGGTCGTTTCAAATAACATTTTTCTTTGTTATAAACTTTTAACTTATCACTCGAACAGCTAAAATTGCACTGAGTAAGATTAGCTCGTAGTATCTCCATATATTCGCACATTGAGTTATACTCCTTGTTTTTAAGCTAACGGAGTATATCAGTTTTTACACTATTATTACTATTTATTACCGTTTAGAACATTTTCATTTATTTAACGATGGAAAAGCAGCAACAATAAATTTTGTTACGTTCATAAACTTGTTTATTTATAAATGCAATGTCATTTTTTTCAGTATGCTGAATGATGACGAGCCAGTTTAGCAGTGAACATATATAGCAAGGTCTGTTATGTTAATAATATTTAGCTTTTGCTCTAATCAGCTCAGATTAGCAGCTTTAATCGATAGTTGCTATAATGTTATCTCTATAATTGTTTGTTGTTTTTTAATGCGATTTTAGAATGGAATTCAAATGTTATCAGTTTACAGTCATAAATCTAATTTCGGCAGCTCTTTTTTACAAGCGTATTTTTAGTTATTAGTAGAGTATTAATTTTAATTTAAGTATATTGCAAGCTTTTGTCATAGCTGATACTTTATTAGTATAAAAGTATTAAATTAGTCAAAAAACTATACATATAACTTTTAAACATTGGCGGGACTGCCAACAAATGTATGTAATATTTTATAACGAAGCTTTTGGAAGTTTCAACTCTTCAAAAATCTTCTTAGCCACATGTCTCATCAGTTTTCCATTGTGATTGTATGGCAAACTGTCTACAAATGTCACACCTGCGTGTAACTGTTTGTGCTCCACGGGAATACGCTGCTGCACATAACGAATCACCTGTTGATTACTCAAAGCACTGTTTGGTTGTCTGATAATCAAAGCGCCAGCTAAATCGTTAGAGAACTTGTCCCGAATTCCAACCACACACACTGAATACACTTCTGGCAGCTCCATAATAATCCTTTCGATGTCATTTGGGGTATAATGAATTGATTTATACTTCAGTAAGTCCTTCTTACGATCCACAACATACAGTTTGTTGTCACTATCGAAATAGCCAAGATCCCCCATGTGGAACCAACCCTCTGAGTCGAGAGTTTTCTTGGTTTGCTCTGCATCTCCATAGTATCCATTCCACTTTTGGATTTTCTTAATAACAATTTCACCTATCTCGTTTGGGCCAAGATATTCTCCCTGATCATTTAATATTCTTACACTTCTTGTAGGCATTAACAGTCCTACGTCATTGTTGTCTACTGAATTGATGGCAGCTGATACCATGTCCGTTTCAGTAGTTCCATATAGGTAAATAAATGCGGTGTTTTCCAGAATTTTTTGAGCCGTCTGCACAATACTGGCTGATACCCAGCCTCCGCCGTAGGCAATTAACTGAAGACTTGAGAGGTTATCCAGAGTTGCCAGAGGACTGGAAAAGACTTCATGGAACTGCCAATGCGAGAGATGACAGGTTGTCACCTTATGTTTCCTCACAATATCCACAAAGCACTTGACTGAAAAGGGCTTATTGGAAACTACTCGCGGAGCTCCGCTTACAATGCCAATCAACGTGGTCTTGATGGCGCTTATCCAGTCTAAGGAGGTTCCTGTATATATTACATCATTAGTTCCTCCAGAGCTTGAAGTATTAAATTGGAAAATTCAAATAGTCTTGAACATTTGATTGAATAAATATATTCACATGGCCAACAGCACCAATTGAGCGTTAGTCAAGGTCACAGCCTTGGGAATTCCACTTGTCCCAGAGGTGCAGATAATACCCATTGTCTGGTCTGCTCCGCGCACTAGTTTCGTGGGTCTGTAAGTTTTAGGGTTCCTTTAAATTATAGTTAGCTTAAAATACATGCTGCTTTTCACTTACATAAAGGATTTTTCATTATCTATTGATCCAAAGATTTCATCAATACTTGGCTCATTTGGAATATGATTTATTAGCGTGTAAATTTTTGGATGCCATTCCCTAGTGATGTTTTTAATAAGCTTGTAATCTACTCCATCGCAAAATATCAGTTTGGGTTTTGTTATGGCAAACAGGGCAGCAATGGCATCCGGTTCCAGACTTGGATTCACAGCATGAAAGGGAGTAGCATTAAAAAAACAGGCAAACATCACATGAGCCTCATGAAGATTATTCCTGGATAAAATGCCAACAACATCCTCATGATTTAGTCCTTCATTCTTGTAGTATTGAGCCAAACATGTCGACAATTTCAAAGCCTCCTCATTGGTCACAGCTTGATTATTCTCGTACCACACCTGAGTATTAAAAGGTCTGAAGCAAATCCACTTGACTTAAAGAAAATCATTTATTTACTTGGCAAATGTTTGTTGGGTTGTCCTTGAGGGCATTGTAAACTGTATTCCCTATATGAACGAGTGGATCAAACAAGAGTTCTTGATCCAATCCATGCCAAAGTTTTTGTTCTTCGTTGTAGGTCGTTTCAAATAACATTTTTCTGTGTTATTAGTTCTTTACTAAACCACCGAATAGCTCTTAATACACTAAATTGGATTAGACGATAACACGTCTATTTATAATACTATTTAGCTAGTTACACCTGGCAATTAGACAGCCATGGGGTATATCAGTTTTATTACTCAAGAGCAATTCGAAAACTTTAAGAATTAATTACCACATTGTCGCATTTTAAATTTTTTAAACTTAATATACATACACTTCAATCAAAAAAGTTGAAGTAAACCACAAATTGAGTGCGCAAATATTCAAGTGTCGCAAAAATTCCATGCGAATGCTCACATTAAGTATAAAATACTATATAACTGTTCTATTCCAAAGCTTCAAATATAGCAGAAATAGCAAAGAATGATTGCAAAAAGAAAGTATGGAAAAATACCGTTAATTTACCAATGCGTTTTGTGTGAGCATTTGAAAAGAGCGCATACAGGGTGTCCTATTCAAGTGGCGAGCAGTGTATTATATGACAAAATTATTATACATTTTATATTCCTTTTTAGTATATTGCTGTTTTGACCAAAAGAACTTCTCGATAACACTAATTGAAGTATAAAAAAAATACATGCTAATTTTGATAAAGCTAAAATTATTATGGGCATTTTTAACCTTTGATTAAGTGGATTTATCAGCAATTTGATTAGATTATCTTTTAGTTTCCTACTCGAAATGAGTATTATTAGGAAAGGTTAGTGAATTTGTCTATTAATAAAAATTCCAATATATGCCAGTTTAGTATTGATTTTTATATTAAGTAACTAACTTAATATATTTTAAGAGATACATTTAGTTTTAGTTCAAAGTTTTTGAGCATATCGAGTCACAAGCATCGACTGTACAAAGATTTCGTTGTAATGCGCATGCGCAGAGAGTTTCCAAATGCTCGAAGGGCTCAATTGAACTTCAGGGCATTCCCATACACACACACACACACACACACACAGTCTCGCACACTCAAACACACACCCACATGCAACCAAACACACACTTATACACATACAGCTATGAAATGTGGGAACTTTTTGGGCTCTTAATCAGTTTGCCTTGAAGACGTTACCACATCGCACACTGCAAACATACACACACGCACACACACACACACACACTGATAAATTGAAACCTATCTTTGGTATTTTGTTTTTCTTTGAAGCAACAATGCGCCAACAATGAGCCCGAGGCAATCCTTAGTACGACTACGACGCTCATTTATTTCACAGTCGTGGACAAGATAATCGCCAATGTCCGCTTAGAGGTAAACGACGATGACGACGACGACCAAGACGTAGTCGGAGACGGACTACGAAAGTGCTCAGTTCCAATAGCAAATGGCATGGCTATATGAGAATACAAGATGTACTCGTAAGTTGTATGGCATAAGTATATAGATACATATATATATATATATATTAGTATATTTGTATATGTATATGGAGACCGGCTAAAGTCGTTATTCGGCCCATTTTGTTTGGCTTTAGGAAATGTATTTCAATAATTTTCACACGAAAATCAGTTGAATGAAGTTGTGTTGTTGCCCTGTATTTTTTATTGCTGCTCATTTTCATTTTATTTTTCTTTGATTTGTTTCTTCTTGGTTGTAAAGTCATTTGTATGTCTCTTAAGTCTTAATTTGTGGCAGGCACTAGAAAACCACACGCCAGTTACAGCCTCTCACGCTATCGCCCTCTTTTTCTTACTCTCTCTCTCTCTCTGTCTGTCTGTCTGTCTGTCTCGGTCTTTTGCCCCTAAGCGGCAGCTGGCCAAGTAACCGAGCCATGTTTGCATGGCCATCAGTCAGAGCTCAACTAGCTACAGCAAAAGCAACAGCTCCATTTGCGGCACTAGCTGCTTTGGCTTTAGCTCCAGTTTCAACGCAGTAGCAGCTGGCAGACAAGCGTACATGCAACTGGCTTACACACGCACACACCACAGACACACACACAGTCAGCTAGTTGACAGATGGTGAAGAGTATGAGCCAGGAAAATGGTAGAGTAGAAAAATGGAACTGTCAAAACGTCGTCAGTCGTTGCTGCTGCCACCTATGGGGACTCACTCAGCTACCAGCTGCCGTTCCCTTCTCGCATCACCTACAGCTGCCCCTATCTCAGCCCCTTCTGCTCCTGCTTCTACATTTACTCCTGCTTCATTTGGGTATCACAGTCGCTGGCGTCGCTGTTGTCATGGGCAACGAACGTCGCCGCTGCTCTGGCTATGGCTCTGGCTCCGACTGTGGCTCTGGCACCTCTGGGGCCTGTTTCGCTTGTAATTATAATATTCCAGCCAACCCAAAATGTGGCCACGGGCCATGCAGCAGCAGCGACAGCGGCAGCAGCAGCCACAACGGACAAGGCAGGAAGATGAAGCAGCGTCGTCATTCGGTGCCACAGCGACACGGAACTTTTGTTGCCTTTGCTTTCGCTATTATTGCTGCTGCTGCTGCTGCTACTGCTGCTACAGAACGTTGCTGTGCCGCATGCAACACGATGTCGCCCGAAGACATTGCGGATGACCTCGAGCGCCACAAATGCTGATTACGTAGCTGCTCCCTTCTCCATTTCCTCAAAAAAAATAAAGGAGAAAACAAAAATTGCAAACGGGATTAAGACGAAATTTGTATGCTCTGTCAAATATATATAAATCGGAATCAGTATTATATTAAAAAGAAAGAGCTTAAAAGATCATTTCAAGTAGTTCATAGCTAAAAACAATATCTGCTTCAATTAGAGTTACTAATCTTAAGCTCTTACTTTATTGTAGGCAATTATTTTATTGATTTTACACACTTAAATTCTTTAATAGCTTTTATTGTTATTTTTATCCAACACTAACAAATTTATGTTGCCCAAATCAACTGAGATTTAAAGTCGTTGATACTAACTTCTGATCTGATACTAACAAGAGTCCAATGATGTAGACCCTATGGATACCTATGGGCCTAAAATGTAGGACTTGGCAAAGGAGATGAGCAACCTTTTAGTTGTTGTTGTAACGCCCGCTAGCTCAACTTGTTGTTGTTGGGGAGCTTTTGCCGTTGTCTCGTGCATATTTGCTCGGGCGAACTATATATACACCCACACACACACACATTCATATATATGTACATATATAGAATATATGTGGGTGCCTCTGTGTGTGTGTGGGGTCAGCGTGTGCATGTGTGTGGCTGGGATGCCCATTTACATAGCTTGAGGTATTTCAATTTATTTCATTGTGCTTTTCATATTATTGTATTTGCAATTTTGATTGCAGTTGCCTTTTGACCACTGGCAACATAGACGAGCGAATCCGATTCCATTTTCAGCCATATGCAAAAATATCGATAGCAAACTCTTTCCACTACCCGCTGTCCCAACCCCCCCCCCCCATTTCCCACCCCCCCTTGTTGACCCTTTGCTGACTGACAGAACTCGTTGAACGCAATCAGCGTAACGTTGGATTATTGAGTTTTAATTGCAATTTATGTTTCCTCAACGGGTTTTTCGGCTGGCTTCCTCTAAAGCTAAACAAAGCTTAATAAAACTAATATTTTTGCAAACATTTTTCGTTTTATTTTTTGGAAATTATAAAACTTTGGCATTAAGTAAATAAACATAAATATATAAACACAAACAGCACGTAAAATAAATGTCAAATATTCAATGTTTGCTCGCGGCTAAATGTGATTTTTACACTCACATTTCTGTTGAATTTAGTATATCAAATTGCAGTTATCTGACAAACAATGTACAGGGTGAGACAACAAATCACAATTGAGTCTAAATTGTTGATATTTTTGACTACTAACGGAAAGGATATCGAACTAATTACATTTGTTCAGACTGTACACAAGAAATTCATCATTTAACAATCATTGCAAGCACTGGCCATGTGAAATGTAGATTCTGAAAGGCTGCCAACAGTTGCAATTAAAAGGAATTTTGACAATGACAGCAACTACTACAGTACTAGGAATTGCTCAATACTCAAAAAACAGCAAACAAGCAATACGGCACAACAAAAGGAAATATGAATCTCTTCATTAGCAAAAGTCTGATCAATGTAAATGTCATGTTCAATTAGCAAAAACATTATTCAAAATGCAACTGCCATTTCTGCCTTAAATGTGGAGCTTTAAAGCAGACACATATTCGGTAAACTATAGCTATATAAAAGATTAGTATTTAACTCAAAAACTAATGGAACCTCATAGTTGTAATAATCTTATTTTTCTATTTGAAACTAACTTGTTTTTCTACAATGCAAAATTAAAACAAAACATTGCAAACAAAGAGAACGAAATTTGTTTTTAGTTAGCAGCAAATTCCAAAGGTTTTTAAATGTTTCTATAAAAATATACATACAAAAATGCAGATGAAGAGAGTGCTGTACACAATGCTGTGCTCATTTTGATATGGCAACACCCACACACGAACACACACATACAAATGCGATACGATAAATCAGTTACTCAGACTTGACCAAATACACGACAACAACAAGAACAACAACAACAACAACAACTACCATGAACAAATACGAATACGAATATTCAAGCATAAATTGCAAACAATAAATAACCGAAAAATTGTAAATAAAGTTGCTTGCAAATATTTCATAAAGTAACAATCAGCTTAGGGCCAAGGAGCAGATGCCAAAAAGCAGCAGCAGCAGCAGCAGCAACAGCAACAACAACAACTGAAAGGCTTGAAGCAACGGTAAGGCACCGACACCAAGCGAGGCCAAAAGTATTTGCGACCAACTTAACACACACTCACACACAAATACACACACTGAATGCAGCACACCCGCTGCTGCTGTTGCTCCTCTTTCTCGACTACTCCTGCCCAACCCACCGCCTCCCCTACTCCTTACCTTATCCAAGCGGCTCTCGTATCGAAAAACCAAAAGTAAAAAGGCCCCCAGCAAATGTTGCAAGCAGCGCCAGATAAGCGGCCGAGCCAGCGACTGAGGTTCAAACTGTGGCTGAAGCTCTGCCTCGGTCTCTGCCCCTGTCGCTGCCTCTGCCTCTGCCTTCGACTGTGGCAACGTCTGCTGGCATCGACGCTGGCAGCGTGGCAACTTAACATTTTTGGTATGCAAACAAATTTAATACTTGGCCAATGTTTAAACTCTTCAATTGGCTAAAAGCGTTTTTCCCCTCTCCTCCTGCTCTTCCTCCTGCTCCTCCTCCTCCTTCGCTGTTTTAGCGCTTTTACTGCATGCGCTATCTAAATGTGGCACGATTATTGTTATTATTGTTGCAAGCTGCATTATTTGCATATGAAAAGCGGACGCGGACGCGCATACAACTATAAGAAAAATATACAAGTCTTTTTTGATATTTTCTAATTTTTCTTATTCTATTTTACTTTTTTTTTTCATTTTTGTTAAACAGCAGCAACTGCCGCTGGCATTCAAGTTGCAACGCGAAGAACTCATATACCTTTTTGGCCGTTTGTTAGGCTTATAAATAGCAGACAAGTCTTTTTGTCAACGCATCACTGCGATGTGCAGCACACAAAGTAACAAGCTGGAATTTTGGCAAGTTACCAACAGGCAGATATCCTGTATTTGGGAATGACTTGAGAAACATTTGGAACAGAGACAAAATTAATTTTGAATAAAATTGAATGAAACAAAAAATGAATTATGGTTAATGAAATCAAGTTCAAAACAAAGACGTTGAAAGACAAGTCTTGAAAGAAAGTTTAGGAGTAAACAATTGAAGATTTTTCATTAGAATTTTTACGAATAACAGTGCTACCTAGTGCTACCTCTGCTTTAAAGACCATTTAAGATATTGCTTTCTTATTGACCAGTTGAAATACCCTTTCAGACTAAACCTCGAAGCTACAGGGTATTACAAGCACCGGCTACAATAACTTGACGGCGGTCATATAAGAACACCCAAGAACTGGCCCACCTACACTTCACTCCCGCACTTCCACGTCCCGCCCGTGTCCTATGGCCCACCCACTCCCCACGAACTAACAGACAAAAGCAAAAGCAACTACCGCTGGCTAAAAGGGAATAAGACGAGACCGCCAACAACAACAACAACAAATTGGAATATATAGCTGCTGGCCATAACGGTGTTCACAATAATGACGACGTGGTTCCTCACTGAAAAGAAGCATAACGATGGGGCATGAACCAAGGACATAGCCGCAACATAATGAAAACGAAGGGAATTTTCAGTTGCTGAGCTGCGATGCGATGCGATGCGATGCGATGTGACGCACGAGACCGCAAAATGGCCGACGGCCATTGCAAGTTCTCAAGTGCTTCCGGCTGAGAGGTTGCCTACCAAGAGACGATAGAGACAGCAACAGCAAATGAAGAGAACGAGTGAGAGGTAGAGCGACAGAGAACTCAGACTCAGACTCAATTCCACGAACAGTTTTGGCCGTCAAGCAACCAATATTGTCATGTGGTTTTCTTTGCTGACGTTGCTGCCACTAACCATTGAGGAGGCTTCCTCGTTGTCGTCTAAGGGGCATGGAGGCGCGAGGCATGTGGCATGCGGCATCGTCATGGGACGGAAATGAGTCAAGCGTGACATTTGCTCGACGCTGGCGGTTGTCACGCTACGCTGCGCCGGCTCCTTGCCCTTTTATATGTGTGTATCCTTTTGCCACACACACACACAACACGAGTGTGTGTGCGTGTGTGTGTGTGTGTGCCGGAGGCTACTCAAAAGGAAACTCCTCGTATAACGCAAATTAAAAAATCCAACAGCCAGTGCCGAGTGCGAGCCAAAGAAAATGTCAAGTAATGGGAAACTAACGGGTAAATATGTATGTGAACACATAAATACCACCGCCAGTGACTCTTTCTATGTAGGTATGTGGGTGGGTGTGTGTGTGTGTGATTGTGTGCTGCTAAAAGTATGCTACGCTTTTTGTTATTGTTGTACAACAAGCAAAGTCAATTTTAATTAGCCATGCCAACAGCACATATTTTATCTTTAATTTCTAAGCAGAACTCTTTAAGTTATTGCAAAAAATACAGAATACTCCAACTGAACTAAGAGATACCCTGGCAAAGACTGCAAAATAACATTTGTAAATATTTTTAAACATTTAAAAAATCCAATTTTAAATTAATTTAAATCTAAGCAATTAGAGATAGTCAACTCTTAGAGCTTATCATTACTTTAGCCACATTCGTGGTCTATTTAAAACATCTAAGAAATTTCAACAACAGGGTATTGTAATAGGAGCCCACATCACTGCGAGCAATTCGTTGGCGCTTCGTGAGGGAACAAAATGGTCGCCAGGGGCCAACATTTCAACATCAAAACAAATGCATAACAAAAGGTGTAGCACATATCATGCATATTTTGTGGGCAAAATTGCCGCCAACGCTGCCCAGACCCAGACCCAGACCCAGTTCCAGGCAATGGCAATTGGTATGAAATAACCACCCGCTGTCAGCCCGCCTCAACGCCCCCGTCCACGTCCACACCTCCACGCTCCTCTTCTCTGCTCTCTCAACGCCCACTGCCAGCAAACCGCAATCAACCTTTGGCAGCGGCTCGCGTTTTTGCTATGCTTCAGGCCAAATATCGATGTAAAGAATTAAAAACATAGGTACACGCATACCAGAAGGCAGAGAAAGCGAGGGGGAGTGTGGCTGAGTGCTCCTAAACTGCGAGCAGATACAATAAAACATGCAAATATGCGCCCAAGGACATTGCAACAGTAACAACAACAACAGCAACAGACACCGTCAAAACACAACGCACCGAAGAACGCAGGCCGAACATCAAACACACACACACGCACACACACAACCACTCACACATACATACACGTTGTCCTCTGGTGGCGGCATGACCGCAGGTGTATGTGTGTGCGAGAGAAAGCGAAAGAGAGAGCAGGAGAGAGTGAAAGATACCAAAGGGTACAAAGTTTATTTAGCTTTAGTTGAAATTAAAGGCCTTTGTATATTAAGTAACCACGCGGCATCCCCCCTCCCACTCCCTACCCCCATCATACACACAGACACACCACACATACATAAATGCAGTGCGATAACAGCACACACGCACACACACAGACAAATCGAAAGGGAGAGAGGGAAGAGCACACATATGCATACTTACAGTGTTGAAGTTGTACATATAATTTGCCGTTGGGCACTCGGGAAAACCTCTAAACATACCAAAAATGAAATTTATACAACAAAAAAATAAAAATGTTGTATTCCAATGGTGGAAACGGCAAAAAGAAGCCGCAGGACACATGCTGCGTACCTCAAAAACGAGCTGTAAAGTTTTTGGGCGTAGCTCGTATGTGAGTGTGTGCCAGAGTGTGTGTCTGCCTGGGTGTGTGTGTGCGTGGTTTGTAGCTGCTGTGTGTCTGGTTGTGAAAATACTTCGGCCGTATTTTGATTTCATCAAAGCTTTTATATATGCACATATGTATGTTTATACGCTTCATATTACTGGACCGGACACATTTGTGCGACAATAAAATATTACATGAAAATGGAAGGCATTAAAAATGATGGCTAGGAAACGGAAAGACATAAATGCACGACTAAGCTCGTAAACTGCACAAATTGTCATTTGAAATAAAAAAATATTTGTAATTTGTCTGATTTAAAGCTAAGAAAATCACGAGCTCACAATCGAAACTCCTTTGCACTGCTTGCAAGCAGTGCATTTAAATGCTAGGCTTTATGGGCATTTCATTTCAATTTCAATTTAAACGCAATTTTCATTAAACTTATGGACTATACAACTTTTAAAAAGTGTCAATTTTAAAACTCTTTTCGGCATATCAAATATTTGCCCGTTTTTTTACATGTCATGACTTTAAACTCCTGCCCCCACTCAAAAAAAAAGGAGATGGAACTGCATACAACTGTTATTAACTGCACGTGGACTCATAAATTTCATACACACATATATATAAATATGCATGCATATAAATTTTGCAATTCAGCAATATCCATGCAGATTGGAAAGCAATGTTCAGTTCATGTGACTGTAAAATGTCACTGCAGGAGCATAAAAAATGATGACTTGCTCCGATGTCTGATCCGTTTGGCTGCGCCTTGTCCCAATGGTGACATTTTTATTTTTTAAAAAGCAACCGAGTATTTATAAAAATGCATGCCAATACCAGCAAATTGTATGCCGTACAGATACATATATATATTTAAATGCCGTTACACTGATTGACAGCGCCCATATCGCAGTGTGGATGAAATGGTTAAAACCAAAGAGTTCACATGTCGTATGAGTAATGTTACGATTACAAATAAAACGATTTGATACAGACTCATCGAGCATTACGTTACATTGCTTTACATGGCTTTTCGAGTCAAATTGACCAAATGAAACTTAAGTTGAATTAAAAAAATAATAACTTTACAAATAAATACATATTCTTAAATTCAATGCAAATAATTTATGCATTTCATTCAAACAATTGCAAAAATGGCTTTTTGGAAATAATATTATAGTAGTAACTGTGCATTAGTGTAATGAATAAGCGCGTATTATGTAATCCCACTAATGAATACTTTATAAAATTACAAATAGTGGTATTAATCCAATTTTCATATAAAAAGATTTTCTTAATTAAAATTTGTGGCTTAGCTTACTTACCAAAGAATTGATTTACTGTCTTGGAATATCTTAAAAAGTTCAACTTCCTTACGATTTTCCATACATCTTGTCATATTAAGAACTCAAATCGCTGCATAGCTAATATAAATTAATTGTAATCACTGCAAATAAAAGAAAAATCAAAAACTTTTAAAATCACTTATAGTATTTTCTATGTTTTAATTCTGTTCAAGTTCAAAGAACTTACTGATACTCTACATCTAATCAATATTTAACGAATGCCCTCGAAGTTAGTCATTGAGTACAAACAAAGCTTAGAATTTACAGCTATTTCCGCTGGAAATTTTTACACATCGCATGTCTCATGCATTTTTGATTCCATTCTATACAAAAATGTATTTTTGATTTTATTACAACAATATTTCTAATAAATAAATAATTTGTAACGCGCCAATGTGCAACGAACACACACGGCACACTGAGTGAGAGAAATGTGTGTTCACAGCTCGTTGCATGCATTTCTAATGTTGCAGCAACTGCGATTTGCATATTTTTAGGCGCAGACACTGCCCCTACCCCCCGCTTGGTGGGCCATGCCAATGCGGTATGTTGATTTTGATTCTATTAAAGTGAGTTTTTAGTATAGCAATAGCCATATAATTTTGTAGTCGCACATTTTGTGCCAGCTAATCTGCATTTAAATGGAATTTTTAATTATTTTCCTAGCCGCCATTCACCGCTATCCTTTGACAATCACTGCGGCCCGGGTGTTTGGCTCTAGCTGGCGGCGGCAAGGAGTAACCAAAGCATCAACCACACTACAAAGTGAACGCTTTGCATCCATTCTCTATCCTCCCGCTGTCCAATAAAATGCAGTTCGATTATTTATATAAAGCTTCAAAACGTCGGCTGCTAAACGAAACTCGGCACTGACGCAATTTAAATTGCCAATCAAAATGTGGAACACAACAAGAAAGAATGCATTAAACACGCGAAATCGACTGGAGGATACTACGTTAAATGGTTGGAAATTACTTAAAGGTACTAGAAACACAACGCTTCAAAATTTAATACACTAGACAACAGAAATCGCAGTTCACTAAACCAATTGGTACACCAATCTTGCTAAGCAGCAGGCAGACAGTCAGATGTCTGTTATTTATTACAGGGTATGCAAATATGTCGCTCTGGAGAGGGACATGACAGCGGGATAGCGCAGCACCTACCAATTTGCCATCAACGACTAAGCAAATAAGAATATTAATGGTTTTTTCCAGCCATTGCGCAATATTTTGCCATGTTACCTATACCTGAGCGGTTTTTCGATTAGAATGAGTCCGAACTCACACAACCTCCCAGCGTGCATGTGTTGGTGTGTGTATCATGCATAAAATTAATATGGCGACATTTTACAAAATTGCATTGCATTCATGTCACGAGTATACAACTCACAAAAAAATGTGGCTGTAAAGTTGTAATTAATATGTTAATTAATAGTTAGCCGCAGGCGAAGAAACAAAAAAATCGTTGCATAATTTTAGGCTGACTTTATTTTTATTATATTTTATATCAGTTTGTCATGTATTCTTTTTTTCGCTTGATTTTTTTGTATTTTAATATTAATTAGTTTTATCTGCAGCGAACATAATGTAAACACGGCATTCATTAAATTGTTAATATTAACAAACATGAATTTAAATCATTTTTAAGCCGCACTACACTCGATTTAATAATCGAATACGTAAATTGATAAAATGCCTTGGCTTAAGAATTTCCCTAAGCTCTGCTGTGGGCGGCGCGGTAAGTGGTGAGAGGGCTCAAAGGTCAGGTTGAAGGTATTTGTCATGCCGGCGGAAGTGGCTACTCGTACTATAAACATACTGCCAGTACATGGCCAATGGGGAACTTATCGCTTGCCTTTTTCCATTTTCATCGAGCTCGACATTATTTTGTTTCGCATCGACTGAGAAGCTTTCAACATTCTTGCACGGTTCAGCGGTGGCATGAGCAGCCGCAACAGCAGCAGCAGCAGCAATTGGCCAATGGCGTTTCATATGAAAATTTCGTTGGCTTGGCTTGTTGTTCTTGGCAACGACGTGAATGGACCTGAATGTGGTTGAGTATGAAAACGTGGCTTGGTTTGGCTTAGCCAACTCCGTACCAACTGCAAATCTCTACTCGGTCTACAGCTCACCGTGTGCTGCCAACTTTTGATCCAGTCGCAGTCGCAGTCGTAGCTGCAATAAGAACAAGAACAACATCAACATTCAGTTGCTGCCGTTGCCAACGACGTCGCCGTTGCCATCACACGGAGTACGCACTGGCCACCCGAAGGCTACGAAAACGGAAATTAAAAAGTGGAGAAAGAAAACAGCAGAGGAACCTCTAAACCATTGCCATTTCCGGCGCTACCAAGTCTACATTGCTGGCAGAATGACTAGCTGACTGACTGACTGATAGACTGGCTGATAGACCGACTGACTGACGGACAGACAGACAGACTATGCTTGCAACAAGATACCTGCACATTACAATGATTCCTGCGGCTAAAACTCAAACAAAACTTGCAGTTGTTGCACACATACACACACACTTACACACTTATACACTTGCAGACGCATATGAAAACATGATATCATTTGTGCGGCACAGCTTGCAACATCATCGTCAGCTGACGTTGACGTAGCCGTAAACTTCCTTGAACTAGAGTCCTTACTTCTTGCTATTGGGTGTTGAGCCTCAATCACAATCTCAGTTTCAGTCACAGTCTTAGACTAAGCTTGTTATAATGATGTGCTTAGAAAATCAAGAGTTGTTGTCAGTAGAGTGTTCAATTTCTTACATTTCACTACACAAAGACATTAATCATCGTTCAAGAGCTAAATTAGCTAGAAATAAACAAGCTCAAAAGGTTACAAATGACTAAAAATTGCCATAAATTAGTTGATAATTTTTAAACCCTTTTAGTTAGAAGATAAAACCTTAATTATGATTTAGAACTGCTTTAAAAATTATTTTGTTTAAATAAAATGAATTTAAAGTCAATAATTGTTTACTTTAACTCCTTTCCTTTGCCAGCATTGACTTCTGCTGTCTATTAAAACACATAATGCTAGTTATCTAAAATCTGAGCTAACTGATAACTGTTTCTAACTTAAATTTACACACGTTGGGCGCCACACATACACCTACACCTACACACACATTATGTATGTTTATGGCCAAAAAGAAGTTCATTTGCTGCTACTCTTGGCACACCGCGATGCAAGCTCTCAAGGCAGCTGGAAAAGCAATTACTTTTTCGTTTAAAATTTTCGTACTTCGTAAACATTTAATTTCCAATTTTAATTTGCTTGAATGCATCGGCACATTGGGCACACACACACACACACTCGCACACACATATAGAGTCTCAATTCGCATCGTCATCGACATCGACACAATGTTCAATATCATTTCGCATTGGGGTAGTTGATATAGAGCTGAACACTCCCCTTGCGCCACCTGCAGCAGGCTCATGTGGCCAAAGAACTGCTGCTCCTGCACCCTCTTGGAGCCACTGGAATGGCTTGTTTCTCGCTTGCCGTTTCTCATTTACATTAAATAAATATTGTACAATTGTATTGAGTGCCAGTGCCAAAGGTGGAAGCTATCCAAATGAGCTCCAGCTACAGCTCCATTTTTCAGCTGTAGCACCAAAAAGTCCACTTTTCACATCATCTTACAAAGGAGGCGACTTTGCCTTGTACTCCATCCCACCCCTCCCCCACCCGGCACAGAGTAAATATTCAAAAAAAGAGACCCGTAAAATATAAAGACGATGAAATTGCTTGAAAAATTGCAGCACAATGAATAAAATTGAATCATTTGCAAGCAGCATGAGTAAATTCGTTATGGAAAATTCATGTTGCATGTTGCAAGTTGTATGCAAATGTACAAAACAATATGCGTATGCTGCGCATATTGCAATTTTCTAGCTATCAAAATATTGCCCACAATCCCAACGAAACAAAAGTCTGTTCAAGTTTTTCCAAATCATTTCACAATTGTCAAAAGTTGTAGAAAATTGAAACACGCACAACTAAAAATCGAGTCTTAAAGTGAATTCCGGCTTTGGCCCACATGTTGTTAGCCATGTTTGCTGACCAATAATAGCATTTATATTTATGCATAAGGTAAGAATAAAAAATAGTATGCTCAAGTCGAGCATGTTTTTGTCGACTAATAGATTTTCTTTTATAAAAATTTGCATAACGTTTTGTATTGAATTAATTTTTCGCAATGTTTTTGCAGTTGAGCAGACACACACACACATGTACACACACATATGCAAAGATTTAAATGGCTCAGTGAAATCCTGTGACTTGTGACGTGTTATCGTTATCCTGTCAGGCTTCACTGACCCTCCATAGCAGCTGTCTGTGTGTTTATAATTTACTTTACTTTCTGACAAAAGGATTTTAAAACAATTATTTTAATGTTTTTCTCCGACACACACACAGACACACACACACACACACACATTTGTAAAATTGAGTTTTGCATGTTTTAAATGACTTTTGCTTTTTTGACTTTTAAATGTAATTTTTCACTTCATTTCACATTTGGCAATATTATCAGAGCCAAATTCTGAACCGAATTCTATTAAATAAAATTCATTTCAAATGTAAATAAATAACTAAAGTAAATGAATCAAGTTTTTTGCTTTCCCCTTTGTTTCTACTCTTGTATTTGTTGTTGTGTATTTGTGTGGAAATAGACACGCATAATAGTAAATATGCAATTTTTAAACAACAAATTTTTAACCGTAATTGATAGCACAAATGTAGCGAATTGTATTTTCATTTAATATTTGTATATATTTGTATATCAAACGTTAAATGAAACTCAAATAAATTGTTTTTTCCTCTACACTGTCGTTAAAGTCTTTATGCAAATTTGATTTAATGCATCTAAATAATATTTGAATAAGAATTGCAATAAATCATTTTGATTACACATTTATTGCGCTCGGACTGCGTTAATTGATATAATTTTTGACAAATTCTATTTATTTATGCACAAGTTTATGTTCAAAATCGTTCAATTTGTTTGGTCTGTAGAAAACCAATTGAAATTTGTGTCTTAATTTGGAAAACTTGAACGAGATGATCTCAAAGTGCTGTCAAAGCGTTGATTAATGTCTTGTACTATTTAAATTGGGACTATCTTTAATATATGTATCAACGACTTTCAGTGAGGTCTGAATGATAAATGACGTAGTTAATTATGGCATAAAAGTTTCCGTCTGAGCAAAGAAATGGAAAACAAAAACCGAAAAAACTTACAGACGAGACAACTAACAAGAAGAAGAAGGAGGAGTAAGAGGAGTAGTAGAAGTAGAAGAAGCAGAGCCACATCAACATCAAGATGAGCAGCAGTTGGAAAAGTAAGCAGAGTCATTAACATATCGCACCAATGAAAATGCAAATGCAACACAAATGATCCCAGCGAGTGTCCAGTGAATGTCCAGTGTGTCCAGAGTGTCCTGCTTGCCAGCTAGTCCTGCCCTGACCGCATGTCCTGGCGTTGGGCTCATTAAAATGCGCTGCCATCTTGCGAAAGTGAAAAATTACCCAGTCCAGAGTGCAAAAGTACGCCAAGAGAAAGAGGAAGAGGGAGAAAAGAGCAAGAAAACAGCAACACTGAAGAAAACAAGCAGTGCAGGTGAGCAAACTGGACTTTAGTACACCCTGTGGTTGCCTAAAATCGTTATGACAATCAAGACAGTCTATGACAGTCTATTACTAACGGTAACTCACTTCTAACTCTGTTTTTTTGTGAATCAAACTTACTGATAATAAGTAAAATGTTCTTTAAAATTCATTTATTTTATTCCAATCAATTTCCAACCCCTTTGAGCTCAATAAACTGATTACACCCGCTGCTAACGGGTATAGCATAGCGCTGCGGGTAGGAACAACAGTGCGAAAGAGAAATGAAAAAAATTTCTGCGGGGCAATGGCGGCCATGAAGCTAAGCTGGTCCATGAAGCTGGAGCGCAAACCTGAATCGGAAGCTGTTTGAATCGGCCTTGGCCATAAAAGGTGTTCGACTGCGTTTCAGTTGTTAAGTGCCTTTCCATCTGGTCTAATGTCCAGCGTTAGCTGGCTCTCTTCCTCGCCTCCCCTAGCTGCTTGTTGTTGTAGCTTTACGCATTGTTAGCACCTCATAAAACTAAGCTCATGAATATTATGAGCTCAACTGGCTGGGAGTTTTCAGCTTGCAACTGTTTGAATTGTAGGGATTCGCATTTGGTCAAGCCATGCAACGATTGGTGGCATGACTGCTGTTGCCTCTGCCAACTGTGCTTCCTGTTGCCATGCTGCAGGTTATTGCCACAGCTTAAGCAGCCTGAGTAAATTTTCCTTACCACTCTCGCCATGTGCAGATCGTAGTAAATTCGCGATTAAGCGTAATTACAGCCCGTAAAAAAGTCAACAATGAGCCAAGGATGATAGCTGACGGTAAGTTGTGGGTAAAGGGGCCGTGGTAGAGCGGCGCTTTTGGGCCAACTTAATTGTCAGTAAGTGTTGCTTAATACTCATTATCTGCTGGCACGCCCACATGTCAGCGCACGCCTCTCGCGCGTCAGACGCACAACCGAAACTTAATTGTTAGCTTGCCAAACTTTTTGGCAACAGCCAACAAGACTCAACTCGATTCGTCCCGACCCCATCCGACTTGACGCGACGCTACGCGACTTGGCGCTTTATTAACCCCTTACTTTTGTTGCTAATTAAAAAACTTTTGGCTAGAAGAAAAAGAAAAGTGGCAAAAAACTGCCAAAGACATGGAAATTCTCACTCCCCATTAGTCTGGATGTCTTCCTATTTCAACTCAATCCCAACCATGCCATGCCATCCTTTCCGTCCAGTCGTTGTTTACGCCATGTTGTACGCCAAGTTCGTCGCTTCACTGTCAACAATGCGCGTTTGGCTTCAAAAGCGAAAAAGATCTCACCCTAAACTGCTCGACATTGTGCTGAAGTTTTATTAATTAGATAAAAGTTCATACCACTCGCATTGTTAATGACGCACGAAACGAGCTGCAAATTTTATTTGCGCACAACAACAAAAGTCACAAAAGTTGCGAAACCACACAAAAAACTTTGACATGACTTCAAATAAAATACAAAAATACAGTAAACAACAAATAATAAAAAAATGTTTTAAATGTATAAATAAATATAATCTACAAATGATTTATTAGCCATAGAATTACACTTAGACTTGCACTTACACTCGCTCAAGTCAACCCCTAATTAAGTATACAATTTTTGGTGAAAAGAATTCGCTGCCCGGCGGCATTTCCGACCCAAAGGAAAAGGTTAGTTGGTCCACTCATCAAACAATTACACGCCCAAAATTCAGGCCTTTAATTGAAATCTAAGTTGAAATTTGAAAAGCGTTTGAACAGAGGCGTTTTACCGTCAGGGGTTCAATAACAATTTTTGGGAATCCCTTTTGAAAACTACGCCACCCAAACTCTAGACAGACTCTAAGCGAGCTTGTGTCATAAACAAATATGCCAGAGAATACAATAATTAACCCATTTTTTTATAGGCCGCGTTCAGGCTAATCAACAAGAAAAGGTAAGTAGAAATACCGGAAACACCTTCAAGAAGAAGCAGCAGCAGCACACCAATCAAATTAAAAAGGGACCGGTAGCACATCAAGAAGACATGCTTAGCATAGATAAAAAAAAAACAACAACAAAAAAAATATAGAAAAAAGGAATAAGGGAAAACGAAAGAAAAAAGAAAGAAAACTGTTAACTGTTAACTGTTCATAAAAAACACGAGTTGGCTGTGTGTAGGTGTAGCCAAAGCGGAAGATGAATTTTTAATTTGTGATGTTGCTTCCCGTTTTAATTGTTGTTGACAGACGACTGACTGACAGCGTAATTTACAATCCTTTTTCCGTACTCCTGTTTTGCTGTTTCTGTTTCTGTTTCTGTTCCTGTTTCCCTTAACCCTCGCAGCAAACCAGCTGAAGGGGGGAACGGAGAGGCATGAAATTTTAATTAAAGAAATTGCGGTTAATCCCGTTAACAGCAAAAAAAAAGAGAAGAAATTATATTTCAGCGAAGATGGAGCAATTGCCTCGGGAAACTGTAATTTCTGTATTCCTCAACTCGATCTGTGTGTAGGTGTGTGTGTGTGTGTGTACTTTTGCCAAGTGTTACACTTGCTCTGTGACTCACTATACCCCACCCCTGCGCTTTATAAAATTTATGTGTCATTTTGATGCCTGACACGTTAGAACATCATCGTTACATCAAAAGCCCACAGATTTGTATACCAGGGCCACAAAATTTGCTTTCATTTGCATGTTGTTAATGGGATTTATTGCCATGGCAAGAACTGCTTCAAATTGGCCAAAAGGCGTAAAGTGGGTGGGGCAGGCTGGTGTGTGATTTCTTGTGCATATTAGTCAAAGAAAATTTAAGTAATTGCATTTGATGGCATTTCAACCTCAATTTGCATAGCTCTTAAAGCTTTTTGTGTACGGGAAATTCATTTTCAACTCGTTGACATTGTGTGCGAAATGAAATATTAATTAAAAATTTTGGTTTCAGGGAACAGGTAGGGAAAGAGCGTTGCAGGATGTGAGACAACGTGGCTAAGACCAAGTGCTAAGCTAAGCTGAGCTAAGGAATATCAAAGAGAACGAAATGTGGCAAACAAGCTGACTGCTATGACACGCAGAAAGCGGAAACGGAAAAAAAAAAACAATTTACTTTAAGTAAAAAGTTTTAAAGAAATGAATTTAATAATTTAAAAAACTTGCAATCATTACTTGTAATTGATTTACTGTGGAACTAAAAGTAATGCCAATTAAATATTGTATTTAAAATATTGTAGAATATACAAAAATAATTAAAATAAATATAAATATTGTAATTAACGTTTTATAAGCAATTGCTCGCTGTTAATCGCCTATAACAACGAAGTTAAAGCTTGAATGCGATTCCTGGCCAGCCAATCAAGCATAAGGACTAGAGCAGTGGGATGGAGAATGTGGACGGACACGTGTGTCGGACATGTGGACATGGGAAAACATGCTCGGAAAATATATAAGAAATTAACTTAAAAAGTCATTTTTGCAGGCAGACAGCGAGCGAGCTAAAGAAGGCAATAAGAAGAGGACAAAACGACAACGACGAGAAAAAAAGGATTAATTGCATAAAGAGCGAAAGAGAGAGAGATAGAAGAGGGAGTAGAAGAGGGATAGAGGGGAGGAACTGGTGGAATGACATCATGAACATGGAAACGGCGATGCCAACAGAGCGTATGAAGCACTGAGCACTGAATATCCTGACTTTTCTATAAGCCATTGACTTGCACATCAGCATCCACATCCGCATCCTTTGCCAGGACAACTCGCACACACACACACACGAACACACTTGCAGCGACTGAAGGATGCGCGACTCGCATGTGTGGAGCATTTTTTAATAGTGTTTCGTGTGCCTCTTGGCGTTAATTTATGCCACAAAATCATTTTCTTTTATACTCACAGCCACATGCAAAATAAAAATTAAAACTGAAATATGAAAAAGGCAACTACGAGCAAGAGTTGCTTCGCACACACACACTCCCCCACACACACACACACACACCCACACACACTTTCACACACAACATACATGCAAATTGCGTTGCAGCAGCCGCTGGCGATGAGACGCAGTTTATGTCAAGTGAAAAATGAGTGCGAACTATGACATGAAATATGAGCGCATCCCAAATGCACTCCACTCCCCTCCCCACCAAACAAGCCCTTCCCCGCCCGCCCCTAAGGTCTAAGCCACAGCCTTTTCACACACCATTTATTAGTGTGCTTACAAAATGACTTCGTAAAATGTAAATGAAATAAAGAAAAAACAAGCCAGATCTTAGAGACACCCTTTGAAATAGGAACAGACAGGCAGGCTACACTACAAAATACCCTGCACATACTTTTATGTTAGCTGAGAGCAGAGTTAGCTTCATTATGAGTTTTTAACAGAGAAATATTATCGTAGTTTAACTATACTTCAGTTATAGTTTTTACACATTTTACAGGGTATACGATACAGCCTCACTTATACATTGCATATTATAGAAAACGATTAGCTCATACTGCGGGCAAATTTCAAATCGAAAACGAAAACGTAAACAAAAACACATAAATAATTGATGATGTGACTTGAACTGATAAGAGCCCTCATACATGCATATACATAACGCTAATTACCCATACACACGTAATACTTTTAGTTGTTTTATGTATTACAGACTTTTGCTTAGTGCAAATCAAATCGTTTCGCAAAGGTTCAGGTTCAAATCGCAATTGAAAAGTTCAGTATTATCGTCGGAATCCCCTTGATGCTGCACAAGTTATGCAATCTAAGACGCAGTTAAATGTTTTCATTCAATTAAGTTATGCCTATATCAGTGTCTGTGTGTACTACATATATTTTAATGACAATCTTTATATACAATTTTTTTTTTACTCCTAAACACATCAAGGAAAACAAAACTGTTTCAATGTCCACACAAGGCCGCCGTTTCATGTGTCAAAGTCACTTGTCAAGGTTGAGTAAATTAAGGAATTGCATTGCTACGACCATGCAGTTTTTATGAGGTCTATAGATAGTGACAGTCTTGAGTGTGCAATTCACTCTCTAAGTGGCTAATCTTTCCAAAACCCTCAAGGTTGTTCAGTGTAAACAGCGCGAGAAAGTACTTTTCAAATATCTTAAGCGTATTCTTTACCTTAAACTTGAGTGGGATTAAAAGATTGTATATTCCATATATAAACTCTTATTAACTTAGCAAGGAAACAGCTCAAACTGTTTGGGAAGCATGAACAGTCATTACACAGCACACAAGAACTCTGTAAACACAAGTATTCGACTGTGAAGTACCCTGTCTCGTAGCTCAATAAAATACTTATACGCCTGATCGTTGTCACATCTTGTAACGAGCCATTTGATCTACTTAATGATGTTTAAAGTAACTGCACTGCTTGCATATCACTACCCACTACCCAAGCATACACTGCTTGCTTTTAAAGCAGTGCAAACTTTTACTCCACCTTACACTGAGCACAGTGGATGCTCCTGCCCAAATTCTAAGGCCTTTTAAATGCTTAATGGCTGCCACCTGTTTGCCGTTTCACCTTGGCTCAATTCATTAAACTCGACAGCACTATGTGCGCCCACGTCGTCGAATCCGCAGCTATAAATAACGAGAAACACGAAATAAACATTTAAAGTTGAAATATTAGCTGTGAAATCGTGCACAACTATATTGTTATTAAGCAAAGAATGAAAAAAAATAAAATAAAAACAAACACAAAACACGCATATGTGCGTTCTATGTATCTAGAAGATATACAAAACAGCGAGTTCGTGCCGTTTGATGTACGATAAATTTCCGCAAGGACGTTTATTTATATTTTCTCAAATTTAAAAAAAAAGTTTAGAAATTATAGTTATATACAAAATACTTGAATATAATGGAATCTAGCTGATGGCAAGTGGCAAAAGTCTTGTCAGCTTGAACCGATTGCCTGAACTTGACATTGAAATCCCAAGCGGAGAGATAGACTCTGCAATAAATTATAATAGAGTTCTTATATTTATTTATAAAGTATGAAATAAGCAGAGATTAATCGGAAGATTGAATTCAGCACTTTGGCCACACACAACTGTACGTCAATGTCGACACGTGACACTCGCAAAGACAAACAACATCAACACCGCGATGCTTATGATCAGCAGAAGAGAGAGGGGAACAAGGGGGAGAGTGTGTGTCAGCTGGTCCTATAGCAATTCCAGAGAGCGCACTGCTGATAAGCAAGCACCGTTGACCTGGAAGTCAAACTTTTGTGCTTCCCTTCTCCACTCTTCACTCTCCTCCGCTCTCCATTTTGCACTCTCCGCTCTTCTGCTTCACAAATACTTACATAATCGTGTGAGAGACAATATAAATCACTTCAAAATATTTACAGTGCATTTTATTACAGCAGTCGAAATATTACTTGTACAATATATAAGTAAAAGTATAATTAAATAAATAATAAAATGAGCGTGTGTGTGTGTATATGTGTATGTGTTCGTGTGTGTGTGTATTGTCTGCAGTAGACAAATGTTCTCATTGGTTATTTGATTATTGTTATTTTCATCATACATCGATTTCACAATTTATATATACTTATATTTTTATATTTGGTTATATATTTTAAGAAAATCATTAGATTATGTGTGTATTGTGTGTATGTTTGGGTGTGTGTGTGTGTGTATGTAGTGCAATCTAAATCAAAACACAGCACACTTGTCCATTTTCGCAATCGTTACCGGGTCTAAGCAGCCTCTGGTGGCATCGATCCATACAGGCTCCCAAGTGCTGAGAACACGGCGCTGGTCTAACCGGCACTGGATCAGCGTTACAGTTGGGACGCAGACAAAGTGGGGATGTAAGGAGACATAGATAGAGAGAGAGAGAGGGAGACAGAATGTGTGTTTTGGGGTGTGCGAGACGAAGACGGAGGAGTCGCAGTTCAACACGTTGTTAGTTTGATGGAAACGATATCAAAAACGAAAACAATAAATGAGCACATTAATTAATACCAATCAAACATTAATTAATAGGAAATAATTTGTTTACAGAGATAGTGAAACGTTCTTAGGATTGGGATACAAATTTTGGTTTTACTGTAGAACGATTTTGTTGCATTTTAAAATCATTTAAAATCACTAATTTCACAATTAATTTAATTAGAATTTAATACTTACACTCGTAGCAGCATTCGACACCCAAGTGCGAACTGCTGGGACAGAGACCCTTATTGCTGGTGGGCTCTGTGCAATCCCCGCTCTGTACGCACAGACCTCCGACCAAAATACACTGACGATCATTTGGATACACACGCACGCCCTGCAGCACTGTAAGGTAGTAGGTATGTTTGGTGTATGGTGTAAGGTGTTTGGTATCAAATGGTATCATAATAACAATATGCAAAGATCACTTACTATAATATTCTGGATTATTATCATTCACTTCGTTTGTCTCAATATCTGCACTGACTAATTGCAGCACTAAGGCGTACACCAGGCACAGGCCAATAAAGTTGCTTTTAATTGACATAACTTTAACTTTCTGTTTTATTTACTCTTCTTCTATTGATTTCAATGTTTATAAAGTACTTCAAAGTCACTTGTCACTGGGCACTGAGCGAAATGGGCACTGGGTGTATAAATAGTAATCCACACGATAGCACGGTTTGTGTAGCACTGAGCAAGACTAATTACGTTCCAGATGCTTTTCAACAAAAAATTTATTCAAATAGAAAGAAAACTAACGATGACAACAGCGGCGGGCGCAACGTTTGTTTTGCACAACTCGACGAACGATCGGCAAATGAGACAGCGGCCGACAGTTCAGAGAGTCAGACGTAAAGACAACACAGACAGTTCAGCGCAGCAGCAGAGAGGAGGAGACTAAGCGAGAGAGCAGCAGCGTGAGAGAGCGTGTTGGTGTAGGAGTGGAAGGGGGAGGGGGAGAACGGGCGCTCAGTTCAATTGAAGAGCGTGAGAGCCATTAATAATATTGGCGCATTTGCACACACAGGAAAAACCAACGATGGACGAACGACAGCGACAAGCAGCGCATAAAAGATCAGAGACGGCAAAATACAGCAATTGAGCCATGCTCTGAACATTTCTCTCTACTCCTCACCTCTGCTTTCCTTTACTTCCTCCTACCATTCGACCACCAAGATCATAATTCATTTGTTGTACTCACGCGCTCTGAAAAGCACGCCAATAACTTAATGAATAGGCCATCAAATTCTTGGATTCAAGTAGTATTTATGTGCTTTTCTATTTTGAATAGCAAGTGCAAGCTCGAAGCTCAACTTGCAGTTGCCCTGGAAACCTTGAAAAGTCAATAAGCTGAGATTAAATCGGAAACTCAAACCAAAGTTAATTAAGATTGTCTACTGAGAAATTTGCACAGCATATTAATGTCTACTCAGATTAGATATTTCCAATTATGTTGGATTAAACCCACACATTAAGAATACCATCTTCATACTCTTATGCTTACAGGGTATACAAGAACCATTTAAGGCGCCAGTACACAAAATAATTAAGAAGTATTACAGTTGGTCTTTATGATTGACCGCATTTATCGAGGCGTAACGTGATTTAACTGCATTTAAAGCACATGATCTGGTTTGCTCTTCCTAACTGTACAAGTGTGTGTGTGTGAGAGTAGGTCTGTCTGTGTGTGTGTACAATCAAAACAATCGAAATTTATTATCAGTGATGAGTGTATTAATGTGTATAAGTTTGTTTTTGGCAGTGGGGCTTTTATTTTGAGAACTTTAAGTCAATTTTAGCAAACTGAGCGAATTATAAAAGGAAAGACTCGGGAAATAATGAAAGATCAGAGGAGTGAATTATAAAGTTTATTGTACAGTCATATTTAAATCAAAATATGGCAATTAAATATAAATCATTAAATTATTTAACTATCATAACTGAAGATAAGCAAACAATGAGTGATCGATAAGACGCTTAAAAAATTCGGCCAGCTTATAATAATACAAATAGAACATCGTACTCTTAATCGATATTACAAACGAATAATGAAATTAACGAAAAATATTGTCACAATTCAATTCAAACAACTGCTGCTGACAGCTGTTTAAAATCTTTAGATGTTCTACTTAATGTATTATTTTCGTTCCTTTTAATGTCATGGTTACAAAAATAATAAATGAATAACGAACGTGTTTTATTGCCATTTAAAATATATTTTAAAACTACCTATTGTTTTATTCAAAAAAAAAAAAAAATAGTAGGAAAATTAAATTTGTATGCCTTTTGATAATATTATAGTTTTAATGCTGAATATATATTAAATAGTTTCCTAAATTAGTTTATTCCACTGCTGGTGTGTGTCACGACTAGTTAAGCAGAAAAACAAACCAGTGAACGAAGCAATGCTAACTCTGGCAGTGTTACCAACTGTTTGCTGGCATCAACTGCTTGCTAAAGTACACTGCTTGCACACTGCCTCGAGCAGCTCTGTTAAGAATTCAAATGAATTAAGAATTCATCAGTTTCTTACGAAATATAATAATTTGCATAAGTTTGTTTAACTTAAAACCCCCAAAAAAGTGAATCAGCAATTAAAATGTATAATACATATTTGAATTAAATTTATTGTTTCACAAAATGCTATATAATATTCACACATAATCATTCTGCAGCTAGCGCAATTGAGAAGGCAGAAAAATATATTTTTCGTTATGACAAAATTAAATTAGAAACAAAATATGTAAACATATTTAATTCATCAGTCTTTTTTAAGCATTTCAATTGCCTTTTGACACATAACAATCAAATTAATGGCATTATAAACTTAACAACTACAATTAGAATACAGATTAAAAATACATTTACACCGTACAAACAAAATTGAACGTTTCGCTTCTTTGGCCCAAAACGACGACATTTTGTTTGGCAACAAGTGCCACGCACAGCAAATATCACAGAGTAGGTTTTTTTTAGTTAAAATTTACTATCAATGCGGTTCATCACTTGTTTGTCTTCTGTCGCTCATCGATTGTATAGATGCTGGCGGGATCCCCGGAGACAGGTGATGTTGTGTTAGCATCGTCATTTGTTGATTTGTTTTCACTGCTAAACGGTATCACAAAGATGCTCGTTTTGGCCGCATGCTGCATTTTGATAACGGTATCGTAGCTGGGCGGCGCAAATTCACTGTACGATGGTGACGGCGTGGGCGGTGCTCGCTGTTGCTCATTGGGCGTGGCAGTCGATTGGCGATTTCGCATATTGCGACAACGGCGATCCGAGCAGGCCATGAGCATAAAGAAGGCGGCCAAGGCCAAAAACGTTGCCACATACCAAACTATGGTAATTACATCCATTGCGGTCTGGGACAACTCGTTGTTTGGCTCAACAACAGCTAAAAGTGAATGAAAAGTAGTGGCTCATTAGTCTTGATTTATATATAAATATTTAAGGAAAATCTCGGGGAATCTACTTCAATTTCTTTCCCCTTCCGAGGGAATTACGCATAAGTGAAAGAAATTAAATATAAACTCTGATAGGTAGGATGACTACAAATAGCTCAATCTTGATTTAACTCACAGCTAGTGAATGCACTTGATTGATAAAGTGCCACAAAGCGAACAGATCAAATCAAATTTTTGTATCCAAGTGAAAACTGTGTGTCATGACAGTTTTTTGTTGATGACGCAAAAGTTGAATTTAACCCGCAAAACGCGTCATCACTTATCATGGAACTTGGCCACAAATAACAGTTAAACACATTTGATTACAACCTGTTTCAGTTAATTTGTTAGTGAGCCGTAACTTATGACTGCTAATAAGCAATAGATATGCATACAACCGATTGAGTGAAGCTTAAGGGCAGTTTTTAATCGAATTTAACAGGAAATTTGCAGGCAGAGGGATTTTTATAGAAGTCATTTAAAAGATAGTTTAAGTAGAAATTTCTATACATTTTAGTAGGAAATTTAGCTGACTTAAGAATGGTTTTAGAGTGACTTATAGGGAATTTTCATTCAATAAATTAAAGCAGAAAATTCCCAACACTTAAATGTGTTTTTTCCTAGTTTTGAAAATAGCCTGAGGCTAGTTTAAAGCTTACTTACTGTTTTTGTAGACAAATATTCTGGTATTATTATCCAATTGATCTCCAAACAGCTCCGGTTCCGTTGTACCGTTAACACCGGTTCGATTGTATTGCAATTGTCGTGTGAGAACGTTCTCCAGTGTTAGCAAATAGGATTGTCCGTCTGTCACGGCCGCGAACGCATTGAATACTAAAAATAAAAATAAAATACAAAAAAATACAAGTCGTTATTATAATCGAACACTGATAAAAAACATGAAAATCACAACAATGCGCTGAGTTTTTAATACCATAGATAAGGTATCAAATGTATGGTCAATACACAGAAATGCCAACTATATACACATGCATATGTAGTTGTGTATAATTTGGTTTAATGCCAAGGCGTGTGCAAATTGTCTTGTGTTCTATATATACATAATTGTGGGTAAGGTCTTCAGTTAAATTAATGCCTATAAATAATAAAACAATTTGTCGTACTACGATCATAAACATAAATAAAAAATAATTGGTATTCAGTACTCAAGTTGATTTTTAGCGATAAGAAATGGCGTCGTCTAGTCTGTTACCGTTATATTTAGCAGGTGCTAAGCACCTGCTGATCGAGCACGTACTTAATAGTCGTAAAAATAATAACAAAGCTTTATAAACCAATTGAAAACATAAAAATAAATGTATTCCTCGTAGTTTTTTATCGGCTGCCAACTCGAATGTTCCAAATCCATCAAATTTCGCCATTTATCAATAAGTGTGTGTGAGTTGGGTGTGTGTGTGTATGGGCCGATACTCCTTTATCTTTATGGAGGCGGGTATGCGGCACACGGCCCTCAGACTGTCAATCTGCTTTCATGTCTGTCAATTTCCTTATTTATTTTTCATGTTTCATTTGTTTCACTTTTGTTATCAATTTCACAATGACCTGTGGCATATGAAGTAATTGTTGTCCTAGGTTATAGGTTCTAAGTGCAACAACTGTACGAATTCTCATAGTCTGTCTGAGTAACTAACTAGTCATCGTAGTTTATCATAGCTTATCGCACAAAATGGCCTCCAGTTAAAGTGTCTTTTAAGTGTGTCAAGCAAACTTAAGTGTTAACAGCATTTGACGGACGTTTACAGAACCTCAACACTGTCCAGTCATAGATCAAGCTTAGGCACACAGTGGGAAAAAACTGCAGTACAGAGTAGTCAAAAGTCTAGCAAAAAACAAGCAACACAGTTTTTGTGAGTTTGGAACAGAAAAAAAAGTAGCTGAAACTTATTTGAATAAATGAAAGGGTATCTCAAAGCTCGGGTTTATTCTTAAGCAACTCTGCTCTACCTACCCAGCTAAAGCTTTTCTTCACTTGTAGAAAAAACCATCTGTCATATCACAAGCTCATAAAACCGACTGCATGGCTAATTATAGACAGCAAAACTGATAAGACAGTGGGAGAATCCAGTGTCTTACCGCATAAAAGAGCTCAGCAAATGAAAAAGAAGAAAAACAATAAAGCTGAGTAAATAAATCGTTATGAGCAACTAATAGCAAATATCGTATAATGTTAGCACTCCTTAAGTAATAAAATCTATTTCAATATTATCTGCGTTAATTTCTTACCTAAGGCTGCTAATGTTGCAACTGTGCAAATAGTGTGCCACATGTGTGTGTTATTAATGTGTTGTGTGTTTTGTCTGGCTGACAACAGTTGGACACGTGTTAAAAGTCATAAGGTCACTGCACGGCTATTCAAATGCACACAATAAATTTATTTCTTTTTAACATACTGAATTTGCCGGTCACGTGCCGTATGCGCGATATAAGCAAAGTGTGTCGTTTGTTTCAAGTGCTCTGCGTAATTTCCATCAGCTTTGAACTGATTACGGCTCGAGTACATTGCCTTTGTCGACTGAAATTAGCATAAGTACTTGGCCCATTAGCAGATTAAGACTGAGTACCGTTTTTCAAGCGTTAAGTCGCGTCTCTTTCCAACTTAAAGTTGGAACTTTTAGTTCAATTTAATCTGCTAGTTGTAGATGCTAGATTTATAAAGATCACATGTCTACCAGTCTGTTTATCTTTATAAACTTGTTTACGACTCTGATAAGCTGTTAAAACATGCTCCTAATGACAGCTGCTATTTAACTTAAGTTAATAAACCACTAAACACTTATATAGTTGAATGTATTAGGCGAACTTTCTTATCGGTTCATTCACAAATCATGTTTCGTCACAAAACACCAAATTTTGGCTAGCTCATAAATTATCACTGATATGGACTTGGCCAAAAAGTTAATGACTCCTTAATGGATTAGACACAAAATGTGTTATATTATATAGACTTTATGACAGGCCGACTTTGTACCTGCAAAATTACTCAAATTGCTCAAATTACGCAGTTTTTATTAATACTACATGATATTTTACCCGATGCGGAATACACTAACAATAATTTAAGATCATTCTGACCTTTAGGCAGTGATAAATGCCACGGAAATCTCTCAGGAATGTTTTTAATTTTCTATGTGAATTATTTAAATCAAGTACAAGCATTAATCACTTTAAGTTTAGTTAATTAACAACAATGAAACTGACTGCGTAATAAACAATAAGGTTTAACTTTGTTTGATAGAAGGTTTTATCTATTTGCTTGTATATTGTCTCAAATCTGTTTAGATAAATTATTGAAAATTCTTACCTGCTATAAGTAACAGCATTTTATGGCCTGCTATGTCTCCTCTGACTTTGGGCATTTTTCGCGTTGTAAAATGTATTTCTGTTTTTATATTTTTAGTTTAAGTTTTTTGTTTGTTTATGATTTACACAAATTAAATTTGATTGTATTACCGCTGCGATATTTTCTAAAATAAACTGACGTATTTCCGCGTTTGCTTTCAAACAAATAATCCACAATTGACAGCACAATTAATAGTGAAATATGCCAATATATGTACACGTATATATATTATATAAATCGTAGACTTTCAATTCAATTTATTATAAATTGATATCGTACGCGTATACAACTATTCTAATAATATGGGCAGTAGTACGACTATCCAATAACTGTGTGCTGCACTGCTGATATCACTTCCAAGTTCACTGCCACAGAGCGCGCTGCAGAAACCGCGAATTGATCTCTCTGGTTCAAGTTTGTATCGTCGACTGAGCGCAGGTCTTAGCTTGCAGTGTGGTAGAGCCAGCAGTTGGCTCTGTCCCAGTCTCTGCTGCAGTCGCTGTCGCAGCTGTTGTTTCGCCCCCACACGCTTTGTCCTCTTTCGCTCTTTGCTCACGTTAGCATGATTCACACACGCACACACACACACACACATAAGCGCGCGTGCTCTCCCGCTTAAATACAACCGGTTGACTGTCGATCGCGAGCTTTAACTTATTTTATTGCGCTAGGCAACAAAAACATATGTTTGTATGTATGTATGTGTGCAGAGTAATTTCAACAGTAGATGCTTTTACTTAGCGTAGCGTGGCTAATTGCAGGCGCCGTTTTTTTTTTTATTGTACACCCAAATTTAAGCACAACTACAACTGCAGCAAATGTCGCTGCCGGCAAAGCAAAAGAAACTGCAGACAGCAGGCAGAGCCAAAGAGCACATTGCTCTGGGCTGCGCTGCTCTGCACTCACACGCACACACGTACGCACTTACACTAACATGTTATATGCATATGTATTTACACTGTAGTGTACAGTGTACAGTGCACACACTTACATATATACTGTACATTTACATTGCTTTTGCTGTGCCGTTAATTTGTGTTCATGTTTTGTATCTGCTTTTAAAAATAAAACAGCCGAAATTGTCACGATAGCATTTTGACTTTATGTCGCGTCGGCTTTACAATTGTTAAAGGGCATTTTTACGAGGCGTCGCCCTAAAACCTTATTGACTTGACTTGAGTTGAGTCGAGTTGACTTTCTTACACGCCCACAACAGACACGCTAATTATTAAACAAACAGGCATAAAACCATTTGTAAGCCAACGACCACTAAATACTCTTGCCCCAAATAATTGTCTACAAATAAGTTGTTCACGTAAACTCAATTTAAATAAAGAGTTTGTTGAACTGTTAACAATTGTTATATACATTTGTTGTATAATACCCACATACATATATTATAAATGACAATTTTCTTGGTAAGCAACGTTTGAAAAATTGGTAATGTTTTAACTGAGGTAACCATAGCTAGAGTATGGGCGAATTTCATCAAATTTTAAACATTTCGCATCACACGGATACGCGATACGCGAACGACACTTTTGTTTGCTGTCTGATTGTCATTTATCAGTTTTGAAAAATTATAGCCTGCGACCAGTTATAATGTAGGCGAATTTTAATTAGCGTAGACAAGAAATTGCGTTCTTGCCGTCTAGATTAGGGCCCCAGTGCGTATAAGTAATCTGCGAACACACAGATACAAGATTAAAGATTATAGCAGATAGTAATGATGATCAGGGAAGGCAGTAAATTTATTAATTTAGAAGAAGAAAACCCTGAACTAGAGCGTACATTGACTTTCCGCGGTTTATTCAACAAATTGATTTATTTGTACTTAATTATAACAATTGATTTGTTTCATTTTGAACCTTGTCAAGGTAGCGCACAAACAAGTTTAGACATTTTTCAGCTACCGTGTGACATTGGCATTGAATACTACTTTCAAATCGTTTCTCATGGGTTCAAGTTCAATTCAAATATTTTAAAAGAATTTTCAAGTAGTTTTGGAGTGCTTCAACTAATTGGAACTACTTAAACTTTCCAACAAATGGAAACTGGTTTTTCTTCTTTCAATTGCTTCACCAATGAATGCTGAATCATCTGACTGCTGGACTGTGTCACCATATGATGAAACCAGCTTAAGGCTGTTTAAGTTGGCCAACAAAAAAAGTTACCCGTAAATTGAAATTGTGCTTCACACTCTTCCCCTTCGGACCAATTTTGGCCACCTACACACAGTTAATTGAGTTTTAACATTTAGTTGGTTTATTTATATATGTAAAATACGTATTAGGTTAGTATGTTTATGAGACAAATTGACCACTAGTGTTGAATGTTGATTTGAGTGTTTGCAGTTACATATTTCGAGTATTTACTTTAGCCGAGCTTACAAAAAACCATTTCGCATTAACAATTGACAAGCTTAATTGTTATATTCTATACACTACATAGTTTTTTGTTTGGATTTTTTGTCTTTTTCCATTTTCCTGTTGTACAAAAAGCGTTTTTTTATGTTTTTTTTTTTTTTTTTTAGATAAATATAATACAGGTACAGCTAGGTGAAATGCCGCTAGATTTGTGGATCTAATACACATTTGTGGTTAATATAGTACATATTACAATTAGTTAATTGGTTTCTCTCAGTTTAATTTGCGCTAACTAGTTTTTATGATGCTTTATAGCTTATATATCCTTATTAATTGATACAATTTCATTTCTAATTGCTTGAGATTTCATTAGTGTGTTGAGATTTTACATTGTTGAGGTTTCTGTTGAACACTACAAACTTTTTGAGTACAAAGGCAATATATAATATATAAAAACATAAAATACATATATACATGAAATTATTTAAAATTAAATTAAAAAAAAAAAATATAGGGGAATCTCGGAGTTACGATATAATACACTGATGTAGCATAGTTGTACTTGAGTTGTTCGAACTTGAACACATTTGCGATAGTCTTACATTAAAACAATAATCTTATAAGCTGCCATCTAATACTAAACGAATGTTGGAAAAATTGTTTCAGTCCTAATGCTACAATAAATGTGCATATTTACAATGTCTTTTCTTGTCTTTCTTGTGTTTAGTTCATCTTTCTTCTGTCTTCTTTTTGCTAGTTTGTTCATTGTTTTACTTACGTTGCAATTATTTAATTACCTAACGCAGTAGTTAATCTCGTAGTTAGTAAATTGGAATTGCTACAACAATTTTGAGGCTAGAAATGTGCTGAGTTTTGGCGCCAACAATATTTGGTTCGATCTGGCACAAAATGGGACAAAACTACTTTCGATTACTCTCGCTGGACAGCCCTTATCTGTCGGGGAAGAGTGATTCATAGCTTGGTGGCAGATCTTTGGGTGTTGCCGGTTCCTGCTGATGCTGCAGTTCCTGCGAATTCGGTGACATATCGTGTGTCAGCACATTATCGAATGACGGAGCTGTAGGTAACTCAATAGTTGGCACGTCGGTCTAGAAAATCGAAACGTTTCAATCTACAAATGTTTAACAAAGCACATAATTATTTGTACATACCCGAGCACGTCGCTGATTGAAGCGTGCGGCAGAAGCTTCATGAGCATGTTGTTGGACAGTGATACAATTCCAGTATTTCCAACAGATCCAAACACAGAAACCGACACCGAGCATTGTAAATATTAAGGATGTAATTGCTGATATGGCCACATTGGTTGTATCCATTTCATCGGTTGTGATCGCATCGTGAAAACAGGTGCCTTCATCGCGGCACGGATACAAGCAATTGGTTATATTGTCACGGACAAAATGACGCGATATACAGGAGTATTGGTCCGTGGGTTTGCACAAAAAGTCACCAGCAAATTGGCATTCCGAGTGTGCCGTTAATACCATACGCAACTCCAAGGGTTCCTCGAATATATGACGTCCCTTGTCGATAAATATATGCACATGCACGTCCCTGTCGCGCTCATCGAAGATCAAACGTCCGGCTGGACCATCTATGGAGATGTCACTACAAATGCGTTCGCTGGGTGAACGATTCCCGCTGGTAAACTGTATGTAGTCGATGCATTCCTTGGTGATCGGATCGCTGCGAAACTTCAGGCGCGTTATAACGGTATATATGCCTCGAGGTGGACGTTCATTGGTCTGCACACGAAACTGACAGTCGTATTTGATTTTGTTTAAGGAGTGCGTACCAATTGGCAGCGTCACGTTCCAGGTTTGGGTTATAATCGCGGCCGAGTCATGATCTTCGGTGAGCCTTAGCGTTGGATCGCCTCGAAATGGCTTGGCCAGTGTGTAAATCAGTTTATCCGAACACAAATTATCCTGTATGCGCACAATTTTATAGGCAAGAGTTGTCGTAGGCGCATAGAACGCAATTGCAAGTGTCAATTTGAGCAGGGACCAAAGGCAGGGTTTCCTCATTTTGTAAAAGGCACGTCCTGCGTGCGCGATGTTTGTAATGCAGAATGACCTGCGTGCGTGTTATTTGTGTGTGATTTTCACTGGAGACATGTACGTTCTTCCCCCGTTAATTAGTAACTTAAAATATTTTTGAAGAACTTTTGTTGTTTTGCATTTCTGCCAGGGATGGCAAGTACCAAGGCTAGAAGGGGCTGTAACACTGCTCAAATTTTAATTCTATCGAAAATAGTTCATCGATATCAATATTCGTAAGTCATCATAAATATTGTCGATATTTAGAAGCTAAATATATAAACTTTTTAAAACGTTTTAAAAGTTTTACATGTGGAAATAAATTTGGTTCCATAAAATCGGTTATTTTTCACATTTAGGGGATTTAATATGTTTAAAATTTATTAAAATCAAAAAGAACTTACTATTCAGTTCAAATGAATCAAAGCACCACTGATTGAAACAAACATTATTACCACGCTCACCTTTATTTTTATACAGATCCACCGGTTTCAGGGGAATAAGAAAAATGACTATAAAACGCATTATTATTATGTTGAAAATTATGGTTGCTGTTGTCCAATTTGAACGTACAACTACTTCTTCGATACTTAAAACTTATACCGATGTATCGAGACTACGAAAAATATCGATGCATCGATACCGAATCGATTCTAGTTCCAGCTCTATTGTATATTACTGCCTCCAATTGTAATACTCACCGCACACCGGGAATCTCTTGCACTTTTAAATTTTTTGGGACGCAAGCAAAACGCTGGAAGGTATGCAAGCCGTTATACGCAAGACAGCCGTCAATCACCTATTCCTGATGTAACGCTTTTATATCGCTCAAAAACCTGTTGCTGCTTTTTTATAATATGCCTAATATTTGGCCGCTGCCGTCTTATAAAAATCCTGCTGAGCTATTTCTAGTCAACCTCAACGTTTGCTAATTGCTGCGACTCGATCAGTTTAAAAAGTGATGGCAACATCGGACTTTGTACTTGGCGGTCTGGCCTCTGTGGGCGCCACATTTTTTACAAATCCTATAGAGGTCATTAAGACGCGCATACAGTTGCAGGGAGAACTAGCGGCAAGAGGATCTTACGTTAAACCCTACAAAGGCGTACTCCATGCATTCATCACAGTCGCCAAGAACGATGGAATGCTGGGACTGCAGAAGGGTTTGGTGCCAGCCCTCTACTTTCAGTTTATTATCAACTCCTTCAGGTAAAGACAAACAATACGCACTTGTATCTTTTGCTGTATTCACGTGATTTGTAATCAACAGGTTAAGCATTTACACCACAGCTGTGGATAGACATTGGATGCACACAAAGAATGGTGAAATATCTTTTGGACTGGGTCTAATGTGGGGCGCCATTGGAGGAGTTGTGGGATCTTATGCTTCTAGTCCATTTTTTATGGTAAGTGCCATGGCGAGACTATTACATAAAGCAAACAATATAAACAACTTATCTACACGCGCCATTTGACAATTATCATTTGGCTTCGTGTGGTGCTAATTTGAATGTCAGAGCAAATCTTTATATGATTCCTGCTTAGATAAGGGCAATAACTATACTAGGTTCATGAGTGATAACACTTGTTAAATATTTAGTGAAAATCATCTCTTTCTTATTTAGATTAAAACCCAATTACAATCGCAAGCTGTAAACCAAATAGCTGTTGGCTATCAGCATGCTCACACCTCGTTCCGAAGTGCTATGAAGGAGATCTATAGGAAGGGCGGCATCACTGGACTCTGGCGTGGTTCCCTTGCGTCATTGCCTCGAGCTGCTGTGGGCTCTGGGGCTCAAATTGCCACATTTGGCAAGACAAAGTCATTATTGGTACAGTACGATCTGGTGACGAAACCCACTTACAACTCATTCTGTGCCGGTTTAATTGCCGGTTCGTTAATGTCGGTGGCTATAACGCCTCCAGATGTTATTAGTACTCGTCTGTACAATCAGGGGCTGGATGCACAGGGTCGTGGACTTTATTATAATGGCTGGATAGATTGTTTCTTAAAGATATTGAAAACCGAAGGCATATACGGTATGTATAAAGGTTTTTGGGCGAACTATCTACGGATCGCGCCTCACTCGACTTTAGTTTTGATGTTTTTCGACGAACTGGTCGCAGTTCGCGAGAAGTATGATATTCACTTCTAGTTTTAGTACCAAGCTAGTCTTTGTTTAACGTCAAGTACAAACATGTATAAAAACTGTTGAGTTGTTTACCAAAGTACCTTAAATTTTTGTTTCAAACTCCCAAGTAACGCAAACCTGAGGCTGTCCGAGTAATTCAATGGCAGCTAAAATAAATGTGCCTTTAGTAATATTATTAGTAGTATACCCTTAGTTAGATACTTTAACTGTGCAATATTTCATGAAATAAAACTCATTATTTTTGTTAATATATTTTATTTATTTTTATATATAAATTGCCTTTACAGTCATTTTGATTAATTTGAATTTGCGCGACTTGAAGTTGGTTGCGAACGCAATTCGAGTCGCTGTGGAGGTTAACCGATAGCAATCACCGTCGCCTGAATATCGTTAATCGAAAAGTTGAAACGCTGATGAAACTAGTCGGCGACGCATAGTTAATCAATTACTTGCTGAAATTAATAGTTAAAAATGACCGCCCAATTAGCTCAGGTGACGCAGTGGTTTGATACCTACAAAGAGACTGTCAACAAATCTCTGCACGACTCTGCTAAGCCATGGACAAAAGCCTTTGATCTCCTGGAACAGCGCACCGGCGTTGATAGATCAAAGATATTCTTTGGTGAGTCTAAAGCGTTAAACCAACCTTAATGTCCTTAATGTCAGCCTTGCCGCACCTTTAAAATAAAATGGGACGATGTCCTATCTACATAATACGTGGATAGAAGCAGGGTGACTAAGTGGAATATTTGTCGTTTAAAAATAGCAACGCCGCAACCTGCTACATATTTGTTTTTTGTTACTAAGGCCAACAAGTTATGCGGGCACCAAATTAGGTGATTATTCGTCAGCTTAATAATTGTACAACTGCAATTAATCTAAGTAAAATTGGCAAGTGCTTCGTTAACTTTAAGCAGCTGAAACACAGCGATTCACACAAGCACACAATGTTCTCACATTCGCACACGCACACATGTGTGTCCATGCTGAATTCACATGTGTAGTTGAATTCTCTTTTCATATTCATGTATTTTTCTTTTGTTTACTTCACATACAACAGCATTTAGAGTACTTTCAGCGCAAATTCGCAGTCATCTTTCGTTTGTTGCTCGAACAAAATAACTAGTTACATCAATTATTAATTGAAAATTGTGCTAAAGTCAAGCTCGGCCTCGACTTTGGCCGGGTTCAGTGTGTTCGTGGCGTTTTTGCACACGTGTATAAATATATAGACGTGGAACCAGGTGTGCATGTCTTCCTTTGTCAGTGTGTGTGTGTGTATGTGTGTGTGTCCCAAAGTAATTTGGGATTAAAGCCTTTAATGTGGCTTTGGGATTACATTATGGAAATAAAACAACGTCAGGCGGCGCGTCGTAATGTCAGAGTGCCCGTTGTCTATATTGGCACAGGTGAGTGCTTGTTTTCCACTGTCTGTAAAAGCCCGAGTGCCAGCAAATGTGTGTGTGTGTGTGTGAACATTCCACTGCCCTGCGGCACTTGTGTTTCTTCTTTCGACACCTTTCTACGCAGACAGTGTGTTGGAAAAGTACTGACACACATTCACGAACTTGATTCATTTTTAAAGTTATACCACTTTAAAGGCGTACTGCGGTTTTAATATTTACATGACTCACTGTCTGAACAAAATTTATATAATAACTAATGAACTTGATAACGTGACGTCAGTTTAGATAAAAGTCGCCAATAAATAAGTTATTCACGCAAACAAAATTGATTTAATACACAGTATACGCTATAAGTATCTTACCCAAGAGTGTCTGCTCTCGCTAACGTGTAATACAACACTGGTGACTGTCCGTTTGGTGTCTTGTGGTCTGGGACCCAGAACCGATGATCGTACGTAGTGCATTTAATGTAATTTATAGGCGATATGCGTGTGTCCCGATATGACAAGAGCTAAAAGGTTAATAATAGCACAATAGATGCACAAGGGGCAGATGTGTGCAGACCTCTGCAATCTGTTTGCAAAGAGATTTGCCAAAAGGGCAATCGTATTTTACTTATCCTACAAACAAGACGCTAAATAGAGATCTGAGCTCATGGCGTTCGAGGCATTGGAAGCAAAACTAATTGAGATTTTCAATGATAATCCCATTGTTCGTTATGGTTAGATTGGAGTTGTTTAAACTAGTTGAAGTTAAAAATTAATTGCAATTGGTTATCTTTTTAGGTGCCGCTGGATTCTGTGCCCTCTATCTGATTTTCGGCTATGGCGCTCAGTTGTTGTGCAACATTATTGGTGTATTGTATCCGGCGTATGTTTCGATTCATGCCATCGAGTCGAGCACCAAACAGGATGACACCAAATGGCTAACTTACTGGGTCACCTTCGGCATTTTCACCGTCATCGAGTTCTTCTCGCATGTGCTCACCCATGTCATACCCTTCTACTGGCTGCTAAAGGTTAGTCATCCATTTGAAAATTATTAAGCCCTAATAATTAAACTTTTGCCTCTGTTTTGCAGTGTGCTTTTCTCATTTGGTGCATGCTGCCCATGGAAAACAATGGATCCGTTATCATCTATAACAAACTACTGCGACCATATTTCCTAAAACACCATTCATGTAAGTCTATCAGATAATAATTTCTGTTGACAATTATAATCAAAAACTGTAACATTTTCAGCTGTGGACAAAATCCTCGATGATGGCATGAGGAAGGCCGGAAATGTGCTGTATAAGAACGAATAAAAGATGCTTTTAAATAAATACAAAACACACACAAAGTCACTTCCTTGGGCATTTGAAGCTTCCGCATCGCGAGCAAGGAGAAATACCGTCACTCTAATCAATCTCTTTGGTCACCACCTAAGTCTATCACTTTTAAATTTGTACTTGATTGTTGTTAAGGCACATGCCGAATGGTTTTCAAAACTCCTCATTTATACACATGAAGTGTGTTTTTTTTTTCGTTTGTGAAATCTCGGCTTGTTACACATAAATTGTAAAAACAATGACTACTTTTATTATTGATTAACAACATAGGTAAACTGCATACTACGCCGATTCGGCCGCTTTCGCCGGAGCCTCAACCTCTGTTGCTGCGGCCGCTTTGCGATTGCGCCAGGCAGTCATGTAGGTGCGCGGGTGTACGGGAAGTAATCCTGAGATGCCAAGCAATTCAGCTGCCGGTTCAGACATGTGTGCGCCATTTCCTAGCCAGAAACGAATGCGTTCGGTGTTGAGGGCCACAAGGCGTTCATTGCTCTCATTCGGCAAGGGATCGTAAGAGCCAACCTGCTCAATTACAGGTTGATGTTGATTTTTACGACGCTGTAATGTTTATTATTTAGACTTAATTAGTTTTCAATTTGTTAGCAATGAAATGCGCACCTCCATAACAACAATGTGGTAAAATGGTCGGTTCGCACAGCCATGGCGAACGAATCGTATTATTTTGGCTGAGTTCTTGTAAAAGCGGCCAATTCCACTAGCCGGCGATAAAGACATATTCAAGTTTATTTCAGAATTTTACTTTAAAGAAAATGTGTTATGAAAACAGACTGCGGCTGTTATCGATATCAAAAACAGCACTGTAAAAGATCGGTGTTGAAAAACGTATAATAAAAGTGCCGCCCTTTAATTTTTGAAACAATGTGGTAATGCATCTCTGGGTTTTGAACAACATGTGTATACACTGGTCACACACAAAATGGCGTCAGCAGTCGAACACGAACACTAAGGAATTTTTCAGTGGTGTCTGTGTCTGTGAATTTATATTGGGGGTAAAAAAAACTGTGTGCGTTATTTTGTTTATAAATTTAATTGCAAATACGGCACATTAACACACAGCGCGTACACACACCTACACATACCAATTCAAAAGTGCGCTTATCAATGAATTGAATTTGAGGCAGCAGCAGCTAGCAGAAGCACGCCAACGCCAACGAAGTGAATTTTTCGAGGGAACGGAAAAAAATGGCGCCCGCCTTAGCCACAGAAGCAAGTTGACTTTCTTTTCGGTGTGTGTAGTTCGTCGCCGTACTCGTCGCTCGTTTTCGTCGCATATTTGTCGCGACTCGCGATCAAAAAAAGTGAAAAATAAAGAATTATTGAAAAAGTACATCTTAACGCGACGTTGACGAATTGAAGGAGGCTAGTATTTTGTACGTGATTTTGTATAAATACATACATATACATATAATACAAATACAAGCAACAGAAAAGTGCAATTACATTTGCGTTTGGAAATTTTGCGCTTTTTTCTCTTTCGCCTCCCCCTTTTTCTGCTTTGCTTCATTATAATGTGCGCTGCACAGAGCAATCCGCCCTTCGGCTACGCTTGGAGTTTTGCAGACAACGGCAACCGTGCCGCAGAATCAGTTTTGGAGATATCGCCAAATATTAACTACACTGTCGGTGGGGAATCGGTAAGTGGAGTCTCAATTTGTATGTATACATAGAATTTCCTTCGTTGCATATTATCAATTCTTTTTCGTATTTCTTTTTCATAATTTTTTTTATATCGACTGCTTTTGCAAACTGCAAGCTGCTTTACTAAATAGCCAATCGACCCAACGGGCCAGCTAGCCAACCTACCCCCTGCCACCCACGTAATAATGTTGCTGTTGCTTTCCTACAGCGAATCGTGTTGTGTCGCCTTCCCTTTTCCACCCAACGTTGTCGTTGCCTTAACAACAGCGCCACATACACACAAGCACACGAATTAGAGATGGTCGAATGACGTGGTCGTGTTTACACTAACCACAAATATTAAAAAGTCGCATTTATATTCATGAAAATGTGTTCATTGAACTCATTCGAAATTCAAAATTTTAAACTTTCATTTAAAAAAAATCTATTTTGAACTGCAAAACTTACTATAAATAATTTCAATGAAGACGATTTAAAGTAAATTGTATTTGCCGATTAAATTCATGTCACGTTGCCATCTCTAATACAGATACAGCTACGTCGTATGTTCGCTCGCACACTCGTTGGTTTTCAGAGCTGTGTATGTATAAGTGCATTGGACATATATATGTGTATGTACGTACGCAGAGTTGCGCGCGTGTATGTATACACGTACGATATATATACATACGTGGAAGCGCAAATACAAGAAAAAAGCAGCTACATATACTTTTATGTAACTGCGTTGGTCATGCGAATGCGAGCGAGTATTAGAATTCTTTTACCATACATTTATACGAAATTTTTTCGTTTCCATTTCATTCGTAAACATTCATAATTTGGTATTTGTAAAAAGTATGCGTACGTATTGTACATACATATGTTAGTATTTACCAACATATGCATGTAGAGTTGTGTGTATGAAAACAAACAAAATACGCACGTTGTGTTGCACATGCGGTGGCAGCTGATTGCAACAAATACCCCACTCTCAAGATAAAAGCAGTTTAAATATAATTCAATTATTTAACGTGTGCTAGGTGGCATTTTTAGCAGTTTGTGGTTGGCAAAAGCAATCGAATATAATCGATAAATAAATTGATAATTTCTTATTAATCTAATTTAAAGTACAATTATTAAATATTGGTTTTTTTATATTGCGTTTATGTTCATTTTGTGCGTACATTTTGTTTTTGTACAACAACTTTGTTATACAATTGGCAGTATATTTTTTGCTTTGGCATGAGAGTGCAACCCTGTTTCGCTGCGTTTCTGCCTGCCTCTTTGCGCACGATTGTGAATACACACACATACACATGCAGATAATGTTTCGTTGTGTTTGAATTCGCCGCATGCGCTGGCAACCATTTTGTGTGCATGTGTGCGTCAGTCGTCAATTCGCCATTCGTTGAATGTATTCAACACTAACACACTCTCATGGCACGCACACCAAAAGCGAGGCTCTCTCTCACGCACTCATACACGCCCAGTTGGCACACTTGTATGCGTGGGGTGCGTGCGTGTGTTTTGATTACACTTGCTTACGTTTTGGCGCTCAACAAACTGTCAAAAGTCCAATTGCACAGACCCGAGCGCAGTGAAAAAGCGCGCGCTTTACTGCTGTCGTTAGTTTGGTCTTCTTCTTGTTCGTCTACTACTGTTGCTGCTGCTGCCTCCACCTCCGCCGCTGCTGCTGTTGCTGCTTCTTGCTTCCCTTTCATTCTCATTTGGCATTGTGTGTTATTATCAACTGTTGCCGCGCCGCTGCGCAGGTGTAGTAGCGTGTTAACAAGGCAAAATGAACAACAAAAACAACAAACCGCAACATAAAATTCAATACTATGAACCAATTTGCAGTCGTGACTGTACTTTTGTACTAATAATTAGCGATAGTATTAGATTAATAAACCTAACCAACAAAATATATATATATCGGATTAAACAAATTTGTATGCAACGATGGATCAGTGTTTTAGCAACGCTGAAATTAATTGCATTTGCATTTCCTGTAATCTGTTCGGTTTTTGGGGACAAATCAATCAAACAATCAATCAATCAAACAATGAAACAACCAACAACTAACAACAGACATGAACAAACCAACAACAAGCAAGCAAATCAAGTATCAAATGCTATCAATATAACATCATCATCATCATTTGTGGAGTTTGTTCATTCCTTCATACATATGTGTATGTATAATCAAGTACATACCATGCGTATGTAATGCAGCTGAGTTTTACTGATAACAAAAACAAAAAACAAAACCAAAGAAAAAGAAAAAACAAAAAACAATGTGTACACACCTATTTTAGATGCCCTATTTGTTATCCACGGATGGATCATTGGCCGTACAAAAGGATGTTAAAGGTGCACTCGCTGCTGCCAGCAATAAGAACAATGTCGTCCGTCGTATGTTCGTGGTGAATGACTCCTCATTTGCGCCCGGAACACAAAGGTGCGTTTTCAAAGAACAAAATAAAATAAAAAAGACAAATCAAATAAAAAAATACAAATTCAAAATCAAATCAAAAAAAAAAAAAAATAAATATATAAAATTATGAAATCCCACACAAGTCAAAACGCTTTAACTAAGCCTCGTTTTTTTCCCGTCTGCTTCGATGCTCTCTTTTCTTTCTCTCTCTCTCTCTCTCTTTCTATCTCTATCCATCCACAGAGTAATAACCACAGGCGCCGCATCGACGGTGGTCAAAAAGCAGGACTCTGGTCAACAGGTGTTGAGCATAAATTCGCTCGATAAGAACTGTAAGTGGTCGCTAAAATCAGTTTATGAAAAATGAAATCAGTTTTGAGAAATCAAATTATATTCGTGTTGCACGCGTTGTTGATGTGTTGTAATCGATTTGTTCGATTGTTCAGTGGGTTTTTTTTTAATCGCTAATCGATTGTTTCACTCTACTCTTTCTCTTTCTTACTGACTCGCTACTTTCCGCTCGCTCGCTGTTATCCCCATCGAATTTACCGTAATATCCCCTTCTTTCTCCGTTATTCACTCTGTGTTCGCTGTATTTTGCTATTGTAATTGCTATCACGCATTTGCCACCAAACTCACCAATCCAACCACTCAATCACTCTCCCCCCAAACTACCCCACCACACTCCTTCCACCACTCACTCATTCACTTACTGAAATCATTTACACGGCGGCGGGCGGCGGGCTGTGGCGCATATAGATCTATTAGTCGATCCAGCGACAGCGGCAGCAGCTGCGGCTGCAGCAGCAGGTGGTGATCCAGCTTCTGCTGCACATCATCATACATTAACAAATGGCAGCATTGTTGACGCCAAAACTGGACAAACTGTATTGACATCGAGTGCCGCAGCGGCCAAGTCGCATTTTAGCTCAATTGGTGCACTGCATCTAACGCAAGAGGAGTGCAATGAGATCTTAATCAAGCGCGCTATTGCAGCCGGCCACGGCCACCATCAGACGCACACACTCACTGCTGGCGACGGATCGCACCACCACCACCATCATTCGACGGCGCCAGGCGCGACACCAAGTAAGCATCTCAAATCTGTGTTGTGTTCGATTATCTCCTCCTTTTCCTCCTACTCTCTCTCCTACTGCTCTACACTCTTTTTGGCACTGGTTATTTCTCTATAGTTACTGGTACTTGGTACATGCTACTCGTTAGTCGGTGGTTATCGGTTAGTCGGTACACGGCTCTCGTTGCTGCTTTACACGTTTCGTTTCGTTGCGTTACGTGACGTGACGTTGCATTGCATTGTATTACGTTACGTGTATGCTACGTTATCATTCTGTTATCATACGATGCTCCAAGTATTTTTGGTTCTTTTTGATTTCCTTTAATTTGCTTATGATTTGAATTACTTTTTTGTTTGTTTATTAGTTTAGTTTTGCGCTAAATTCTCCTTTTTGTTTTTGCTTTTGCTTAGTTTTTTTACTGTTTCTGTTTTTGTTTGCGTTTTTTGGTTCGTACTTTTGATTTTCTTTTCTTTGTTTTCTTCTCTTTTATTTTTGATATCTTCCTTTGAATTCCATTTGGTTATTGTTCCGTTGGCGGTGCAACAACACTCTTAGGTGACATACTTCCTGGTATTTCAGTTCAAGTACAGAAAGTAATACAAGGACTCGAAGAGAACGAGGACTCACAGGGCGACGCACCCAACTTAAAGTTGGAGCCAGGCACATTAGAATTGTCCCCAAAGACCGAACTACAGGAATCAATGCATTTCAGCGAAGTAAGCCCAACAAATATTACACACTTAAAAACTTACACAATTAAACTTAAAAATACAGCATAAAAGAAAAACAAAAAGAACAAAAAAAAAACAATAAATTTAACATAGAATTCACACTAGCAAAATGTGATTTTATTTTTGGTTTTTTTTTTTTATATAAACCGAGTGTGAATATTAAATCTAAACGATGTTTTTTTTGCTTGTCGTCTCTCCTCCTCTTTCTCCCTCTCTCTTTCTCTCTGTTTCTCTTTTAGACCGACGCCACCATCAAGAAGGAGCGCCCGTACAGTTGTGACGAGTGCGGCAAATCCTTTCTGCTCAAACATCATTTGACAACACACGCACGCGTGCACACAGGTGGTTGTTCTTGTTCCTAGCACATACCATTGAACCATCGAGCAGGTCTAACCAAGTTCTTCTCTTCTCTTCCTTTTTCTCTCTTGTTTTCTTCTTGCTTTTTGTGTTCTTCTCTTTTTTGGTTTCTTTGCTTTATTACTCGCAGGTGAACGTCCTCATATTTGCACCCATTGCGGCAAAAGTTTCGCGCACAAACATTGTCTAAATACGCATCTATTGCTCCACTCCACGGATCGGCCATATCAGTGTCAGGAGTGTAAGAAGAGTTTTACCCTTAAGCATCATCTGTTGACGCATTCACGTGTCCATAGCCGGGAACGGCCATTCGTTTGCCAGGAGTGCGGACGATCATTTCCCCTTAAACGTCATCTGGTCACGCACAGTAAATTTCACGCCGGCGAACGTCCCTACGTCTGCGAGGAATGCGGTGAAAGTTTTGCCCAGGAGAATCATCTGATTATGCACTCGCGGTAAGCAAATTAATCAATACATATAGAGATTAGTCTGCATAATAATTCTTAATTCCTTTGCAGCTTTCATGGTTCATTGAATCCATTTGTTTGTGCTGACTGCGGTGCCTCATTTCCACGTAAATTTCAATTGGTGAATCACGGACGTATACACGGCAAGATACCTCATTCCTGTACGGTTTGCGGCAAAGAGTTTCTACAAAAGCGCACACTAGTTTCCCACATGAGGTACGCTGTTTATCAACCATTCCTAGGCATTCCTAGAGTCCTAAATCTTTCGCTTCTTTCAGGCGCATACATACCGGCGAGCAGGCGCATCCTTGCGTGAGCTGCGGCGAGGGATTCCTCACCAAGGCGGAGTTGCATCAACATGTGCGTGCAGCGCACGGTGGTGTCAATCCCAACACGAGCAGTGCCACGATTATAGCCAATCAACAGGTATGCACTAAACCAGATGATGCGATTGCCATCAAACACATTGACAGATTCGAGTTTAATTGATTTAAACTACAATTTAAGCAGTTACAGCAGCCACATCATCACCCTGGACATCCGCAGACCATAACCGTTGTCAGTAATCCGGCTAATTCCACGCTACTCACCGTCTCCACCACCGATGCCAATGGCGTGGCACGTCCACAATTCGTTTGCCGGTTTGTCTCTGATTATAAATCACAATCTTCGAAACGATTTTAATGTAATTTTCATCTAATTTCTTTCCGGTCTTGCAGTGAGTGTGGAAGCGCGTTTAACAGTCGTGAGGCACTCGCTCTGCACTTGAGATTGCATACGGGCGATAAGAGTCTGATGACAGATCTGTGCGCTTTGACAGCAGCGCTTCCTGGTCACTTTTTGAGCACGGCTAGCCTCAATCCGGGCACAGTGGTTACGGCCAATCCAAATTTGGTTGGACAGAGTCCAGTGCCCGTACAAATCATATCGTCCACCGGTCAGGTGATGTCACAGACCACGCTGGTGCAGGCCGCCAATTCGACCCATCCGCAAGCCGTTGTCACCGCAGTGCCCACAATGCCCGTGCATGGACAACAGCATCTGCAGCATGTTAGCCAACAGCAGCAGCAGCAACAGCATGTGGTCACCGTATCACCGGCCAACAAACCCAAATCGCATTTCTGTGCCAGCTGCGGCAAAGGATTCGCTGCCAAGCATGGTCTAATGCAGCACAATCGACGACATCCCAACGGTGGTTGCACGGTGCGCACCCATGTCTGTGAGTGTGGAAAGGCGTTCTTCCAAAAGAATCATCTGATGCTGCATCAGCGACAGCATTTGGAAACGAAGCCAGCCATATCGCAGCAACAGGTATGCTAAGTGCCTAATTGCCTAGTTGCCTAACAACCCCAACCACATAATCCCTCCTTGATCCCTGACATACATATATTCTAGAGTCTAGACCTATATAAATATACATATATATTTTCTTAATAAAAATTCAATAAACTCGGTTGCTTTGATTCAAAAATTAAAGATTTCAAAATGAAACTTGCGTAGATTGTAATTTTAAGCTTTATTTTATATTTAAAGTGGATCAATAAATGAAAGTTAGCAGCCATTACTAAGTTATGCAGTCTTATTAGTTTTATAAATAACTGTGCATATTTTACAGAGTATCAAAATCAACAACAATTGAAGTAAAAAGCTTTCTGTGTCTGTCTGTCTGACAAGTAATTGTTTTGGGACTTTCCTCATTCTCGCTAAACACTATCTTACTAAATCCACGACTTGCCTATGTTTTAGTTATTCATAGTTAAAGTAAACTCAAATTGAACAACATGATATTCAATTATTACATACACATACACATATAAATACTCTATTTCAACCTCTTGTATTGCGTTCTTCAATGTTCTTTATTATCATCTATGTGAACATGAATCCAAAAAACAAAAAACAAATGTTAAATGCATTACTTTTTTCAACTTCGAATACTTGCAGCTTGTTGTACCAACTACTTCTTACTAAATAAACAAAAAATAAATTAACAGATCGACAGATCCATATGAACAATAAATGAAAAACATTAAGTTAAAGAAAATTACTTAAATTCATACACAAACACACGCAAGCACACACACTCACATCAGAAAGGAAAAAGTGAGAAAATGATGTCAAAAGTCTATGCATGTTGTAGTTGTTGTGCAGCGTGTGTGCGAGTGTGTGTATGTGTGTGCTTGTGCCGCAGATATCCAAAAAAGAAAAGAAAAACTTATGATTGATAAACCAATAAAAAACCTTATAAACAATATGAAGAAATAGATCAAATATACTACTACAGTTACAAAATTTGTAATACGTACGCGAAAAAAAGGCTTCACTGTGCGCGTTTTAGGTGTGTATGAAAAACTATTCCAAATTACCGATAATTGTTTTTAAACAAACATTGTATCATTATTTTTAACTATTGTAATTATTGTTGTCATGTGTATTTATCTATATACATATATATTGTATACATATGTATTGTAATTATTTATGTTGTTGTTTTCTTGTCTCCTTCTTTCCTTGCGTGTGATTTGTGCCTGTGTCTCTTTGTTCTGTATGTTCTTCAACGCTCTACAATTCTCTATTTTGTACATTCTGTTTCCCAAAGTTTTCTGTTCCAAGTATTTGTTGTAGTAACTTCAATCCACACAAATAGAAACAATTACATTTTTTTTTTCTTTTTTTTTGTTGCCTGAGCGTAATTTAGTTTAGTTTATGATTTGGCATAGAGCAAAAGAGAGAGTGCGGTCCTATGCCGCTTTTTTTTTTGTTGTAAGGTTTTGCCAAAAAGTTTTGCTAAAGTTTTTAACTTTCGACTACTTTTTGCAGGAGGCCGAGGTGCAGCAGCAACAACAACAGCAGCAACAGGCAGCAGCAGCGGCGGCAGCAGCACAGATTGAGGTCCAAATAGTACCCGGTGGTCCTGGGAAGGTGATCAAATATGAGATCTGTCGCAATGTCCTGCAGGATGAACAGTCAGGCCAACAGCAGCAGGGATCAATGCACGCGGAATAGATGGAAATTTCAATAATCCCATGAAAAATCATCGAGTTTCGAGCGCATTTTCTTATTGTTTCAAAATTTTTTGTAAATACATATTAGTACTATAGAGAATAAAGCCAATGTGCAATGGCAATTGCCTGGCGAAAGGTTGCTCCGCAGACAGACTCACCTACACACTCACACGCACACAAACATATGTACACCCACCCATGCATACAAACATATATATATATATATATACTATGTAGAATGATAACGATAATTATATGAACAGAGAGCAGCTTACTGGCCACAAAACACACACAGTGGAACTGGGAAAAACAACAACAATACATCGATTTTCCTCAGCTCTAGCACACACACAACACACACCCAATCACACTCACACAGACAGAGCTAAAAGAGAAGAGAGAAGACGATTGAGAGCACATATGAAATAAGCGATTCCCTTAGCTGTAATAATTTAGTTAACGTTTAGTCGATAAGTACAGAACCTAGACAACTAAATAGTTAACTAGCATACACAATATATATGTATATCGGATGTGTATATATAAATACATATGTACATCAAGCATACATTTTTACAACAACAACAAAAGAAAACAAAAAACAACAAAAAATACAAATTATTGTAACTGTAACTCCTGTTAATTTTTTGTGATGTGTTGGTCGCATCTAAAACAACAACCTCGATAAGTTGCAAAAGTTTTTACCAATTATGAAAATTTTCAATTGAAATCTTTTAAGCACACGCATATAAATATAAAACAAATATAATTGTACAATGTGTAAACATATTAACAAAACATAAAACAAAAACACACGAAAACAAAAGTTAATATTAATAAGCAAATACGTTTAGTTCTAGGCATATTAAATATACTATAATATCAACAGTAAATACAATAATTATAAATACTAAATTCAATACGTAAATGAACAGACAGACAGACAGCAGCACTTGCCGCCCGCCCTAAGTGGGCGTTTGTCCCACATCATTTCAAGATTGTACATACAAATAGAATGGAAAAGTTAATAAAACTAAAATCAAGCAAAGTTCAACATGTTGCATGTTGCTGCATCTGTAACTAGAAATACGCATAAGCTAAATAAGTAAATGAAAAAACGAAGAGAAAGAAAAAAACAGGTATAGAAACAGAGTGTAGAGTATTTCAAGTGTAGCCGGTTAGAAGACAGTTAAGAGGAGACGCCCACGTCACCAGTGTTGAGACTGGGATACTTGGAGTAGGTGCCTGGCACAATAACTAAAGAAAACTATATCTGAATTAGAATAGAGCTGCTAAAAATTAAAAAGTTATAAATAAATACGAACGGAAAATCTGAAATGGAAGAAAAATACAATTGAAAATCGATGTATGCATAAAATAAATATATGTAGCTGTAAGTTACGCTAGTTGTATAACAAATAATAGACACCACCACAGCACAACAAAATACACACGTACACCTACCAACAAATTGGCAAAAATTATAAAAAATAAAGTTGGCTTATAGAAATACCAATACACAGACAAAAACACACGTTCACAGCTGCAGATCCATCAATCAATGCACGCTTTTTATGGCGAAAACAACAAAATCAAGCTAAACATAAGAGGAAATTCAGAAAGAAACTGCAAAATTTATATTATCAAATTGTAAAATAATAAGAAAACCTTATACCTTAAAGTTAGGAGTGCGTTAAATGGATGCAAAAGTAAATTGATAACATAATCCGATAAATAGAAGAACCTAAAATTAAGCGTATATTTTAATATGTAAGCCTTAAAGAAAATACGACTATGAATAATAAAAAAAAAAAAAAACAAAACAAATAGAATGTGTAACTGTAATTGCTTATGTTTAATGTTTTAATGAATTCTGGGACATTTTTAGATAGTAACACCGATTTCTATTTATTATCTAACCTTTTCCACTGCCTATAGTATATAATTGTGGTCTTAGTTATCAGTTTGTTCGAAACAATGTCATACATAATTGCAAAAAACAATAAGCAAAATAAACAAGTTGGCTAAAAAGATAAGAACAGCACTTTGGCAACAATGGAAATTATTGCCAAAATAAAGACTCGAACGATTTTTGCAAATGTATTAATAATTTATTTATAGATTTGCTGATTAAACAAACCAATATTTGTGGTAGTGAGTCGAGTGGAAGTGAATCAGTAAGTGAATAACATGAATGGTCGTCTCAGTACTCGTTAAATCTATACTAAGTAGGAAGTATTAAGTATATATACTAACCAATATGCTTGGAATGTTTCTGCTTAACGAATTCTGGGCCAGAAAATTAGCAACACCTTTTCCTACCAAGAATGTTAAATTCGAAGCAAACTTGCTTAGATAAGATACACACACTTGTGTGTGTGTGTGTGTCTGTCTTGCGATAAAGCCCAAAAATGTTTTGAGTTTTTACGTTCCCACTTTTTACCCATTAAAACGAGTAGAAGGGCAAGTACTGGCATTAACCTTGGTTAAATAAACAAAACACTAAACAAACGACAGCAAATGCAATTATCAAGCTATAATCTTGTTACATGTAAATTTTGTTACGTTAATAACAAGCGTGTAAACGAGTTATTTTGAATTACAACCAGTTACAGGGTATGTGATAGTCTGTTTTGAGACAGACTGCTTGCTACCTGTTTCCTATCATTTTGGTTAAATGCAAAAACAATTAGTGCCACTTTTACATGAAGTCACGAACGAATCCACTAACCAAAAGAAACCTTTCGACCATATGGCCCAAACAACGAGCCGGGCTAAAACCAGTCACAACTAGTAGGAATGTGTAAGAGTTAGGACAGCGACTGTAAATGACCCTGTAAGAATTCTGAAGCACTTTTTCAGTAAAATTTATAAGCAATGTCAGAACTGCGAAGATGCATAAATCTGAGCCATTTATTTATATTTTATATAGATAGAGTCTTCTGATACCAACCAATCTTTGTAGAAGTTTCTCAATAAGCACACAAAATACTTGAGACAACTGTACTTTTTTTTTTAAGTACAGGGTCTAAAAGCGCACGTAGCAAATGCTTAGCATTCAAAGAGTATTCACAAATGTTGGTTACAATTCACTAATATTTCATTCATTTTAAGTGCTTATAATAATTAAAGTTGATTTAGATTTTGATTTATTTATAGTACAATTACGTGAGGTGACGTCACCGCGCAAAAGAGAAACCCAATGGCAGAGTGGGAGAGAACAGGAGAGTGAAAGAGAGAGGGAGAACTCACCTTATAGAGCACTTGTAAATTATGCATGCAATTTTACCTTAAAAGTGCATTCCTTGACAAGTGTAAGTCGAATTTTCGGCATTCTGCCAAATAAGGGCACGACATGGGCTCATTTTTGGGTTATTTTCTTACCTTGACATGGGGATTGAAGTGCAGTTTTTGTTATTTAATGCTTTTTTATTGTTAAATTAAAATTAATTGAGTGGCGCATAAATTTTGTTTTCGTGCTCGCCTTCATTTGCTGAATTTCAATTTCAATTCCAAGGAAAATCTGTGACATGGCAAGAGATGTCATCATCTCTCTCTCATTTGGGAATTGTTGTATTCTGCTGTGCACTGTACACACTGTACAGTGATCATTAATTGCACAAACACAAACAAACTTCAGTTCTAAATTGGCATTTGCACCAAATTCCTCCAACTGGTTGCAATTGCAGACCATTTTCTGCATTTGTCTTTAAACTAATTTTATTTTTTTTGTTTTTGTTGAATTCGGGTCGCTTTTGTGCTTTGAATTTTTAAGTTTCGTTTTGTGTGTTTGTTGATTTGATTTTTGCATTTGTAGCTCGCTTTTTTTTATTACTGTCTACAGTGTGTGTGTTTTGTTTTAGTTTATTTTCCACTTTTTGTGTCTTGGGGCAGGCAGACAAACAAGTTTTGATTGAACGAGAGGTTCCATACAAAAACTGAGTCTTAGTTGATGACGTCATTAAGTCACTTTGAATTAAGCAACAATTGAATTTCATTCTCTCGTTCTCTGTGTGCTCTTTCTCTCTACGTTTATAAGATTTACATTTTGGAGGTCGAATTGTTTAAACTTCAACCTGGTCTGTATCTGCTCCGAGACCATATAGCTCAGGTTATTTGTAGAATGTTCTTGTGATGGATATAAGTCGCCAGCTATTATGATTACTTCTCATTGACACCCACCTAATGCCGTTATAATTCAATTAAGCTATAAAAAATCAGATCAGCATCAATGCACATATGCCTTGTGCGCATACATACACACCTGACTGTGTGTGTTTTTTTAATAAATCTTCGATTTGAGCTTATTCAGCGACTTTGTGGGCACGGATGATGCGCCCACGTAGCGCCGAGCTAGACGATATTCGTATAAGTGAATGCAAAACATGATGCTGACTAATCCACAATGTCATATATGAGAATTTTAATTGTGCATCCATCCGCCAGACGTAGATCATGAAAACTGGCCAATTTTGGGCTTTGCGCTAATTTTATTGTTTTTTTTCTTAAACCCTAGCCGGCGTGCGAAAGAGAACGAAGATAGCTGCTGGCAGCACATCAAGCAGCTGTTTGTTTGGCTTTTAGCCACTTTCGAATTGAGCAAATTTGTTGTCTTCTTATTGTTTTTATTGGCTTATTGAACTCGCTACTTGCGTGGCAAACACAAAAACAAGACAACAAATGAAGGTGGTGAGCGTGTCTCAGTCGGTTGGTGTGTAACCTACGCATTTTAACTCTCCACACACACACACACACACACACACAGTAACTCTAACACACAGCATACATAACTCAAATGGCAACCTACGCGTCGGCGTCGCTGCTTCAGTCTCGCCTGGCTTTTTTTTGCCTTTTGTGAAGGCGACTCGCTCCGTCGTGCATCTCGCTCGCACGCACGCGTACAAGTGGCGCTGCCAACGCCGCAAAAACGCTGCCAACGCTGCCAGCGCTACCAACGCTTTGAAGCTAAAGCCCACAACGAACGCTTTCGTGTTATTGTTGTTGCTGTTTGTTGCTGCGCTGCCGCTGCTGCTGCTTTTTGGCTGGCAGAGCGCAGCAGTCAGCACTCAGCAGATACGGTCGAAAGCGGTTCCAGACACCAGCAGCGGTGATCAGTACGTTTTGAGTTGTGCTTCGCGACGGTTGTTGATCTTTCAAGTGCTCCCCACGAATACGAAATATGAAAATACAAGTTTGACCAATTGAGCATCTAAGCGAATAACGATTTTAGTTTCTATCTCTGTATTTGTCTCTATCTCTGGCTGTGTAACAGTGTGCGTGTGCGTGTGTCTTACTGTTTCTGCCTGTGTGTATGTGTGTGTGTGCTAAGCTTTTACGCTCCCACTCCCATTGCCGCTGCCCGCTCTCTGAGCTCCCTGCGCTCTCTGCTACGCTCACACGCTGCCCGCGCCGCTGTCTTACTGTCGCTGTGTGCGTGTGACAGTGCCACCGTTTGTCATTTTCAACTTGAACTATGGTTCGCGCATACGTGTGTGTTGCCCGACTATAACAAATACATGCTATAATAATATTTAAAAATAAGTATTTCGACATTCCGACGTGAAAATTAGGAGACACTCAGATTTATACAACTTTTTGTGCCAAACGAAGCGATAATTGTGATTAATAACAGCAGCAACAACCACAACAACAAAACGACAACGAAAAGAATACGAAAAATAATAATAATTATAATTATAATAACAAAATAAGCAATTAAAAACTTAACTATACTACATTTTTAACGACACACACTTTGCGATTACCTCATCTGTGTGAAAATAAAGCCAGCAAAATGGTATCAAAAAACAATAAAAAGAAACAAGTGTCGTCGCAGTCGCAGTCGCAGTCTCAGCCGCAGTCGCAGCTACCGCCAGCCACATCAAGCACAACAACATCATCAACGGCCTCGGCGACCAAATTAACCAAAAAGCTGGGCCCGAATGCGACGGCAACGCTAACAACAAACAGCAGCTCGACCTCAATGGAGCATGAATCTGTCTCATATGGTGGTACGCCCGGCCCGAGCACCTCTGGTGTCTCGCTGAGGGATAAGGAAAGTCTGGTGTCTGCATCGGCAGGTGGAAAAAGTTACAGCTCCAGTTCATATACAGCGAAATCTCAGTCACAATCGCAGACACAACAATCGGAGCTGTATAGCAGTAGCAGCAGTGCCAAAATCTCCAGGGATTACTCAAACGAGAAGATCATATCATCGATTGATCTGCTTGAAAGTGAAAAAAAGGAACCGGTCTTTTCGGTGCCCATTGAAGTGGTCGAAATCACAGCTCCTGGCGGCAGCAGCAGCGGTCTTTTAATGTCCGCCAGCGGTGGCAGCATATCCAAAATGTATGCCTCAACGTCAAAAACATCAAGCAGCCACCAGGAGGCGAGCAGCTCGAGCTACTTTGAGTCCACAACCAGTTCCAGTCAACAGAGTGCCAACGAAACGCTCATTGCAAGCGAGAGAGCGGCAACGTCTACCGGTATGACATCATCGTCGTTGTCGAGCAGTAAATATGTAGATGTAGCCGAACAGGTTGCCATCGATAGCAGCAACACCAACATAAGCACAATCAACACCAACACCAACACTAATATCAATACCAGCAAAATCAACACCAATACAATCAACAGCCAGAGCAGCAACACCAACACTACCATCATTAACGGCAGCAGCGGCGAATCTCAGAGCGTGCCAAAGCTGAGACCTGTAACTGAAACAGCTGGTTCGTCTGTGGGTGTCTCTGATACGTCATCGACAACGATGACGTCGCAGCGCATTGTTCGCGAACCGGTCGCGTCTACCGACAAGACCAAAACAAACGCAACGTCACGACGTGACGATAAATTGGCCAGCACAGCTGTTAGCCTGGATGTTGATGTAGACGTTACCAATTTGTCTGCCACAAAAACCAGTAGCAAACAGTTCAGCGAAAGTACCGTTAATCAGAGTACCAGCAGCACAAAGCAGTCGACGTCGTCATCGAAGAAAGAAGTCTACGATGTGAAAACGAAAACTTGGAGCGAGTACAGCGATGGGACCACACACGGTACGAACAAAAAGGCACCGACATTTGAGCGTTATGTGAGCAAGGATACGGATGGCACTACTAAGGTGACATATAAGAAGAAAATATACGACAGGCGCAACAATAGGTGGCGCGTGGTGGATGAGCGCACTGTGGATAGCACCAATGATGTGGGCTATCCCGAAATAGTCGATGATGTCATAAATACTACAACCACAACATATACGACAAAGGTGTACGACACGAAGCTCGGCAAGTGGACGGTCGTAGATGAGAAATCGTATACCGATACGAAAGCTTTTGTACCCAATGACATTGCTCGTGAAATCGAAAAAGATAATACCGATGTTGCAAACATAACGACTACAACAGAAGTAACAAAGGTGAGTACGTGCACTTCAGACCGGTTTTTGGGGGTGTGTAGTGTCCAAGCTGGGACTTAATGAGCTCAATACAAATCCATATATATGTGTATCTGTTACTCTAGATTTTTGATGCGAGCATTAACGATTGGCGAGTTTTGGATGAAAAGGTCCACACCGATGTCATTGAAAAAATTGTGGAGGCCCCCAAGAAGACAATTTATGTGGATGAGTTTGTGGAAATTGAGAAAAATACATCAATTTCGGAAAACAATGAGAATATTACATTGAATCTAAACGAAACATCGAAACACAAAAATATTACCGAGAATATTTATGATGAAATCGATTTAGTGCGCACGGACAAGAAGCGCTTAGACGATTCAATAACCGTGAGTATAATAAATATTCATATACCCTACAAAAACATATAATAAATATATATTTTTATTTTATTCAGCGTGGAGTCGATAAGACGAAAAAAACGACACACAGTGAGAGATGCATCTGCGAAATATGCACTTGCGGGTAAGAGATCTAAAACTCAATCGTTTGAACATTAAATCTTTAATTTTTTATCAATTTGCATATTTCAGGCGTCATCATTGCACCACTACTGGCACGAAAACTACTGAAAAGACAATTGTGGAAATAGATGGCAAGTTCTCTTAATATTTAAAAAGCATAAAGCCTTCATATAACAAATATTTTTTTATAGATAACGTCGACGAAACATATACAAGAATACGCACTAACACTTGGTCAAAAACCGATGAAAACATTCCGAAGAAAAATGAAGAGATACTTGTGGACTATATAGTCATTAAAAACCAGAGGATAATCTTAAAACTGGAGGAGACTTCACAGCCCCCGAAAAAGAACCTTACAAGCCCGGTGAAAGGCGTGAGAAAATCGTTCACACTGACAATCTGCGTTTAGATGGAGAAATGACTTTTGTTGAAAAAGAGGAATATCAATTCGTAACAAGACCTGGATATGTTAAGCCTACGGATAATCTCAAGACAGAGGGGGATTTCTACAGCCCTGAAAAACCCAAGTTTCAACCAGGGGAGCGTCCATCACAAGTCAGACCAGAGGATAACTTGAAAAACGAAGGAGAATTCTACGTTCCAGAAAAGCCTGGATACCGCCCTGCAGAAAGACCTACTCAGAAGAAACCTACGGATAATTTGAAAACAGAAGGTGAATTTTACACTCCAGACAAACCTGGTTATAGACCAGCTGAGAAAATCGAACGAATCATCAGAACAGATAACCTGCGTACTGAAGGTGAAATGACATTTGTGGAAAGAGAGGAGTATCAATACGTTGTGCGTCCTGAGCAGGTTAGACCATCTGATAATCTCAAAATGGATGGCAAATTCTACAGCCCAGAAAAACCTAAGTTTGTTCCTGGTGAACGGCCATCTCAAGTCAGACCGGAAGACAACTTAAGGAATGAAGGAGAATTTTACGTTCCAGACAAGCCTGGCTATAAGCCTGCTGAACGTCCAGTTCAGAAGAAACCAGAAGACAATTTAAAGAATGAAGGTGAATTCTACACTCCTGAGAAACCAAAATATAGGTCAGCGGAACGTCCATCCCAAGTCAGACCAGAGGACAATCTAAAAAACGAAGGCGAATTTTATGTTCCTGACAAACCTGGATATAAACCTGCAGAACGTCCAGTGCAAAAGAAACCCGAGGATAACTTGAAGAACGAAGGAGAATTCTATGCCCCAGAGAAGCCAACTTATAGACCAGGAGAACGTCCAACACAAGTCAGACCTGAAGACAATCTTAAGAGTGAAGGCGACTTCTACACTCCAGACAAACCTCAATTCAGACCAGCTGAACGTCCAGTGCAAAAGAAACCCGAGGATAACTTGAAGAACGAAGGAGAATTCTATGCCCCAGAGAAGCCAACTTATAAACCAGGAGAACGTCCAACACAAGTCAGACCTGAAGACAATCTTAAGAGTGAAGGCGACTTCTACACTCCGGAGAAACCTCAATTCAGACCAGCTGAACGTCCAGTTCAGAAGAAGCCCGAGGATAATCTGAAGAACGAGGGAGAATTCTATGCCCCAGAGAAGCCAACTTATAGACCAGGAGAACGTCCAACACAAGTCAGACCTGAAGACAATCTTAAGAGTGAAGGCGACTTCTATACTCCGGAGAAACCTCAATTCAGACCAGCTGAACGTCCAGTTCAGAAGAAGCCCGAGGATAATCTAAAGAACGAGGGAGAATTCTATGCCCCAGAGAAGCCAATATATAGACCAGGAGAACGTCCAACACAAGTCAGACCTGAAGACAATCTTAAGAGTGAAGGCGACTTCTATACTCCGGAGAAACCTCAATTCAGACCAGCTGAACGTCCAGTTCAGAAGAAGCCTGAGGATAATCTGAAGAACGAGGGAGAATTCTATGCCCCAGAGAAGCCAACTTATAGACCAGGAGAACGTCCAACACAAGTCAGACCTGAAGATAATCTTAAGAGTGAAGGCGACTTCTACACTCCAGACAAACCTCAATTCAGACCAGCTGAACGTCCAGTTCAGAAGAAGCCCGAGGATAATCTGAAGAACGAGGGAGAATTCTATGCCCCAGAGAAGCCAACTTATAGACCAGGAGAACGTCCAACACAAGTCAGACCTGAAGATAATCTTAAGAGTGAAGGCGACTTCTACACTCCAGACAAACCTCAATTCAGACCAGCTGAACGTCCAGTTCAGAAAAAACCCGAGGACAATCTGAAGAACGAAGGAGAGTTTTATGTCCCAGAGAAGCAAGGATATAGGCCTGCAGAAAAAATCGAACGAATAATCAGAACGGATAACCTGCGTACTGAAGGTGAAATGACATTTGTGGAAAGAGAAGAGTATCAATACGTTGTGCGTCCTGAGCAAGTTCGACCAACTGATAATCTCAAAATGGATGGCAAATTCTATAGCCCAGAAAAGCCGAAGTTTGTTCCTGGTGAGCGTCCGTCTCAAGTTAGGCCGGAAGACAATTTAAAGAATGAAGGTGAATTCTACACTCCTGAGAAACCAAAATATAGGCCAGCGGAACGACCATCTCAAGTCAGACCAGAGGACAATCTAAAAAACGAAGGCGAATTTTATGTTCCCGACAAACCTGGATATAAGCCTGCAGAACGTCCAGTGCAAAAGAAACCCGAGGATAACTTAAAGAATGAAGGAGAATTCTACGCTCCAGAGAAACCAACGTATCGACCAGGAGAACGTCCAACGCAAGTCAGACCTGAAGACAATCTTAAGAGTGAAGGCGACTTCTATACTCCGGAGAAACCTCAATTCAGACCAGCTGAACGTCCAGTTCAGAAGAAACCCGAGGACAACTTGAAGAACGAAGGAGAATTTTATGTTCCAGAAAAGCAAGGATATAGGCCTGCAGAAAAAATCGAAAGAATAATCAGAACGGATAACCTGCGTACTGAAGGTGAAATGACATTTGTGGAAAGGGAAGAGTATCAATATGTTGTTCGTCCTGAACAAGTTAGACCAACTGATAATCTCAAAATGGATGGCAAATTCTATAGTCCAGAAAAGCCGAAGTTTGTTCCTGGTGAACGACCAACGCAAGTCAGGCCTGAAGACAATCTAAAGAGCGAAGGAGATTTCTACACTCCTGAGAAACCTCAATTCCGACCAGCAGAGCGTCCAGTTCAGAAGAAACCCGAGGATAACCTGAAGAACGAGGGAGAATTCTATGCCCCAGAGAAGCCAACTTATAGACCAGGAGAACGTCCAACACAAGTCAGACCTGAAGACAATCTTAAGAGTGAAGGCGACTTCTATACTCGGAGAAACCTCAATTCAGACCAGCTGAACGTCCGGTTCAGAAGAAACCCGAGGATAACTTGAAGAACGAAGGAGAATTCTATGCTCCAGAGAAGCCAACTTATAGACCAGGAGAACGTCCAACACAAGTCAGACCTGAAGACAATCTTAAGAGTGAAGGCGACTTCTATACACCAGAGAAACCTCAATTCAGACCAGCTGAACGTCCGGTTCAGAAGAAACCCGAGGATAACTTGAAGAACGAAGGAGAATTCTATGCTCCAGAGAAGCCAACTTATAGACCAGGTGAACGTCCAACGCAAGTAAGGCCGGAAGACAATCTTAAGAGTGAAGGTGACTTTTTTATACTCGGAGAAACCTCAATTCAGACCAGCTGAACGTCCGGTTCAGAAGAAACCCGAGGATAACTTGAAGAACGAAGGAGAATTCTATGCTCCAGAGAAGCCAACTTATAGACCAGGTGAACGTCCAACGCAAGTAAGGCCGGAAGACAATCTTAAGAGTGAAGGTGACTTCTATACTCCGGAGAAACCTCAATTCAGACCAGCTGAACGTCCGGTTCAGAAGAAACCCGAGGATAACTTGAAGAACGAAGGAGAATTCTATGCTCCAGAGAAGCCAACTTATAGACCAGGTGAACGTCCAACGCAAGTCAGACCTGAAGACAATCTTAAGAGTGAAGGTGACTTCTATACTCCGGAGAAACCTCAATTCAGACCAGCTGAACGTCCAGTGCAAAAAAAACCCGAGGATAATCTAAAGAACGAAGGAGAATTTTATGTCCCAGAGAAGCAAGGATACAAGCCAGCAGAAAAAATTGAAAGAATCATCAGGAAGGATAATTTGCGAAACGAAGGTGAAATGACTTTCGTTGAAAGGGAGGAGTACCAATACGTTGTGCGTCCTGAGCAGGTACGACCAACTGATAATCTCAAAATGGATGGCAAATTCTATAGTCCAGAAAAGCCGAAGTTTGTTCCTGGTGAACGCCCAACTCAAGTGAGGCCAGAAGATAATCTGAAGAGCGAAGGAGATTTCTACACTCCTGAGAAACCTCAATTCAGACCAGCCGAACGTCCGGTTCAGAAGAAACCCGAGGATAACCTGAAGAATGAGGGAGAATTCTATGCTCGGAGAAGCCAACTTATAGACCAGGAGAACGTCCAACACAAGTCAGACCTGAAGACAATCTTAAGAGTGAAGGTGACTTCTATACTCCGGAGAAACCGAAGTTCATTCCTGGGGAACGCCCATCTCAAGTCAGGCCAGAAGATAATCTGAAGAGCGAAGGAGATTTCTACACTCCTGAGAAACCTCAATTCAGACCAGCCGAACGTCCGGTTCAGAAGAAACCCGAGGATAACCTGAAGAATGAGGGAGAATTCTATGCTCCGGAGAAGCCAACTTATAGACCAGGAGAACGTCCAACACAAGTCAGACCTGAAGACAATCTTAAGAGTGAAGGCGACTTCTATACACCAGAGAAACCTCAATTCAGACCAGCTGAACGTCCGGTTCAGAAGAAACCCGAGGATAACCTGAAGAATGAGGGAGAATTCTATGCTCCGGAGAAGCCAACTTATAGACCAGGAGAACGTCCAACACAAGTCAGACCTGAAGACAATCTTAAGAGTGAAGGTGACTTCTATACTCCGGAGAAACCTCAATTCAGACCAGCTGAACGCCCAGTTCAGAAGAAACCCGAGGACAACTTGAAGAACGAAGGAGAATTTTACGTTCCAGAAAAGCAAGGATATAGGCCTGCAGAGAAATCTGAGATAATCATTAGGAAGGATAACCTGCGTAATGAGGGCGAAATGACATTTGTGGAAAGGGAAGAGTATCAATACGTTGTGCGTCCTGAACAAGTTAGACCAACTGATAACCTCAAAATGGATGGCAAGTTCTATAGCCCAGAAAAGCCGAAGTTTATTCCTGGTGAACGCCCAACTCAAGTAAGGCCAGAAGATAATCTAAAGAGCGAAGGAGATTTCTACACTCCTGAGAAACCTCAATTCCGACCAGCAGAGCGTCCAGTTCAGAAGAAACCCGAGGATAACTTGAAGAACGAAGGAGAATTCTATGCCCCAGAGAAGCCAACGTATCGAGCAGGAGAACGTCCAACACAAGTCAGACCTGAAGACAATCTTAAGAGTGAAGGTGATTTTTATACACCAGAGAAACCTCAATTCAGACCAGCTGAACGACCAGTTCAGAAGAAACCCGAGGATAACCTTAAGAATGAGGGAGAATTCTATGCTCCAGAGAAGCCAACTTATAGACCAGGAGAACGTCCAACGCAAGTAAGGCCGGAAGACAATCTTAAGAGTGAAGGTGACTTCTATACTCCGGAGAAACCTCAATTCAGACCAGCTGAACGCCCAGTTCAGAAGAAACCCGAGGACAACTTGAAGAACGAAGGAGAATTTTACGTTCCAGAAAAGCAAGGATATAGGCCTGCAGAGAAATCTGAAATAATCATTAGGAAGGATAACCTGCGTAATGAGGGCGAAATGACATTTGTGGAAAGGGAAGAGTATCAATACGTTGTGCGTCCTGAACAAGTTAGACCAACTGATAACCTCAAAATGGATGGCAAGTTCTATAGCCCAGAAAAGCCGAAGTTTGTTCCTGGTGAACGACCATCACAAGTCAGGCCAGAAGATAATCTCAAGAGCGAGGGCGATTTCTATACTCCGGAGAAACCTCAATTCAGACCAGCTGAGCGCCCAGTTCAGAAGAAGCCCGAGGATAATCTGAAGAATGAAGGAGAATTCTATGCTCCAGAGAAGCCTAAATATAAGCCTGGTGAACGTCCATCACAAGTCAGGCCAGAAGATAATCTCAAGAGCGAAGGCGACTTCTATACTCCGGAGAAACCTCAATTCAGACCAGCTGAACGCCCAGTTCAGAAGAAACCCGAGGACAACTTGAAGAACGAAGGAGAATTCTATGCTCCAGAGAAGCCCAAATATAAGCCTGGTGAACGTCCATCACAAGTCAGGCCAGAAGATAATCTCAAGAGCGAAGGCGATTTCTATACTCCGGAGAAACCTCAATTCAGACCAGCTGAACGCCCAGTTCAAAAGAAACCCGAGGACAACTTGAAAAACGAGGGCGATTTCTATGTTCCAGAAAAACAAGGATATAAGCCTGCTGAGAAAACGGAGAGAATTATTAGAAAAGATAACTTACGTACTGAAGGTGAAATGACTTTTTGTGGAGCGAAAAGAATATCAATACGTTGTTCGCCCCGAGCAAGTTAAGCCAACCGATAACCTTAAAATGGATGGTAAGTTCTACAGCCCAGAAAAACCGAAGTTTGTTCCGGGTGAGCGTCCGTCTCAAGTTAGGCCAGAAGATAACTTGAAAAACGAAGGAGAATTCTACGCCCCGGAGAAGCCAAAATATAAGCCAGGAGAACGTCCATCACAAGTCAGGCCAGAGGATAATCTCAAGAGTGAAGGCGATTTCTATACTCCAGAAAAACCACAATTTAAACCTGCAGAACGTCCCGTTCAGAAGAAACCAGAGGATAACTTGAAAAACGAGGGCGAGTTCTATGTTCCTGAAAAACCTGGATACAAACCAGCGGAGCGTCCTGTTCAAAAGATTCCAACGGATAATTTAAAGAATGAAGGAGAATTTTATGCACCCGAAAAGCCAAAATATAAGCCAGGTGAACGCCCATCTCAAGTTAGGCCTGAAGACAATCTGAAGAGCGAAGGGGAGTTCTTTACTCCAGACAAACCAAAATATAGGCCAGCAGAAAAAACCGAGAGGATTATTCGGAAGGATAACTTGCGTAACGAGGGAGAAATGACGTTTGTTGAAAAGAAGGAATATCAATATGTTGTCCGCCCTGAACAGGTTAAGCCAACTGATAATCTTAAAATGGAGGGTGACTTCTATAGCCCAGAGAAGCCCGGCTATAAGCCAGCGGAAAGACCTAAGCAAAAAGAAACCGCAAGATAACTTAAAAACTCCTGAGGGTAAAATGTTTGTTCCAGAAAAGGAGACATTTAGGCCAGCTGACAAGGTTAAAACAGTCATAAGAAAAGATAATTTGAAGAACGAGGGTACGATGACATTTACTAAAAAAGAGGAGTATCAATATACAACAAGACCCGAGCAGGTTAAGCCAAGCGACAACTTAAAGATGGATGGACCATTCTATGCACCAGAAAAAACTACATTCAAACCTGCAGAACGTCCAACCCAGAAGAAACCCAAGGATAATCTTAAACAGGAAGGCGAGTTTTACAGACGAACTGATAGAACAGAAACTGATAGCACCACTGTATTGGAGAATGTCAGAAGGGAAACACCCAAGAGGCCAGTGGATAATTTGAAATTGGAAGGAACAATGACTGTGACAAGGAAGGACGATTATAAGACAACAACCAACAAAACTACAGTCGATAAAGTTCAAAGAACACAGAAATACAAACATAACAGCTCATCGATCAGTTTGGGAACCGATACATCAATTCTAAAGACAACAAACCAGATGAACTTTGTCTCTGGCAAGGATGCAGTTAAGCAAGTGGATGCCAACAGTCAGAATCCAGTCGATGGTTTGATCATTGTGTCTACGAAGAAGGTTACAACTGTTGTGGGCGGTAGAGCTAAAAAGGAACCGGAAACGGAATACGTCAAGAGGCCAGCGAAAATTAATGTTATTGAAAATGTCTCCAAGAACACGACGACTACAAACATTGAGAACACTCAGAATGTTCACAAGGAAAGCACCAATGTGCAGAGAAATCTCAATATTATTGAAAAATCTGCCGTGAACACGGAAAGAATTCGAGGATCAACAACTGACAGTGGCGCCATACAGACTACAACATCAACAACAAATCAAGGAAACTCAGTTACCAACAATGTAACTGGAACAGGAGGCTCTACATCACATATCGTCTCGAGCAATACAGTTTCCAAGAACGTTAACGGTGGCTCTACTTCTCATGTGACCGGTAGCACTTCAGTTAATAAAATTACTACAAGCAGCTCAACTTCTCATGTGACCGGCCGCAATACTGTAACCAACAACATAACCGGTAGCTCAACTTCTCATGTAACTGGACGCAACACTGTTACCAATAATATCACCGGTGGCTCAACATCCAATGTAGCTGGTGACAATACTGTTACCAAACATGTAACTGGTGGTAGTAGCTCCATAACAAACAATATTACTGGTAGTTCAACAAGCCACGTATCCTCTTCCAAGCACTTCCATCACAGGAAGAGTGAGTTCTCCTCCGAAGCCGATGTGTCCAACTCTATTTTCCATCGAAAGAACGCATCCACCGATTCGAATGCAGTCAACAGCAGCTTAACTTCGAATGGAAAGATGCATCGCAAGAGTATACTGAATCTACATGAACCCTCCTCGAGCAACAATACTTACTCGAATGATCGCCAGAGCTACAGTAGCATTCATCGTCAAAATAAGGAGTCCGATGTGAACACAAGTTACTCCACTGAGAGACGCAGCTGCAGCATTCACAAGGAGAACAAGGATCTGCAAATGAAAAGCGCTTCGTCCTCAAACATGTCTCGCATTATATCGGGTGGTGCTGATGGCAGTAATGCCAATAGGTCAAACCTAGAAAGGTCGACGGTGACACGCACATATGTATCCGGTGGTATTGATTTCCCATCCCAATCACACTCCCACACCGAACGTCATGTGACACGTCATCGTGGAAATGGTAACCAACATTCGTCCAGTGGCATCGATTTCTCCTCCTCGTCCTCATACAACGCCCATGGCCATAATGAGCGTATGGTGACTGCACGTCGTGGCAATCAGTCATCGATTAGTTTGGGAAATGAGAAGTTTACTGGATCCAGTCTCTATAAGAGTGAATATATAACTGCCCCAACAACGACAACCTGTGCTGTGCATAAGATTAAACAAGGTGCATTCCAACATACCAGAAGTACTCACGATCATAAATTTTATAAAACCTCTAACTAAATAACATACGAGTATATGAAATCGTTAGTACGACTTGTCTTGTCTTCATTACACATATCACATAGTGCCTAAGATTCCATGACAATATTTTTTTATATACAATAACTAATAACTTTACCTAATAAAATTGAAATATTACAACATTAACAAATAAAAAGCATACATTTCAAAAAAAAAAAAAAAAATCATTCGCTGGTTAAATTTCTTGGCATGGGATCAATAAAAACTTGGAGTTTTCAACGTGAGATGATGTTTTTATTGAGAATTTTAAAAGATGCTAGTGTCGTTTTAAAGGCTATTATTATTATAATATGTATAAGTACAGTAACTGTAAATTTAATCGTTTAAAAAAACGCATTCAACTATTTGTATATGTAGATATACTGGTATATAAATAAACAATGAGTTCTATCTATTTGGTAATAGACTTACATACATTTCGATTTGTATAATGGTTTATTGTTCTCATTTTGGAGTTTTCCCTCTATAGATGTATATATATATATATAATATGCGTTCATACAATAAATATCAATAATCTCTTCATATATATATGTATGTATATATATATAATCGTTACTTAAATTAGCTTAGGATTTTTTATTTGTTTGTGTTTGGAAGACATTTGTTCGCTTGTTTTGGAAGACTTGCGTTTCATTTCTTATTAACTAGGATTATTGTTCTTTCGTTACATTTCTTTAACTTTATCATGAGCTGCACTTTTGGCTCTTTCTATAACTTTAGTAAAAACTATATAGTTTATGGAAGACATATGTTATATAGCCAAAAATGCAGACCACTAAACCAACAATTTATGTTGACCAAGGTATTTGTAGTACCCAGTTCGATTATACTTTTGTGATAACTAAGTAAACTCTATGAACAAATCGTTTTGAAATGATGGAAACAAATACGATTTAAAATGGAAGACCTATCTCGAATGCATTAATCAGGGCATTGCCAGAGTCATAGATGCCAATAACGCCAAAGAGCACTCCAAGCCCTATTATGAGGTAGTCTTTAGCTATTTCTTTCTGATCAAGCAAATGACCCTTGATCTTGATGTGAAAGTAACAGGGCCAAATAAAGCTTAACATGGTACCCGTAAAGCTGCCAATAAAGCCCATCAATATCGAAAAGTGTGGTATAAATATGGCCATAAGTATGGTGGAGACAATGACACCCACACGGAAGCCTAGACCCCAGACTTTCAGTTCACCATCCAGATTCCAGATGGTTGGGAATTTGGTTTTTGGTGGGCCACGGAAGAAGTTGCGCTCCAGAAGTTCGCAGGCAGCATAATATGGCAATGGGTAACTGAGAATGGCCTTGATAACCAGAAAGAAGTTGACCATTCCCTTAAATCCCTGGGAGTGTAGGTTATTGGTTATCACCTGCTGGGTGTCGTTCTGGAAGGTGAGAAAGCAAATGTAACCGAAACCGGCCTTGAAGATCGCAGCGGCTATGTGAGACCAGTCCAGCATCCAATTGAATTTTGAACGATCTATCATATTACCCTCGAGGGTTGGTAAAAATATCTGAGATGTGTAGGAGAACACAATGACGCCCAACGAAATGGGAAAGTTCTCCATATCAATGCTCCAACGGACCTTGGACCAGCCCCAGTCGCCGATCTGCAGTAGACAATAGCCAAGGATCACTGCGTTTATCACAATATGTGACATTGTACACCAGAAGGACAGAGTTGACACCATTTTCAGGGACTTTAGGAAGCCCATGGGCAGCAAAAAGATGCCCACAAAGAGCATCCAAGAGCGTGAATCAAACGAACCCTGCGGATATGTACCGGCCAGTAGATCACCACAGACCACCACATACAATATGCAAGTCATCAGGAGCTCAATCAGCTGAGCAATGCTCACGGCACGTGCTCCTAGCTTTGGACCAAAACATACCTTGGCAATGGCCACATAACTATCCCGTACACGTACCATTTGGCCCGTACTCGGATCCGGTTCGTAGAGGCACTGCACCAACACTTTGCCCGTGTAGCAACAGATGTGGGCAATGCCCACCATCGCAATGATGGCCCAATATCCGCCATGAAGTACCGCAAACGGTAGGGAAACGATGAACATTCCTTGAATGGCATTTGTGACATTCCATCCGGCCTGGAACTCGTCAATCTTGGAGCCGCCGCCACCTTCACCCTCGCAAACAAACGAGCTGCCCTCCGAGGCAATGCTGCCTTGCCTGTTCAAAGAGAGACGGGATAACAATGAGTAACTGCATCATTAACGGAAAGGTAATTTCTGGTTACGCACCTGAAGCCATCGGTTTGCTGATACCTGCCATCGTATTCATTGCCCACAAAGGATGTGCTTTGGTATTCGTTTTTGTAATCACCCTCCGGATTATCATCATTGGCCCAGCCACCGGCATTTCGAAACGGATTCGAGCTCATCTCTGTGGTCTGATCACAGCCATCGGCCATGTCGACATCGCCTGGTGGTGGTGGAAACATGCCCGGTTGACCTTGACCCTGCTGCTGTGGATGACTTGTGCCCGGCGGCTGTTGGTAATCCTTGCGCTCTGGAATTTGCTGTCGGGCCGTTTGCATGGCCACATTCAGTATATTCTTCAATGGTGGCAATGGAGTCGCTTTCAATTTCGTTATGAATGACATATTGAGAGCTTCTGTGTTAATCTGGTGGGGTGTTTTACAAATTTATGTGAATTGTGGATGTGGATGCTGATGGTGGTTGCTGCTGTTGTGGAGGTGGTGACGGTGGTGGCGTTGGTGGGTGGATGACGGCGGCCCCCTTTTTTCTTTTTGACTATCGAGTAGTGCGAATTGTACGCTTTAAATGCTGATACTGATGCTGATGCTGAAGCTTATCGATTTTGCTAAATGTTGAAATGTTGTCGCTGAATTTCGTATTCGTTTTCGTTATCGTTTCCGGATTTCAAGAACTCAAACTTAAAGAACATTAATTAACAATCGATTAGAAACAGAACACAATAATTAATTTTTAGAATTTCGTTTACTTTTTTTTGTTTTGTGAAATTTTCTTTTGCAGCGCACAAATGGCGCCTTATGCGTTATCCTTTTTCGCTTTTAAACACATCTTTGCTCACTTTTGGCTTAAACGGTGCTCGCCAGTTGTGTTGACTTCAGTGTTTGCATTTCTTGCAACTTAATGGAATTTTATTACACGAAATCAAGTCGAATTATTTAAAAATGATTATTGAAAATTTATGTAACGTTTTGGGTGAAATCCTTCAGCTCAGCAGAGCAGCTCAGCGCAGCAAGAAAAGAAAATTTTGACTTTTCTTTGCTACTCAACGCGGATGCTGAGCCAAACACTGCGCAGTCGCTGTAAGTCGGGGAAATTTTCGCACTTGTGCTGTGTATTGGTTGGACAGTGTCTCAGATGACAGGTGTAACGTGTCCCGTGTCCCGTGTACCGAGTCCCATGTCAGATGGTTGTCAAAAACACGTTCCACATGCTAGACTGATTTATCATTTTATTTCAATGCAAGCTAACTTAAAATTAACATATATCATTTTGTATTTCGAAAATTTATAGTTTATTTATAGGGGAAATTCTAGTTAATTATAGTACATTATTCTGGCAAAGCAGGCGCAAATCTTATGAGGTACCTAAAACCAAGTGCCTAAATTCTAGTTTCAACTTGTTTCAAAAATATATAACAAATGGTTTTCAATTGCTTGTCAATTGCTATAGCAGGTCTTTCGTACACCCGCCAAAATATTGCTAATCTCGTCATCCTTGCGCTGTTGCTGCTGCTGTTGCTGTTGCTGCTGCTGCTCGAACAACATTTCCATGCTTCCAGCTGGAGCTGCTGCATTTGCAGCAAAGTGATGATGATGGTGATGATGCGGATGCGAATGATGATGAGAATGCTGCTGCTGTATTGCCATGGCTCCTGCTGTTGCCGGCGTTGGCGGTGGCTGAGACTGCGGAACTGCAGGAGCAGTAGCCGCCTGTACTGCTGTTGTTGCATTTGATGTCTGCTGTGGCAGCAACTGTGCTGTAGCAGCTCCATTGGCTTCATAATAGTTGCCGTAGTGCAGGTAACTGCTTTGCATGGGCTGTGCATAGGCAGTGGCGCCACCTGTTGTCGTTGTCTGTTGAAACGGCACAGCGAGCTGCAGCGGAAAGGCCGTACAGGCGCCACCTGTCAGAGAGTAGGGCAACTGTGTGTAGTAACTGGTGCCCGTTGGTGGCAACAACATGGCATTGTTATACGCCTCCGTCTCGTAATCATCGTAGTTTTGATTCGTATCCGGATATTTGGAGCATTTCTGGTCCGCAGATGCAGATGCTGCCTCCTTGAGCTGATCATAGTCCATGGGCTCGTTGCTCTGATAGCGTAGGAAATCTTCATATTGCATGCCATAAGCATTGGGTAGATAGTCATTGATCAATTGGCCACTGTTGCAGCTGCTCTCGGCCATGGCGACCGTGTAGCTGCTCAGCTCACTGCCCGCAATGGAGCTGGCTATAGAGGTGGATGTGCCTGTGCCGTTGCCTGTGGCGGTGCCTGTGACTGTGCCTGTGACCAGTGACATGTTGTTGTTGCTGTTGCAGTGTTGCTGCTGTTGCTGTTGATGTTGCTGCAGTGCATTGCTGCTACGCATTGTGCTGCTGCCGCTGGCCTCGTCATCGGCACTGGACACGGGTGGATAGAAAGTGCCCTTCACTGAATGCCCGTGATCCAAGAGTCCACGATTGTTGCATGTTACATACATGCCACGCGCAGCTACCACAGCCACCGAACTGGCCAGGGGATAGGAGGCATAGAGACTCTGTTGCTGCTGTTGTTGCTGCTGCTGTGCCTTGGATTTGTCCTCTGACTTTGAGTGCTTCTCGTTGCGCTGTTTGTTGGCACGTCCTGCTGCTGTTGGGGTTGGCTTCGTTAGCTTCTTCAGCAGCAGCGAACTGTCGTAGCTGGTGTTGGTGGCAGCTGGCGAGGACTCGCTGCAGTTGGCAGCAAGCGATTCGATTTGCTCCGTGCTGTCCGCATTGCTGTAGCAGTCCACGGAGCTGGGTGAATAACTGGGCTTCAGCGGCTGCTCGTAGAGACCGCCCACATTTTGGGGCGTGGAGTTGCGGCTGTCGTCGGTGGGCGTGTTGTAGCTGCCACTTGTGGCAGTTGTGGCAGTCGCCAGCGGCGGTGTCGACAGCTTTGTGGCTGTCTTTGTCGCTCCCGTTGCCGACTGTGGTGAGGATTCACCTTGCTGCTCCTTGCCACCTGGTTGCATGGTGCGCAGCTTGGATTGCTTTCGTCGCCGGGGTCGATACTTGTAATTCGGATGCTCTGTCATGTGTATGACACGCAGACGCTCCGCTTCCTCCACATAGGGACGCCGATCCTGAGGCGTCAGTGAGCGCCACTTTTTACCTGTGAACAAAAGATGGATTTGGGATTTGCTAGGGATTAGCTTAGAGACTGTTTTGGTGTGTGGACCTACCCAACATCTTGCTGAGATCAGCGTTGTGTAGATCGGGATTCTCGTCGGCCAGTTTCTTGCGCTCGATCTTAGCCCACACCATGAACGCATTCATTGGTCGTCGGATGCGGGACTCTTTGGCACTTTTTGACTGATTACCACCTGGTCTGTACTTCAAGTCGCTGGGCATGGCCTTGTGCCTGTCCATGTAGCCACAATGTGGTGCACATATGTCACCCTTGTAGTCATAGCTCCACATGGACGTCGGCTCACCAACACCCACACCAGCAACTCCACAATCCACATCCTGACCACTCCCCACCACCATTGTGGCATGCGGATGCGATAAGAATTTATTTAGCATCGAAGTTCCACCGCCTCCGCCTAGTAGCGGTATATTACTGCTGATCAAGGAGGCAGTGCCTCCGCCTGCTCCTCCACCGCCCACACTGTACGCACTGGACACCATGGGGGAGTGGCTATGACTGTGCACCGACAGCGCCGCCTCATTCATCGAGTGCTCGTTGTCATAGCCCGTGCTCTGTATGGCTGGCGAGTGAAGACTGGGCGAGGAGTGCTCACTGCCCTGCCGCACATGGTAGATGCCATCGCTGGCACTCTCGTGCAGCAGCCGACCATCGGCCAGGTAGCTCACGTGCTCCGTGTAGTCACTACTGCCCACTGTCGAGTGACTAAACTCCGGTGTGCGTGACACGTGCGGATATTTCTTTGCGCTGAAATTGGCAGAGAAAAGTAAGTATGAGTTGGAGTAATGGGTAAAGATGTGGTTTAAGTTAAAACTGTGTAATTTTCTAGCACGGAAAATAAAGTGTAGATAAAGTATATAGTAACATGAGTACGACAGGTATCCAAACCAATCTTAGCTGTAGAACTGATTTAGTAACTTGTTCAGAAATAGATTTTATCATAATGGGATTTTCAGAAACTAAATGTTCTTTGCTTAAAGTTTGTAGTAAAACTTTTGCGTGTAGAAAATTATTATTTAAGATTCAAAACATTTAAAATTTTTACTATATTTCTACATGATAATTCGTTTCTAAAAGGGATCTAAAAAATGAAACCAATTATAGATTGAAAACGATTAATTCCTGGATTGATTTATCAAGGGTGGACCTTTATTTCTTAAATATAAAACATATTTCTCTGCTGTAAGACAAGTTAAAGTTATTTTATTTTATTAGTTTTATTAAAGTACTCCAAAGTTGGCAAGTTTTGTTATTCAGAATAGCAACTAATTTAGTATGAATAAAAAATTTAAGAAAAATCCAGCGAAAGTATAAAGTTTGTGGAATAGCACTTGAAAACTGATAAATCATTCTACTAAACAGTTTGTTTAAGCTTAAGTTATAATACTTTTAGCTTTTCCAATTTAAAGTTTGGTATTTGATTTGATTTGATTCGATTTGCTTTAAATAAATTAAATTGTATATACACATAACATCAATTAACTAAAATACACAAGCACAACTGCCCAATCGTTTTGTACGCTTTAAGCCCAATAAAGCCGCTAATTAGAACTGAAAACGTTTAAGCCGAAAACATGTATCGTTTGGTTTTTTATGAGCTACTGCTAAAAATTACGTAGAACGGAGCTGAAATGCCGGCGATTTCGGCGTTGTTCTTGGCTTATAATGATATTTAAAGGGCCTGCTAAATACGTTGACAATTTTCGCGTTGTTGTCACGCACACAGCTACACAAAGGCAAATAAAAGGTAAAATCTTGCGTTCGTATCAGACACCAGAGACAACAGAGGGCAGAATATGGCGAATACTGAATGAAGATTGAAAGCGGAGGGGGGAATGGTAAGAGCATGGACTAAAACTGGACCAGATCCCAGCTCGAAGGCTGAGTTGCATCGTTGTGCTGCTTAATGTCAGTGGACATAAATGTAAATTGGGCGCGTGCAGCTATTGTATTATCAAAGGAGGCCGCACCGAGAGCTGATACGGAATGGGAGGAGCGGAGAGGAGACGAGCAAACCGCCAGCCGTTGTGCCACCGTCGCCAGGCTGCTGGGTAAGCAAAGAAGCTGTAGCCTGTGGAGAAAGAGCAGCAGTAGACATAGGAGCAGACGTATGAGACGTAGGATAACACGCAGGAGCGGGCGAAGGAAATTCTGTAGCCCAACTCGAAGCTGGAGCAGACCTTTATGCATAACTTTTAAAACTTGCGACATATCGACACATTTCAAAGTAATTCGGCTTCCAGGAATTCAAGCAGAACGTAGCAGCGGCAGCGGCAGCAACAGCCAAACGAGACAAGTTTAAATATTACCAAAGCTCAGCCCCAAACTTGCTCCCTAAGGGAGAGAGAGCCCTGACTGCCAACTTGCTGTGACTCCTGTCTCTTGAGCCTTGGCTGTGGCTGTGGCTCCAACTCTGTCCCTGGCTCTGACTGTGTGTGCGTGTCTTGGCCCTCGTTCGATTTGTTACCGTTTGAATTTATTGCTGCCCACTACACTTTTGGCCTATTGTCTTTGCGAATACGCGACGCTGTCTTGTCTGTCCGCTTCGTTTTGCCTACCAACTTTTTCGGGCCACAACACAGCAACAACATGAGATCGGCCTAATTGTTAGCCTCGAGTCTTGAGTCTCTAGACTGGAGAGACCATAGATTGCCCTTAGGCACGGCCTTAGCTAGGCGCTCTAGTTTTTGGCAGACTTTTCTTAGGCCAGCACAGCAAAGCCGACAAAATACAAGCCAAGAGTTATGGCCCAAAAGCCGAAAGCCGAAACTGAGAACTGAAAACTAGCGCTACGTTTTGGAGCCGAGCCGGGTCGAGCTGCAAACCGCAGCTGGATAATTTATTGAGGTTTCCTGGTGACATCGTTACGTTTTTGATATTCGGTTGCGGCTGCCGACGATGTTGCGGCTGCTGCTAAATACTTGGCCAAGAAGGTACACAAAATTATACCGTCCTGATCTGTGCGCCTGTCCAACTGCTAAGCCCCTTAACCCCGCTCTCACCCCTTTTGCTTTATCCTAAGCGCTCGCTCACGATCCACGACGGCTGCTGGCTTGGCTTTGGCTTTGGCGTTTTTGGCTTAGCCCCCGAGTCCGAGACAGCAGCAGTCTTAGCCATGGCCCTGATTTTAAAATAGGACACATACAGTGGCCGGTAAGTTGGCATTTTTATGCGCGCAAAATGTCAACATCTTTGCAAAATGCCACATATTCCACATTGCGCTCCTCTGTCCACTGTCCTCGATCGTCGGTCCTCAGTTCTCAGTCCTCGGTGCTCTTTCAGCTTCTCCCTCTCCCCGTCTCAGTTGTTGCCTTTGCTTCTTCTGTGTCTCCCTGTCCACTGTCCATGCTCTGCTGTGTCCACTGTCTGCTGTCTCCGTGTCCAAGTACTGAACGTCCGCACTAGCTGTGGATTGTGGGCAACGTTTTGTTTACGACAACCGCAAACGTTCACTCTCCTGGTGGTTTCAACAGTCGGTTGATGCAACTTGGCAACTTGGCAACTTGCGGCTGCCGCAAAGTAGGCAACTTTGGGTTTTGGCCTTAACAAGCCCCCAAACTTCATTCAGAAGCCGCATTGATCTGGAGAGAGTGTCAGCCCTTTAGCATATTGTGATTCATGTGTCGCTGCGCGAAGACCGCGTCTTTTATGTCTCTGCCTTGCCCCCCCCCCCTTTTCCCTACCGTCTAACCGCCCCCCATCCTCTGCTCCTCCAACTTCCCAAAGTCTCGCCAGCTTCGAAGACAATCGAATTTGCCTGCGAAAAAGGCGGCGGCGTTTTGTATCTGATACTTCAATATTCTCTGTTGGATTATATGCCAAACTTTCTGAATCTTTCAACTAGTTTACTCTATATATAGTCATGAATGCATATTAATTAGTTTGTTGGTTTTGTTGTTGAAAGCAGATTAAGCGAAAGTGAGAAAATCTTATTCGTATGTTAAATGAGAGAATCGTGTTCACACGTTCCAATTATCTGGCCAAGTATTTGCTTTCTTCTCGCTTACCAAGGCCCAGACAATTCTAGCCAATTTCCATTGCATTAATTTCTAGAAATAATGCCAGGTATCTCGTTTCAAAAGATATTTGGAACGTGTGAACTCAACTTAAGTTTACTAATGACTTTTGTAGTCAAGCGTATAATTCTTTCCATGAAAGTTTAAGTATATTTATAACAGTATTTTTCTTAGCATGTAAATGTTTTTAAACTCTCTATTATTGTGAATTTTACAGCAATATATTATAATATTATATCAATAATATATATTTTAAATTACTCAAAAATGATATCTCAAACTTTCTAAGTAGCAAAATAGCTAAAATTCTTAAAAAGTTGACTCCGTAAACTTTAACAAAAATTCTTCATAACGAGAAAATTTCATGTATTAATCATATACACAAATATTGTATATAACTATTGTTAGAACTTACAAGCCACTTGAATAATTAGTTATTTTATAATTTTTAAAGAAAGCTAAGAAAATGTATTCAAACATTTAGCGGACATTTAAATTTTACAAAATCATCTGGGACAAAAATATCCACACAATAATATACTAAAATCATCTTCCTCCAAAGTTTTATATAAAAAATGTATACCCCAAAATCATAGACTGTTATTATCCTTTATAGTCAAGGGACAACTATTGACTTTTAACATTCTAAATGTTAATTTGTTGGTAGTATTTATTTCATGAGAATTTTATATTCTGAAACCTTTTTTCGAGTTAAAACCAATAAAAGTTTCTAGTGAATTTCTTACTGAAAATATTTTTAATATTTATTTACAATGCAATAGAAATATATATAATTTAGTCTTTACTTTTTAATTTACTTTTTTAAATTTTGAGTTGAAGTTTTGAAAAGTCATTGCTTAGTATTTTATCTGTATATCTTATTGCAGATGTTCGACACTTATCAGCTATTTTAAAAACTACAAAAGTATCTTTAATACCCTCGTGATTAAAATATATTTTACTTTATATTTTATTGTAAATATAGTCAAAGTCCATAAATATCTACAGACATCATTTTGGAACAACTGCCTTTAATGTAATAAAATAAAACCTATCACCATTTTAAGCTCGTGGGACTTTTAAAGTGATTTCCCAAAAGAGGAACAATAGTTAAAATTTAAATCTATAAAAAATACACAAGGGACTTTTTGAAATTCGCATGTAAATCGTTAATAAACTATTTGATTCGCTTAATATGTGAGTTAACTTATTCAATTTCAGTGAACGGCCATATTGAGCTGGCTTGTAAAACGTGGTAATAAAAGCCATTTTGGTTTCTGCCGTCTGCCGAGTGCCGTCGGAGTGGGTGTGGCCTGTACAAGATGCAGCATCTGCTCTGCTCCATTTGCAGTCTATTGGTTGGCGGTGGTGCCAGGCGCCCCCAAAACTCGAATACATTTGTTTCCTACTCATTTCGGTTTGGCTTTTAACACGAGAAAACCAGTCTGAACAGAAGACAAGGCAAGACAAGCAGGCCAGGCCAAGACCCGAGCCTGTTGTTGTTGCTGTGGCTGTTGCTGTGGTTGCTGCTGTTTGTGGTTGGCTTGGCGACTTTGGCCCAGGTGTGATGTACTGGAATAACTTAACGACGCAGCATAAACGCATACATATGCATAACTAGTCTGCATGTGTGCGAGTGTGTGTATCTGTGCGTGTGTTGACCAATAAGCATAAACAGCTACAGCATCCGGCCCAGAGAACCGCCATCTTAACGCGTTCGTTGCTGCTTTAATGAACCGCAGCAACAACTACACGTCTTGAAGGTTTAAGCCAAGATTTACCTGTGCCAATCTTTCATTGGATGGCATAGAGAGACGCACAAAGATTTCTACCTGCAAACACATACATAATTAAACTAATGAAGCGGATGAGAACCAAATAATCATAAAAAAAAAACCAAGAGCCGATCATACAATTCACGAGCGGCCGAAGACAAAACCGAACTGAGGTTCGGCTAATGAGGTTTACTGCCGTCGCCAGAGACCAAAGAGACAACGAGAGACCCAGTTCTCACACACAAAAGCCATTTTCAAAAGACTGCAAGAAAACAACACAAAAAATGTACAGAAAAATGTACTGAAATGTAATGGATTTAATCACGCACACCCAGCAGTACTAGAAACACCCTCGCACAGCTTGAGTTCCACACAATTATCCACAGTCAGTGCAGTAAGTATGTGTACACTTAACAGAGAAGGAGACTACATATTTGAAAATGTTTTCAAATAATTTTCCACACAGTTAGTTCAGTCTTTAAACTGTAAGTTAGTTTATAATCAAAGGCATTTTATGATAATAATTCGAGGAATCATTTTTCCTTATACAATATCGTATTTATAATAATCGTTTAAGTATTTCAACACTTTACGGCCAATTAACATATTGTTAATGATAACTTATTAGCTGGAATGCCAATTAAGTTGTCAATATGTGATTTATTTTGGTTTAAAATGAATCTATTTAAAAATCTATTTCGAGGTATACTATTTTCGTGTAAATCTAAAACTTTGATAGGGCTAATCAAAGTACTTAAATAAATTAAAGGCGACTACATACGTTAGATTGATTTAAAATGCAAATCGATTGAGCTTAAAGCTTTAAAGTTAGCCAATTTTAGAGTTGGCTAAATTGATGTGTCTACCTATTAGGTGGATTGATTTATGGAGCAACATAAAAGCGAGCTAAAAACCTTGACACACGCACATTTGTCATTCGATGTGAGAGATCTTCAACAGGATGTCAGATTCCCCAGAGGAAAAAACTGAGCAAAAGATTTCCAAAAATGTGACAAACTTTACGCTTAAAAAATATTTATATATAAAAGTTAAGTTATGCATTGGGTTTAATTGTGGAAAATTTGAAACTAAACTAAAGTTTATAGCGGATATAGTAAAGTCTTGGAGGGTATAATGTTAATGCTAATGTTAAATTCATGCATAACTATCAAAGTGTTTAGATCAAAACTAAATCATTTTAATGAGCAAAACCGCATGGTGACCTCTCTACCATTTACCTAACCGACTTCTGCTATATACAAGGTTTAATAGGGTTTTTTTTGGATTTTTTTCTCATCGTTTTGAGAAACTTTCTTGCTGACCACGTTGTGCTCTTTGGTTTACTTTCCACTTGACCAATTCCGAGCGCGAGTCGGACTTGGCTCTGAAGTCGGTTCTATTCTATCTTGGGGTTATATATACATATATATATAAATATATACAACTCGAGCGTACATTTAACATTTACATATTCACACAGAACGCACACAGTGAAACGAAAAGCGGACATACGCATACAAGTGCAAGTGCTTTATAAGATCTTGTATAGTTAGGAGTGGGGATATATCTACAGACCCACACATATACATATGCATGTGTCTCAACGGAGGTCACACTCTGAACTGAAAATCTAAGCATATATACTAGATATACACACACACACACACAGCTATTCCCGTAGCTGTCGTGTTTTGTGACTTGTATCTGTATCTCAAGCTTTGTATCTATGTGTGTGACTAAGTCTTGAAGGCAGTCTGTGTGTATATAGGAGCACTATAGCGACATCTAGAGAATTTCCTCACCACTACAAGCGCATTTTTTCCATTTTTCATTATGGTTATTATCTTGGCAGATATGTATCTTCGCTACGGTTGGATATAATTAAACAGCGAGAGAAAAAAAAATTGTGTGTTGTTTTTTTTGTAGCATGGGAAAAATGTAAATATTACTTGTAATTTGTTAGCAGATGATGTGGATGTTCGTGATCATATGAGGGTTCCATTTTAGACGTTCGCTGTAACGGTGACTGCAAGTTGTTGTGGTTCTCCTTCGTGTTGTTGTTGCTGTTGTTGCTGCTGCTGCTGCTGTTGTTGGCGGTGGTGTTGGTGTTGGTGGTGGTTTGGGCTTTGCTTTAGCTTTAGCAGGGCCAGCAGCATTTTGCTTAATGTTGCATTATTCCGTTAGTTTTTTCCCTAACCAACTGCTGGCCGTGGTACCATTTGGCCCAGAGTACCAACAACCAACCATAAATTTGTTGCAGTTGTCGTCGTCTCAGATGTTGTTGTCTCTTAACTGGCATGTGTGAATTTGTGTCTATTTGCTTACTTGTCGTTGTGTTGTGCGGGTGTGTGTGTGTTTGTGTGTGTTGTCTTTTAATTTGTGCTAGTTTAGGCCCTAACCCACATTATTAAGCACTCGCCACTTGCAGATTTTGCAATTATGATTTTAATTTTGCTTTAATTCAACATTTATTCACAGTTACACTTTATTTATTGGGCACTTGAAATGATTGGATTTATTTGATTGATTTGTTAGAATTTTTCAATCGATTTTTACCGTTGGCAGCTGCTATCCTGCTGCTCTGTTGGCCAAGATCAAGTGAGGCTGGTGAAACGCGTTTACGATCACGAAATGTCTTGCGACGACTAATGAACGTATCTGGTGCTTAAAATCAAGGGCTTCAACATTTCATAAAAAAACACAAAAACACAAAATAACAAAAACAACAACAAACTGCTCTGGGGCTTGGTAGTGTTGTTGTTGCTGTTGTTGTTGTCGCTGCCTTTGGCTCACTAGTTTACAATACTCTTGGGAAAATGCACAGCACAACGCATTGGCATATAACCGGGCCTATATACTATAATACAGATACAAAACGGCAACACAGATACAGATACAGACACAAAGATACAGCGACAGCTACACGGCTATATATGTAGATATATTTATGATTATAAACGCGACTCGCAGCTGCCGGAGATGTGGCAAAAAGTCAGAGCCACATGAACCACGCCGATGACGAACCGCAAGCTAACTAACTGCCAACTAACAACTGGCAAGCTTGGCTTAAACTGTTACTGCGCTTGCGACGGCCACTGTGCTCGTTGGCTCTCTGTCTTACTGCCTGCCACTGCCTAGCTACCTCTCTGTCTGCTGCTCTCGCTCTCCGAGAGCTTGTGATCTCCTACTCAATTCAGTCGATTCGAAGTTCCAGTCGAAGTCAATGCATAAGGCTAAAATGCGCACGAGCAAAACCTTTTGCGTAGTCTTTGCCCAACTCGACGCTGAGCAGCGTCGTCAGCGTCAGTGCCAAAAAGCCCAGAGAGCAGCGAGAGGGAGAGCCGTGTCAGCTGCCCAACAAAGCGGAACGAACACAGTCTCATTCTGGGGCAAGTCCGCAACAGGCATGCGGCAAGTTCTTTGAATCAAATGAAACAGACTTATTTAATATTCCTACTCGCCGTCGTGTGTTTCTGAATATACTCGCAGAGAGTAACAACAGCGTCAACCGCTTACTCTCCCTGCCTCTCTCCCACTCCTGTTCGACTCTCACACACATGCAAAGCTCAGAAACCTGTTCTCTGCTTTTAATGTGTTGTGGGAGAGACGACTTTGCATTTGGTTTGTTTCAATTGGTGGAGACCACAGTCGTGTTGCGTCTGTATGTGTGTCAGCTCCAAATACATGGCATGCCCACACACACAAACACCCCAACACACATACACACACACACGATCACACGCAGCGTATGCAAATATTGTAGTAATATGCGGAACTTTTGTAGCTTGGCTTTGGCGCTGTAAGCGCGGAGTTATCAGCGGATCTAACTTCATAAACATTTTGATAAAAAACGTTTCACTTAATTACATACAACGCTTATACAAATTTTAAATTGCATTTATGTGTCTTAATTAAGGTAGTTCATTTAAATACACATTTATTCAAAATATGCAAAACTTTTGGAAATTAGATTTATTTATGTTTTATAATTAATACATGTAAGGAAGTTCTTATAACCCATTTTAAAGCTTTCCAGCTATAAATATAATCAACCTGCCCCAAAGTATTAATATTCAAATAGAGCCATATTTAATTTTTATTTCATACTCCACCCACTTTGCATGATGCCAAAATGCCGACTGATTGGTATCCAAAAAGCGATAAGCTTCTAAATTGCATACTGCAGCAAACTGAGACCTGTGCCAAGCCCTGGCCAACAACAAGGAAGGACTGAGGCACAGGTACTCACCTACCAGCCCATAATAACCCAAACAGGTAAAAGTGCATTTGGCCACGCGTAAAACGTTAATACACACACACACACACACACACCATATTCACAGTTGGCCAAAATAAATATAAATAAAGTGCAGGCTCAGAGTTCATAATTAAGCGCCAGAATGCCAGATACTTTGCTCCTTAGCCGCTGCGACGTGGGTTAGATGCAAAAATATTTGTTTATCACATCGCGATAATTGCCGCCGGCGCTTGCTGGGTCCATCGATTTATGCGCACCGCAATGAGGCAACAGTCCGTTGAGGGTACAGGCCAGGCCAGGACAGCGCTGGGCAGGCCAGACCGACCAGACCAAAGTCGAGGAAGAGAAGAAACCAAAAACAAAAGCTACACAACAAGCGTGTGCCGCGACCGCCTTTGAGCCAAGTTGAAGACGATGACGGAGACGGAGATGGAGAAGGAGACTGAGGATGAGAATGAAGATCAAAGCGTGCCTCGGTGGTGGGTACAAGTTTATTGGCGTGGCGCATGTGCAAATGGCTTAAACTTAATGCCTGGGACTGGCCAGGGCAACTGGTAAATGGTAACTGGCAACTGGTATGAAAACAACCTATGCCCTGCTTCGGCTCATCGCTGCTCCAAAAAATGTGGGCGTGTGACACTTGAGCTGCTATCGCCAGCGAATCTCTGGCTAAATGCAATAAAAAGAAAAGGGTAAAACAAATTATTGATAAGCAGATAGTCCGCCCAGTGCACTGAAAGAAATCACACAAGCCACACACACACTAACGTCATCAGACAATTGATTTGTATCCAAGCAATTTCGCTCAGTGTATGCTGCTCGCATACAAGTTTTGCTTTAGGTGCAGTTTGACTCTTATCAGAGATGAAGCTCGGCACACGTTGGTCCAGAGACTGCTGCTGCCACAGGCTCTGCTCCGTCTCTGCTTCATTCAGCGGCTGAAGCACATGCATTGATGTTGATTGCTGTCTGTTGGTTTTGGTTTCTGCCACGGTTATGTAAGGCAATGTGATGAGGTCGTTGTGTGCAATACCCGCCTGATGAAACAACTGCTCTGCGGTAGGTATAATCAACAAATACTACTTGAATAACTTGATATTAGATAATTGCTGCATAATCAGTAATCTAGTAAAAATCTATTCACATTTTAAACTTATTTACAAATATAAATTACACTGTATAATCTAAACACTTGTTTACACTAATCAAACGTGTTAAATACAATACTGATAACATTTAATTTTCAATTTGCGCGGCAAAAAAGTGTTGTGAAACGTTCTAAATGTAAATCAAAGCAACTCTGATTGTAAAATCCCCATTATTATAACATCTACCATTATTTTATTTCCCAGTAGCATAAACAATATAATTTCGTTTATGAGATAATAAATATTAGTGTTAGTGAAAATATCAGGATTTTTAATCAGAGTCGCTTTGGACTCGATTTCAATGAGGGCAACTCTACTCTTCTGAACGATACAATACAACTCTAAAGAACGCTCTGACAGTCAGTCGCGCGCCGCAAGTTAATCAAAAAACAAGTTAAATAAAATAACACTACAGTTAAGAAAGTGAAATTGTTTTTATTGTGTTAAAATATTGTGAACAAAATGGATTTCGGTGGCACGCAGTCCTTAGGCACCGTTTTGCAAGCAGAGGAACTAAAGCTAGTACCAGACGACATACGAAAAAAATTGTCGGACTACATTGAACAATTTTCAGATGAATATTGTAAAGAACGTGCAGCCGCTAGTCGCTTAAGTAAGTTTCTTTATGTTTATTGTTTTAGTATTATTGCATGCAAAACTGAAAGCCGGCACAGTGTGAAAAATCTGAACCATTTAATTTGACTTGCAGCCAATGTGTACACACTGTCAGTATGTACACACTTGGCAGATATTAAATTTTCGCCTTTCTGTCACAAAGATTGAAGAAATTGTTTTTTTTGCAACTTAATTTCAATTGAACGTTGATAGGATATTTAAGTTACTGAAGTAATCAATTGATTCCAACCATGGATCTTAATGGTCCACAGTCGTTGGCAGACATATTTGCTCCCGACGAACTGGAACAGTTGCCAACCGGCGTGCAAACCAAATTCAAGTCCTACATAGACAAATTTTTTGATGAGTACTGCAAAGAACGAGCAGCTGCGAATCGCCTTAGTGAGTCAAGCGTTGCGAAATTAAGCAGTCCCAATAGAATATATAAAGTTCACTTTAGTTTACATAAACTTTTCTATGCACTGAAATAACATTGCTCTTCTTCTTACTTTAGGTGAAACTGAACAAAAGAACGAAGAGTTAAAAAATCAAATACTCGATAATCAAGTAAAGTTCAGTAACTTTGAGCAAAATGTTAACGAACTACGCACCCAACTTGACCAAGTGTCTGCCGAACGTGATCAGCTACTTGCATCTGTGAAAAACTATGACTACGATGTCGCCGCATTGCGCAAAGAGAAGGGGGCATTTGTCGATGAGCGCGACTCTCTCTTGAAAATCATCGAGCGTCAGAATGGCGAGCTAGAGCGTCTTAAGCAAGACTTGGCTACCTATCAACAGCAGTTGAGAGCCGCTATCACAGCTAAGTGCGAGGCCATTGCTCGACTGGATGAGGTACAGAGCAAGGAGGTTTCATTGGACATCAAGGAACGGCGGCTGGAGAGCGAGCGTACAATGCTACAGAATGAAATTCAATTGCTCAGCAGTGATTTGAATCGAAACAGCGCTGAATTGCAAAATTTGCGCCGTGATCACTCGATGAACATCATGCATCTGGAGGTGCGTCTCAAGGAGAAATGTGACGAGCTGCAGATACTGCAAGGACAAAACGCACAGTATTCTAAAGCCATTGAGGACTTGAACAAGAAAATCGAAGATCAAGCAGACACATTATTTAATCAAAATAATGCTACAGAGAAGCTTGTGGATACTCTGAAGAAAGAACTGGACGCCAAGGAGAAACTGGTGGAAATATACAAGAATACCGAATCGGAGAATATTATAGAGCGCAATGAACTGCTCAAGGGTATTTCTGATCTGAAACTTATGGTCACCGAAACCACTGATCAATATGGTGAACTGGAGGTCGAATTGCAGCTAACCAAGCAGAATCATGCCACAGAAATAGCAGATTTGAACAAAACTATTGACGCACTAAAGACAGAGATCGGCCATGCCAATGATCTGCTAAAAGAGGCACAAGAGCAGAGTCTGGAGAGTGCCATCTGCAAGCTGGCACCGACAGCAGCCATATCCAGTCGATTAATACGCTCTGATATGTCTCTTACCGAACTCTACTCTCTATACGCCAAGAACTCGGAAGAATTGGAGAGCAAGAACATGGAGAACGCTCAGCTTAAGCTTCAGCTCAAATCTATCGTTGAAGAGATCAATGAAAGTGCACCAATTTTCAAGAAACAAGACGCTGAATACAACAAGCTAACCGAGGCACACAATTTGTTGCAACAACAGCGTGATGACCTGCTTGAAAGGAAATTGAATCTTGAGCAGGAACTGGAGCGAGCTCAATTTGATGTTACTCGTCACGTAAAGGAGAACAAGAAACTGAAGCAATCGCAAGTCGATCTAAGTCGTCAGGTTTGTTTGCTTTTGGATGAGCTCAACTGTTTGCGTGCTGGAGTCAACCGTCCACGTAGCCAAGCTCAACCGGGCATTATACAAAACTCCAGCGACGCTATCACCAGGGATCTGGTCACTTTCGATTCCATTACCGAATTGCAGGAGCAGAATGTTAGGATATTGGCAGTGATACGTGAACTGAGCGCTGCTCTGGAGGCTCATGAGTTGAAGAATGAAGAGATGCAACTGAAGACGTATCAGGAGAAATTGGAGAAGGTAACTAAACGTCTAAGCGAAATGGAACAGACTCTGAATCAGAAGAATAGTACAATTGATACACTGATGTCCAAGTGCGAGCGCTACAAGAAGTTCTACTTTGAGTCCCAAAAGAAATTGGGCAGTCAGATAATCGACCTGGATGACTCCACCATTCTCATAGATGAGTCTCAACTGAATCAGTCTAAGGCAGTTGAAAATACAACAAAACTTGAGGCAGAGGCCAAATTGGAGCGTCGTATCCGCAGCCTAGAGCAACAGTTGGCAGATGAGTCCAGGAAATATGCTGAACTCAAGGAGAACTATGATTACTACACCAGCGAAAAGCGTAAGAATGATGCACTTGTCCAGGAGCAGTTCGATTCAATGCGCAAAGAGGTGCGTGAGTTGACGTCCATCAATTGCAAACTGATCAACGCATCCGAGTTCAACAAAGAGCAAATGGATTTGCTTCAAAAGGGTATTGCCACCTACAAGCAGCAGATTTCAGCTCTGGAGGATCGCACCAAGAACTACGAGAAGACGATCATCAAGCACGAGCAAACCGTTCACATGCTAAAGGATGAGGTAATGACGGCTCATCGCAAGCAAGTCGCCGCTGATACCGAGGCCCACAGCCTGCGACATGAGAATCGTGTTCTTAAGGACACAACGGCTCGACTTCAGGCCGAAAAGGAAGGCTACCATCGTGAGCATCAGAGTCAGGCATTATTGTTGAATAATCTCGAGTTCATCAAGGCCAATCTGGAGCGTTCTGAGACTGAGGGTCGCTTGCGTTTGGAGCAGCGTCTCGACGACACCGTACGAGAGTTGTCTGCCCAGCGACGTCACTTCCAGGAAGAGGAGGAGAAGTTCCGTGAGACTGTCAATGAATTCAAGCGTCAAACTGAAACGGCTAAGAAGCAAAAGGAAGAGGAACGCCTGCAGGCTGAGAAATATCACCAGGAATTGATTGCTGTGCGTGAGGAGCTCGCTGCTAAGGTAAATCAAGTGAACGATTTGAGCAAGAAGCTGCAGGAGAGTCTTACACCATCCAAGGACGAGAATCCCATCACAGCAGCCAACAAAAAGGCACGCGAGTTTGAGCTTCGATATGAACAGGCTAAAATTGAAATCGAATCCCTTACCAAGGAGTTGGCCAAGACTCGTGAGCACGGCGATCAGTTCTACAAGATGTCCCAGAGTGCCGAGAGCGAAATTAAACGACTGCACGACATGCACTCGGAAATTGTCAGCAAACTGGAGGCGGAAACAAAGAAACTCCAGAACTCAGAGGCTGAGCTACAAACGCGTGTCACCGATCTGGAAGCCGAACTGTTGCTCAGCAATGTCACCGAGCAGAGCAAGTCCACCAATCAGTCTGATCAGCTAAAGAGCGCTCAGGAGGAGCTGAAGAATGTACTCGAGAAACTCACTGAGTCAGGACGCTCTATTCGCGCTCTACGCGCCGAGAATTCAACTCTTGCCGAATCCCTGCACTCTGTGGAAGTGAAGTATGCCAATGAAATGGTACTGCACTCGGCGGACATTCAGGAACTATCCAAGTTCAAGAGCGACTTCCAAAAGGTATGTATTTAATTTTGAATAAAAGCAGATACAGTTTGGTGTTGGAAAGGGCTAAAAGACTTGATTTTTAATCACTAATCACTAAATACATTCTTTAGGTGCAAGATGAGCTAAATCAGCTGAAGTGTGGACGTGAATCCCTGCAGTCTGCCCATGATGAGCTGAAGAAAGCCAACGCTGAGGCACAGAGCTTGTTGCAGAAAGAGAAGGAGGAATCGGAGAAGCGTGTTGCCGATCTTAATGCACTCAATTCTAGTTTGCACGATCAGATCGAGGCGTTGACCAGCAAATTGGCTGCACTTGCGCAATCAGCAAACAAACAAAATGTGTCCACTACACTGAACGAATCGTTGACAGAAATGGAGCTTAACAGCTCGTCGACTGTGGATGACATCAAGAACAGTGAGCAATTGCTGAAGATTATCAAGTTCCTGCGCAAGGAGAAAGATCTGTTTGCAGCGAAGCTGGACATTATGAAGGCTGAGAACGCGCGTCTCGTCTCAGAGCATACGATTCTCCAGAAAAAGGTGGACGAACTGAATGGATACCTGAAGCAGGAACGCTCCAAGAGCGAAACAGATGTTGTCTCTGCCTCCAAGCACGAGGCTGTGTTGCGTAAAATCGAAACTCTTAATGCCATCACCGATAGCAATCGGATTCTACGCGAGGAACGCAATACGTTGACCAAACGCGTTGCTGCTCTAACGGAGAGAATTAGCAGCGTGGAGAAGGAACTGTTCCCACTTCAATGCAGCAACAAGGAGCTCACTTCCAAGATTGAGGAGTTGAATGTGGAGAACACCTCGTTGCGCACTGAGGCCATCAAGTGGCGTCAACGTGCTAATGCTCTCGTTGAGAAGAGCAACCGAAACCCTGAGGAATTCAAGCGTTTGCAGGCGGAGCGTGAAAATCTTGCCAAGATGTTAACTACCGAGAAGGAAGTGAACAAAAAGCAAGCCGACGATTTGGCGGCATTGAAGACACGTCTGGACAACGAGCTGCCAGCATTGACCAAGAGCTTGCAGCTCCAGGAGGAGACACGAAAGAAGCAGTTGGAAGAGGCTGCAGCTCTCAAGCAGGCTAGCGCGCGCCAGACGCAGGACATCATGGAGTTGAAGAATCGTCTGTTGCAGAAGGAAGAGGAGCTGCTTAAGGCTCATGAGGAGATTGAATCCAAGGACAAGGCTATTCAGGACAAGGACAGCAAAGAGTTGATGCTGCGTAAACTGGCCAAGCGTTACAAGGACTACTACATGGGCCTCCAGGCCCAAACAGGCGGAACCGATACAGTCGCTGAGCTGGAGAAGGTGCGTTCCGAGCTGGATGAGCTGAACAATGCACTGCGCAACAGCAAGGAGCAGCATGATCAGCTGCAGAGGGAGCACGATGAGCTGAAGTCCCGTTCCAACATGGAACAAGATAGCAGCGAGTCGAAGCTAAGAGTTGAACAACTATTGCAGGAGTTGTCCGTGACCAAGACGGAGCTGACCAATCAGGAGACTATTTTTGCTGGCACTAAGACCAGCTATGATGAAACTGTGCAACGCTTGGAAAAGGAATTGCAGGATCAAATTGCCAGCAACAAGGACATCAATGCGCGTCTGATGCGCGAGAATGAATCGCTGCACATGCGCATCAATCAGCTGCAACGTCAACTAGGTTCACAGCAGTCCACCAAGCCTTCCACAAGTTCCGTTGGTATGACCGAGAAGGGCAACATCTCCGAGTCGTCACCACGTACGGCAAATGTGAAGCCCATGTCGGGCTCAGCCACTGTCCAGCAATCTGCAACGGTCACACCTTGGCGTGGCAGCGAAACTCCATTGGCCAGCATTCGTCCGATCTCTGTACAGAACAGTCGCACTGCTGCCATACTACCAACCAGCCAGCAACCAGGTGCATCCACTTCTACGTCCACCTCGACGTCCACTTCATCGGCTGTAGCTGCATCTGGCAGCAGCAGCAGTAGCAGCAGCTCAGCTGTGGGCAACACGGCGCTGGTGCCACCCCAGCAGCAGGTGCACACCACGGGCAGTGCTACCTTGGAGTCTATTGCCTCATCTTCACCCACATCCTCGCATACCGACTATATGCCCTCCACCAGCTCTGCAGCTGTTGCAGTTGCCGCTATTCCTCCCATGGGTGCTACGTCGGCAGCAGAAAGCTCTCAGGAAGCGGAAAGTGTGCAGCATCCCCAGCAGAATGATGCACAGCTTTTTGTTGGTGGCGTACAGCAGCAGGTGGTTGCTTTGGTTTCACCACGTGTCGAAGGCTCTTCATCGTCTTCGTCTAGCAGCACAACCACTTCGACTTCCACCCAAAGTCAGACTGTGCCCAATGTACAGGAAGCTAGCATTCAACAGCAGCCAAGCACATCAGGCAGCAGCAGCAGTTCCTCCACGGTGGTGAGCAGCCACAGTCGCCACACCCCGTCCAGCAGCAATGTCACCACAACCCAAGCGGGCTGCTCCAAGCGTCCACGCGATGTGGAAGGTGATTCATCCACCAATGCAGAGGAAGGTGTGCCCGAGAAAATTGTCAAACTAACGAAGCGTCTGCGCGCTCCCATGCACGGCGGGGAGTTGTCTGCTGGTCACATTGGTGACTCTGGCATGGATGTGGACCAGATGCCCACTTCTTCCCAACGTGACCAGGAGGATGAAATTCAGGTAGTTGACTCTGATGATGAGGAGGAGGATGTACTGGGTCCCATTGATGGTGGGGACGCCGAGCAGGAGGAGGGCTACGAGGACTCCTACGAGCAGGATAACGAAATGGAGGACAACGAGGGTGCCGAAGCACCAGATCAGCACAATGAAGTGGACATTGAGCAAGTGCAAATGCAGGTCCAGGCTGAGAGTCAATTGCTTGAAGATTCACCCGCCACCGTATCCACCCAGGAGAACAATCAGAGCCAGGCCATTACCAGCGGCAGTGGCGAGTCCACAGCACAGCAACCACAAGCTGAAGCCAACTGGAAGCAGGCGCCTTCTACTTCTACAGCTGCGGCTCGTCGTACCGAAAGGTGAGCTTTGTAGAGATTTGATAAAAATTATTCAAATAACATTTATTTCCTTGGTCAGTTCTGTGGAGATTGTGAGTTCACCGCAAGTTTCCAACTTTAGCGAGCAACCAACTCGTGTGGAGATCGATGTCGATGGCACTGCTGTAGCCGAAGCTGCTGCTGCAGTTGATGAGAGCAGTGCTGGCACTAGCGTCGACTGCACAGCTGCAGTCGCCAGTTCTCCACAGAAACCAAATCCCAACGAGGCCGCCGAACAGAGCAGCAGCAGCAGCCATGTGGCAGAACAGAAGGACAAACCAGATGAAAGTGAGACAGCTGGAAAGGAGAATGCAAGCGAGGCCGATGAAGCATTTGCCGAGGAGACGGAAACAGGTCAGGGTGACGATTCCCAGCAGATGAGCAATGAAAGTGAGTAATGTTTACAATATAAATTAACAATATACTAAGTAGTATATATTCCAGATCCCAACGTTGGCACAAGCCAGTCGGTGGAGGCAGAAAATCAGGACAACCAAGCCGAGGGACCATCCGAGGACAACGAGGGCACTGATGGCGTCTCCTCGGAGGGAGAAAAACAAGCTGTTGAAGTTGAGGTAAATTTATACCAGATTTTGTTTTTTAATGGTAGCATCCATTAACTAATCATTTCCTTTTGATGTTGCAGGAGGAGGGACGCGAAGCTGAGGCAACGTCTCCGTCCGAGAACACACGATTCCGTACCCTGCGCAGCGCAGTTCCCACACGACGTGGTGGCCGCACTCTACTGCGTGGCAACAACAACAACAGCAATGCTAACCGACCCGCTCGTATTGTTTGGCAACGCGACAACTCGACTGGTAGCATGCGTGGTCATCCTGGCAACCAAGGCGCCATAGATCAACACATGCCAAGCGGTTCCGGCAACAATAATCGCATATTTTCAAATCGTTCACGTGGTCGTCGTCCCATGCGGCGTCCAGGACCAAACAACTTTAATGCTGGTGGCGGCGGAGGAGGTGGATATCCGTAAAAGCCTGGCCCAGGCCGACGGTTATAATCCATACTTTTAGAATAAGGCTCTAGGCATTTATATAACTATATTACATTATAATTAAGCCGCCGAAAATACATACACATATTAAATGCTCAACATTAATCAAATGTTATTCTTTTTGTTCAATTTAGTTCACAAACGAGACATGGATGATCTTGTAGTTTTTTTTGTTTTATTTAGTTTTGTAAAACCCTAACTCTGGAAAGATTAGATGTATCGTCATCTAAGATCTTGGGCGCTCCTTCTTTTCCTTGTAGAGAGCCAACAGGGAAACGTTGGCAACTTTGACGACCTTGAAACGGACACCGGGAATATCACCGACGGCGTGACCCTTACGACCGAAACCGGCAACCAAGACCTCGTCGTTCTCCTCAATGTAGTTCAAGCTACCGTCACGGGGTACGAATGCGGTGATCTTCTTGCCGTTCTTGATGAGCTGAACACGCACGCACTTGCGGATAGCAGAGTTGGGCTGTTTGGCTTCAACGCCACTGTAAACAAGAAACAAGCACGTATTGTAATTAGTGAACTCTCTTTAATCGATGAAACATTATAAAATACCTGAATTTCTGCAGAACTTACAGACGACAGCTCACAGTATAATCCTGTGATTTGAGTTTCGTAGCCAACAAAACACAAAAATATACTGCGAGGCATCGAAAGTGTGTTTTATACATTATGGGAAACTTTTTGGCCAGAGATTTATACTTACACCTTCTCAAGCACAATACCCTTGGCGTGGGAAGCACCACCGAAGGGATTGGCCTTCCATCTTGTGCCCAAATGAGCCTTCTTGTAGTCCTTGTCGGCCCAACGCTGGTCGCGACGGTGATTCACATGCTTTCTGGCAGTGCGCAGACCTCTAGGCTTGCCTGCAAAATGTCAAAACCTTAGTTGGTTATGTTAACTAAACGCTTCCTTTGTGCAAATCAACAAACACAATGTAAACAAATGGCTGGTTCGGCGGCAGCACTAGTAAGTTAGGTTAGTTTGAAAGCGTCTTTTTAAATTTCACTAAATTATTAAAGTTCCACAATAACACTTGTAAATATCGTACTATAATGTTCAATTGACGAGTCATAATTCGTTGGCTTTAAATATTACACGATTCATTTGATATTTACAGATTTTTAGCAACCGACAAATTGCAGCCGATATTTGCAAGCTTTGGAGTTGGAGTTTTGAGAGTGATAAAAGTTCGCCGCGATCAATTTCACTTACTTTTTGTTTGCACAACTATTGTATTTGGATTTGCACCCGGTTCAACGACACAATTTGCGTATTTCTCACAAAATTCACTCTTTTTAACAACTCACCCATGATTTTCCAACTATCTCAGGCAATGGCGGAAATAAAAGAAAGAGGAAGAGCCAATTTCTTCTTCTTCGCAGTATTTGCAGAGTTGCACATGCAGAATCGATATATCGATATGCTTACTTGCACCACGATATTTTTGGGACTGTCCACTTTTTAGAAGGGTAGCTCGATTGAAAAGTGCTACCCATCATATATTGAATACTTTTGCAACAGTTATTCGAATCGCAGCCACTCTACAATTACTTTGATAAAGCTAAAGTAAATATTAGATGATTTCTATTTGAATCGCACATAAAGATAGAAAGTCATTGGATGCGAAGTGCAAGTGAAAACATTGCAGCAGACCATTTAATACATACGCATATACCATGCGGTTTACGCGGTAGCGCACCAAAATTCATAAACAAAAAAAATATATATTTTTCACAAAGGCAAAAATTCATCGACTGATCGTGCACTTCCTTGGTCATTTACTACATCAGTTTCAAGTGTTTATTGAGTTATAATTAAGTTTTAATTGTGTCATGACCTCCATTCGCAAAAAACTAGTCTTAGTGGGCGATGGGGCATGTGGCAAAACTTGTTTATTAACCGTGTTCTGCAAAGATAATTTCCCATTGGATTATGTGCCCACAGTTTTCGAAACATATGTGGCAGATGTTGAGGTTGAAGGATCCCAGGTAAAAACACCCATTATTTACTATTTACTAATTGTTTATGAACTACTCCTATATTGTTGTATGAGACATTCAGCAAATATGTGCAGACAATTACAATCTTATTTATGTGTGTATTGCTTCACATTCGCGAACAGATACACATATCTACATATCTGTGTATATATTTAGTACACATCTTAATTTAGTGCCTCTGCCAGGGCGGGACCCCGATTTGCTAAGATCTACAACTGCTTACGCATTCGTTTGTTTTCCCAAGTAATTTTCTTTTCAAGTACTAAGGAAAAGCGTTTTTTTAAATACATGTCATATGTTTTCGAAAATATTTTAAATGTATTTCAATTTGAAAACCTACTAAACAGGTGGAATTGGCGTTATGGGATACGGCTGGCCAGGAGGATTACGATCGCTTGCGTTTACTAAGCTATCCCGATACCGATGTTATAGTTATGTGCTTCTCAATCGATCTGCCCGATTCTCTGGAAAATATTCAAGACAAATGGATACCGGAAGTGAAACATTTCTGTCCCAACATTCCCATTGTTTTGGTTGGTAATAAACGAGACTTGCGCTACGATGCAGATACCATAAGGGCAAGTTTGGAATAATAGACAAGAATTTACAAATTTAAAAAGTAGTTTCATTATTTATAGGAACTGGAGATGGTTAATCAAAAACCCGTTAGAACCGAGCAGGGCATGATCACGGCCGAGGTTGTCGGTGCTTTTGCATATCTGGAATGTTCGGCCAAGATGCAGGAAGGTGTACGTGAGGTTTTTGAAACCGCCACCAGAGCCTCCTTGCAGGTCAATAAGAAGCGGAGGAAAAGGAAATGTACAGTGCTTTAAATATTTAAATGTTTGAATGTTTTGCTTTTAAGATAAGACAGGAATTCATATTGTGTCAAATATAGTATCATTGATTTCGTTATCAATTGTTAAGAATAAAATGCGGAACTTGATATCAATTGCAGCCATTAGAATCCAAGGTATTCACTTTATTCTTTTTAGATTGTTCAATGGAAAAGTACCCAAACAATTTAGTTTGGCCATGGGCACTAATTAATATTGGATAACTCGTTAAAGTTTTATGAAATAGCTGTATTTATTAATATATTCCTATCTCATAAATATATTAATATGAACAATTTCTGGAATTTTTCGACTGCAACTAAAACGTTTTTGATGTTTGCTCGCTTTTTGGGCTTATCTACAATTGACCAGAGTAGTATTAAACAAGTATTTTTGATAAAGTTCGGTATAAAAAATCTTGAAATGAATTCAGTTAGTACACTGTAGGTTGCTAATACAGTGAACACTAAGTAAAGTGGAGTAGATTACCTCTTCATTGTTTATTAATCTATTTTTAGACCGATCTTAAAGAAACCCAATTTATGTGATTTCTATTCAATGTTTGGTTAGCTTGGTCTATAAATAAATAACGCTTAGTCAGCGACAAAGTATTCACTGTACATGATAAAACTGTGTGGTCGAAGTTTCCAGAATTCCCCAAAACGCAATTTAAAAGTATTCCATGCGATAAGCATAATTCAAACTTCTTGGTTTTATTATTGCTTTTCTCTTTTTTCTGTTTCTTTTTGGACTCAAAAAGGTGTGCTCTGAATCATGCGAAGTTCATAGTACGCTTAATGAATTCGAATCTAAATTCGAACTCGAACTCAAATGATTTGCGCTTTTTCGGCTAGTTTTTTGTCTTATCATGCCAGTTTATGATTGAATTTGTTATTAACAATTTCTAAATTAGACTATTTCATAATTTCAGTTAACAATTTTCAATTATTACACACATGACTGCACGTGTGTGTTGGTATATGCCGGTTACCTGTTGAAATCAAAATATAACAAGTGATAAACGACAGCACAGTGCTGCTTTTATTTACTTAACTCTGTCATTACCCAAAAACGTGAATGAATCTCATTCAAAGTTTGGCTATCTCTTCTGAGTGGAAAAAGCCACAATAAACACACACCTACTTAGCTAAATCTAAACACACAGATCCCAATAACAACTCGTTTTATTTGTTGCTCTGGAACACTAACTGTGAAAAAGATACAAAATGAGTCCATCTCAGTTTTTTTCTTCAAAGAATCAGAGAGCAAGAAGTGTTTTTGTTGTATCGATATCGGTATCGTAATCGAAATCGCATTGCGTATACGTTAAGCATATTAAAGTGCCTGTGTGTGTGTGTCTTGCGGCTAGCCATTTTGGCTTGGCGAGCGAGCAAAGGCGAAGTCGAAGTCAACAACTAAAGAGTGGCACATGTCAAAATATGTTACCAGTTGGGAGAGAGTAACTGAGAGAGAGAGAGAGAGAGCTTGCATGGTGTATTTACTCTCCCGTTAAGTTAGCGTGAACACAAGTATCGCTGCCCACTAAACACATACACGCGCACACGCAAACGCACACGCACGCACACCGACAAGTTAATACGGCTGCAGTTACGCTCACACATGCGCACACTCTTTGACTGGCAGCGCGCCATATTTTTTATAGGTTTGCCGGTTGTATTTGTTGTAGTTTTTCTTGTTGGCAGAACATGTTGGCTCTCGCCGTAGCTGCTGCTTTTATTTTTGTTGTCGTTAGTAGCTGTTGCTGCTGCTGTTGTTTTTGTTGTTTTTGTCGTTATTTCATTTTCATTCACGACAACGAATGAACGATAACGAACGGGTGTAACAGTGTGGGGAAATGGGGAGCAGGCCGGTCCGGCTGTCGTTTCGAAGTCTGATAATGTGCGTTTACAAGAACAAACAACAACACTAATACAAAGTCAAATACAAACACGCATACAAGCTGCCAACAAACACAAATACAAACACAGGCGCGCCAGCGTATCACTGTGTGTATGTGCATGCGTGTGTGTGAATGTGTGCACTGAGTTCTCGCGAGACTGCCTTCTGCGTACTGTGCTGTGCTGTGTGCTGCCTGGAACGTTGTTGTTGGTGCTGCTGCTACTGCTGCTGCTAGCGTTGCTGTTGCTGTTGCTGCTGTCTGCTTTGTGGTTTATACTGCCAACACATTTCCATTTCCCTTTAGTTATCTTTAGTCAGTCGCTCGCATGGGTCGGTAAGCGCGCGATCAACAAAAAATTCAAGCGACGCCGCGAGCTCGAAACAAAATACAAAAAAGAAACAGAAACAGAATATACAGAAATAAACACATACTATTTACGACTACAATAAGAATCAGAATCAGAACGAATTTTAAAAAACTCGTGTGTTTTTTGTTTGCTTTTTTGCGTACGGAGGCAGGTCACATATTTCATATGCTCCACATATGAGCATATGTATGTTTGTAATCGCATATTCTTAGACAAACACCTACAAATAATATATATGTTTATGTATAGTAAATATATATGTATGCACATATATATATATAGGTTTATACATACATATATAAATCGTACGAACAGCTGCTAAAACGCTACAGAGATAATCAGATACAGATACATACATATACTAGAAGTATTTATAAGCGTGTTCGTTCTTCGTCGTCGCCGTCGTCGTCGTCGTTGTTGTTGTTGTTGTGAACATATTCAACATTTTCAGTTCAGTTCGGTTCAGTTTCTAAATTTGCGCTTTTTTTACAGTTAACTTTCGATTTTGTTCGGGCTACTTTCGCTTTCTCACATAAGAAATTCTTTACACTATCAACGGGGGCCAGAAATAGCCCCAAACGCAGTGAATGCTTAAATACCGCGGCCAGGTTCCAATTTAATTTCAAACATTTTTCAAAAAATAAAAATATAAAAAGCACACTGATTGAAAGCTGCAACACGAACACACACACAGCGAGCAGAAAGCAGACACAACAAACCAACATAAAGGTAAGCACAAGAGGGCTAACACACACACAGCTAAACACGTCAACAGACACGCAGATACCACGTATTTTTTGTAGCTATAGCTACAGATGAATGGCTTATAGAGCTGGCCTTATGCCTCTGTCACATGACCGCGCCCCGTTGTCGTTACCGCCGTCGTCGGCGTCGTTGTCGTTGCTGTCGTTGTCACCCCTCTCACTCTCTCTGTCTTGACCCGGCCAAAACAAGTTTTGTGTTTTTTTTTTTGGCTAAAAACAACAACATCTGCCGCCAACTCCAATTGCGACTCCGCGTGCACCGCAAAAAGGAACTTAGTCACAATGTTTAATGTTCTAACTTGCAGCTCTGCAGTCAGTTTTCATAATTTTTATGTGGCAGGAGAAACAAGAGGGTTGCATACGGCAGAGAAGAGGTAGAAGGGGGTAAAGAGGAGTTAAAAGCGATGCCAACTTTAGAAATTGCCTGGAAGACTCATCATCATGCCAATACCAGGAATCAGGAAACCAGAAACACGTTAACACGTAAACGGCTTTCGAGAACCTTTTATGGGCGTGTATGTTGTTGTTTTTGTATATATACATATATATATATATTTTTGCTGACTTTGTTTCGTTGTTGTTTTGCCGTTTTCCGATTTCTTCCCTGAACTTGAACGGCAAACGGAAGAAAATCAGCTTAAGAATTCGTGTAGATCGATAATAAGACAGCGCTTAAAACACACAAACAGACGAGGGGCTAAAGGGGAGGTACTGCCCAGAGTTATATAAATTGGAGCGCAGAGAACAAAACCGTCTACACCCATTTCTTAGGCAATTTGGCTTTTATCTTAATTGCCGACACAATTACCATGCAAATTCACAGAAAACGGAAACAACAAAATTGTTTTCAAAATTATTGTAGTTGTTTTTTGGTTTTTTGGCAAAAATAAACAGAAAACCGAAATAGAAATAGAAAAAGCGACACACCTTTCACACACTCACATAGGTGTGTATGTGTGTGTGTATTTATGAGTGTGTAGACATATGTATCTTCTATCTGTTGTTGGTATCAATAACTAACAAATTGAGTGACTCACTTATCGGCAAACAAAAAAAAAACATCAAAATTGGTAACAGATTTTGACATTTGTTCAAGGCCTTTTTTTTTGTCTTTCCTTTTTTTCACTTTATTTTCTTTGATCTTTGAGCGTCAGTTTTTGCATAAGCCACACGCCTTTAACCGGTTGAATCTGAGATAAACTGTTCATTTGATATCTTGCACACTTCATTTGAATACCTAATGTGATCTCTGGCTATGCTCGACTAGCAAATACGCTCAAATTCACCAACTATTAGTCACAACCTGTCGCGTGTGGAAGTTTAATCGTACTTATCAAGAATTTGCATTTATTTCCAGAAAGGAAATTAAAATTTAAGCTATAATTGGAAAACATGTAAAAGCTGTCAAAAATAACAGTATTTTGATATCAGCATAGTGGAATTAATTAAAAAAGTTATAGATAAAGCAAGAAAGAATTTTCGAAATTTTATCAAATGACTTTTGAACAAATTTTTCGCTATATTTAGCTATTTGTTGGCTTTCAATTTGGACAACACTGGCTTTTAACAGCTAAAATATATGATGCTAGTTCTGTCGTCAAAGAAGCATTAGAACTGCAAGAAGTGACGCTGTTAGAGCAGTAGCACAGACACGGACAGGGACAGAGTTAGCAAGTGAGATAGAGACTGAGCATGTGATGCTGAATTCGAGTTGGAATCTGAAATCCGAAAATGAATCAGATGCCGATGACCCAAATGACAGGGCCTAATTACATTTTAAGTAAATACTGTATGGCATGTTGGTAAATATTTTGATTAGCTTTGGTTTTAATTAATTAACAGCAAGTTATGAGAATAAAAATCGCAATATAAAAACCCAAAACGGTAATTTAGTTTGGAACGACAGCTAGTAGTAGTCGACTGTTAGAAACCCTGTACGTTTACTGAATAACCAATATAACTGAGACCCTTATAAAAAGTTTCCCATACTTATTTCTGACCTCAACCTCTGATTTCCTAGTTGATACAAACACATAAAAGCGGCTAACTTTCCCACAGTCTGCAACCAACACACACACACAGATATAGCGTAGGCAGAATTTCGTTAGAGCGCAAGAAATCACAAGCAGAGCTTCCTTTGAGCGCCACTTACATTAGTGTGCGTGAGTATACATTAGCATGAACTGCAGTCTGCCAATCGCAACACTCACACATACATGCATGCGAAGGGCAAGTGCAGAGCTAACGAAATTTGAGAGTTTAATGTGGGAGAGTGGGAGAGCGAGAGCGTAAGCAAAGCCCAGCTGAGCTTCCTTTAAGCGCCAGTTACATAAGTGTGCGTGAGAATATTAGGCCTCTCTCCGATGTGCAGATCAATACGCAAGCAAAGGGCAATAGCAGAGTTAATGAAAGAAGAAGAGAGGTTTATGTTGGGAGCGGGAGTATTTTATTTGCTTTTAATTACAGTGGTCAAGCAGAATCAATTTACAGGCTTCAAGCGAGCCTCCTTCTGCGTGTGACGCGCAAACCTAATAAACCCTGTACTTCTGTTAAGTACACGGTCTAACCAGGTTAAGCAGTAAATATATTTATAAATAAATATACTTATATTGAATTTATTAATATGCAGTAAACATGTTTTGCGCATTTACAATGCCTCACATAGAGAAACAAAGTAAGACAGATAATGAGAGAGAGGGAAAAACAAGAGACTGACTTTCAAACTGCCAGACAGTCAGTCATTGCCAAATAACTGAGGTTTCTTTTTTTCTTTAAAATTCTTGCGGTTATTTTTTTAAGATTATTATTTTGCTGGTGGTTTTGCCCGAGTGCATTTGCGTGCGAAATCTTTTCTGAAATTGAGCACGAAAAGTCTTGCCATGACCAGCACAGAAGCACAGCAACACAGAAGCAAAAGCGTTAATCAGTTTGTAAATATTTGCGTATTTGCAGTTGATTAAGTCAAATCAGAGACGGGATTGAAATCAACTGAACTGCATTGCAGTTGTTGTTACAGATCAGTTTTCTGTTGATAAGAAGTCGTTTTTCGAATGCAATTACAACTCGAGTATTTTCGTTTTGAAATTTTCCGTGCGTTTTTCTTATCAGATTCGAATTGAATTCGAAAGCATTTTGGCGCCAATGTCAACGTTTGGGGGTCAAACATATAGAAATATTTGTACATGTAACTCAGTTGCTATAGGTTATTATTTTTTTCGTTTTTTATGGACTGATAGTTTTTAAATTGAAACAACGCACGTGCAGATAACCCAATAAATAATCAATTTATATACAACTGTTATAAATCAGTATCATGATTCTATTGTGCCATAGACGTTTCAATAATGCACCATCAATAATTGTGCGAGTTTCGTTTTGTAGCTTCGTTTTGTCAGTTTTCAATAATTTCAACATGTTTATTGATACGAAATCGCCACGCTCCACTTCCGTCAAAGACAAATATGATTCTCTGCTCGGGATTCTTCTTCGTATTGTCTTTTTGTTTGTTTGTGATTCGGGTTTGTCTTCGGAATCGGGTTGGAGATCTAGTTCGGGTTCGTGTTGGGGCTAGGGTTGGGGTTCGAGCTATGGCTATAGCCATGGACGGCGACCATTGATCGCTCCACTAATTGTTCATTAACACTGGCACTGCCACCACTAAGTTGACGTCTCTTTGTTCTTGCCGATAGTGTCGACAAGAACAAATACACTGGGAGCGAAAATAAGAGCAACAACTGCTGATAAAGAGCTTCCCGCTTACCCTGTTCATATAAACCTATATAGAGCAAATAAACAACCTACTCATTTTATTTTAAATATGTTATACTTAAGCAACAAGAAACAAAGATATCTTACAAGCAACAAAGACCAAAAGTTGACATAAATCATGGAAAAATAATATATATATGAAATAAGTAATAAAAAATTAAAATGAATATCACAAAGAACAGATTAATAATATAAGTCTTTATGGGTTTTTAAATAAAATACAATGAACTTCTTACAGTGGAAAAACAAAAGAAAGCAAATGACATTCGTCAAAAGAACTCAATTAGCATTAAATTAGCTAAAATATATACTTGAAATATTTGAAAATCATCTGAAATATCTTAATTTCCCAAAATCAATCAACTCAAAGACAATTCTTTGATTATTCCATAAATCTAACACACAATACAGATAACTTTTGCATAATTGAGTGCTTTTGAAACCCATTTAACCAACAATTGATCGATATAATTTCCGTGACAGTTATAAGATAGAGAAATCGAATTAATATATTAATATAGTTTGATTAAAACTTGTCTTGATTTCGAATTGTTTTCGACAGTCATTCCATAGTAAAAACCGTTTGTATCGATCGGAACGTGCTGATAAAAGTCATTTAATCGTTGGAGAGTTTAAAAACTATTTATGATTCAATCTTGATTGCTTCGAGCTGTGTTTGATTTTCAGTTGAATTGAGAAACGAGAGCACATGGCCTCGTAATTCCTTCTGTTGAACTTGTGTTGCGCATGCGCAACTTATGTGCCCTATCTGCCTCTCTGTCTTACTGTATCTCCCTTTCTCCCTCTTTGTATTTGACTGCCTGTTGCATGATTCAGAGTCGTGACTGTGTGTGCGCAGGTCTTGGCCTGGGTGAAAGGCCGTTCATTGAACTTGAGAAGCAAAACGAATTCTACACTCACCAAGAGACAGTTTAAAGTGTTTCACAAAATTTGGGCCAACTTGTTGTGCGTGTGTGTTGAGTAAGTGTGTTTAGGCCAACAGCAATTGCGAGTGGGACAATAAGCTGCCTTATTTGGTGGCATTGAGTTCCAAATTTGAGCCCACATTAAAGCTAATTAATATTTTGAGCAGAAAATTGTTTAATGATTGTCGCACATAAAGCCACAAATTGTGGCGCCGACACACACACACACAAATACACACACAGCACACTCTTATACACATGTGTGTTTCGTATTTGCTTGTGAAAATTTGTCGGAAAAAGGGACAAAAGAGACAAACGGATACAAGCACTTAAAGATACATATGTAGATACATATCTAGACAAAGCTATGCTAAAAGGAAAAACCAGCAACAGGAAAAACAACTTGAGTTTGTCTGCGAAAAGACACGCTGGGCGTTAGAGCTGGCAATACATTAATTATTCCGATATTTTGAAAGAAAAAACATCGAAGAATCGATAGTTTCGATGAATTGACAGAAAAGAAGCGATATTGTTTAAGGTGGAAAATAAGTTAATTCAAAATTATTAATTAGTTTTAATTGTTCTTTAAGTTTTACGGTAGAAGCCGATCAGTGTATATTTTGAACCACTTTCTTAACATCGTTTGGCTGCCTTTCCCACTGTCTTTCCCGCTCTTCTCACTGTCAAAGTCTGTCTTTTCCGCCCAACTATGACCATATGTGTTTACCTATAACATTTATTGGTTCAATAGACAGACATCAATTTAAGAGCCGTCAACAGCCGCCAATTGGCGTTGACAACTGCTCGGCAGCCGCTTATAGACTTGACTCGAGCCCAGGGTCAAAAGCAGTCGGGGGGAGATGATGAATGTGCGCTGCTGTTTGCACACAGCGGGAATCAACTTACAACCAGGCTAAGGATAACAGATCCAGGCCACAAAATACAAGCACAACTTATATAAACGTGTTCAGAGGCAAAGCATGGAACAAGCAGTAGACAAGACTAGCAGATGCCCTGTAGCACATGTGTTTTGTAGTTATGCACATGCTGTGAAGAAAATGTGAATTACTTTTGTTAAAATTATAAACAGTAGGCAAGGAGACTCCCTCTTTCGATACTCCTACAGGGTATGTAGTGTAACAAGTTTTGGGTGTGGGAAACAGACTGTCTGCTACTTGGTACTGGGCGCGTCCTCACAGCTCACAAAAGTTGTAAGTTGTTTGTATTTTGTGCGACACAAAAAGGGGGAAAAACGAAAGAGAAAGAAAATTACAAAATGGTTCGATTTCGTTCAACAAGTTGACAACGGTCTAGGTCTATTTATAGAGTATGTTCAGAGTGTGCTCAGGGCATAAGCACTTGACCGGCTTCTTGTGCAATGTGCTGAGCCATTTCCTCCAGCCGACGACTGATTTGACCAATTGGTACATATAACCAGCAATCGTGAAATACGAGAACACTTTTGAGTCCCTCAAAATATACCGAATGGCAATAATAATACAACAAGCAATATAAAAATAATAACAACACTCGTTGCATAATAAACAAAACTGTGAAATAGTAGGGTTTTTTTTTTATGTTTTTCTTTGGAGTATGGCCATGTGGTGCTAATCTTAAAGCCATAGAAGCAATAGACCCAATAGACCGTATACCCGTAGACTTATTTATGACATTTCATAAACTGTCGACGGTTCCAAAAAGTCCAATAATCAAGGAAAGGAAATCAAGTTATCTGGAAACGCAGTCACATGCTACAAGTGTGTTGCTAACTGAGGAGTTTATTATTATCTGATAGATTGTACTAAATCCATTTAACAAAGCTCCACTTATCTACTGTGGGCCTTGGCTAAGCAAATCACCACAAATTAATTGATTTATGTCACGGTCAAAACCAGAACTCTAAAATAATAGAAACTAAATAAAATTCTTTGTTTATTAGCTACTTTTCGGCAGATGTAATAAACTATACAATGTACTAATCAGCTTTTAATCGCCAAGTCTTTAAAGTGTTGACTGTTTCACGTTGCCAGGCACTAAAAGCCATGAGAACTCCGAAAAAAACAGTTGTGTAACAAGTCTAGGAAGTCAAGCATAACCCCAGATTGTAAAGAATTAATCCAGCGGTGTAGATTTATATTTTCTCAAACTAAAAGATTTCAGATGCTTTCAAAATTGATTATTACAGCAGGAGAAATCCTTGCCTTCTTTGAACAATGAGAAACGCTTCGAGTAAGCTTAAGTTAACTAAATTTGGATGATCAATTAAAAGCTCTAAAAACTTGTTTAAATTGAATATCATTTCCTAAAAGAACTCGTTGAGTTATTGCTGATAAATTTCAATAGTTTTGCATCCAGTTTTCCGTGGTAATAACAGAAGGATTTTTATTCTTGACTCATCTAGACCTGTCACAGTTGTATGATATTATTAATCAGCAAGGAGAGTGTTCCTTTAATTTTAATTATTTGTAATTTTCTTCAAACATTTATTTCCTTTTATGAGAAATCTTTGGCTTTTACAACGGCCCCCAAAGCAATCTTTATACAAGTCCCATCCAAGGCCCTCTATGCCACTGAATTAATCTAGTTTAGTTTGTCAAGTGCTTGTTAATTTGCATATAATCATATATTTTGCCATGAGATCATAAATCTTGCTGCATTTGCTGGTGTTATCTACAGACAGATAGCAGCCAGTAGATACAAGATACACAGATTATGTGGATTTTATTCTAACATGATTAAGTTGCTTTTGGGGAGTAATTCAAGTTTATTAGGCCCATTAAAGTGTTGGTTACAAACAGAATAAGTCTCTTACAAAGCTTCAGAATTTATTTATGTACAAAGTTTTATAAAAAGCAGACAATAAAGTTAAGCAACATTGTCTGCAAAACAAACCTTTGGAATAATTATAAATGAACTTGAGAAAGGCAGAAAAGAATAATTCTATCGAGTAATTAAGAACTCAAATCGTCAGTTCCCCTTTTAAAATAAACTATTTCTGTTTTTAGCAACGAACTTCTATAAACAAATATCTGCATTATTTATGTAATAATTTTCGCTGTTTAAAATAAAAATTTAGGAAGTCTGTTATGCATGCAGGTTGCCTAACAGATCCAGAAAAGATTAGATTAAAGTCAAAAAAAAAATAAATGGAAAAAAAACGACTCAAGGCCAAAAGTTTGTTAGCCGCAAGAAACGGGTACAAACAAAATGAAAAAGAACAAAATCTGTGAAAACACAACACAGGCACAGACAAGTATCTATGAGAGTTCTAATGTGTGTGTGTGTTGGTGTGTCTAGCATACGAAATTCTGCCATGGGAAATGTAAGAAATTGACGAACAACTTGGTCACGGAATCGCTAAAAAATGTCTATTTTTTATTTTTGAACAAAAATCCATTAAATTGTTGCTATTTTTTTTTGCAAGTTTTTAAGCAGCTTTTGACGTAGAATTTTGTTGTTGTTATTATTATTTCATGCTTGGCATTGGCCCTGGCACTGGCATTGTGGTGGGAGGCGGCAGGAGGGCGTTGACGTTTGACACCCACCCACTCACACACACACACCCACCCACAAAAACACTACACACACGCACACACAGATGGTACAAATAGCACAAGCCGATTGACGTCGTTGAGATAAACAAATGTTAAGCACAGTTAAATACTAGGCTATTGATAAAGATACAAACAGATACGGATACAGATACAAATAGAGATAGAGATACAGATAAATTTACACACGTGACAGTAATAATTATAGTATAGTAAACACTTATTATTAGTACGGAAAGTGAAAGCGTTGCGTTCTTGGGGGCGTATGCGCAATTTGTGTGAATCGAATGTAGATCGTGTGCTTATATATATTTAAGCACCTGATAAAATTTTATGGTAGTATAGTACTAAAGGCAAATATTCTGAGTTGTTTAAATTAATAAACTAAAAGTGAAAATTCTTGGTTGTTAGTTATACAAATTCTCTAAGGATTTGAAAGCAAGGAAATAATTTTGACTTGGGCCTTTTTTTCTTTAAAGAGTTTCTTTTTTTTTTTTCTAGTAAAACTTAATTATTGAATTAATTACTCACTCTCTTCCTTATGATCCACTCTTTGCAGCTCCTCAATGCCGACACAACAAACGAAATCACAGGATGAGCTGGCCACGGCAAATGCTTTGGTCTCCAAGCATCCGGACAACAAGCTCGAGCAATTCAATGAAGCTGAGGAGGAGGAGGAGGGAGAGGAGATTGACACCGCAGCTGTCGTTGTGCCACCGGACAGTGGCTGGGCTTGGGTCGTCATGGTTGCCTCCTTCCTCTGCTGCACGGTGATCGATGGCATTGTCTTCTGCTCGTCCAGCATACAACCGCACCTCATGACATCATTCAAAGTGGACAAGTTTACAGCAACTTGGGTGTCATCGCTGCTTAGTGGTTGTTATCTGATGGCCGGACCCTTTGTGAGCGCCTTGGCCAATAGATTTGGATTCCGTCCGGTTACAATCGCTGGTGCCGTCATAGGAGCCAGCGCCTTTGGACTGTCCTATTATGCGACAAGTATTCAATATCTTTATATTGTCTATGGCGTAATTGGAGGCATTGGTTTCTGCATGGTCTATATACCCGCTGTGGTCATCATTGGCTTCTACTTTGAGAAATGGCGTGCCTTGGCCACAGGTGTGGCTCTCTGTGGCTCCGGTGTGGGCACCTTTGTCTTTGCTCCGCTAACCGATGCACTTTTGAAGCATGGCTGGGATGTTACCCTAGCTGTCCAGGGACTAATGGTCCTATCTTGCGTTATCTTCGGTCTCGCTTTTCGTCCAATTCAACCAATTACACTTGGTGTCACCGGAGATGGCACCGTTGTCGACGAGGAGAAGACCAAGTTGAATGGACATGGTAATACAGTGGCTCCAACACCGCAATTACATCAGGCAGCATTTACCAAGCCTTTGCCAGAGGGACGTTTCGCCTACTCCATGCCCAATTCGGCACACAATACCTATATGGGAGCATCTCAGCGTAATCATTATCCAACAGCCGCGGAGATCTTTAAGGGAATGAATTTGGAGCGCAGACCTTCGGGGCAGGCGAGCAAGGGTACGGAATTGAAGCAACTTCGTAAATCACAGCCAACCACACCGAATGGTGATCCACAGCAGATGACGTTCAATCTGCACAAGGAGCTGACCACTGTGGGTGAGAACGAGGAGGAGGCCGAGAATGATAACCTGTTGGAGACGGAGGCCAAACCAGTTACAATTCAGGCTCGTCGTCACACTGTTTCCGGTCGTCGTCCACAGGATCTGGCCAAGCGTCCAGCTGGTGTTGCCAACGAAGCAGGCCATCATCAAGGCCAGTCGCATTCCTCATCCCGTCCCATGTACAGAGATGATATCTTCTTTACGGGATCGCTAACACGTATACCCCAATATCAGTCCCAGACATCACTGGCCTATCACATGTCCGTCACACGTCTGCCCACCAAACAGGACATGCTGGAGGATAGACAGAAGGGTTGCCGCATCTGCCCTGAGGCAGTGCGTCGCACGCTGTCAACCATGTTGGACACTTCACTGCTCAAATCCCCATCCTTTATGTGTTTGGCATTCAGCGGTTTTCTAACCATGATGGGCTTCTTTGTGCCCTTCGCATTTTTGGCGGATCGTGCCTCAGATGCTGGCATGACAAAGGAACAGGGTGTATCTCTCATTTCTGGCATTGGCGTAATCAATACATTGGCTAGGATTGTTTGCGGTTCGATGAGCTCGTTTCCCAGCGTGAAGCCACTGTGGCTGAACAATGTGGCACTCACTGCCGGTGGATTGGCCACCATTTTCAGTGGTGTACTCATCAACGGCGCCACACAATGGACATTTGTTGTGCTCTTTGGCATTTGCATTGCTTGCTTCTCAGCCTTGCGTTCTCTGATTGCCGTCGAACTGATTGGATTGGAAAAACTGACAAATGCATTTGGTTTCCTTATGCTGTTTCAGGGTCTAGCTGCCACAATTGGCAGTCCCATTGCCGGTAAGTAATTGTTATTCCATCCCTGGCATGCAGTTCGATATCGATATGCAGTCAGCGATCATCGATTAACGACTTTGTCGATAGTCAAAACAATTCAAATTGCAAGTTTAACTGTTATTGTTTTTCTGCATTTTAGGTGCTCTGTATACCATGACTGACAGCTATAATGCGGCGTTTTACTTTGCTGGTGGACTGATTCTGCTTTCGGCCTTCCTCTGTTACCCCCTTACCTGGATATCAAACTGGGAACAGCGACGTAATGCCAAGAATCAGCCACAACCAGCGGCCTAAGCACGAGCAACATACACACAGACAGACACACACACAAACACATGCACGCATAGATTGATCGAAAACATCGAAAAGATCGAAAAGAAATATTCGGCAAATGGAAACTTGCGCGTCGTAATTGTCGTCTGATATTGCTCTATTAAGTGATTAATTTAACACTAATTGCCAATAATACGATTGTTGTTGAAGATTGATCAGAGCAAGGGAGAAACAACAGATACCGAACTATAAACAGAATGAAGAAAAACTATAAACTGAAGCAGTAGAAATTGGTTTTGTTGCGGAGCAGCTTTTGAAGCATGTACTTGATATGTCTATTTGTCTAGATCTAGATTAGGTAGTCTTAGTTTAAGTATAATGTTTGTGCCTTTTGCTTTATCGAGTGCCTCGCCTCATCCAACACACACTAAATCACACATACACTTATAGTACATGCATAGATCAAGCTTAGTTATTGATTATAACTAAATTTTAATGTGTTTGAATGCAAATTAATCATTGGAAACGCATACATTTTTTAAATCATATATTATTTTTAAGCAGCTGAGCACATGGCTGGGCCACAATTCGACTGCCAAGTTCAAGAATTCTACGAAGAAACGAGACGAGAAGAATTGATATAAGAAGATAAAAGATTAAAGGATGTTGCATTTGTTTAGTTGATAAGTTCGACGAACTAAACTGTTAGCTTCTGCTCCAGACTTGTTACATAGTTTGTACATATGTAAGCCGTCGTTTTAAGATAAAAACAAAAACAAATAAACACACACATACATTGTTGTTGTTGCAGTTAACTAAAAGGTTATTGCACTGTAAATATTCCAAACACAACCATAGATAAAGAGCTTTGGAGTATCTGAACTGGAATATATATACACACAGACACACACACACACACCCACACCACACAAATACACATAAATTCATACTCAACGCGTTTATGTTTATCGGATACAACTTGTAATAATCTTAACTTAAAGAGAGACGAAAACAATACAATACTGACATTTCCAGTATATTTGTATCTAGTAGCATATTTAAAAGTTATACATTTTACAATAAACGACATTTAAGTAATTTACAAAACACACATCTGAACGTATTTTTATTCCGTCAAATTTTCCCTTCTTTCAAGCATTCTTTAATCCTTCAAATGATTAACAACTTAAAATATACAAACTAACAATCTTTTTTTATTACCCTTTGCTGCACAAAGTAAGCGTAATAACTAAGTAAATATTTAGTAAGGAAAATCGTTATAAACAATGCGTGACTGTGATTATAAACGTTTTAGTTTTGAGCTTAAATTAAAACATTAAATAGATAACGCAGTTGTGTCATTGGTCATGGCACACCCTTCAATCTATTTCTCCTGATTCAATGAATTAATGAACTCCTCCAGTTTCTCCTGTATTTGTCGCACTTTGACTATTAAGAAGAGAGAAGTTAATATGTATTGATGTTGGATTGGTTTCAAGATTAACTTACTTAACTCCTCGGCCAGCTGCACACGTTTGCCTGTGAGCAAATGAGCCTTCTTCTCTTCATCATCACTAAACTCGTCGAGCACGGCCTTGATCTCCTTATCCAAACGTCTGGCTTCTCGATTGATAACCTGTTGTCTCAATGCGTTTCCAGTCACCTTAATGACTTGTTGTATGCGCCAAAAGAGTACCACATCACTGCAGGATATCTGAGAAGGTTGGAATATTTTATTTATTAAAGAATATTAAATATTTTCAGAGTAAACTCACCTCACACTCGGTGCCTTGTTGTGTGTACAGGTAATAGGCCTTTCGGCAGTCCTTGGCACGCTGCAAAGCTTGCTGCAAGAAGTGTCTGCAAGTATTTATAGGATTATTACTTATTTAGTGCATTTAAGTATAGCTGTGCGTACTTTCTGTAGACTGGGAACCACGTTTGTCGTATGTAATCCGTGTCAACTTCCACATTATCTCGCTGCAGATTCTTGCGCACCGTCGTCAGCTCATCATAACTTAAGGTGGGCAAATGTTTCTATAAATAAACAAGTGAATTAATAATTTAAAATAGCCAAATGATTAGTTTATACTAACTGTATCGTTCTTGAGTATCTTGTCCAATTCACCCTTCACACTGCGTCTCTTCTGCTGATCTGTGGTCAAGTACTTCCAATGCGCGAATCGTGTCCATGGACCGGGTCCAAACATTTGTGCCAATGTCTCATCAGTTTGAACAAGCTTGCTGGTTACAGAGTTCTCTAGAAACTTCACGGCCTGATCCCACTCGGTTTTGTCGTGCACGAAACGATCTTCTAATGTATTCAGTTGTATAACACGCAACATATCAATGGCTTTATCCTCCCAGCTATGTCTGCGTATAGCCTCATCCACAACGGCTGACTTAAGTTGATCAAAGACATTGTCATGATCGTGTGCCTTCTTGGCCCGCTCCATTAGGGAAATAAACTCCTGCTGTAGTGCCTCCCAGCCAGCTTCGACGGATTTAGCCGGCAGCGCTTGCTCCGCCCACTGTCGCAGTTTAATATCTACCATCGTATTGAAGGAATCTAAAAGATCAATATTTGCATATGTTAGTTTCGACTATCAAGACAGGTTTCCATATATCACACAATAGATGCGAAAATGATCAACAACAAATACACTGGGACATAAATTTCGGTCAAATCATTAAGGTATTGAAGCTTCAAAGTTGTCTAATTAAAAACAGTTGCCTTTTAGTGTTCATTGATTGATCAAATTAACGCAGCTTAAATTAAGATATCGGGTTAAACATGTTTCATTATAGTATTGGAACACGTAAATCTTAAAGTCACACTTTTGCTATACAAGTACACCCCTCATTTGCATATTACTGTGACAAATATAAAACTTGTTGAATCACATTTTTGTGATTTTTTCTTTCCATAATTTCATTACTTTTTTTTTGTGCAGAACCACATGCCTGACAAATCGGCGCTAATTAAATTTAAATTGGGGAGTACAGAAATTAAATTTATACGCATGATTCAATAAGAAAGGGATTGCACGAGTTGAAACTGGTTTTAGAACTTTTGAAACGCATGTGATTTCAGATTGAACGGCTCAAATTTCCTGCTAGCACACAAACACGATACGTTTGATGATGATGGTGATGAACTTGAATGTTCCTGCCCCTCCCCAGCATGGGGTAGGCGTGGCATAATAAACTTAATACTTATAACTACAGAATATTACTTTGAGAACCTGACTGAGCAGCGGGTAAGTAAACATTTTCGAAAACATAATTCGAGAGTTTCTCCCATAGCTTGGCAGTGAGTGCATCGTCCCATTTCTTGGCTGAGATCTGCGAGAGCGTGACCACCTCGTCCAATATTTCCCCCTTAGCCTTGTCGAACAGCTCATCACGTCCAGACTCGCGCAGTCTGCAATTAGAACGAACAAGTGATTAATAAGCTTTCCTTTTGGGTAGCTTATTGTTTATTCTTTATTGTTTTCTTACCTGGGAAAGTTGTTTTTCCATTCGGTTTCCAGATTAAATCTGGTTGCCTTAAATGCATCAGCCTGCTGCTCGATAGTTTCACGTACCATTTTCCAGAAACGATCCGATACAGCCATGCTAAGATTCCGACTAGTCACTTGATGTGGCATGATAACACCACGTCGACTGCAATTACATTTCAAATTAACAAAAGCTCAAGAATGTTACAGTTCTCACTTACTGAAACAGTTTGGAGTTCTTGAAGAAATCTTCCTCATACTGTCTAATAGCATCTATGCTGTCGTCTTTGCGCCCACGACCAGTTACCACGGCATAATAGCCTAGTGCCTTCATGGGAAAGAGTTTTCCCGACAATATCTTTCGTATTCTCTCGGGGTCCGCCAACTCTTCGGCCAGATCGACCTTGGTAAGCACAAAAATGGTACGACGACCTAAGGGATCGCATTGCATGACCAAGTCAGTCACATTGCTACGTTCGGCATCTACAGAACCATCTTGAATGCACAGGATTATAGCATTTGGATTGCTCATATAATGCTTAGTCATCTGATGTATGGAGTCCTTGGTATCCGATGCCATATCCACGGTCATGGTCTGAAATCAATGTTGATTGATGTTTAAAGACTTTTCATTTCATAGACAGACAATCTACTTACCGAAATGATACCTGGTAAATCGACGAGCACCATGCGTTGCAGTCCAGGTCCCTTCACCGTCATGGCAATCACCTCATTGCTTACGGTTTTCCCGCCTCGCACAGAGGCACGCATACGGAACTCCACTTCCCTTCGTAGATCAGCCAAATCCGACTCTTTGGTCAGATCATACTCACGATCATTGTCACGAAACTGGGCTACATGATAAGGTCCCTCAGCTAGTGTTACTTTGACAGGTGCACGTGTCATCATCTCACCGCTGCCACGTGGAAATATACGTGCCTTTGCAATGGATTCCAGGACAGATGTCTTGCCGCTGCTTTGATCACCGACAACAACAACACGAGGCAAATGATCAGCCATAGTGTAGCCAGTATCGTAACCGGATAGTTCGTCCAGAACCTCAGAGTACATGTCGATCAGAGATTTCTTAATTCTCTTGGCAGTTGTCTTCTTATTTGTCTTCAGTATAAGATATTGCTGACGGAGTTCACGGTTTTCCTTCTCCATTTTTTCCAGCTCCTTTTGGTATTTGATTTGAACGTTCATTATTTCCGTCTGCAGTGTCTCCACTTGACTCTGTAACTTATCTGAAACATTAACAAACCGAAATATTATATTTATTACTATCCAATTGAAAGTCTTTCAAGTCATACCATATTTCTTGCGGCTTTCATCTGCAGAAATACCCAGCGCTGCGACCGTTGTCTTTGCCTTAATATCTTCCTTGGCTGCAATAACAAAAAGAAAGCTTATGAGTTTTAATTGACATAGGACAGGTGTAACGAAAGGCGAACATAAATTCTCTCACTTTAAATGCATTATGTTCAGCAATTGAATTTGGAATATTGTGTAACCTACTTTCGACAATTTGAGTTCCTTGATAATCGGCCGCTTCAATTGCATCGTCCAGACGATTATCGAACCAAGAGCGCCATTCCGACAATTTATCTTCACCCAGTTGCTTAAGCTTCGGATCTACAAGCAAATATCCCCAATATCATCAATAACAATCTCAATCAGATCTAAGCGTTACGCTGCTAACAAGTGTGTAATTGTTACAAAAATTATAAAAATCAATCAGCTCACAAGCAGACGAATGACAAAAATAATTATAAACAAAGTCAGCAAAACAATATGTGCTAATTAGAATGCATAATTATAGCTTCGCTCGACCCGCTCCCATTTAATAAACTAATTGTTAGGGCAATTTAAAGTGAGAGAGATAGAGAGACATAGATAATCGGGATAATCCCGACGCTATTTCAGATAACTCACCGATATCAATGGCATTCTTTACTACGCTGCCTACTTCAATAAGATTCCTTGAGAACTGACTCCATCTCTCCCCCTGAGGTAGTGCATCCTCGAGCCACTTGAGGTCGGGCAAGCCATCCTTCCAATCCTCATATTTCTGCACGTGCAAACGCAAATACAATTTTCACATTATATAACAATAATTTGGCGATGGTTATTTTACTCACTTTGCTCAATGAAACGCCACCGCCAATGGCACCACCCAGCACAATATAACGTAGTTTTAAAGCGCCTTTAAGTATTCGCACTACAAACATGCCATAACCACGAGAATGGGGCGGAATTGTCCAGCCTCTTGCTTGATTGCCTCCCAGCAAAAACTCCTCGTGCCTTCGATTGTTGTGGTTGTTGTGCTGTTCCCACTGTGAACCTGCACCAGTGCGGCGTGATTGACTGGTGATGTTGCATAGTGTGGAATGATTGCAGCAAGCAACCTTTGTCGAGTAAACAACAGCTTTTTTTGCAGTTCGCCTGAAAATGCGAATATGACATGGGTCAGTCGATGACGAAATCGGCGAATGAAAATCACTACCGGCTTGACATTGCCGAGTGCCCTGCTTACCGGTATGTGTTCTGATAGATACGCAACATTATTGCAAATTAAGGCTACAGTTTCCACACAGTTTGCTTTGCCAATATTATTTTTTATATTATTTTCAATTTTTTTCCCCACAAAAATCTCATAATAGTGATGAGTGGCTATCACGTACCTGTTACTTAACACAAGTAACTATTTACGGTTGTCATCGGTTAATGTTCATCTCCAATTATTGGGGCTTTTATCGATAAGCGCCATAATCGATTATGTCTCGAGCAACTATTTTCGAGTGTATGGCAGCACTTGGCGCGCATTTTAAATAAATTTCACAAATTCGGGAAATTAATTATTTGTATTAACTATTTCAGTGGGTTGGCGAAGAAATAAAGCAATTGAGCTGATTTAAATTTTTTGTTGGGTTTATATTTTATTGATTTGATTTGGATTGTACATGGTACTTACACATATCGCCTACAGAATACAAACATTTATTGGGGAATGCACGAAATCTATTGTGCGAATGGTGTTTTGAGATTAGGCAACGTTCTTTTTCATAATTAAATATGATTTTTAGCCATTATAGTCAAAAAAATGTGCCTTTGTTTTATTGCTAATTTAAGATTGCATAATAAATTAAATTACGCTACAACTAATATTAAATTGTTGCATATGTATTTTATATAACTTGTTTTTGTTTTCTTATTTTCATCAAATGTATTACATATACATGCATATTTACTACATATTTTCTACGTTTTAAGATTTAGAATGCACTTTGCAGCTATTTTTATGGTAACTATTAAGAAAAGTTCACTACTGGAAAATATTTTCCAAGCCTTCGAATTTTCTTCATAGTAACAAAGCATTTAGAGCCGGTAACATGTATTGCTTTGGTAAGGCTTTTATCTTCTAAAATCAAATCGATTTCTTGGATTGATTTCAGATTATAAATATCTTTTGGTGTTTCGTTGGATTTCTTTTTGTTGTTATTGGTATTGATGTTGCTGTTGTTGTTGTTGTTGCTACTGCTGTTGTAGTTCCTACTAGAATTGGTGTCATTAAAATATTGCTTTTGCTGTAGCGTTGCTTTGGCTGCATTCAATGTGTTCATAATTTGGTCCGTGGTATCAGAATTCGGAATCATTTCCGACTCCTCATCATATTCCTCTTTTGTTTCGGCAACGGAGAATGTGTTTAAATTGAACAACGAATTTCTTTGCTCGATATGTTGTTGCATTGATGCAGTCGCATCATTTATATAGCTGCGGTGACGCAGCTCATATTCCTGAGCCTCTGTTATACGATCCAGGGATTGGCTTTCCCGAATGCGCCTCCGACGCGTTGTTGTTGTACTTTCAAATAACACCAATTGCTCTTTACCCATCGAGAGCGAATGCCTCTCCACATGATCCTTTTGCTGCTTTCTGCTCTTTTGGGAGTGAGATTTACGTGTTTCCTCAGTTTTATTTGGCTGTACAGTAAAAAATTGTCAATTATTATAGGAGTAATCATATTTTATAGCTTTAAATTCTGAGAATTACCTCTTTGCATTGTCCCTGCTCTTCCTTTTTGCCGCTTACACCAGAATTACTGTTCGATATGAAGTTGGCTCCGCTGCTATTCGAGCCTGGCGGTGGATACAATTGATCCTGCGAATCGCTGGAGTCGTCATGCGAGTCCCGACGATGCATACGAAATCTAATTGGTGTGTCACCAACAAACTTATTGATTTTCTTTTTGTTTCGTGTCTTTGTATCATCGTCTGAAGCCTCTGAGCTGCTGCACGATGGTGTGCGTATCTTATTTAGCTTTGTTCGCCGATGTGTCAGCACAGGATTCTTGCTGCTGCTTGGCAGTGGTTTAAGCTTGCCAATTTCGAGCTCCTTTAGGCCCCTTATAGTATCTTCGTCCACACGGGTGCACTTCTCCATTTGTTTAAGCTTCTGGGAGAGCGATGTCACACCCCCAGAGACAAGTAGCTTTGAGCGTGAATTACTGGATACTTCGGCAGCCGGTGCTGGTGTAGACGAACACGACTTCTCCTGCACTGATCGATTTAGGCGGCCATCAGAAATCGACTCACGACGGGATGTGGCAACTTTTAGTTCGTTTCCAATGCCACAGCTCTCATTGGCCGACTCCTCTTCTTCCTCCTCACGCACAATACTGCATTTGCGGGTACGTTTGTCCTACAATTAATGATATAATTTTTAATCATCGACTGATAAATAAATAATTAACAATGTTGGAACTTACTGGCTTGGGTATATCGTTACCAAACTGTGCTGCTGGTGTAACATTAATACTAACGGGCACAACTAATTTGGGATTATCCGTAGGGCTCGGCTTGTCTGCTGAAGACCTGCGACTTATGTCTCCCATTCTGTGGATAATAATTTAATTTAAAAGTGTACCATAAAATGACGCAAGTACTCACTTTAAGCCAGTTAGTTTGTGCACCTCCTCGCGTCGCCTGCGCAAACGAATTTCAGCTAGCAAAAAATATGTGGCCGTTATGTGATTGTACTTATTTTTATCTAGAGCTCTGTAAGCAACAAATCATTAGTAATTCATCAAAATAAATGCTGGATATGCTTGCTACTTACTGCGATATCTCTTCCTTGGACGCAATGTTTCCGTTTATCATTTTCTGTATAATAAAGGCATGATCCTCTTCACTTAGCTGCTGTCGACTCACCAGAGGCAGTGAGTGCTCCACCGAATCCGTTTCATCGGTTTGCTTTAACCAGGCAGATGATGCAATCTCATCGACAGTTGCTCGCTTCTTGGGATCACGCACCAGCATTGTGGCAATCAAACTACGACATTCCTGTGTCACGTGCGAGGGTACTGTGTACTTGCAGTCCATAATCATGGTTAGCGTCTCGGAGTCGTTGGCCTTCTCAAAAGGCGCCTGGCCACAGACCAGCATGTACAGTATAACGCCAAGCGACCAAATATCTAACAGATAATGTCAATAATTAAATAGAGCTTATCATGTGATATATACACACAAACACACGGAGAGAGAGAGAGACACACGCAACATTCACACACACTTACCTACGGCGGGCGCATCATACGAATCACCCAATAAAATTTCTGGCGCCGAATATGCGAGACTTCCACAAAATGTTTCGAGTTTTTGGCCAGGCGAGAATTTGTTGCTGAATCCAAAATCCGTTAGCTTGACAAGACCCAGCTTTTCAAAGAACACCACATTCTCCGGTTTCAAGTCCCTGTGCGATTTGCCAATCACGAATCAGTTACGTAAAGTGTACAGTTCACTATTCTACTACTACACATACGTGGAATCAATTTAAGCTTACCTGTGCACTACGTGCAGCTGATGACAGTACGTGATCGCTCGAAGTATTTGCCGGAAATACTTACGGGCCAACTCCTCACTTAGTCCGGCATCATGCTTCATTATATAATCATAGAGATCGCCACCGTCGCCCAGTTCCAGCACCAGATATAGTTTTGTCTGTGTATCAATGACCTCATAGAGTCTAACCACATTCGGGTGCTGCACCAACTTCATACAACTGATGAGAGAACACACAATTTAGTTGAAAATCAATATGATTTCATGCTGTTTTCAACTCACCGAACTTCTTGAAACAAATGCGCTTTGGATACCTCATCAAGTTTGGTTTTGTCAACAACTTTCACTGCCACTTTGGCACCCGTAAACACATGTCGCGCCAATTTGACCACTGCAAAGTGTCCCGAACCGAGCGTCTCCTCCAGATCATATAATCCAGCAATTTTGCCATCGCACAACCCTCCGCCAACCGGTTGCGTTTCCAAGGTCATGATCCTGCTTATCTTTGCCACTTATATTGACACGCGCGCCTTGTGTGTGCAATTCTCCTAGTTGAACTGAAACCACTAGAAATGCATATTTTTGTATGAGAGATTTTGTACCGTACTTTAAAACCGCTCACGGACTACATCGATTGATATCAGTCTATTACACATATTGCGTTACTCATAGTGAGCATATTGCTATTGACTACATTATGCAAATTAAATTGTAATCGTTCTCAATTCACATTTCTCACTAAAACGATTTCCAATCAGTGTAATATACGTTTTCACTTTTGGGTCCTGTGTCACACAGAGCAGGAGTGAGTTCAAGAGCATTTATAGAACAGGGCTGTTACACAAGGGGGAAGCAATAGGGCAGGGCTGTTGTTACCGTTTTTCAGCAGCCGACGCACGCAAAACTATAATATTGGCTCCATTTTACTGTTTGAAATAGGGAAGCTGTAGTTTAAGTTGCCAATTTAATGAACTCTCTCACACACTTTGCTGTTTATCACACAAGAAAAGTACTTATTTTAAACCTTTTGTGTATACTAGAGTTGTATTGTATCGCTGAGAATAAGTTCGATTGAACTATTCACTTTGGTGAAAGAACGAACTACATCATGGATGTAGTTCAGTTCAGTTCAATCGTTAAGTTCGTTCCTTTTGATTCCGCCACCGGTATTTAGAATTTTATTAGAAAACAAGAAACAAAAACATTAGAGAACAGGCACATTATTGCTCGTACTTCGATTAAATATACATTGGTCCATCTATAAAGCGAAAAAAACGAGATAAACGAAATAGAACAACTTTAATCCTAACTCAGATAAAAACAATTTGAATATTTAACAGCACTTCTTCTGCCCCAGAGAGAGCTGTTCAAATGTTTATAATAAAAGTGTTAAGCATGTTGTTACTTCGAACTAACAGTGCAAGAACATTAAATAATAGCAGAAAGCTGAATACAGTTAATTAACAAACACAACTATTATTGTTACAATTTCGATTTAAACAATTATTATCGAATACTGTTATCGGTATAGAAGATAATTACACTCACAAGCAGGCGTCTCAAAATTGCGTTCACAACCAGTGCTGCCAGTTTAGCAATTTAGTTGCTAGATCTGGCAACTTTTAAAAAAATTTGCAACTTTTCTTTATAAAATGCTATTAGCCACAAATCTAGCAACTTTTTATTTTTTCTTAGCAATTTTAGCAATTTTGTTATAAAAAACGCAAATTTTATATTTTTCTTCAGAGTTTTTTCATTTTTTATACCTTTTTTCATCGATTGCACAAATTACGATGAAAGCGGTTCGCAAAGATATCGGAACATGTATTTAATTCAGTGGTTTGATTATATGAACAACTTTATAGTGTTTGGTAACTCTTTGGATATGTTTGGTGATAGCAAAGCGATCGATATGCCAAAAATCTACAAGCAAAATTTTCGTGATGCCTGGCTTCAAGACGTGGAGTTTAAGCAATGGATTCGCAAGGATTGCACTGATCCAACGCGAGCATATTGACATGACAAGACATGGCAAATGTTGCCATAATTATGTCCTGCCAAATGAATATTTGAGTCAAATAACAAGCAGTGAAAAATATTCTGATGTATGTGAAGCTGACGAGCTAGAAAATATTTTAAGTATCCTTCAGTTTAAGACTGATTTAGTTTATGAATTGATTAAGTAATGAATTTTGAATGTAAATTGTTTGGTTTTTTTTTTTTTTATTTTTAAGTGTTTTCAGTAATAATTTCTACGTTTCATTAAATCAATATGCACATTTGTTGAAAATTAAGATTTTAATGGCTTAGCAATTATTCTGGCAATTTTCAGAAAATTTTTAGCAACTTTTAGCAATTTTTCTTCAAAAATCTAGCAATTTTAGCTTGGAAGATTCTGGCAGCACTGTTCACAACGCACGTGAAGTGAGAATAGAGATGGTACAAAATCGATTGGTACAATTGTGGGAAGTAGTTTTAATTATTTATAATTATTTTATTAATGTGTACATAATATTTCGATTTTAAGAAAACAGTTGAGTTATTTTATTAACAGTTTTTTTTTTAAATTGTCCGCGTTAGTTTACAATTTTTAAAATGGGTCTGTAAAATATCGACTTGTGACCCAGTAACTGTATGTATTTATCGGCCATCCCTATAATCGGGAGAACTGTCTGAAGGCATAAAAACAATTATTTTTAGTTTTTAAAAGCCTAGTTTGTTTTGTTTGTCTAAAATAAGCTCGTGGAGAGAACCAGTGATCAGTTTCTATGCCCTGGAAGCTTCGTTCTTCCAGTACCGAATCTGGTCAATGCAGTTGTCATATACGTTCGCGTAGTGTTCAGAGCACCAAAAAAAAAAAGCTATAATCTAAATTCTCAATTAAAGTCGATAATAAAAATCATTCAAAGGAGAGTCATATAATGAATTTAAGTTTTACAAATCTACAAAAATGTTCGCATATTGAAAGTAAGAATTGCACAGAATTGGACTTGGGTCAAAAGGTAAGACCGCCATAATCAAGCTCTATTACATGACTTTCAATTTTTTTACCTTTGCACTATTATTATTGATAGGCAGGCAACGGCCTTTTCAAACGCAACATGAGATATCAAGATACAGAGAAGCTTTTTAGCTGCTCCTTAACATCACTTGCCAAGCGCGACGACAGTCTTGAAGATGATGCCACAGGCTCAGGAACGGGCCTCGTGGGCCTGCAAAACATTGCGAATACGTGCTACATGAACTCTGCTCTGCAGGCCCTGAGTAATTTGTCGCCAGTGACGCACTATTTTATTAACTGCAGTGAAATTGTGGAGCACATTGCAAACACACCGCGCTCAAAGCCAGCTGGCTTAGCTAAAAGCTATCAGCGCCTGATGCAGGAAATCTGGCTGCATGTTGACGATCCAAAGGGTAAATTACTAAATATGTGACATTTCTTTAACTAAATTCAATCTGCTTGTAGATTACCTAGCGCCGCGAGGTATTTTGTATGGCATACGCTCGGTTCATCCAATGTTCCGCGGCTATCAGCAGCATGATACACAGGAATTCCTTCGCTGCTTTATGGATCAGTTGCATGAGGAGCTAACGGAACAAATAGGTGCAACACAGCTGCCACAGTCTGTACAACAGCACTCAAACGAAACAGACGACGAGAACTGTGATGAGGAACAGATGTCGAAGAGCTGCAATACACCTACAGCCTCAGAGAGCGAGTACGATACTTGTGAGAGCAGCATCTCAGAGCGCTCATCGGAAATGCTGATGAAAACCGAGTACTTCGTCTCTCCGCATCGCAACAGTAGCAGTAATCCATTATCCGAATCATCTTGTACACAACAACAACAGCAGCAGCAACAACAAAAGCAAAGCCCAAAGGCGATTCAGGAAACGAAACAAGCAGAGGCGGCTCGTTCAATTATCAGTGATGTGTTCGATGGCAAATTGTTGTCCTCAGTTCAGTGTCTTACATGTGATCGTGTCTCGACACGCGAAGAAACATTCCAGGATCTGTCTCTGCCCATACCCAATCGAGATTTTCTTAACGTTCTGCACCAGACACACAGCCTCAGCGTGCAAAGTCTTAATGCTGCCGACTTGGCTTCGGCGCGCAGCAACGAGGGTTGGATATCCTGGATGTGGAATATGGTCAGGTCCTGGATATTCGGTCCATCTGTAACGCTCTACGACTGCATGGCAAGTTTCTTCAGTGCCGACGAACTCAAAGGCGACAACATGTACAGGTAAGCTATGCCACTAAATTAAATCTTTATCTTATCAGTCAATAATCGGTATCTTTCAGCTGCGAACGCTGCAACAAACTGCGAACGGGCATCAAGTATTCGCGTGTGCTTAACCTACCGGAAGTACTGTGCATACACCTGAAGCGTTTCCGTCACGATCTATCGTATAGCTCAAAGATATCGTCGCATGTGTATTTTCCACTCGAGGGCTTCGATATGCGGCCGTACTTACACAAAGAGTGCAAATCACAAGTGCCCACCTATAATCTCTGCTCAGTGATTTGTCATCATGGCACTGTCGGAGGCGGACATTATACGTGCTATGCCCGCAACACATTAAATGGACGATGGTACGAATTTGATGATCAGTTTGTGACGGAGGTATCTCCCGATATTGTTCAGAACTGTCAGGCCTATGTGCTATTTTACCAAAAACACAATCCACAAATGAAAATGTTACGCGAGGATGCCATCAATTTATCCACAGCGAATCCGTTGTACGAGGGCGACATACAATTTTATGTGACACGCGAATGGCTCTCGCGACTGGCAACGTTTTCGGAGCCTGGTCCGATAAACAATCAGGAAATGCTTTGTCCACACGGCGGCATTCTACATTCCAAAGCAGAGCTCATAAGTCAAATTGCAGTGCCCATTCCGCAGCCCTTGTGGGACTTTCTATATAATCGATTTGGTGGTGGTCCAGCCGTCAATATTATGTTTGAATGTGACATTTGTAAGCGTGCAGCTGAAGCGCTGTCCCGTCGCCAGCTTTACGAGCTGGCCGTCTTTACCAAATACAACGGATTGCAGAGCGAACTGGACTCGAGTGCGATCTATGCCATTGCTATGCCTTGGCTTCGCGCGTGGCAACAATTCTCGCGAGGCATTACCCATAAAGAGCCGGGACCCATCAACAACGAAGGCATTGCCGATACCAATGCTCACAATGGCTCAGCCATAAGCTGTGTACGTGTTGGCTCTGATTATGCTCAACTCAATGCGCTTTTATGGCGATTTTTACATGGCATTTACGGTGGAGGTCCAGAAATTATGCTTAGAAGTGCGCTATCCGATGACGAAGCCGATGAAATTGAGATAATCGATCAGGACGATGAAGATGATGAGGACGAAGACTTGGCTGCCATCTATATGAACAATCAATCGGATACCGAAAGCAATTTGGGTAGACGAAACACCGATAGCCCCGTGGCACTGGCCACACCATCGATATCTCCTGCGCCAGCGCTAACACCTGAGCCGCCAACAATGGAACCAGAGGTGCCAGTGATCATAAAACCCGAACCGGTAACATCAGATAGTTTGTCCAATGGCACCAACAGCAACAGTGCATCCTCGAGACGCGGCAAGTCCAGCACGAAGCCCATTAAAGTGGCGGCGTTACGCATGAATATGCGTAAACGTGGTCGTAACCGCAATGCCCAGAAGCAGCATGCCGAGATGTTTGGTGCAAAAGGTAATTACAGTGTAGAAATACAAAATTCGCCATAAATTAATATAATCTACTGTAACTACAGGTCAATACAATCCACAAACCGATGCTACTGCGCATACGGAACAAATCAATGATAAAGATCAAAGATCAGCGACGGGCGTAACAGGAGGAGGAGCAGCATTTCAGACAGAGTACACCATACCATTCCAAAGCGATAATTTCCATGTGAGCGGACCACGCGACAAGAAGCGGGAACGGAATAAGCTGCGCAACAACAACAAGGAGAATGTTAAGCTGCAGAAATTTGTAACGCTTCGTGAGGCAAATGGAGCCAATGACGAGACTGATATATGATGATCGACAAACACTTCGAAACGGATAGCATTTTGTGAGAGTCAAAAGCCGCCGAGATTTAGGCCAAAATCAAAGTTTAGACAACCAACAAATAATGTTTACAATTAATTAAAATACCTCAATGTTTAATGGAGGTGGAGGCTACATAAACTATGTAAAAAAGAAAAACAAACAAGAAATTGTATTTATAAATTTAAGCGTATGGATTGCTAAAACCCAATAGTCGTACTAAAAATGTAGCAGTGCCAGTACCCAGTACCGATGAAAAAACGGAGAATGAAAATGATAAAATAAGCGAGTGTACGGCTCTGAGTGTTATGTGTGATTTAGCATTCAAATACACAACCAATCCCAAACAAAATAAACGACAAATTGTACATAATTTTGTAATCACAACGTCGAATGGTGCGACACACAAAATAAACTACCTTAAGCAACCAATTTAATTTACTGAGGAGCTTTTAAGACGTTTACTTGTATATAAAATCTTTTGTGTTATTGGTAAAACTATTTCGATTATTAATTTGTATAAATAACACTTGTCATTTATTGTATGCCCTTAAATATATGTTGTACATACAGTGATTCCACAAAACAAAACAAAAAACACTTTAAACTATACGAAAATTGTAAATTTTTATTAACGAAACTTAATTGAATATTAGAAAAATCTTGTCTGGATATTTAGTTTGTATTTTTGTGGAGCAAAGCAAAGAGATGGCAAGAGAACAAATGAAAGCACCACATTGGTCCACATTCAGCGTGTAGTGGTCTATTTATAGAGCCTGTAGTACCTATCTGCTGCTGCTTCTGCTGGTACACTCGTTCTCTACATCTTTTGCCCTACATCGTCTAGTCGGTTCAGTGAAGAGGAAACGTGTGTGTGTGTTTGCGTGGGAAATACAGTTTGTTAATTGAAAATCATTAATTCATAGTTACTGCCCACTGGGATTATTGTTAAATTGTAACAACCAAAGGGAATAGACGTATTCGAGATGAGTCCGTGTGCGGTGTGTGAAACTCCAACGAAAAACAATTGCTCCAACTGTAATCAGGTCTCGTACTGCTCAGTGCAGCATCAGAAGCAGCACTGGAAGTCGCACAAGGGAAACTGTTATCCATTTAAGGTACACACGCTGCATGGGTTACCCAATTTGGAACCGGTTACAAAAACTAACCTCAAATAAAATAATGCTTTGCTTGTAGATTGCACACAATGAGGTGCTGGGACGTCATTTGGTGGCCACACGTAACATTAAGCCCTTTGAGATTGTGCTCAAGGAGGCGCCTCTGGTACGTGGACCGGCACAAATCTCTGCACCAGTTTGCATGGGTTGCTTGAACAGCATCGAGGCGAGTGATCATATCGAATGCGACAAGTGTGGCTGGCCATTGTGTGGCCCAGAGTGTCAGGCACTGGAGGAGCACAAGGCGGAATGCCAGCTGACCCAGGATCGTGGTCAGAAAGTCAATGTACAAGAGTTCAATGGTCCACATCCGCTGTACACCTGTGTGAGCACGGTGAGATGTCTGCTCATCAATGACACGAATCCCCAGAATGCCGAGAAGTTCAAGCAGCTGGAGTCCCTGGAGCACACGCGACGTGGCTCTAATCAGTGGAAGGCCGACTTGGCCAGCATTGGACAGTTTATACCTAAGTAAGTCGTGAAATTCTTTAGCTGGCTACAAAACTGATTCCTTTCTTTTTTCAGGTTCTTCCGGACGCAGAAATTTAGCGAGGAGGAAATCATGCGCGCTGTGGGCGCTCTTCAAATCAACGGACATGAGGTGCCCACATCGGATCCTCCACACGTGGCTGTCTTCTACACTGCTTCGTTTACGGAAAACTCCTGTCTGCCAAATCTGGCCAAGAGCTTCAACAAACATGGGCACTGTGTGCTCTGGGCACCCAAGGAGATCAAAAAGAATTCACATCTGAGCATTTGCTACTCGGATGCAGTTTGGGGCACAGCGGATCGGCAGCGGCATCTAATGCAGACAAAGCTCTTCAAGTGCAGCTGTGAACGTTGCCAGGACATCACTGAGCTGGGCACTCGCTACAGCGCCATCAAGTGCGAGGATCGCAAGTGCTCCGGTCTGCTGCTGCCAAGCAAAGGCGACGACTGGAACGGCAGCTGGCGGTATATCTAGAAGCTGATCCATTTTAGTTTACAACTCATCGATCCTCTTTCCTTTTAAGCTGCTCCGAGTGTCAGAAGCAAGTGCAAAGAAAGTATGTGGATGGCATTCTAGAACGCGCTGGACAGGACATACAGAGTATGGAGAAAACTGCAGAAAACGGTTTCAAGTCTGTGTAACTTTTATCCCATTAATGAATTCTTTTTAACAATGCTTTAACTTGCAGATATCTGAAGCACTATGCAAAATGGTTGCCTCCGATGCATTACCACATGAGTGAGGTCAAGATTCTTCTGGTACAGCTGATTGCCAAGGATCAGAAGGAGCTTATGATACTGTCCGATGAGCAACTGCAGCTTAAATTGCAATACGCCAGAGATTTGATTGAGCTCTATGAGAAAATTGCGCCCTGTAAGTTGAAAATGTTCATAAATTACGTATACGCAGAGTTTTTAATTATTTATTTTCACAGGTGAGGTGCGTATGCTTGGAACTCTTTGCTTCGAGCTGCATTCGGCTATTTCCGAGCATACTCGACGAGTTGCCTTGCAGACCAATCTGTCGCCCAAGGAAATGCTGGAGGAATCCTTGCTCTATGTGGAAAAGTGCGTGAATTATCTGCAGTACGAATCGGACATATTTGTTGAGGGACACATTTTGAAGCAGGCGAAAATTAATCGCGACGCCTTGCGCATGGTCATTAGAATATCCTAATTGCAGTCCATGGCACACACCTTTAATAACTAAATAATTTATGTACTGCAACACCCACGAAAACCACAAATAAAAGTTAACATTTCGTTGAAATGTAATTAACAGCCAACAGAAACCAGTATTTTAAACAGTTTTACAGTGCCAAAACGAGCAGCTGCCGATAAGCGTTTAGTGTTATCGATTTTCGTTGTTCCGGTTTTCAAAAGTTCGATTCCTACTGATGTTGGCGCCAATTCATAACTTTCCCTTCTAAACTTGTGATAGTCACACATTTTATCTACAAACCACATACCGATTTGATGTTTACGTAAGTTAATAGGTAAACGTTACCACATGTGATACGATAAAACATTTGTGTAATTGTTTTTAATGATTTATATATTTACTCAACTGCATACATGTTTTTAAATAACTCTCTTGATATACAGATATATTCTTCTCCATACATATATAAATTGTACCATTTTTGTTTTCATATATTTAGCAAGTGTTTCGTTAGACTATACGGGAACTTACACATGATTCTCTCTTTGGAAATACAATTACTTGTTTTGGTTTATAATATAGGTATGCATTTAATATAGTTAATGTTTAAACGTGTATATACAGCTAAGGAATTTCTTGTTGTTTGTTAATTAAAATTAATATATAAAATATCGAATTTCATTTAAAATTTGCAATTATACTTATTTAAAAAATAAATCTAATAAATTTACACTACAATAATCAATTCTGATACGTAAATACAGCAAAAAAGCAAATAAACTAAATTACAAATTACAAAATAATAAATAAAATTATCACAAACAATAACAGCACAGAAAGTATGAGAATCGCAGCCCATTGGCGCTTATCTGCAAATGGAAAAAGATAGAAAAATATGATAGAATTCATTGATAAGACATGTCAGTATCATTACAGGCTTTAAACAAAGTCAATTGCCACCTACCATTATTCATGTGTAAGACTTTGGCAACTTTCTTCATTGTTGTATCTAATTTGGACTCGGTTGTGTCGAACTCATTCCCAAAATCATCCAGCATTACCGCCTGCTCATCCAACTCGACGCCAATTTGGCGCGAAACAGTCTTAAGAGTGCCAATGGAATCACTTATCATATCCAACTGCTCATCCTGTCCCTGTATCATGCGCTGCTGCACAGACACCGTCTCACCCACATACCGGTGACCAGGACTGTCCAAACTGTTGCCATAATGACTGGGACTATCGATGTCGAGAGCATTCTCCAGTTTGGAGTACTTGGTGCCGCTGTGACGCGTTGCCGCCGCTGCTGCTGCTGCTGCGGACATGGTGCCAGCGATGGTATTGGCCACAGACTGTGATTGCGGATTGGGACAATCTACCAGATACGTGCGATCGTTGTGCGAATGATATTCGTTGGTTTGATTATGATTATGATTGTGAATATGATTATGATTGCGATTGTGATTTCGTTCGTTCTCGAGCAGTAGTGGCTGATGTGCAGTTATGTCTCTGTCCCTGTTCCGGTTCAGGCTCATTTTATCCTTCATCTGTTTGACCTCATCGCGTGTGTTGTCGATAAAGTGTCGCCGGCTGGAGAGTTCACGATTATCAATACGAAACTTGGTTGGATTCTTCTCAACAATGCGTGCTTGCGACAAATAAATAAGTTAAGGAAAAGGCAATAAAAGAGAGTGCGATTTGAATTGATTTTTCGCAAAGCTGAAAGTCAGCTGATTGCTGCTTTGGTTGTTGTTGTGAAAAAGGATATTGATGGTGTCCTCGAGATCCTCCAGGTCCCATTCAATGCTTCGCAGCGAGTTACGCAGCTCCGTTGTGGTCCATTCAACCTCGGCGCCGCCGTTCTCGCCCAGCTCACGCCAACGCAGATAGAGACCGCGTGTTTTATTCAGAGCTTTGAAGACTTCACTGCAATGATACACAAGAGAGACAGGAAGGGGGAGAGGGAGGGAGTGGGGTTTGGGGGTGATTGGACAGGGTTGCATCAGAATATATTTTCGCTGCAATTGCAATAAAATGCATACTCCTTGACAACAAAAAATGGATCCTCCTGAGACATGACCCACGCTCTGTCACGTATCTACTTGCGTCGGAATGGAAATGGAATCTTTTACTGTTTTTCGCAGCTTTTGCAATAACGGTAACGGTAATGGTAACGGTAACACGGAGCACACTTGACTTTTATATTCATAGATTTTTCTTCTCGCTCTTTACTGCTGCCCCCACACCGACTTCCGTCTCTTTCGCACTCACACAGACACACACAGGGCCACAACAACCCCACAGCAATTTTTTTTGGGGGTGCGTAAATAATGCAAGTTTCAAATAAAAATATACATTTACGAACTACTTTCTAAGCTGATTTCGATTATATTCGAAAGGAATTTTGTAGTTTTTGTTAGCATGAAATTCAGCATTAACTTGATCTAATCTACAGTTACGTTTTATTGGAAGTTTATTTTTCAAAAGCACACGTTTATTGATTTTGCCGTCTTATCTTAGTTTTTTTTTTTTATATTATTTTGATGTTTAAGGGTTTTTATAGACCGCGTTCGCAGTTCAGGCCATTGCGATAGCCAAAAGTAAACTGACGTTATTTTACGCTCGATGCGCTGCTTCAGGAGCGTAAACGGAGTCTAAAGGTGAAGGCATTTTTGTTTATGCCGCTCCAGCGCCTGCGCACTGCACAACGCACCCCTCGATTACCCCTTGACCCTTTGGACAAACCGCTTAGCTGTCACAATCGAGATAAGCAGCGCACAGCAACAATAAACCGCAAACAAAAACATTGTTATTAATTTTTAGCTTGGAAACCATAGCGACTGCTCTTCTTCTTTAAAGCTTTTGCACTTTGAAAATAACAAAAGAAAAAAGGAATTTTTAGCAAAGCTATTTACTAATATATTCCCTTTCTCTCTCTCTCTCTCTCACTAAACCCACTCACCTACTCTTTAACTCTCTCCCTCTCTGGTTGTGCGTGTAAATTTGCACTCACTGAAGGCAGCCACCTGCTTGTTGTTTTTGTTTTGCTATGTGCGTATTTTTAAGCTACGACTTTACTCACTTGATAAATTAATTAAATCAATAGAAACTTACCCACTACACGTTGCCACTTCATTGAGTAAGTTTCTAAACACAAACAGCCTGGCTTATACACAATTGTTCGTTTTATTGGTCACAGCTAAGCTTTTTGTTCAGCTGTCTGCTAAATACCTAAATACTGCTGGCCAATGGGTACAAAAATACTAGTGCCTCAGTTAATACTGGGAAATACATCGATACAAAACATCGCCAAGTGGCGACACTTTAATTAAGAACATAGCGCGCCAACTTGTCTAAATTGACTTTAAGTTATAAAAATAAACGATTTGCATTTGAAGAAGATCAGTATTTTATCAATATTTAAGTGAAATAAAATATTACTATTGGATTCGAGTTATTGGTGTTTATGGTGGAAAAGTTAACACAAGTATGTTATGTTAAATTCAGCACTGTTAACGCAAAATGTCTCAACTAGCGCAAAATCTGTAAAGTAAATGTAAATGTGCATCCTATTTATATGCTTGCATAGCTTGGGCACACTGTTAGTATTGACCGTTGTTCTGTTTTGAGCTGCAGACATTTTCAAACTGCGCTTTCGCTTTGACAAAAATATTATCTTTTCAAAATGCTGCAAAACGATGCAGTGCGTAATTTGCAATACGATAGCGAAATCCGGGTGGCCCAAACAAATAATAATGCAGAACCCAGAGGTAACTGCATATTTCACATATTTGTGTATTCAATTTCCAATTAAATTGCTGTGAATCATGTAAAATGGCTAAAAACATTGTACTGCCTGATAAATATTCTATTGGTGTAGGTGTTCTGTAATAGCTACAATTGGATTAATTGCTAGTGTGCTATATGTACGATGTGTCACACTAACAAACTCAAAATAAAGAAAAAAGAAACAGGTACAAATATTGTCCCTAACCGTATCTTATCAGTCATTATTGTACACTAGTTGTTGTTGTTGTTTGTTTGTTGTTGTTGTTGTTTTATGGCGATTTTCAGCGACGCCAATATCAAGTGCCTTTGTTTAGCGTCAATTTGACCAAGTGATCGATATATAGAGTAACATACAGCCCACTAAGCCTAAGCAGATAAGTAATCTGTCTTTTACTTGTGTTTTTATTTTCTTCAGTTTATGACTCTCAAATCAGCATAACAACACAGCCGCGTCCAACGTCAGGTAAGTGGAAACTAATCACTAAACAATGCACTAAATTTAGTATATTTATTTTATAGAGGCACCTAGAATTCCACTACCCATATCCACAGTGGCTGGCAGTCGCACCTTTATTCCCTTGGCCGGCTACGATTGCCTCGCGGATTTGCCCTCTGTGCACATTGAGCAAACCTTTGAGCTCAACGATTGTAAGCTTTGAAAACCAATTCTTAAAGACCATTTAATAGTTTTTAAACTATTTTGCTTACAGCTCTCACAGCCGTCTCCTCGGAGAATCGTTATGTGGTGCGTTCACCGCTGGGCGAGGCTATCTTTGCCGCCTCCGAGAGTTCCACGCAGAACAATCGTATGGTTTGGGGCGCCGGCAGACCGTTTCAGATGCATCTCTTAGACAAAACACATCAGGAGGCATTGGTATTCCGCAAGAAGCTGGCACTGGGCGCCATTTGTTGTCAGCCCAAGAATCTGGAGATTTGGATACCGCCCGGCAATGTGCTGGGTCGTGTTGTGCAATCACCGACATTTACACAGCCCGAGTTCTTTATCGAGGATGGCATGACCAATCAGCCCATCTTCTGCGTTGAGGGACCACCCAACTCCGGCTTCTGTTGCTACTGCCTGCCCAAGGAGAGCTACTTCAAGGTCAGTTGATTGACTAGCAGAAATGTGCAACTATTTAACAACTAAAGCTTTGCTCTGCTAGATTCACTCTGGCGGGGATCTGCGTGCGTCCATTGACCACAAGTGGTTGGCCAGCAAATCTCAGTACACCACAAATATTTACTTTAGCGATGTGAAGCTTACGGCCAAGGAGCGTTCCTTGATTCTGGGCGCAGCTTTTCTGCTAGTAAGTTGCGCTTATATAACAGGCCACCCTATAACTATGTCTATTAACTCCTTGTAATTCTTGCAGGAATACATGTACTTCCAAAAGCGCTTTTGAAAACCAACCAAATTAAACAATTCAAATGTAATTTTTTCACATAGATTTTTTTAATTTTTTGTGTCATTGTTTTTTTTTTTTTTTGTTGGTTTTTTTTTGTGGTTTGTAAAGTTTTCATGTTCAGTTTTTTTGATATATTTTACAATAATGTAATAAATCACTTCATTTTGTTGTTGTTTAACATACATATACATTCAATATATATATATTTAGCATATATGTACTATATAAATATAAATATACTTTTGCTAAACTTGTAGCCATTTTGTACAATAATTTTCATTAATTTCTATAAACTTTATGTGTGTGTGTGTTTGTTGTTGTTGTTGTTTTTAGCTAGCCTACAAAACTTAATGTATATATGACAACATAATATTTTTATATTAATTTATATAATTATATGTGTAATTAATTAATATTATATATATTTTTTTTTGTAAGTTTTATTTGATTTTCAAAATTTGCTTGCGCTAATTAAATAATTAATTAATTGAAACAAACAATTGAAAATGAGTCTCGTGGTCTCGTTGTTTTTTTTCTTGAACTAAATGAATTTCTTTTTAAAAATTACAAACATAATTTGTTAACATAAAATTAAAACATAATAAGGTTTTCATAACTCCAATTATTTAGCTGAATTAACAAATTAGGGAAGAACTACGTGATTGGCTTGGAAAAGTTAAAGTGGGCGTAACGGGGGCTAGGAAAATGGTGGGCTAGGCCTTAATTATAAACTAATTCAAGTATACACACACAAAAAACGTTTTATTTTTTTTATATAGATACAGGACTCACAGCACTTCGGGAGTTTTTATCATTTCGAAAAAGGAAATTAAAGTAGATATACATAAAAGTATATTTAATATTTTGTGTGTGTTTGTATATTATATAGTAGTTTACTTACAACTAGGGCTAGCGTACATGATACCTGCTGTACAGATGTATATATAGATATATATATATAGAAGAGTTGAACAACTTTATATGCAGTTGAGAGTTGACAATAACTAAACTAAACTAAACTAAATACTTAGTTGCTTAATGTCTATATATGTAGTTTATACATATGCTTGACTTGTCTACACACACACACACACACACTCCTGTGTGTCCCTCTCTCCGTGTGTGTGTGTGTGTAGCGTTTTGTGTGCCCAAATGCGATATGCTTAGACATTTGATATGCGCTCGTTGAAGTTTTGGTCATTGCTGCTGTCACCTCCTTGCCGCTGCTGCTGCTGTGTTGGTGGCCAGGCATAGCTGGGTATGGGATAGGGATAGGATGACCACACTCAGGTGGGTTGCAGCATGTACATGTACTGTCAGTTGCTGGCTGTGGCTGTCGATGCTGCTGCCACCGTTGCCACCGGCAGTGATTGCTGCTCATTTGTGTTGCTCCGCGAACGCTTCTCGCTGCTCTCGTTTGGATTATCGCTCTCGTCACCGTTGCTGCTGAAACTACTACCAGGTAGACGACGCTTCAAGCTGTGCGCATGACTATGACTCAGGCCATTGGCGAGTGTTTCATCCTCCGACATGGAGCTGGCCCTTTGCGGTGTATTGCCCGCACTGTCGTTGTCCAGCGAGGCAATGGCCGAGGCAGCTGCACTGTTGGCCGCACTGAAGCCATCCTCGGAGGCGCTATCCTGACCCGCTGCAGCCGCATCTGAGCCCAGCTGCAACATGCCCGAGGGTGTAGTATAACCGCTTAGCTTATTCGGATCTTTTTCGAGCAACTTTTGGGCCAGCAGACGCAGCGAGATTAGTGAATTTTCACAATCGCTGGTATCGATCTCGGTAAGACTGATGCCAGCACGTTCGATCTCTGCGTAGGTGCCAAATGGCAGCTTCTGCAGGCACTCCAGCTTCTGGACATGCGTCTTGGAGCGCAAATGTTTGGCCAAATGGCCGTGAATGCGAAAGGCAATCTTGCAGTCGGTGCACTCAAAGGGACGCGGATTTGATGTGGTGGGCACACCAAAGGTCGACGTCATCATCACCTTGTTCTTGTGCGCCTCGGAGCGTTCGTGCTTCTGCAGATGTCCCTGGGTGCGGAATGAGATGCTGCAAGGCTCACACTTGAACTTCCGCTCCATGTAGTGAATGTTCATGTGCAGCGTGAGTTGATGCTGCCGTTGGAAGGTCTTGTTGCAGATGCTGCAGGTGGGACGCGCATCGCTGCCAATTGGTGGCGGTGGTGGTGGTCCGACACGACCAGGATACGTGGCAGAGGCAACTGAGCCATCTGAGCTGCTGGTTGCTGGTGTCGTCTTGAAGCCTTCCTCGCCCACAATAACGGTGCGTGCAGCGGCAGTCACTTGGTTGCTGCTCTTGCCGAGCACACCGCTGAAATCATTGGCATCCGGTTGCTGCACTGCAGCCGGCAAGTTGGCGTTGTGTGGCAGCTGCTCTTGTGGCTCCTGGCTAACAGTAGTGCTAGCTGGCACAGCTGCTGGCGTTGGCACAGAGTTGGCTGCACTGACTGCTGCTGGCGTGGGTTTCTCCTGCTCCAGCTGTGCTTCGTTTGGTTCCTCCAACTCTTCGGTTGGTTGAATGCTCTCCGGTTCCGGTGTCTTTACCTCGTGCACCTCAATGCTGGGCAACTCGGTGATGATCATTGGCTGCTTGGGTAGCACATGGAGGCTGCTGCTTACAATGGGTGTGCAACTGCTGCTGCTGCTTGTGCTGGTGCTGCTCGTGGTGCTGGTGGCCGGATAACTGCGACTAAACTGACTCTGCTTCATTTTGGCATACTGCAGTGCCTGTTCCTTGATGTAGGTCTGCAGCAGCACGTCATCACCTTCAGTTTCACGCTTTGCTAGCTCCTCCATTTCAGCTGAGATGCGCACCTTGTCCGACACCGAAATGAGTGTCTTCATAAAGCCACATTCATTGTTGCCAGCTCCAAAGATAACATCACGCATCTGCTGAGCCTGGGATTTAGGCAGCAAATGCTCAACGGGTGACACAGACGCGGGCGGAGCAGCCAACACAGCGGTGGAGCAAACGGTAGAGACTGAACGTGGCTTGGTCAGATCCATGGGAGCGCTACTCTCGTCGCTGGGCACGCCACGTTTAGGCTTTGACTCCTCTGGATTGGAGTAATACTGTTCTTGCTTCTGGTAATCAAACGGTGGCTTCGGTGACGTAAACGAGCAGACCACACGCTTGGGCTGGGAGCTGCCTGCAGCGCTGTTGCTGCCACCGGAGGAGCCAACGCTGTTTGCCGGACTGGCTGCTGGCAGGGGTGTGTCCTGCAGCTGCGCTGGGTAGGGGGAAACGCTTTGCGGTATGGGCGGCGTCATGGATAACGAGAGCAGACCACGTGCTGCCTCATGCTCCTTCAGGCGCGACTTGGACTCATCCGTATCTGCAAAGGAAGCAAAGTCTTAATAAAGTTTATTTTAAATTGATTTGCAAGTTTAATTTACCGCTGCTCTCGGACTCATTGTCGCTGTAGTCATCGGAATCCGATTCACCCGCCATGGAGGAAGTGCGTCCGCCTGCGGAAGTCGAGGACTGCTGATCGAATTCCACATCCACGTCCAGGAATTCACCATCTGCCGGCATGGGCGGCGGATTAATGCCCAGTTCAATGCACTTCTTGAAGTGAGTCTTGGACTGCATGTGCTTGGTGAGATTACCCTTCGTCTTGAAGCTGTAAGTGGAGTACAAAATTAGTTGGAGTAGCGGAGAAAGCGCTTTAAGACCTACCTAAAGTTACAGTGACTGCAGGTGAAGGGACGCACATCGGTGTGGGTGCGTATGTGCTTCTTGAGCATTGATGGCTTCTTGCAGCGTATGCCACACTCGGAGCACACATAACGACCACGTCCACGTCCCCGTATGTAAGTGTAATCCTCGTGCGACTCATAGCCACCGACTAGTAGCTGTCCCGTCTCCAGTTTCTTGGCTGCTGCCTCCTCATTGGCCGCCTTGGCTGCCACATTCGCCTCACTCAAGGCAGCAATTGCTGGCGCTGGTTTCTGATGCTGATAGCACTTGCTCTGCCCATTGGCTGTGGTGGAGCAGCTGCTAACAGTCTGCTGTGAGCTGACCACAGTGTAGGACATTTTGCCCTTCCCCGCCTGGGCCACAAAGTAACCGCTGCCGCCCAGCAGCTTCTGCCGTGAGTCATAGAGAGCCATCACCTGTTTGGGCTTAAAACCCAACGGATGCGGTTGATTCTCCTCACACACCTGCCACACGCTGTACATGGACAACTTGTGCATGCCAGCGACATACGAGGGTTGTGGACAGTTCACTGTGCAGTAGAACATCTTTGTGCTGCACTTGAGACCCAAGTAGGTGTAGGCATGACCATTCAAATACAGCTGCACACACGACTTCGAGGGACGCGGCGTCTCCGGTGAGATCAAGGGCAGCGTATTCGCCGTGGGCGTAATCCCATGATGACGTTTGGGCGTAAATGTGCCCGGTTTGAGGGGTAAACTGGTGGGACGCAGAAACTTTGATTTGGCACTTGTGGGTGTCACAGCAGTTGTGCTTGTCGTGGCATTGCTGCTGTTGGATTCCTCCGGCGTTTCCACGTGCAGCGGCGCCAGCGCCTCTGGCGTTTTATGCACATTATCGAAATTAAAGTGACGCACTTCCGGCACACTCGACTCCGACGTGGAGCTTCTTACATTGTCTGCCATGCGCAGGAAATTAAATGGTTGCTTCTTGTCCGTTGTAGTCGGTGCAACTGCTGCTGCTCCGGCTGCTGCTGGTGTCTTGTTGCTGCTGCTGCTGTTCCACTGCAGCGCATTGCGTTGCGCTGGCGTCGGCGGTTGGCGACTGAACTCACTTGGCAGATTCTGTACTCCACCAAAGGGAGACAGTGCCTTGAGTGGCGCCTCTGGCAGCAGATTGGGACTGGGCTGCTTGCGATTGGGACTGCGTCCACGTGCAACTGGCAACTGCAGCTGCTGCGGTGGTGGCAACAAGGACAAACTACCCGGTCCGGGTATACCTGGCACATAGGGTATTGCCTTGTTACTTTCCCCCACGTTGTTGTTGTTGTTGCTCATGGGCGGCAATGTCAGCGGATTGAAGGCGGTAATCGAGTTGATGGGCGGAAACTGAAAGTGTTGTGGTGTCGTCGAGCTGGAATTCAGTAGAAACCCATTATGGGGTGTGGCTAGTTTACGCTCTTTGCTGTCGTTGGGTCGTGGCGACATCTCCTGGAAGCTGCCGCCCGAGAGCAATGGAGTACGTATCATTTTGGGACTCTTATTGAGCTCGGGGCACTCCGAAATGGGTATCATGCTGCCGCCAGAGCTGGTAAAGCGTCGCAAACGTTCCTCCTTGGCGCTGTAGCTGCTAGACGACTGCAGTTCCTGTTGACCGCCAAAGAGCAGCTGCACAGACGCTGGCGAGGCAAACGCAGTGCTCGTCGCTGTCTCGTTGGACAACTTGGCACGCTTTGCTGGCGTCTCTATGATAATGTTCTCCACTCGATCCTCGTGCATTTTGGTTATAACCACCTGCGTGTCCTGAGTCTTGCGTGGAGCTGCATAATCCACCAGCGGCGTTTTGCCCAGCAATGGACCGGGCGAAGGCAGCGGAGCGTCCACAAAGCGCAGAGCAACGCTGGAGGCATCAATGCTAGGAGGCACTGTAGCTGCCAAAACATTGCTGTTGCTGCTACTGCTGCTGCTGTTGTTGTGATTGCTGCTGCTGCTGCTGCTACTGCCGCCGCTGTTGCTCGTTGCTGTGACCGTGGAGGTGCGTGCTGGCGACTGTGCTGCACTCAGACGACTCAATACAAGACTGCTCGGTTTGGTTTTCAGCTGCGACCAGGCCAATTTGGCCAATGACAGCGGATTCTTTGAGTTGGCCATGTGCGACTTCAGTTCGGGCAAACTAAACGATATGGAATTGGAACGAAAGTATTTGCTGCTGGGCGATGAGGCGGGACTCATTGGTGCACTGCTGCTGGCATCCTGGCAGTAGGTGCTGTTATGCAGCTTCAAATCGTCCGGACTGCGAAATTCATTGGCGCAAATGGGACACGAGTAGACGGCATCATCGCCCTCGCCAATGGGCACGGCCAGACCGCGTGCATTCAGCAATAGATTCTTTATAATCGAATTGTTTGACTGTGGCATTTGTGCTGTGCTGCTCTTGGTGACGGCAACAGTTGCTGATGGCACGCCTGTGGCTACTGCTGCTGTTGTTGTTGTTGCTGCTGCAGCTGCGGGCACTTTTGTGGGCAACACTGGCTTTGGTTTGGCAGATAAATTCAGTGGTTGCACGTGATTTGCTGTCGCTTGTTGCTCCAATTTGGCCACTGGTGTTGCTGGATCCTGACGATATTGCAGTGTTTGCATGGGCAATGGAGACGGTGGCGGTGGCAACTGTTGCAGCTTGTTATTGCTGGCTGTTGTTAGGGCATTGGCAGTGCCTTTTAGCGGCATGTAGCCGGCGACTGAGCTATTGCTGCGCTTAAGCAAGCCATTCGGAGGCTCCAGTTGCTGTTGTTGTTGCTGCAAGTACATTTGGTATTGCTGTTGCTGTTGCAGCAGCTGTTGTTGCTGCTGTTGTTGTTGCAGCTGCTGTTGCTGCTGCTTTTGTACTATGGCCTGTGCCAGATTCACTTTGGTTTCGCCCAGCTGTTGAGCATTGTTGCTGTTGTTATTCAGATGATTTGTGGCATTGCTGCTGTTGGTGTTAATGTTGCTGCTGCTGTTGCTGCTACTATTGCTGTTGTTGGCATTGTTGAAGCTGCGCGAACGATTCAACTGCTTGGGATACTTCTTCTGCAGCAATATCTCCTTATTCTCCACTATGGCCTCGTTTTGTGAGATCAGTTTTGAGATGTGCTCCTGCACCTTCTCCACATTCTGTCAAGGATTCGAACAAGTTTAGTATAGGATTGAGCTAAATAGCCTTAAATACTTACCACTTGCATGCCACCGCTTGCGCTGGCAAAGCTGCTTAGATTCGCTGCTGGTGTGGGCGTGGCAGGGGCTGGCAAAACAGCTGCTGTTGTGGCTGTAATCGAAGTTTGTTGACTGTTTGTACGCACCAGCTGTAAATTAAGTATACGCCGTGTATTAGCTTTGGTTTAACATAGTCTTGTGTTGAGTTTAGACCTACCTGCTGTGGTTGTGGCAATGACTGTGGCTGCAGTGCTTGAGGCAATGGCTGTGGTGCTGTTTGATGTGTCGTCGCCTTCAACAGCGGCGAGTGTTGCTGCTGCTGATGATGTTGCTGCTGTTGCTGGTGGTGTTGCTGCTGCTGCTGCTGCAGCTGAAAGTGCTGCTGAATCTGCATTTGCTGAAAGGCCAGCGCTTGTTGATGCAATGCTGCTGCGGCTGGATTAAAATACTGCGGCTGCCCCAAGTAGAAAACACTCGTGTTCATTGCTGGTGGCGGTGGCAATCCTGTTAATGCTGCTGGATTGGCTGCCAATAGCAATGATTGCTGTGCGTGTAGCTGCTGTTGTTGCTGATGCTGCAGCTGCAGTTGCATTTGATGTGAGTTGATGTGATTGTTGAGCTTCAGTTGTGTGCTCGGTGAGAGTGTGGGATGTGCCAATGTTGCTGGTTGTGACGACGACAACTTCTGCTGCTGCTGCTGTTGGTGTTGCTGCTGCTGTTGTTGCTGCTGCTGCTGCTGTTGTAATGCCTGCTGTTGCTGCTGCAGCACTTGCAGCTGCACTTGCTGCTCCTTGCTGTTGCTGCTGCCAGGCGCATAAAGCGCTGCATTGTGAAACTTGGGCTTGTATGGCTTGTAATCAATTGATTGCCGATGCTGCGCCGTTGCCGAGTGCAATGTATCCGCTGTTGGTGGCGGTAATGTGCCTGCTGCCGGCGAACCCAGCGGCAGCTGTTGCATATGCTGCGGCAATGGCGGCTGCTGCAGGTACGCGCTCTTCGCAGCCGACAGCGTTGAAGGCGAGGGTGTAGGCGATGCCATCGGCTCGTCGTAAGGCGAATCCGCACGACTGAGCTGCAAGCACAGGCAAACAAGGGGAAGAAAGGAGAATAATGTTAATAGAGAACTAGTAATGTTATGGATATAATGTTACTAACAGTGTATATAGTTAAATATGACATGTTAAGCTTCTGCTGTTAACAGGCTGTGACTTATCGCTGTTTATAACTGAACTGAAGCACCCTATGAATTGCAAAGCTGTTCACAGAATAAACAGACTGTTAAGCATGCCATGTTAAACTCCTGCTGTTAACAGTCTGTTACTTAACGCTGTTTATAACTAAACTGAAGCACTCTATGAATTTCAAAGCTGTTCACAGAATAAACAGACTGTTAAGTATGCCATGTTAAACTCCTGCTGTTAACAGTCTGTTACTTAACGCTGTTTATAACTAAACTGAAGCACTCTATGAATTTCAAAGCTGTTCACAGAATAAACAGACTGTTAAGCATGCCATGTTAAACTCCTGCTGTTAACAGTCTGTTACTACTCGCTGTTTATAACTAAACTGAAGCACTCTATGAATTGCAAAGCTGTTCACAGAATAAACAGACTGTTAAGCATGCCATGTTAAACTCCTGCTGTTAACAGTCTGTTACTTAACGCTGTTTATAACTAAACTGAAGCACTCTATGAATTTCAAAGCTGTTCACAGAATAATCAGAGTATGCCATGTTAAACTCCTGCTGTTAACAGTCTGTTACTTAACGCTGTTTATAACTAAACTGAAGCACTGTTCACAGAATAAACAGACTGTTAAGTATGCCATGTTAAACTCCTGCTGTTAACAGTCTGTTACTTAACGCTGTTTATAACTAAACTGAAGCACTCTATGAATTGCAAAGCTGTTCACAGAATAAACAGACTGTTAAGCATGCCATGTTAAACTCCTGCTGTTAACAGTCTGTTACTACTCGCTGTTTATAACTAAACTGAAGCACTCTATGAATTGCAAAGCTGTTCACAGAATAAACAGACTGTTAAGCATGCCATGTTAAACTCCTGCTGTTAACAGTCTGTTACTTAACGCTGTTTATAACTAAACTGAAGCACTCTATGAATTTCAAAGCTGTTCACAGAATAAACAGACTGTTAAGCATGCCATGTTAAACTCCTGCTAACGCTGTTTATAACTAAACTGAAGCACTCTATGAATTTCAAAGCTGTTCACAGAATAAGCAGACTGTTAAGTATGCAATGTTAAACTCCTGCTGTTAACAGTCTGTTACTACTCACTGTTAAGGCTAAAGAAACCAGTCAGACACTTAAATACTTACAATTTCCACGCTAAGCAGCTCGGAACTGCTGTTGCTCAACTCCCCATCACCATCCTGGTCAGAGAGACCGTCCGCCTCGTGGGCGGGCACGTCAAAGCCACGCATGCGAGCGGCGTGTGAGCGAGAACGGCAGTGTTTGTAGAGATTGCTCTTCGTTTTGAAGGCAATGCCGCAGGTGTCGCACGGATACGGCCGTTCGTTTGTATGGGCACGTATGTGTTTCTGCAACACGGATGGTTTGGCACAAGGTAAATTGCAATAGGGGCAGACATAACGTCCAGGTTTCTCGGCAGGTGGTGTTGTTGTTGTCGTTGCAGCAATTGCATCAACAGCTTGTTGCTGCTGTATTTGCTGTGTTGCTGTGGCAGTAACAGTTGTTGCTACGGCGCCTACTGTTGTTGGTTGCGTTGATTGCTGGTGTTGTGCAAATGTTGCTGGCGATAATGTTGCATTGCTGGCATAGTTACTGTTGCTGTTGTTGTTGCTGAGCGGTGTGCGTGTTCTTGGCGCACCAGCAACATGCTGCTTGCTGCTGCTGTTGTTGTTGTTGTTATTATTGCTGTTGCTGTTGTTGTTGTTGTTGCTCTCTTCGTTTACAAAATTGGCACTGAATTCATTTGTGGTGGTAACATGACCATTGAGCAGCGGCAACACAGTCCCCGCTGCAATTGTTAGCGTTATTGGTGCTGGTGGTGGCGATATGGAGCTATTTGAGGACAACGATGTGGTGCGCACAACATCCGCAGACTCTGCTTCGGTGGTGCTGGCCAAACGTTTGAATTTCTTATGCAAATAACGTAAATTTGTTGAGTTTGTCCAATCGACAATTGTTGCTGCTGTGGCCACATCATCGCCAACAGTTGCTGCTGTTGTTGTTGCTGGCACATGATTGTGGCTGGCTGGTATGGTGTTTGCTATTGTTGTTGTGGCAACATTACCCGATGCACTGCTTGCCACATGCTGTAGCGTCATTTTGCTATCACTTAGGTTCGCTTTATCTCTAGCCTTAAATTCATAATTATTCTCACTAATACTATTATCACTGTGTTGGTTGTTGTTGTTGCTGTTGTGGTTGCTGCTGTTGTGGTTGCTGCTGCTGCTGTTGTTGTCGGCAACTGTTGCTGGCAACTCGTTGAGTTTATCTAATGTGCTTGTACTGTTTACTGTTGTAGTTGTTGTTGTTGCTGTTGCTGCTGCTGCTGCTGTTTTGTTGTTGACTTTGTTGTTGTTTTTCGGTGTTGCTGTTGCTGCAGTTTCGTTGCTGTTGCGATATGTTTGCTTCTTAGTTGTTGCTGCTGCTGTTGCGGCTGCTGCTGCTGCTGTTGCACGTCGCGTGCTGCTCACTTTGTTGTTGCTGTTGTTGTTTTTGCTGTTGTATTGTTTGCTGTTTGCTGCTGTTGTTTTGTGTTGCTTCGCTGTGTTTGTTGTTGCATTTTCCATAGTACTTTCATCAAATTTTGTCGCCTGCGTTGTTTCATCTGCAATAAACAGCAAGTACAATAAAATTAGTTTAGTTATAATGCTGTTAAACCATTTTCCATATTTTCCAGGCTTTATAAATAATACTAAACTCTTGCCAAGGCCAAAACTAGTTCACAACTTTGACTTCATTCAAAATTTATTTGCATTTCAAAGTGGAAATAGTTGAAGACAATTTACCAGCTACCCAAACCCCTACAGCCTGAATTATTCACTTGGCCAACAGCTGTTGTTGGCCCATTTCATCAGAGCCAACTAAAGCTGCTAATATTGCGCTCAATCTTATCAGTGGCCAGCACCAAACAGCTGATAAAGCAATACAAGCCAAAAATGCTAATTGGTCAAAATGTTTTATACAAACTAGGGGAATTTCCTATTGCCAATTTTAAATAATTTGGCTATAAAAAACATTCCAACTTTCTATTTCGCCAAACTGAAATCGAAACTCATCACAAAAGAAACTAAAAAGGAGAAGAAGAAATAATTTATATAAAATATTAAGTAAAGTGCGCTGATTACTGTCGCCTTATCAGCTTTAAATACCCTACGTGTGTGTAGAGTAGGGTATGTGTGCATGTGTGTGTGTGTGTGTGTGTCGCTGATTAGTAAATCCCAGTGAAAAAAATAAATATAAAAAAATAGCACAAATATTCATTCGAGAAGCTGAGAAATGAAACTCACGAGCAACTTGTCTCGCGCGTTAATTGACTTTTGCCACAGACTGTAGTAGTATGCAGTATACAGTATACAGTGGTATACAGTATATACACACACGTAGTCAGTCGAATCCACTCGTGTTTACTTATGTCTTTATCAACAATTTATAATGCTTTAAATAACGTGCGATCGCAAAATAAATACAACAAATAATAAAAGCAAAAAAAAATAAGAAAAAAACAATATAAGGTTGTCCAAAAATTCCATTGATAATGTCGAAGCTGGTTGTTATCAGTTATTTGTGGAACTCGTTGGGTCTGCGCGGTCTACCTGAGTTCGTATTACTCACTCACACAATCGGACTGAATAGAGAGCTTTACCCGATAAGTGGACAATTGTAAACTAACGGGTCTCCAACCCCTGACCATTTCCCACCCCCTTGCTCGCCCACTGTTTTTCCAGCAGTTTGACGTCAGTTTGTTGCCAGTCATTAAACGATTTTCAAGTGTCATACGACGGAGATTAGAAGTGTCGTTTAATTCTAGTTTGGTTTCCTCGCTCACTAACGTTGATTAAGCATCAATTATATAACAGCAGATACAGATACAAATACAGCTACAGCTACAGCTAAATGCTGTAATGGGTCAGAAAAGAGTTCAGGGGGAATCAAGGTTTGGTATGCATTATAAATAGACGTTCAATTCGTGTCAATGGGTCAATTTACCAGGCGCCAAATGGAATTTCCTACAACTGAGAACCCGCTGAGACCCTCGACACTCGGATTCCATGAAATTTCACTCACTCATTCTCTCTGTTCCTCTTCCTCTCTCTCCCTCTCTCTCTCTCTGTCTCACGTACCATGTGCAGGTTGTTTACTAATTCTACACACACACTCACAACACACACTACGAACTTTGTCAAGCTGCTTTGGCGTCTGGTTCATCACGCTACAGTTATGCCATAAAGTATCTCCACACTCAATTGGTCTTAAAATTATTTATAAACACTGCATTTAAGTTTCAAACAAATTGAATAAATAAACGTTGATTTTATGTTGTCACTATGCATTCGTTATCAAAATGAATTAAATTTCTTTAAATTAAAAACAATCTAATTTAGTTTTTATGGCTAGCCATACACTGAGCGATAATGAAACACAACACACACAAGGTTCCTAGTTTAGTTGGAATTTAGCATACGAAAAATGAAATAAAAATAAGAAAACAAATATTTAAATGGCTTTATTAACACGACTTTGACTTTGTTTAGCGATACGTTGTCGACTTTTATTATGAGGCGTTTAGTTTCAATGCTTAAAAGCAGCTCCAAGTTAGATGCACACTGTAATTTGTTCTATAAACTAGCTGTCATAGTACGCACATAGCGAGTAAATATAATAATAATAAAAATTATTTACAGATTACACTCGCACATGCAATTGTCATTGCATCTTCTCTCCCTTTTCCCTTTCCCCTATCTCTCACACACTCGCTCACTGTGCAAAGTGCAATTTGCAAATATATTTAGCTGATTATTAAGCTTAAACGTATGCATAATGGATGCGTCTGGTCACACTCTGTGAAATTGAGCAGTCTACGTCACATAATGGCATTCGCTAGCTCGCTCTCCCGCTTAGTGCACGCCCGATTGACGGCCTCTCACTCACTCACTCACTCACACGTGCCCCACTCACAAAGCAAAACACACATACAGCCTCAGTCATGCACACACACACGTATACACCACCCACATGCCAATGTGTGTAATAAGCACAAGGTAGGCAATATACGGCGCCACTGTCTGTCAGGTCAGGCTTCTACGTCACATTTGCATCAGCAAGCAAGAAAAACACAAAACAAAAACAACAACAAAACAAGTGACAAGTAAAACACACAAGCTTGGCTTTCAACCATTTTTAGCAATCGTAAATTTGTTAGCGGCAAATGAATTGTTCACTCAAGCATTCCAAGATTCCGTTGGAATGGGTAAAGCGCGATAAAAATTCGCGGAAATGATACGGAATTCGAACGAACCCAAAAAGTCTGATAAAATATAAAAATACGAAAAAATGATGGGCAAGGAAATGACAAACTAAACAAAAACGGCAGCAAAATACAATGATGAGCACACACGCACACAAACACGCACAGGCACTGACACAGTCACAGTTACAAACACAATCACATTATTCACTCACTCCACTAACAGACACAAGTTATTTGCATTGAATATTGAATAGTGCAATATGCAAAACTTGTCGTACCTGTGACTCAATCGCTCGCTGTGAATATCAATTGTAACTGGAATCGATAGTGACAGTTATCGATAAACCGCAACAATATCGGGGGACTGTGCCAAACGGTTGAGAATGAAAACCGAAAATATGACGGGAATACAAAAACAAAGTGTCCATCGACAAGGCGCTCGCGACAACGAACGAGCGACCAGCGAGCATGAAACAGTTAAAGACAACTAGACGAGGCAAGCTGAAAAATTCATTCAAAGACCAGTGCCCAAGTGGCAAAAGCAACAGCGGCGGCGGCGGCAGCAGCAGCAGCAGAGAAGCAATAACAACAAAAACCAGACAAATCAGTACGTGTGTGTGTGTGTGCGAGTGCGAGAGTGTGCAAAAGAAAACGAAGAAGCGACGCGACGCGACTAACTGGCGAAAGAGCAGCGCGAAAACAAAAGCACACACAATACACACAATACTCGAAAGCCCAAAGACAGGCAGCGCACAATACGACCAGAGCAGCGCAGCAGCAGCAGCAGCAGAAGCAGCGACACGAGCAGAAATGAGCAAAAAATCGTACAATAATCAAATAATTGAATGGGCCCAGGGAAGGGCTGTGGCGGAGGTGAGACAACAAAACGTCAACGTCGCATACCGCAGTATTCGCACACTCGCACTCTCGCACACTGTTGCAATTGTCAATCAAAAGTAAGCACAGGGTCGGCTGACGCTGCTGAGAAATGATCAAATCAAGCAAAAACGTAGCCCCCAACAACAATAATAATAACAACAAAAGCAACAGCAGCAGCAGCAGCAGAAATAACAACAACAACAGGTGACGTGAAGTGGGGGAACACAACACGAAGACTGTCGCCAGTTCTGGTAGCCGCGCTATTGTTGATTACGTACGTACAACTACACAAACGCACACACACATACACAAACTCAAAGCAGAAACATGTACGTGTGCGCCACGCCATAAACACGCGCACACACACATACGCAAGCCCCCCACCAATAAATACATATGCGAATTTTTGCTGACTAAGGAAGGTCTGGGGAGCACCAGCAGCAACGACGACGAAACGATAACAACAAAAGCATTTAAAACGTAGAAACACAGCACAAAACGTAGCAGTGGAAAAAAGTGATAATAAAATAATAATTGCTACACACACCAACACACATACGCTCTCGTACATGCATATGTACGTAGTACGTACGTATGTATATCTGTATGCTTGTGTGTATAAACGACGCGATCGTGTGAGAGCGCCAAATCGCTAGAGTTGCCGCAGCTGTCTACACACGAATGAAGAGTCTCCCCTCCCCACTCTTCAACCCATCACACTCGAGTGGAGCACGAGCAGCCATGTGGCGGACTATGTATGTAGCCTGTTTTCAATACTACTCTTACTCAGCCCACTGTGTACCGTACACTTATGGCCATTTAATTAAGTCACTAGGTTTCGCGAAAATATTCTTTGTTATTACTATTGCTTTAAAAAACAAAAACTGAACTGCTGATTACAGTTAATGTTAAATGTCAATGCTATTTAATATTAATAAAATATATTTTTAGAAAAACATTAAAAAAGGTTTTAAGAGGGGACTTATTTACCTATTTCAAAATAATTATTAATTTCAAAGTTTATTTTAAAAAATAATTAAAAAATAAAATATGAATCTCAGCTGTTAAATTAAAACGGTTCTTAATTGCCATTTGCTTCATTTAAAATGACTTAATTGTATGAGCATGAGTGTAAGTAGTATGTACATATACAAGCAACATGACTAATCCAAACAACTTGACAACACTGTCGCCGTCGTTGCCGCTGGCGTCGCTGTGACCGAGCTCTGACGCTGCCTGCGCTTTGCTTTTGTGTATTATATTGAGTCAATTCACAAGAAACGAGGAAACCCGCCATCATCGTCGTCGTCGTAGGTTTTGTTGTTGTTTGCATTTGTTTATATTTATGTGAGAGTGGGCATGTTTGCGTTTGCGTACGTGTGTGCGTTTGCGTGTATGTGTATGTGTGTGTGTGTCAGTCAGTCGGCGTGTCTGTGTGTGAGCATGAATCAAGCTAAAAATTTTAATAATTTTGCTCGTTTTGTTGTTGCCTGCTGTTGCTGCTGCTGCCCCCGGTCTGGCTGCAAACGAGTTTAGCTTGTTGTTGCTTGAGTGCTGAGTGCCGAGCGTATGTATGTATGTATAAATTGCATGTGTGTACGTGTAAGTGTACATGTACGTAGTATAGTATGTGTGTGTGTGTATTTGAGTTAGTTAGTGAGCTTGCTGCTGGGTCTGGCAATTGGGGCCTGTGTTTTGGACAGTGCTACTTGTTTTCATCGACGCGGGCGATGATATGACACCAACACAAATGCAACAGCCTCTTGGAGCTTTCTAGAGCGCGCTTGATAAGCGCTTTATTTTCTGCTCTCACTCTGTATCGGTGAGTCTCGCTCTATCTCCTGGTATTCGCTGTAGCCTATGACGTATTTGCAAGCTAGCTGTTGGTGTTGTTGCTGCCGCACTCAGCAACACTTGAGTGTTTGTCGGAAATCAAATTAATGCGATTAAGCAGTGCTAACGATCGTCGACGCTCTTCTTTTCCACTCCTCCTTCTCTTCCTTCTTACTCTTCTTCTTTTTCTGTTGCGCGCTGACCACAAAAGGCAAAGCAATTACATATGTATTTGTGTAGATACATGCACATATACAAATACACAGTCACTCGCATGCAACTGTTGCTGATAATTTAAAAAGTTGGAGCCAGTGTTCCCACTCCTAAGTTTTGTTATGTTTACTTTGAAAGTGCTTTACAGTGGCATGAAATCAAACAAATCGTGCTATCAAAATAATACACAAGAAATTCGCAATAATTTCGCTAACAATTGATATACATGTATGAAGTTGGAAAAGTAAAATTTGGTTTTAGATAACAATGAATTTTCCATTTAACTGATATTAGTATTTCTGTGGAAGAGGTCAAGGTACGCACACATATACACTTTAACTTAAACACACTAACTCGATAAGATATGTACTATTTATCATGTGGCTGAAAGTGAACCCCGAACTATAAAGATAATATATTAATATTGTTCTGGATAAATCTTAACATGTTTTTCTTAAAGATTTAACTCGCAGCTACAGTTTACTTAGACGGACACTCATACTAAACTGAGACTAAATTCGTATGATCTTAATTAGTAGACAGATTGTTCTAATCTGTGAAAAATCTCATATGAGTAATGATTTGAGATTTGCGCATATATCTTAACATATATCTATTATGTAGAACGCAGAAGTGTTCAGAAGATTTTTGTCGAAATTAGTTTTTCTGGCGCGGAAATTCCCAAAATGTTTGACGTCAAGAAAATATTTGTAAATATCTATTAGAAATTCGCCTTAAAATCTCTCACCAGTGCCAAGGTTCCAATTTAAACATATATATCTCTACCTATATCCAATTATTTACTCAAAATATTCTGTATACTATATATATATTATATATGTTTGTGTATATAGAAAACTGACCGATTCCTTGGCACTGCATTTTGAAATCATAGTATAGATTTTATACAATTATTTATATCTATAAATTAAATGTATATTATCAAATGCAATTCGATGATTTTGAGGCGATAATCAAAAACCAAAAATATATATATTCGGAATCGGAAATACATATATTTCAATACTTGTTCTATTCAATTGCCCAATAAACCGAGAAATATACAATTTCGCTAGAGAAATCATTTCAAATTGCGTTGAATTTTGAAAAGCAGAACGGAAAATTAGAAAATTGCCTTAATAACAAATGTTTTGAAACAAGTTCAAAGCGACCACAGACCAATTCTACGTATAATTGTTCAAAATAAACATAAATAGAAGACTTTCAGTTCAGTTCAGTTTGGTTTAAATTTAGAATTCTGCGCCAAAAAGTGTTAAATAATTGCCAGCCAACAATTTTTTTTTTTGTTTACATACAAAAACATCAGAAATCAAGCGGAAAACACGAAAAAAAATCATAAATTCGATTATATGGGCATATATAAAATCGGGTATGTATAGCTATCGACGATTTATATATTTCTTTTTAGCTATTTTTTTTTGTTTTAGTCTATTTGACTTTTGCTTTCTCCCTTTTGCTGGGGAATTTCATTTAATTTGAATTTTCTGTTTTTCTATTTCCACTTTTTGCCGATTTTAAACAAATAGAAAATTTATTTTTAAACGAACAACTACGTAAGACGACATTCAAGTGGTTTTGTTTTTTTTTTTTTAGCCAGTACGCAATTTATCTCTAGGTTTTTGGCTTCTAGCTATTGTTATAATTATAGACATGTCTATTGGCATTTTGTTTAACACATTTTGGTTGGCCATTTGTGTTAATTTATTTTCCTTTGACAAACAACAACAGCAATAAAAATGTTTGTATTTTTTTTAAATAAATTTTCTTTCATTTATTATAGATTGTTAATTGTGAGAGAAAGAAAAAAACCCTCCGGAAGTAAGGGTATTCCCAGTGTTTGTCAGAAATGTCACGAATTGTTTATAAATAATTGTGCTCAAAGTCATTTCTTTTTTGGGTAAAATGAAATTAGTTGATTCCAAAAAAAGTTGAATACATTTTTAAAGCCAAACAAAAGTGTGAAGATACATAATAATAATAATAATAAAGATTCTTTTATTTATATATTAGTGTATAAAATTGTATTTCTGTGGGTTTGGTGGCATTTGAAGGACGGAAATGCCATGTATTTGTGTGGCTTTGAGTGTGTGCCGATTTTTGCATATTAGCAAAAAAAAGAAGAGAAAACCAAAATTGAAATAAAACCAAAACAAAAAAGAATAGCCAAGTATATTTTGGGTATTTGGAAGCGGTAATACCCTTTCTTTCATATGTATAAAATTTATGGATTTCCCTGTGACTGTTTTCTAGCAAAAAAGTAAATTTAAAGACTTTCTTTCCTATAAACTGTATTTATTAAAAAATTTTAAAAGTTAATAAACCCAAAGACAAATATAGTGTATAATTATATGTTTTAAATAAAAAACGCTTACGTAGCGTGCACAAAATGCTTGCCAAACTGGTATTTTTGTTAATTTTCCCTCCTTTGCTGCTCGCCCTCAACTAAAGAGTTAAACAAATATCTATAGTTAATGATATTAGATAGAAGTGTGTGTGTGTTGTGTGTGTTTGAATGATCATGTTCACGCTTGAATGAACAGTTAAAATTGTTTTCGACGCAAAATTATCATCGTCTAACTGATGGATTTTGTGCGCCCACGCAGCGTTAGAATATTGTATCTGTATCTGAATATTTATGTATATCGTACGCTTGCTACGTATCAAGTATCTTATATCTTGAATCTGTTGTCAAGGTCAGGGGTTGCCTAAGCCCAGACCGAGAGACCCATAAACATGTGTCGTAATTCTTGTTTCAGGGCATTCCTCAAAACCTCACACGCACACTCACACACATACACATATAGAAGCTGATACCGAAATACTCTCGTACACACCGATAGGCCATAACTGTAACTGTTGCATGCTTAATTGTTCTCACAACACTTCAAGAGGGACATTTCTCACACACTCTTTCTCATTCTCTCTCTGTTGCTGTCCAAACTGCTAGGCTGAGTGCTTCAGTTACACACACATGTACAAACATACCCCACAGAGCAGCGTTGTCTTTTGTGTTATGCTCTTAAGTGGATTTCCACCTTTCGTCTCATTGTTTAGATGCTTTGTTCTATGCCGTTTTGCCTGCCCTTTCGCAGTGTCAATGACGTTGCATGTCTTTTGTCTCGCTCGCGCTCACATCAGCAGAGTCGTTGTAGACAGCGTCGCCGTCGCTGTTGTCGACGGCAGGTATCCTGGCGCCGGCTTAATTTACGTTTGTTCATGCATTCAGGTAGTGGAACAGAGAGAGAGAGAGAGAGTGGTAGTGTGAGAGAGCAGAGTATTTAGTTCAAGTCCAATGTGTTCCTTATTGCAGCAACGTGAAATTGAGCGCACAGCATGACACATGCTTATGCATTCACACCCTCACTTCACTCTCTTTTAGTCGCATTCGCTTGTTCCCTTTCGTTTACACGCTATGCAAGTATTGCCTGCTGCTATGCTGTTGTTGCTACTCACCCGAGCACATTTGTTGTTGTTGCTTTGAACTCAGAAGAGGCAGAAGATGAGCAGACCTCAAAATCAAAATCACGACGCCACAAAAGCAACTACAACTACTACAGCGGGGGTTGCCCTGTTTATTGTTGTCGTTGCTGTGCTTCTTCTTCTCCTTCTTTACTTTGTTGTTATCGTTGCTGTTCTTTTTGTGGCGCGCTACAAAACGTCGCTGCTGTCGCCGCTGTCTCTGCCAACGTCGTTGCTTTGGCTTTGACTTTGTTTATTTTGAATTTTCACAAAATTTCTTGGAATTCCTGAACTCGCACACTACACGCTAATAACGATTTGTTGCTTTTTATTTTCTAATTAAATATCGCTTCACAGCACAGCACACACAAAACAGGCAAACCAATACACACAAACACAGAACTCGCAGTCATACACGCACTCAAACGAAACGTAATGACTTTTGCACTTTGTATTTTGAATATTTGATTTATTTGCATATTATGACATTCATTTTCATTCGTTTCGCATGTACAACGACTCAAACTTTAACTCAATCTAGAAAAAACTCACTTTGCCATTTGGTTTTTGCTTTTGCTGCCGCTGTGATCTAATTTGATTAATGCAAAACTTGTTGGGGACGCACTGTCACTCGAATTCGCATTCGAACTCTCGCTCTCGCACTCGCAATCGTTGTCGTATTTTCGCCTACACGTTGCCCGTTGTTGTAGTTGAGTTGTGTTGTGCCGTTGTTCTTTTGTGGTTTCTTATTATTTGCTATTTGTTTATGTTCACTACACTCTCATGCCCGTGCCTATTGCTGTGTTCGCTTTTCGCTGCGTTCCGTTCCGTTCCGGGCAGGCCAACTTAACAGCACGACGTTCGATCTTCGAATGTTCGATCAACTGTTGCTACTGTTGTTGTTGCTGCCTGTCGACGTCACCGTGTATGTGAGCGGCTGCGGTTATTTTAACAGTGCGCCCAAGGGGCTCACCTTCTGTTAGATAAATTCCTTTCTCTTTTAAGCTATCGCTGTGTACCTAAAACAATTAATACTGTCGACGGCGTGTTAAGACAAACTTATATGGTTTATTTTACGATTTTATTTAAAGTCATATATTTAGACTTTTTTTTTTTAGTTATGCTTTAATTGAAAGTTGAACATTTTCTTAAATACTGTTGAAATTTTTGCACTATTTTAATTGTTAATTTTAAATTAGAAAAAGTTTAATTAATTGAATTAACTTATGCCACAGTCTGTGGTATTTGTAGCATTTAATGTGTGAACTCTGCTCGGCTTGACATACCCAACCCGCTACAATTTTAAACCGGCCCTGGGCATGATACGTACAAGCATATGTACTGCCCGCCGCCGCAGCGCCGCCAACAGCAACGAAACCAAGAACAACAACCACAGCTAGTCAGCAAGTGCCAAGTCGTCGGCTGTTGCGCGTCGTGCTCGTTGGTGCTGTGTATAAGTATGCGTAAGCTGTTGCCTCTGTGTTAATGTGTGTGTGTGTGTGTGTGTTTGTGCTGTGTTTCTTACATATGCTTCGTCTGCTTGTTGCTCAGGGAAGCCCCAAAACACCCCGCGCGCAAATTCTTCTATTGTTGGTGTTGTTAGTGTTTGTTGTAAGCCTGAGCAAAAGCGAATAAAAGAACTCACTGGGGCTGTTATGCTTAAATGAGTGAGCGCCGCCACGTTCTTGGCTTATTAGATCAATTGACTTTGTTTTTGTTTTCTATGCTGTTTTATTTATTTACTTTTTTTTTTTCATATATTTTATTTCTTTTCTTTAGTGCGCCATTTTCTGATGCGTTGCTGAGTTTGGGGTGGTGGCTGACTAAATATTTCTTGCTCTCTTTAACGGCTGTACAGTTTTTGCGTTAATTTATATGAGATTCATTTTTGTTATTTTATTTCTTGCGGCATTCGCAAATTTTTGTTGTTGTTGTAGTTTGGGTGGATGAACATGCGAGTTTGGTGTTGATTGATTTTTTTTATTGCCCAAGTGTGAGTGCCAAATATTTGGCTGCTGATAATAGCTGTTTTGAAACGTTATTTGGTGCGACAGGAAGATGCCGTTTAATTGATTGTGTATCAAGTACAGTTACTATCGCGATTAGTTATCGGAAGCCAAAAAAGGCCCAAACTCGCCTGAATACAATAATTGTGTAATTGTGATAATTGCCCCACTGTACACGATTGTTTTGTTGATAACACTAGAGTTGCGAATCTAGCGATAATACTATCTATATAATCTAGACTTTTTATAACATCTTAAGTGATTTAAAAATAACAAGATTTCCTAAATGACTTTGTAGTTGATTTGATCTCTCTTTAATTATTAAAGGGTATTGCATTTATTTTACTTTGCACTTTGCTGTTGCTGTTTCTTATCACACTACTATCAATGGCATGTACAATAATGAGCTTGTATTTGTATTGTATGTGCTATCGGCAAAAATAAAGTAACTGCAATTGACTTGACAACAACAGCAATGAATTAGCGTGGACTCTTTGTCTAGCCAAATATCAAACGCCAATCGAACGGAAGCCAATCGATAAGACGATGTTATCGACGATGCATAAACTCAAATAAACAGAAATAGTTTAAATATGCATGAGTGTGTGTGTGTACATATTTAGACAGTTGACGTACGATAAGGCTCGACAGCAACACCGTTGATGATATCACAAAAAAGGTAAACAATCTAATCAATAAACACAATAAAACCATGACGAACGGGCTAAGCACTCAGCACTGTGATACATACACACACACACACACACACACACACACACACACACACACACACACACACACATACAGCTATACATATAGATGTAAATTAACATTTGTATGTAATGTGAAGAATCCTCTCGCTGCGCTGCTCTTATGCACGCGACGATTGATTACAGGCAATAAAACGTCTTTCGAACCGTTTGACTTAAAAATAAACATAGACACTCACACACACACGAACACATGCACAACAATTAAGACAGCTGTGTGAGTGCGAGTGCGAGCGCAAGTGGCTTCAAAGCTACAGAGTTGACGACGTCTTATTCATTCACGCATTGGGTAATCGATATACAAGCACACACACACATGCATATGCAACGTCAGCCGCCAAATGAAACCATTAAGCGCAACATAAAGCAGAGCCGAGTGAGAGTGAGAGAGCAAAGCGGCATAAGAGAGAAACAAGCTGAACGAAGAGACAAAGAGAGGGGAAACATTGCAACCAGAAGCTACGATCGAGCAGTGCCGCCAAAGTGGCGACTTCAGTGCAGACGGACAAGCAAAGCACAAACAATCAGTGGAGCCAACACAACATGAATAACAACAACAACAAAGACGACGACGTGATCATGTCTGGACAGTTCAGCAATGCTGGCGACGTTGTCGGCTCCAACTTTGTTATTATTACCGCTCGCTTGTGCACATGCCCCTCAAAAGAAAAAAAAAACTGCCCACGATTTGAATGTTATTGTTGTTGTTGTTGCTGCACTCGTGTTGTTGCTGTTGATTTTGAAAAACAGGTTTGAACTCTTAACGTCTGGGGATCGGCCGCAGGCAACGCTAGCGTCGACGTTGCGTCGATATTAAACGTAATCAATAGAGTTAACTTCTTTAATTGAGCAGCAACGACGTGAAACGCACGAAAGCGAAGCGACAATCAAAACTAATTGAATGTACATATGGCAAAAAAAAAAAACACAACTAAGAGAGCAGAAGAAGACGGGAGGCAGCAGATGACGAGAGGAAGAGCAAGCACCCACTTATAAGTGTAAGCACACATACACACGCGTTCATGTGTGTGTGTGTGTACATATGATGACCTGTTGAGCTTTGAGCATTGTTGTCTGTTTATTTATTTTATTTTTCGTTTTTGCTCAATGAGTTGGGCAAAAGTTGAGCGGGTGTCAAAAAGCTTTGACAGGCCAAAGTCTGGATTGCGTTACGCCTCATAAGCTCACACGCACTCACACACACAGGCACATACACGCACAAAACTAGCGAATCATGTTGCGGCTAATTAAACATTGCATAATTTTGAGCGTCATTTTATTTAATGCGTGAGCAAGATTATTCAGATACAAAAGAATCTTTTATTTTATGTTTTATTTATTATTCTCTTGATGTTACTGTTAGTTTGGGAAACCCGCAGCTTGATTAATTCCATTTGTTATCGTGTGTCTCGTGGCCTTTGCTCCAAATTTTGTGGGCGTTATTTATCTGTCATAGCAAATAGGGCCGCTATTATGGCTCAGACCGTTTGGGAGGTCGGCTAAAGTCTATTTTCTATGCGTCAGCTGTGTACTATAAATGTGGACCTTAGTCAACAATATTAGTCAAGTCAGTACAAACTTTGTCAGTTGAGTCAAGTGGCCAAAAGAGCTGGAAATGTATCTATGGGTGTGTATAAGTGTGTGTGTGTGTGTGTCTATCTACTGTGTACTAGATACAAATAGAGCTAAGACCGAGACCGAGTCACAGTTGACGGTCGTTTTAAACACACACACATACAAATGTAGATACAATGACACACAGATACACAGGCCACTAAAGTTGGCTATTATAACACGTTGATTGCTCATTTGTTGACAGGCAACGTTTGCTGTGGGTCTATTTTAAGACAAAAACAGGAAAAAACATGTAAAAATGCTAAGGCGATCGATAAAAATGTTATACGACTGTCGAATACCCTGCAGTGCACTAAAAAGCAGCTTAAGTGGTTATAAAAATCAAAACAAACAAATTAAAATTATTGTATGAGTAATGCATACCCTGTAATATACTTAAAAGTTTCTAAAAGGCTGAAACTCTCATTAAAAAAAGTTTTTTTAAGTGAAATATTTGAGTAGCTAGGTGTACCTTTTTAACAGGGTATAAACAGTGTCAATTTCGGTTAATATCTGCACAATTTCAACTAGGCAAAGCCCCGACAACAACAGCAACAGTAACAGTATTGAATATATATCTATATATATTTGTATCTATATATATTTGTGGCCGTATATAGTATATGTATGTATAAGATACAAACATATCTCAGTCTATGAATGACGATGGCTGTCAGCCCATAAAACTAGTATGTAGAAGTAACAACAACAGCAACAACATTCTCTAAGTGCGCGCACGTCATGAGCATTTGCATATTTGTATTTCGTATCTACGTATCTACACATACGTGAAATGTATCTGCACTCATAGCGATTGGACATTGGCAGCTGGCTGTGATTGCGATTGTGATTTCGATTGGCGATTGCGATTCATATGGTGATTGAGACTGTGACTGTGACGATGACGGTGACTATAACTGACAATAGAATGATAGACGGATTGACTGACTGATTGACTGACTGTTGAATTGCGTTAACAAATTCACAGCAGGAAACTGGAAAGCGTGCGAAACGCACAGAAAACTACATGAATCTTCAAATATCCACACAGTCTGCTATATAAAAACATTTAAAAGATTTCAATTGCTAAATCTATTTGAAATATAATTTATTGGTTAATTGTGTATTTAAAATTGTTAAAAATAACAACCAAGCCCTTGTTTATATTTAAATCTAAATGTACTGTGAATAATGCCTTTATTTTATTACTAACATTACAAATTGCTACTTTTATACAGCTCTAAATAAAAGCGTTTATTAGCTAAACATCAGATTAAACAGTAAATTAAATATAGTAAATAAAGAAATAGATTTTTATTGTGTATTTTTATGCTCAACTGAAATGATTGAATTTAATTTTGTAGTTTACACAATTTATTCATGTGTAATAATGCCTAATAGCGCTTTGTTGTAAACATTTATTGGGCATATTTAAATAATTTTGCGTTTAGAAAATGCGCAAAATAAAACTCAGTAGCTCAGTGTGTGCGTTCAGCAGCACCACAGACGTCTGCTAACATGTGTGTGCTGCTGAATGGCCTCACCATGAGTGCGAGTGGGCTGGCGAGTGAGTGAAAGAGGGTGAGCGTAATGTGAGCGGGTGAGCGGGAGAGCAAGTGTGAGTGAGTGTGTTTGCTCTCTGGCGTCGCACTGCGTTGTTCTATCGCTCGATTGCTTTTGCTTATAGTTTCGCTGTGTTGCTCTGTGAGTTCAATGTGTTGTTGTCGTTGTTGTAACTGTTGTTCTTGCTGGTGTGAGTGCATGTGTGTGTGCTTCTGGCTCTGTCTCTGCTTCGGTCGCTGTTGCTGCCTTGGCGGCTGCTGCTGATTGGGAATCGCCAGTTGGGCGACTATGCACACATGCATACACATACATGTGAAGCACGCACAGACCACGCACATACGTGTAAAGAGAGAGCGAGAGAGAGAGAGCGAGAGACATTCCTTGCAATGAAAACGCTTTTATAAGTATCACAAACGGACAAGTAAATAAAACGATCGCAGACTTGCGACGCCAATGAAAATATGCTGTGAATGTTCAGCTGCTGCTGTTTGTATCTGTAGTTGCAGTTGTAGTTGTATCTGTGTATCTGCATCTTTTATTATACACATTTGTTGCTTGGCATATTTGCATTTCTACCAGCTGTTTGCAGCTCAAAGATACAAAGATACTTTGGTGCGCTAGCAGCAGTAGACAGCAGCGAGACAGCTTAATGACTTGCGTCAATGGATTTGCTCAGCTTTTTACCTGTTCTCTCGAACAACAGCAAATCTGCAAATCCCAGACAAAATGGCATCATTAAAATTACATTTTTAGCGGGTAAAACCCATAAAATCATCAATAGAAACTTAATCTGACTTGGCTCAGCGAAAGATACGCAGGAGTAGGAGTAGCTGAAATGAAAAAGGATTTTAAAGCCACTTGACTGCAGGCAGGCAGCAGGTTATTAAACGGCCGCTTGACAGGCTTTACTCTAGTCCGGCGCTGTCCCTTTATTTTTCGGCACAGGTAGCCGATCCTGGCTCAATTGCTTCTGTGGAAAACCCCAGTCGATGTCATTGGCCATTTATAGCCATAGTTAGTGTTACCCTAAACGGTTTAAAGGCCAAACAAAGTGCAACTCAATATGCTTGCTAGCACTAACACACACAGAGGGACACACAGCGAGTCCTTGCTGCACTTGTCCTAATTAGATTTGAAGTGTTCTTGGAATAGATGCGTAGATACACATAGAAATGTGTGCTAAATATACTAGAAATCAATTAAGCAAGTTTATAGGGCTAAGCGTAAGTTATAGCCATTTAAATTTCACCTGAGTTCAGCGATTAGTTCATTTATTATAAAGTTACTGCTCTGTAATTTATTCCCAATTTCTTATCACTGCCCAGCAAATACATTTAAAAATAAACTATTTTCATTATTTACTTATTTAATTACCTGCCTTAATTACTTAACTTTTATGCCATACAAAACTAAATATAGTTAATTTAAATGCCATTTGGCGAGACTTGTTTTTGGGGCCCAATCTTAATTTGCTTGCCCTCAAAAGTGTACAAAATTTGATATCAAAGCTGTGAGTACGTCACGTAGTCGCTTATCAGTGGCGATTGATAATGAAAGTGAAATGGCAAAGGCAACAAAGTGGAAGAAGCAGCAGCGTGCTAAGTAAATAAAAGCCCATAAGTCTACGGGTGTGTGTGTGTGCCCGTGTGTGTGTGAGTGTGTATTAACCATAATCTTTTGTTGATACGCATTAAATTGTTTATAAGAATACACAGACTTGTATCACTTTCCATTGGCAACGCATATTTTATTATTATATTTATTACTTTATGGTAAGAGTGTGTGTGTGAGTGTTGGTGTGAGCGGTGGTGTGTGTGTGTGTGTGTGCTTGTACTTCTATCATGAATCACGCCATTCGCTTTTTTATCAACTCGCATAGAGTCTATTATATGCAGACACAGATACAAACACACACACTTCCACACTTACTTCCCCTCCACGCACGCATTTTTATCAATATCGCCGAGCATTGACATATATACTCTATATATATGGAGTATAAATGGTTGTAATTGCCTGGTGCTTGTCAGGCCCATAATAACTGTATTAAACGGTATTACCCAAGTCCAAAAAAAACTGGCACAGCGGCAAGAGAGTGGGAGGGAGTGAAAGCGGGCAAGGGGAGGCAACTGGAGTGAGCCAACTGATAGACAAAATGTTCAGATACAATTTGAAGGTCAGCAATGTGAGTGGTTTTTGTTGTGTGGTTTACTTTAGTCACTAGCAGAGACAGGCTGATAATTTTACTTTCTTTACGGCCAACAAATATTAGACTGATATTCCCAATGAGTCAGTTGGTAGATAAATAACGGTAAATTCCCAATCAATCACACACTTAAACCCAAAAAGGAAATGCATAAAAAGTTTACATTTATCGATAGACACTATCGATAGTTTTTTCCACATTTTCCGCCCCACTTACCCTTAAGTTTCTCGCGCGACGTTTCCAAAGCATTTTTACGCGAATTCACTGTGGATTCTGCAATTAAAAAAATAAATAAATAAAATTAATAAATAAGAAAAATTTCTATAGAAACAAAAGTGAGTGTAAAATGGTGAATTTTCTGCGCTGAAAATGCAAATGTTTTCATTAGCTGTTGCCAAATAAAACAAAAGAAAAGTCTGCTTAATCTATTATTTAGACTATATAGTACTATATACTATGCTATGCTAAATGTCGAGGCCCCCACGCATTGACACTGACATTTCACTTTCGTGACGTCAGCAGAATAGAAAAACCCCTTACAACGCCGCCCCAACCACCTCCCACTGCCCAACCCAAACGATTGGTCGAAAAGAAAATACGTTGAGAAAAGTGTTGCTGCCATTTTCCATTTGGCAGACGGAGGCCAAGTAAAATACATAGAAAATTATGCATATAAAGTATTTTAGATATATACCCGATTTATATATGTGTATATACATACAGCTGGTTAAATGTTTTTGCGCTGTTTTGCTAATTTTAAATGTGTGTCTGCCTGGCGCAGTCAGCTACATAAGTATCTACGTATCTACGTATCTACGTATCTACGCACACACTGAACTGATCTGAACTGAACTGAAATCTTTGAGTATTTCGTTGAAATAAGTTTTTGTCTACCAAACTTTGCCAAAAACAAAAAAAAAACGCTTAGACAATGTTTAATGGGCTAAAAATACCATCGAATTGCTTTGCGAATTGTGGCGAAATTCCCAATGAAGGCACAAAAAAAAAGCAAATCTTAAAAATAGCTATATGGTACATAGCTATATGCCATACACATACTATATCTTCTATATAGATTGAAAAACGCTTATTGTTTGCTTGATTTATGTGGAACTTTGTGTGTTTCTGTTGGGCAGACACTTTTTAGTGACGCACTTTTGCATATCCATCATTATTTCACATTCCAAGGTATTTAAGTTTTGACTCATGTTAGTAATACCCTGTAGTTTGGCAACTCTTGCGCTGTAGTCAACTCGACAGACAAGTTGCCTTATCAAATCGCATTTGCTTATCAAAATAAATGTAGGCAGCTTATATATATAATACACACAGGGTAGTTTCAAGTCTATAAAGTTTGGCATTTTCATTTATTTGCAGCAAATAATAAGCGTAGAGGGTATGTTTAAGTCGCTCAGTCGTTACCTTCCGCTGCCTTTGTGGGCTGCGTAGTTGGCTGCCTTTTGCACAATTTGTGGTCGTACTTTTGATAAGCATAAGAACATATATGTCTATATATGTTTATATATATATAACACAGACTGTAGCGTAGATTCTCTATGTGGAAAGCGCGTAATTACAAAATACACTGCGATTAAAAGCGGTCTTATCGCTGCTCTGTGGACTGTTGTAAAATGAATGTATGCAAACACACACACTCAAACACACACACACACACACTCAAACACACACTCACTGCTCGTACGTTAATCGCACTTTTGTGAGCCGCACTTTGAACACTTTGGATCTTTTTTGATAAGACGTAATGTGAACGCCTCAGCGTATGCAATGATTTATTTCAGCTGCATCTCTACTGCCTACCCAACTGTAAGATACCCTGTATTACTAGTTAAGCTTATAGCGCTTACGTAATGTTTATTTTACACACTCTGTGACGTCATGAACGCATATTACTCATACAAGTTTATAATTGCCATACGGTCGCTCTGACTGTCTAGCTGCGCATGCTGAGCTCATTCACTACACACATACAGACACTTACTCACAGTCATTCATGTTAATTGTTTTTATTAACATTTGCGGCAACAATTAGCGACAATTCGCAGAAGCAGCAGGCGAAAAAGCAGCATTAAAGAACGCGACAATAAGCGGCTTCCCCAGCACACGCATGCACGCACACAATTACACACACACACACCGATGCTTGCCCACTCACTCGCATGCAAGCTCTGCAGCCAAACTGGTTGCTTGGAGCCTGACAACACAACCAGTTTTAAATTGAAGCAAAGAGAATTGAAGCTTAAAGCGCATAAGCTAATGATGATCATGTTGATAATTATGATGATGACGCTGGCATTGCAAAATTTCCGCCATATTAGAGCCACTCTCTTGCTCTGCTTGGCCTCTCTTCTTCTCAGCCTCTGCTTCAGTTCTGCCTCTGCTTGGCTCTCCTTGTGTGCTTGATGCGCTTGTTTCCGCCATTGTCCGTCGCTCTGTCCGCATTGCTCACTTGCTGCAGAGACGCCAACAAGTCGGCGGTCATAAACTACTGCGGCAGGTGGTAAAGCCAAAGCGGAAGAGCCAGAGTGCGAGAAAGAGCGAGATAGAGATAAGCAGGGAATGTCTACTGCTCTTCTTCACTGAATGATGCGTGCACAAAATTGCGGCTGATTTTTTTTTCTTTCGTTTTTTTGTTTTGCTACCTGCGGTCACAACTTTGGGGCTTTTTCTCGATTCTTCGTTCTTTTTTGTAGCTTTTTCCGATTCTTTGCGCTTCTTGCGCTTCTCTGTGGGCTTTGGGCAGCAGCTGCCATGAATTGCTGAGTCCCTGGTCGCTGCTTTAATTTGCATGCAGACGTGTCTACTTGCAGTGCGCTTACCCTAAGTTAAAATTGCTAGGGTATTTAATTAGGTATTAAGTTTATACATTTTAATAGCATTTTTTATTAAGTAGGCAAACATTTAATCTGTAAAAACTAAATCGTTTACACAATTCTTCTATAAATTATGTTATTCATTTTCTTTATTCACCCTTTTTCTACTACACATTTTTTATTTGCTTTTCTTGAGTCGGAATTGTTTGCGTTTCTCTGTTGTTTATGAGATAAGCTAAAGTTACCGTAAATATAAAATTTAATCTAAACAAGAAATCCTTCTATTCACATGACTCACTAGCGCACCCGTTAGTGTTGCTCTGCTCACACTCAGAACCGCATTCAACAGTGTTGTAAAGCGAATAAAATACATTGCGTGTCATACAATACGAATGAATGTAAATGAATATTTGAGTGTATTTATTCAGTTACCAATGAATGCTGACACATTATAGCCACAATCGCAGTCATGACTCACTCCCTTTAACCGTGGTTACACCCTGTAACTCCACCCTGCTGACCCCTTGGATCTCTTGTTAGTGCCTGCGGCAAATCGTTTCAAGTGCCATTAACCAACTGACCGAATGAGGGAGTTGACGGCAAATCCACTCGCAAGACACAGCGAAACGTCATTTTATGATCTTAAACTAGCTGGAATGACATACAAGTAGATGCTCTATAGAGCAGTACAGGGTATGCAAATACATATAGACTAACCAAGTGCCATAACTGCACATGCAAGTGAAGGAATTAACACACATCAATCGCAATTCAATAGTTGATTTTCATTTCATTTGCTCTCATTCCATTTGGCGCGCTCTCTCTCTCTCCCTGTCTGTTTGCCCCATTTCCACTCCCACTTCAACTGTTATTCACACAGACACACACATACACTTAGTTAGACTCCTGCTACGCTCGCTCTCTTCCTCTCTCCCTCTATTCCGCTTGTTGCTGCCAGCGACGTGCTGCCCGTGACGTAGCAGAGCGCAAAAAGGAAAAAATATGCAAAGCAGCACAAAAAAAAGAAGCAAAATCAAAAACCAAATGAAATGAAATGAATCGTAAAACGGCAGCAATAAATACGAGAAACAACAACAAAAACAACGAAAGCAGAAGCAGAGGATGATGAAGAAGAAGAAGAAACGAAGCATTTGCAATGTTTTTGCCTTTGCGCCTGTTGATTGCATAATTAAAATGCTCGACTTTGTTGTTATATTTTTATACGCTTTGTCTGTGTGTGTTTGTGGGCGTGTGTGAGTGTGTGTGTGTGTGTGCACATGCATAGAAAATTATTTACTAAATAATAATCGCAATATTCTACGCTTTGCCACTTGGAATTCGTAATAATGCCCAACACAATCAAATTAAGCTGAGACAAGTAAGCGAAGTGGAGAACTTTTGAGTGATGGACACTTGGGATACTCAGTAGTCTTAGCGTCTGAGTGTTGTAACAGTTTACAAGAAATATAATTTGTTGATTATAACTACACAGAAGTTGAGTAATTTTTATAAACAACATTTAATTTATTCTTTTACATCACTTCTAAGCTTTTTCTTAAGGCACTTACAGGGTACGTAAACATACATAAATGCATGTCTACATTTTTTGCATATATTTGTGTATTTTTTTTCAACGACTGCCAATTTCTGCAGCTGCTTGCACATTTCATTAAAAGAAATAAAAAGGCATCAAAATACAAACGCGGCCCGAATCAAGTGGGATGGGAGGGGGAAATGTCTGCGGTTGAGGCCGGGCCCAAATCCAGTTACGTTTACAGCTGCGCCAGACAGTTGGACGGACTGTATTTGGAATTGCAGTCAAGACCCACGTGAGTTTGGCGGTGAAGTATGTGAGGAATGTGGCTAAAAGATGCGTGGGACTACAAAACTTAACAATTAAATTGTAGCTATAGTTAAAAGTAGCACAAATCGAGGCACTAAAAACAAAAGTCGCGTCATGAATTCTATTTCAAGTTGGAATACCTGATCTAATTAGTAGTAAAACATTATAAACTGGAATCTCTCACGTATAAATCATCGTAGTCACTTGATTAATCAATGAATTTCAACGGAAAATATCTTAATTTTGTTGTGCTATTTTTGAAATCGCTTTGACGCTGTGCTCAAGCCAAAATGTCGTGTGTCAGTGTTGTTAAGTTCTGTCAGGTGTCCATTCTAATTACCATTTAATTATAATTTCTTGCCAAAACATTCTTGAAATGCAAAACTTTGCTCGCAATGCAATTGTGCGACACTTACGAGGAATTATCGGCATACCTAACCTCAAATATTTGTTGCATTTCATAAAAAACATAAAACATATGCTTCTATTCAAAATTTAAAGCTGCTTTAATTCATAATCGTAGAAATTTGCATGAACATTAAAAACAAAATTAGTTTTTCAAGAAAGTTTCATTTCCAGCATTCCTAACCTTAAAATTTTACTGCCAAATCGTAGCTGAACACTCCAAGCTTTAATTTGTAAATTGATTAATATGTAAATAATTTATAGATTGATATTCCAACTATTGGGCCCCACACGCGATTTCTATTTAAATGCAAAATCACAGATGTTACAAATGATTAAGCCATGTGACAGATTGTTTAAAATGATGAGTAAATAGCATTAAACGAGCATGAGATAAGCGTTTTTGCTCTCATGAAGGTTAACAGTGTGTGTCTGTTTGTGTGTGTAAATGGGTGTCTAAATTTGCCCACACTAAATATGAAACGAGCGCAATGAGCTCATGTAAAAATGGCCAAAAACGACAAAGCTGCAAAACGGCAAAACGGCTGACAACAGCAAAACGCAATTATCAAAAACTTATTCATTTTCATGCTTAATTTCCTTTGAATTATTCTCTCACACAGTTAAACGCGCGCTCACTTTACTCACACTCACGTTCGCTCTCTCTCTAACTGACACACACACACACACACACACGCACGCCTGCTCTTAATTTGACTTTCAATTTGGTCTGACGTTCAATCTGCAGAGGGAATTCCCTGTTGTTTGTGTGTGCGTGTGCGCTCTCACTATCGCCGCTCTCGCTTGCTCGTTCTTTCTCTCTCTCGCTTTGTACCTCTATGTTTGCCTTTCGTTATCTCTCACTCAAGCTGTGAGTTTAGCTCGTTTGGCCCGTTTGGCTCGTTTGGCGTGTGCTTTGTGTCTGTGTGTTTGCTTTTCAGCTTTGAAGCTTTATTACACGCATATTGCTGTTGTTGTTGTTTTACTCTGCTTTGCTTTGCTTTGCGTTTCTTTTGACGATTATCATTAGCTGTGACTTGCTCTCCATTGTTGTTGTCGTAGTTGTTTTGGATGATGTAGTCGCTTAGTTGTTGCTGTTCAGTTAATTGCTGTGAGTACATTGTATTTGTACTGTTTGCTTCGTTTAGATAAGATTTCACGCCTAGTTAGTAAATTTAGTGGCTCTACACTTTCAACCGTCGTTCGTTTCGACTTTTAACTGTTTAACAGTTCAAGTTCGAGGAAACAACTCATTAAAGCTTCGTGTTGGATTAATTGTAATGACTAATATGTCAATTAATGACACTTGCGGCTTAAAAGATCGATAAATATTACTATGTTAACACGTGCAATCGATTTTTGTTAATATTTTTACAGCTAAAGTTTGAGCTAGCAGCTTTAAAGTCGATTAATTGCCATAGATATCTTACAAAAAGCTTTAAAGGTCACAACTTTTATGATAGCTCATAAAAGTACTATTTCTTAGTATATTTTATAAAAAATACCACTTAAAAAATGAGTTTTAAGCGCATTAAAGCTTTAATTATGCTTAAGAGGCCTTTCCAACCTAAGTTTAGACTAAGTTCATAGAGGAAATTCATTTCTACTTCAAAGAAAAGCTCGAAAATTTAATGCTTCTCACTTTCATGTAGGGCTTATCAGTAGATTCCATCGGTATTTTCTTGTTTCTTTCTTTTTTGGGCCATTGCTTTCCACCTTGCCCAGAGGCCACTTTACACAGATATTTATAGCATGCTATGTTATGGCCAAAAGATTTATTTTCTCGATCTGCGTTAACATAAATTACAGCACGGCCAAAAAGAGAGAAAAGTAAAGAAAATGCCGAGGAGAGGGGAGAGAGAGACGAAGAGCAGAGTTGGAATAAATCGAAGACACCAACTCCTTCTGCCACATTCTGTGCCTTTTTTATCCCCACAATGTATCTGTATCTGTATTTGTGTCTGCGCGAGCATCCAATGGGACAGACAATTTCATTTCATTTATATTTTATGCGTTGCTTTGCTACATTCGCTTCCTTTGAGTGCGCAAAGAACAACAGAAGAAAAAAAAAGATACAAAGCAGCAGATACACATTTATACAAAGATACAAATATAAGTATCTGTAGGTATGTACGTTGAGACTGTTGCCGCTGAAAATGGGAGAAACGTATCTGTTGCTCCATCCTGTGGCAACAACAGCTGCTGCCAAGTTTTCTGTGTTCTCGGCCAAAAGGCGCAAAATAAAAAGTCTGTCCCAGTGCTGTCCGATGACGACGTCGACGAAGACGACGACGACAACAATCCTCAATCAACTTGGCTGTACAGCGTCTTGTATCGTGTATCTCACAGATACGCACAGCACTTGTGCTTTTGCTTTGCTTCGTTTTGTCTTTGTTTTGCTTTTCGTTGGCTTTTTGCTTTTGCATTTCATTTGTATGTGCTTGTGGTATTTGTAGCTTGTATCTTGTATCTAGTATCTGGTAGATGCGTCGTCGTTCACAGCAAACGGTCTATAAACAGAAGTTTTTTCGTAGACATTGGCGCCTCCGACACAGACGTGCTTTGCGCTACAACCAGCTACGTGCCACATTCGTAACGTGACTTACCTCAAACTATGGCCCACTGAGTTGGCGCCCAAGTGGTAAGGGGTAGTGAGCTGTTGCTGTGCTCAACGGAGAATTGCAATGTAAATTGTATTGAAAATTTAATTTCTAGCTACTGTTAGTGGCCGTAACAGCTGTTAGTAGTGCTAACAGTGCAGTAACAGTGCTGTTAACTGGTTAACAGTGGCATTTTGAAATAAGTTTAGTAACTTAACTTCATTTAGTTATGTAGCTGACCTAAAAGTAAATCTAAATTAATGAACTTAGTTAACAGCTGTTAATTAACAGTGCGGTAACAGAGCGCAGTTGACTTTGTCTAAGAAATGGGGGAGAAAAATAAATCAGTGCACTTTGAAAAGACCGCCGACGCCAGACGCCAGACGCTGCGACGACTGCGTTGCCAGTTAGCCAAGTTAGTGGCCGGGTCTTCAACCTAACGCATGAACTTGATCTGGAATCCTTTGAAGAATTGAATAAAACTGCAGTTGGCCTTAAAACCAGTCCAAGACTAGGCACAGACAAGAGCAACGTGAGTCTGTGACTACCTGATGTGTTAACCCTCTTTTTGTATTGTATCTGTAGCGAGCAGAGCTACAGATGTATCTGTATCTGTAGCACATTGTGTGTGTGTGTGTGTGTGTGCGTGTGCTGGCAACACTTGAGGCACATGATGATGAGAAATGCCTGCAACATATTCATATTTATGATACACTTATGCCCCCAACTCAACACACACACACACACACTCTGAGTCTGGGATCTCCTTTGCTCGCTTCAACTGAACCTGTTTTTGGCCCTTTTTTTTCTACCTCGTTGTATTTTTTGTTGCTTCTCTGTTTGTATTTGGCTTTTGGGCCACTTAACTTTTTATCAGAAATCACTTTGCTCATTCTGCGAAATTGTTATAAATATGTACAGATATGCTCTTCAATGTGTATACAGTATGCCATATAAGTATGTGCCTATATACCTGTTGAGCACATAATGCTCAACAGGAAGCTGCTTCAAGTGTGAATAAAGCCCACTTTGAAGTTGGCTAAGCAGAGGAAGAAGCAGCAGACAACAAATGATGTGTATACAAATGGCTTTTACTCTGCTTCAATTTTGTTTTGTTTTATTTGGCTTATTTGTATTACCCACTTGGCTTAAATTGGCAGCTTAAAGCCAACAGGTGCTCGACTTACTGTTATCAACGAAATTCCCTTTATGCTGTTTTAAATTGAGGGAGTTGCTTGAATTTATGTTAAATACTCAACAGAGCACTGTAAAGCAGGTACATACAGCTGCTGTTATGTTAAGTTAGCAGTTAATTTAACAGCTGTTAAAATGGTAGTAGAAAACTTAAAGGTTCGCAGTATAAAAATGCTCAAATTAATAGATTATTGGGAAGTTTTTAAGGTGATATGAAATGTTTTAATTTAATTAAAATATTAATTGGTTGGTTTAAGTTTCTAACAGAACAAATTGACCGTAAATATATAAAATAAATATTATTAAATATTAAGAATTAATAATATTAATAATGATGCATTTATTAATATTATTAATTTATAATAGTTAATAACGTTTATTTTAAATATTTCGGTAAATTGTTTGCTGCTAAAACTTAAACTAACTAATTAATATTTTAATTAATTTATGTATTTGCTGCAAGAATTAAAAATTAATGCTACAAATTTTAATTTTATTTGTTTCAAATTAAGATACTTTGTTAACAAATAATATTAATTTATATTTTGCTTCTACAATTTCTTAGTAAAATCACAAAAACATTGTTGAATTTTGTATGAAGCTAATAAGATAAATATCTAGATGGTTATTTAAGTTTTAAGCTAAGACAGCAATTAAACAAACTTAATAATAAACTCCTCTACTCTTTTTTAGAGCACTGCGTCTAAAATTTAAAAAGTAATTTAATTTCTATAGTTGTAGAAACACTTGTATCCACATTATTTCTAATCAAACTCAGCACTCAAAAAGTTTTATGCAGCTTTTAACATAGACTTAAAATTACATTTCAATATACAAATCCATCTAAAAGTATCTGAAACGAGTAGTCGTCGAATTGATTGACTGAAATCCGAATGTTAGCACAACATGAAATTCAATTAAAAGGCTATTGACAATTTGTCAATAGATTGCCGAATTATATATACATTGTAATATATATATTATATAAATAGATACTATATAGGAAGCGAGAATTGAGATAGAAATGCCCACTTGGCCATTTTTCCATTCGTTTGTAATGTTTGGCAGCGGGCAGCAAATTAAATTGATACGTGCTGATAATTTATTGATTTCTTTTAATCAGAAAAAAAAACTGAAATGAAACAAATTCCAAGAAATTTGCGCGATAGCTTCAAGTAGTATTCCTAGTGTGTGTGAGAGTGTTTTGACTGTTACTCATACCCGATATGGAGGGAACAGCAATAAGATGATATAAAACTTGTTTAGTTGAGAGAGAAACTCAGGCGATAGAAATAAACGTCAGGTGAATCATCGGCCACAATGGAATCACACACACACAATTCTCTCAGACCCTAACAGAGACTAGATAGACAAATGCAGGGTATGAGGGGAGTCGGGTAACGTAGTATGCCTGGTTTCCGTCATTCAGAAATGATTCTGTGCTAATATTTGACTCCGACTGGCGCTTGTGTGGGTGCGCCAATCTAAAGGCAATGCTTGAAATCACTTTTATAAATTTTACACGTAAGAGCAGGCAACAGTGCGAGCGAGACAGTCCGACAGCGTTGGAAAGAGACGGAGTTAGCATAGACATTTGGGAACAGGTTAAGCTGGCAGTTAGTCCATTTGACGCAAGAATTGTGCTACGTTTTTTAGTTTTTTGTGAGCAGTAACTTGGCCCAGAGCAGAGCAGCAGGGGCGTGCTCTAAAGGGGGGCAGTTAGCCAAACGCCTCTCTCTGGCTTGGCTTTTACGGACTACGCCCATGTGCCGCTTGGAGCCCCCGAATTCACAGACAAAGTCCGCGCGCGCGTGTTTGTCTCTCTTAGTGTTTCTGAGTTTTGGGTTTGGTTTTGGTTTTATTTATTCTTTCGTGAGCTTCCCCCATATTTTTGGTTTCAGCAACAAGCCTAAACGATGGCCAAAACCAATGCGACGTTGGCCAAAACCGGTATGACGTGATGCCAGCTTTATTTTAGCTTTTTTTTTTTCTTAGCTTAGAAGCCGATTTTCGTTGTGGCTATGCATATAATTGAATAGTTTCGTTGTTGCTGTGATTGTTGCGACTTTTCAACACGTTTTTGATTTTTCATATATTTGCACAGTTCCACAAGAAAAATAAATAGCAGTGTGGCCCAAAGTAAATACTGAAATTGGCTTGATTTGAGATACTTTTGGGCGTCACAAACAAGTGTTTGTTATGCTTGTTTGCCTTTGTTTTCTTTTCTATTTCTATTTGATTTGGAAACTGTTATCTGATACATTTGATATTTTTGGGCACAATTTTAGTGGGCTTAAAAGCTGTAGGGGTTTTTTGTGGGTTGTCGAGTGCCAAGTTTCGCAGCAAAGGCAACAAACTTTAAAAATTAACTAGTTTATTTGTGTAAATCACTGAGGGGAAATTGATATAAAGTGGGTATAAATTCCTTAAGTATTAGCATTTAATAAACAATTTAAGAATGATTTCTTTACTTAATAAATTAAAAAAAAATTGGCTATAAAATTCTTTATTTAATAAACAATTTTAGAAGGATGTCTTTTTGCTAGAAATCCCAAGTCAATAAATTAAAAAAAGTGGCTATAAAATAGTTAAGTATTGGCATTTAATAAACAATTTAGGAAAGATTTCTTTAGTTAATTAATTTAAAAAGTGTCTAAAAAATACTTAAGTATTATCACTTTATAAACCATTTAGGAAAGATTTTTTTTTGCATCATTTTAAAGCTAGAAATCCTAAGTCAATAAATTTAAGAAGAGTGGCTATAAAATCGTTAAGTATTAGCATGTATTAAACAATTTAGGAAAGATTTCTTTAGTTAATAAATTTAAAGAAGTTGTTGTAAAATTCTTCATTTAATAAACAATTTTAGAAAGATTTCTTTTGCATAATTTTAAAGCTAGAAATCCTTAGTTAATAAATTAAAAAAGTGGCTATAAAATTCTGTATTTAATAAACAGTTTAAGAAAGATTTCTATTCTATGTTTTTAAAGCTAGAAATCCTAAGTAAATAATCAATTTTGGAAATTTTAATTGCCTTTATTGCCAATGCTTTTAAAATGCCTTAAACTCTATCTTAACAGCCTTAAAATGTCTGTAAAATCTTTAGCTGATTATTAGGCATAATAAATGCAGTATGGCAAAGTTATCAGCCAACTACGTAGGCATACCCTGTAAACATAAAAAACACGTATACGTATACGTATACGACTCAGATACTTTTTCTTTGAGCTATTAAAAGTACTATATGTAAGGTATTTCCACGTCATTTGTTAAACGTAATCTGAAAGATTATAAATGTTTTGCCACAAAGCAAGTGAATTTCTAGTAATCAAATTAATTTTCATAACTTTTTTTTTTGCAGCAAGTGATTAGATAACAGTGCCAGAAACTCAACACAATAAAAGTGAATCAAATATAAATATCTCTTGGGTTTTTTTTCTGACTTGCTATGTGCATTCTAAAAGACTTTTATGTTTAATGCGCTGCAAAGTAGCTAATTATGATTATTTTAAATATATTACGTTAGCGTCGTTGACCGAATTTAGCCCTGAACTATTCGGGGAAAAGGTTATCAATGTTTTTAGACATTAGCTTAAATTGTGTGGAATTTAAATAGCTATAGATACAATTTCCAGCTAAGCTTATCTATGATTAAAATTTGTGGATTGCTTTGCAATTAAGCAAAGTGCTTTTCCTTACCTCAAAAGCTAAACTGATGCCTGGGCTTAAAGCTGTGATAAGCGGAGGGTAAATGCGAGTAAATATGACGCCACAGTTATTGTGGTTAGGCAGTGTTGTGGGGTTGTGGAGCGGGCGTTAAGATACTTGCATAAAGAAGTTGAAATATTTTTCAAATTATGCGCCTCAATTACAAAAGAAATATTTTGCCAGCAGCTGGTGCAACAACAAGTACAAGCACAGGAACGTAGTGTCAAATGGGCTAACAAAAGGGAAGGAGCCGTAAACACAATTCAAAGTGCTGGAAAAACACGTACAAAATGCTATGCTCCAAATGCCACTTGCCCGGTTACACAGATACGTAGATACGCAGCTACATAGATACGTAGATACTCAGCTACGACCCGTTTCGCATTCAGATACATGAGTAAATTCCGGCACGTCCTAAGGCAACAAAAAAAATTGTATTAGGTTATCCTTGCCACACGCACACAAACAGACACAAGCTGAGCTACCCCACATACACACACACACACACACACACACACACACACACACACACACACACACACACACACACACACACACACACACACCAATACACTCTTGCAGCCCTAAAGAAGGCAAATGGCCTTTCACGGTCGTTGCCGTCGAGCAACGTTTGCCCAGCAACAACAACAACAGCAAATATATCCAAGGGATTGGCCACGTTGAAGCTTCCTAGCTACGCTACTTCCCTGCTGTTGCTCTCTTCCTTTTACCTTCCTCTTTCCTTCCTCTTCCTGCACGCTCTTGCTCCCGCTCGTTCCCTTTGCCACCCACTGCGTTCGCCTCTTTGCCTGCTTTCTATGTCTCTCTCTCTCTCTCTCGCTTGGAGTTGTCCACTTATTTGTGTTCAACTTGGTATACCCTGTAACTACAAGCAAGTAACACTTGTCCTGTAGTAGAAGTAAACTCTGTTTTAAAAAAACCAATTAAAACTACTAAAATATTTCTACACTTTTAGTAATTCCAGTTAAAATCCATTTTTGCAGGGTATTTGCTAGTCAGTTTGCGTGCTCCATTTGCTATTTGCGTTCAATGTTTGCTGTGGGTGGTTGAGCTGGTTTTATGCTCGTGCTTTCTGCGGTGACTGACTGTCGAACAACGTCGTCATCATCATCAGCAGCAGGAACTTCATTACGAGCATGTTGTTGATGAGCTGCTTCATTGGGGGGCGTGGCTGTGTGTGTGTGTGAGTGTGTTTCGTGCTGACGTCGCTGCTGCCACACAGCAATTCAATGTGCACCCGCAAAAAGCAAATAAAACTTTATCATTTGGGGAAGCCCTGCGCTTTCATAGACTTACTGCGTGTGTGTGTGTGTCTGTGGGTGTGAGTGTTGATGAATACACGCACACGCACACGCACACGCATACAAGCAAAGCAACACTTGTATTTTTACAACACTCTCTTCGTTTACCTCACGCTCTTCTCTGCCTCTGCTGCTGTTGCTGCCGCTGCCTCTGTATCTGCCTCTGCCGCTGCCTCTGCTGCTGCCTCTGCTGCTGCTCTCTTCTCCTCTCTTTCCACTGCTGCTTTTGTTGCTGCTTGTTTTTCCGCTTTTGCCTGCTGCCAACTTTTTCCTTAATTTCTTTTTGGCATTTTATTTCATTTTGTTTATTTTGCTGTTGCTGTTGTTGTTTTGCTTTTTGTTTGTTGCAGCTTGTTCTCCTGCAGACACACAGGTATGAGGTTTTATTTTGGCTTATTGCCGTTGCTGATTTTGTTTCACGTTTTCATTTTATTTCGCCGTGTTTTATTTTATTTTTGCCTGCTTGACTGCCATGACCTTTTTTTTTTTAGCCATTGCTATTGCTTGTAAATTTTCTGGGCGTGGCTGCTTACAAAACAGTTGCTTAAAGACTGGAATTTGCCGGCATTCCCCTAGCTACAGGGCGAACAGGGAGAGGGACAACAGGGGGCTGGTGCCGAGGGTACAGAGGGGGTCGTGGGTCTTGTTTATGAACAGGACATGCAGTAGAACCAGTTCTATTTTGGGTTCAAATGGCTTTCGTGTGCCTTTTTGGCTGAGAAGCTCGGCTCTCAAGTTTCTACATTTATCGCATATCTAGTGGGTGAAGGTGTGTAAAGGGAAACGAATTAGGATTAAGTGGAAATGCTTTCTATGTTTTGCATACGATAAATCTCAGGGTTATCGAGTACTTATCGATTGTTTGGGCCTAGGGAGGCAGTACTTAAGCCTAAGCTTTACAAGCCACTTTAATAAGTAGTAACATCTATCGAATATTAATCGAATATGGAGAAATGTAGCTAAAGTTTTGATGGGTGAATGAATTTTAAGCTACAACAATTTAATTAGGTCAATTTATTGTGTAAGCTTATCGATTAGTAGACGATAAATCGATGTATTTCGATAAACAAGCGAATACTAGTCGAGATATCGCTAAAGGCAACCAATCAACTCTCACAAACTCATTTTACTGTGATAAGTTATCGAAAAGTAGTCGAATTATCGAAGCATTTATCGAATATGTGTGAATAATCATAAAATAAGTGTAGTGCATATGTAATAGGAATGATTATTCATCGATATATCACCTATTTATCGAATATTTAAGCTCTAGAAATACAAAGTCAGTTCCATATAGTCGGAAATGTATTTAAGCTTTTCGTTTCGTCAACCGTTTATTAGATCATCATGATGTGGCAACCCTAAAAGTGAGCAATTTGCCAAGGTTTTCCATTAGGCAACTGCCCATTGAAGCCTTCGCATAACCAAACCACACCTAGACCCAGTTACAGTTCTCGTCTGCCAGAGAATGGGTGAGAATTTAAAGAAGCCAAAGCAACCACCCTAGAACAACCCCTCTTGTAAGGGGCCTGCAGGGGAGTGGAGTGTGAGGAGGTAAAGGGAAACTATGTATAAAGTGAATCACTCACAAAACCAAAGGACCTTTTACTTAGAGAAATGGAATGCGAGCCAAAGGAAACGTCAAACAAAGAGGCTAGAAAAGGTAACAAACAAGAAGGAGAAACAAAGAAAGATGCATAAGGAATTGCAAAAGGCGGTGGGGCGGACAGACGCCCAACAGTCGGGCAAGGTCTACTCTTCAACCTACCTCCCCATCAGGGCTCCCCTTCAAAGTTCTCCTTGAAGCTGCTCAAGCCAAACATAAATTATCAGCACAATGGGGCAACATAGTCAAGGCAAAGAGTCCAAGGTGGCGGAGGAGCGGGAGAATAAAGGAATGACAACAAAGCAGAGGCAGGGCACTAGGGGGAAGGGGGGGTGTTAGCTGGGCAGGGGTATTCCCCTGGACGGCACGTGAAAAGCAAACGCAAAAAGCAAAACGCAAAGGCAAAAAACATTCCCCGGGCCAAAGTCTATTTTAATTTTGACGTAGTTAGTGACACAGAACGTTTGTTGGCCAAAAGCGTATGGCCCAGAGGGAAGCGTGGCGCAGCTCGTCGAGCTGAAAAGATTATAACAGAGTCATAAGCAAAGGCAAGCTAAAGCCAAAGCCAGAACAAGAACCAGAAACAGCAACAGAACCAGAGTCAGAGCCAGAGTCAGAGGCAAAGTTAAAGCCAAAAAGCAAAGGCAGTTTAAGTGTTCCATTCGTTTTGAACGTGTTGCGCCTGCTGTTGCGTGAGTATCTACGAGATACAAATACATGCAGACACACAGACATACAGACAGATAGACATTGTATCTGTGCTTTGTTACTCCTTTGCAAATGTACGCAGACTTGAATATTTACACACACACACAACTCAAGCTCTGCGCTGAGTTGTGGCAAAGTGACGCGTGGGCAGTGAGGCATAGGAATGCTTCCTCATGCCACAGCCACAGTCAACTTGTTACAGTCAGAGACAGAGTTCTTTGAGGGCGCGCTACAAAGTATCTCAGAATGTTGCACAGCAGCTGTCTGTGCAGATTAGCGGGTATATCAGCTATAAATTCAAGTTGAAGCGTTATCTAGTGATAAGCATTGTGACAGGAAGGGTGGCAAAGTCTGTAATAATTATATCAGACCAATTTACATGCGATTTCAGATATGTTTCCTGCTCGAATTATTATAGATTTCATTACTAATTGTCTTAAAAAAATAATTTAATAAATTTTTAAAGTTGTTTCTTAACAACTTGTGGACTAAACTATATTAAAAGTCATATGTTGTTTAAATATCGACTTAGTTATAAGTAATGTAAAGTTTTCAGCTTTAGAAACTCAGTTCCTTTAACTTTAACTTGATTTAAAAATCACAAATTAATTTATTTAACTAGCCAATAATTTTATAAAATTTATATGGTGTTTTTTAAACAATTTAAAACTATAAAAAAAAATCATTTAAACGTTTTAGTCGACTTCCTTTAATTTTAAAGCACCAAAAAACATTTAACAAAACTTTGAACGCTAATAATAAAACTTTGCTGTTTATTTTTGAATCAAATTAATTCATAAATAACTAGTTCTATCTTTAAGTTCTTTAAATAAATTACAAAATTTATAATTATATCTTTTAACTCAACTGATAACTCAGTTAGCCAGAGAGTATCTCAAATGCGTAAGTTGGCAGCGCAGCAACAAACCAAAAAGCAACAGTAAGTTATCAGTTTGAGTGTTGTCTAGCTAAAAAGAGTGTTTCCCCATTCCCTCTGCTGCCTCTGCTTACTCTACCTCCCCCATAATCCCCTCCTCTCCACCTACAAGCACCGCAACAGTTTCCATTCTGTCAAAGTATCTGCGCATTGTGAACTGCGCGTTCGTTTGAGTTGAACGCTTGTGTTTGTATCTTTGTATCTTTGTCTGCATTTTGACAACAAGTTTGTGTCTCTCTCTCTGTGTGTGTGTGAGTGTGTATCCGTGTGTGGGTGAGCGCCAAAAGTTCATGACGCTGTGCCAAGCTTGATTTTCAGGCCATTACATTGGATAGCAGCCTCGTGTATCTGCTTTTTGTATCTGCTTTTTATTTTATTTCTTGTGTATTTTATTTTTTTATTTTTTTTATGTGCATTATGTACATTTCTTTGCTTTTTTCTTTCCTTTCTTTCGTTTTTTCCTGCTTTTTCTTTTTGTGTTTTTTTTTTCTTTTTTATTTGTACATTTTGTTTTTGTTTGTCGTTTCTCTTTTTTGTAAATGCTTCGCAGCTGCTGCTGTGCAGCTGTGTGTGTGTGTGTGCGCTTGGGGATTACGTAAGGGAATCCCCAACATTTGCAGCGCTGCCAGCGTCAGCAGCGGCAGCGGCAGCGACTGAGGCAGCTGAAAAATGATAAAACGTAGCGAAGCTGAACTGCGTCAGAGTCAGTTGCATGTTTTATGCATGAACTGTGCTCCCTCTCACCCCCTACCTCTCCCCACCTCTCTCTCCTGCTCACGCTCTCTTTTGGCAAAATATATCTTATAGATACGCGCACAGCAAGAGGCCGCCGCCTGTGCTTGTGGGCGTGAACTACAGTGTAACAAGTGCGCGCTTGGTTGAGTTTCAAGTATAGCACAACTCATACCGCTCTACGCCTGCTCCTAACCCACCCCCCCGCAACCCCTATCCACCCCCTGCTGTTTTTTCACAGTTTTCTTCTATTTTTCTCTATTTTCTGTGTTCTTTTTTTAGTGCATAGTTTGCAATCTGCACAATATTTCACTTTGTTCGCGTTGTAGAACTTTCTGCTGCCTACTTGTGCATAAGTGGGCGGTGCAGGGCCTGTAACTGTGGTTAGTTTGGGTAGAGTGCTTGTGTGTGTGTGTGTGGTTACGGGTTGGGGGTTTTAACTGATATTGCGCTTCTTTTTGGCTTACAGAATTTGGTTGCCGTGGTTCTTAAGCGCCCGAATAAAAGTAATCTTTTAGCTTTAATTGAAAATGCCTGATTCGCAGCAGTTCTCCCTCTCTTGCTATCTCTTTCTTCTGCTGCTTTGCGTCTCACCATCCACTGTGTACTTTCGCCCATCAGTTATTGCCTGTTTTGCGAACTTTTGTTGCTGCCTTTGTCCTTGTAATACCCTATAATGTTACATACCCAAACGGGTATGCGCTCTACTTCAACTAAAAGGTTTCGTTTGCTTGTAAGCCATTAAACTGTTTACTTTTAGTGCTTGGTAAGCCAACTACAGGTAATTTTCATGTCTAGACTACTCTCTATTACACACACTCTAGTTTACACACTACTGTGGCCTTGAGCCGCTGTATCAAATTGTAAATTTAAGCATAAGGATATTGTTTAACGAGTTGCTGCAAGTTTCAACAGAACTGAACGTGCAGCAACATGTCTGTATTTGTCTTGTATTAATAATAGTAGGAGAATAGTGCTTTTACTTACTGCCACGTCCGCTGCCCTTGCGTCTCGCCATGCTGGCTGTGTGTGGGTGTGTGTGAGTGTGTGTACTTTGTATCCTTTGGCGTAGCTGTCACTTGCTATCCTGCTGCTTTATCCGACTACTTATGATTATTGCAGTACGAACTACATGTGGGAATATTTGCTAAATATTTCCTTAGCCACTTGATTGATGTATATTTTATAAGCTGCCAGCTCCTGCTGCTCTGAGCTGCTGCTGCCCGTGTCCTTGATGGCTCTTAGATGTCCTTGTTGCTCCACCAGCTCCAGCTCTAGCTTGACTCGATTTAATTTGCCTCGACTTGTTTGTAGCCTGATTCCGCTGCTACCACTGTGTGCGTGTGTGAACGTATATAAACTATTTGCTTTGCCTGCTAGACAAATAGTCGTGGCATGTCCAACACTGCGTATGAGTGTTCTGCACTACGATGACGTGTTGCCTGCAATAACTTTCCACTCTTAACTAAAATTTGCATACTATGGCAACAATTTCATTTCGATTTCAATTTCGTTTTCAATTTCAAAATACAGTTTTTCATCTGTTGTTGTGATCGTTGTAATTATGTTGATTTTTCGTTTTCCATATGTTGTAAAATAATCCAAAATATTGTTTTGGTTTGTGGTCGTTTACTTGCTTTATATTTTTGTTTTGATATGCTTTTTGCTTTAACTAATTAAACTGTGGCCAAGTAATTGCCACATACACGTGGGATTTGTTGTTGTTTTTTGTTTGTTTGTTTGTTTGTTGTCGTAGGCCGCGTTTAACCGTTAAACCGCGCGCGTGTGACTGAGACAGCATGAAGCGTTAAGCATGACGAATGGGAAACCAAAGCAAAGAAACAAAAGATGAACACACGTATTGTTGTTGCTGTTGTTGTTGTAGTTGTTTGGCAACACGTTGCGTATGCGCTTTAATTTGTTAACAACAAATTGATAAGCTAATTCACATATATTCAAGTGCAGCACAATTTAACAGAATTTTACACTCATTTTGTACAACTTAAAATATATATACCATTTAATATTTATTTTATATATATTTGTTATCAATTTCAATTTACTAGAGCGTGTATTTGTGTGTGTTGTGTGTGTGTGTGTTTGTGTTTGTCACTTTCAATATGGCTTTGTGTATGTGTGTGTGTGAATTCTATTAATATAACTGAAAGATATTCGCTGCTGCTCTACGAAATGTGTGCGAAGCGCGCGAAAACGAGAGGCGTGCGTCGACTTCGGCGTTCACGAACAAACAAGAGGCAATGTTAAGTCGCAGCGAGCGCTGTTAACAGCTGAACACTTCGTCTCTTGCCACGAGTCAACCGAACGCGTTTAACGAACACTACACACTCACAAACACATACTCTCTCTCACACAGTCATACAGCATAACCTGCTGTTCGCTCTCTTGCGCTCACTCACGCTCTCAAACCCCTGCTTACTCTCTGTCGGCCGCTTTCAATTGTCTTTGCTTTCAATTTCAATGCTTGACTTTGCATTCAATCGTTTTTGGTTTTTGTTTACCTTTTTTTTTTCTTATTGAGTTACTTTACCTTGTTATGCCCTGCGCATGTTATTGCTCTCTTTGGTCTTACTCTCTTGAGTTGTTTTTGTATAGCGCGCTCTTTTTAAAGAGCACACGTTGTTTGAATCTAGTTTGTGGTCTTAACTATGTGGGCTGCTGTTTAAAGGTATAAATTATATTTAACTGCTGCTTTAGTAAGTGCCAAATTCGTTTGATACTCTGTAATTATTTGCAAAGAGGAGGGTTGGCCTAACGGTTTGACTCGAAGGTAGTATTAATTTTAATTTTAATTAATTTTTGTAGTTAAGACTAGCATAAATTGAGGTAATATTGGTTTTTACCTACGACTATTAGATCTTTAAACTATATGATGTCTCTCACATTCCCTGCAATTAGACACAGACATGAGATGCTGGAGAAGTAGAGAAACGTTGCATACTTTTCGGCGGAACTAAAAATATATTATTAATTCTAAGATTCCTTGGGAAGCTAGCTATCTATTAGCGTTATTGGTAAGAGCGCGTAGAGTCCTAAATCATTTCTATGACTACTTCAAAGTGTTAAATACATTTGCATAGAGTGGTAACGCCTTTTTTAATCTTAATGCTAATGGCAGTTAAAGTAAACCTTGAGCATATATCAAGTTGAAGTACATTATGCTTTTGTTGTCTGCGTTCTATGTTTAAATCAAGTGTAGCTAATACACAAGCACTTCATTGTCACCACAGATGTGGGAGTTTTCTCTGGCATGACATGTTAAAGGCGTGGCAAAGGCGCTCGTTAACTCGTTAAAATTTTCCGGCAATCTACAGCTGCTCAACTCTCATTTTTATACAGCTAAAAAACTGATGCATACTTTCAGGCATGCATAGATTTGATAGATTGGGCGAGAATTTGATGGATTTGTGTTCGAATTTGTTGAGGTGTGGGGCTATAAAGTTGGGTTCCCCTTCAAAATTCATAAGACACACTGGCCATCAATGAAAGTGACACACATTGAACAGCTGAGTTTTGTTTACATGCGCTTCACACGCAGGCGCCATTTTGCCGGCAACAAATTTCCATTTTCCAGTCATCGAAATAATTTCGCACTGGAAAAGTAGGGGAAATTTCGAACTAGAAGTTTGGCGCCAAATGCTGGCTAAGTTCATGAATTTCTACGCAGTCTGGCGATAACAGCGCGCGAGTTAGGATCAGATCTCAATACGCGGATACTTAATAATTGTTCAGTGTTAAAGTGATACAATTAAATGCATAGTCTATTAACTTAAATTATTAAACGGTTAATACAAATGAAACAATAAATAAATAAACAATTTGCCGATTTTAAATAAACAATTATTTATTGTTATTTTTGAAATTTATAAATTGTGAGTTTACAAAAAGTTTCAAAACAATTTATGCCACTTTGGAAGCAAGATTCTAAAGTGGCAATAGAAATTATTTGGTGGCAATTTATGCAGTTTCTGGATAGTTTGAAGTACAGTTTAACAAATAATAATCAAATTTATTGTGTTTAATTTTTTTTTAAATAAATAAATACAATAAATTTATGTTGTTCGATGTAAAACTACATTTTTTAAATACAATTTCGAATGCATTTTGACATTTAATTTGCATTTTTAATTAGAGCACGTCCTGGCAAACTAATGGTGCCCTTTATGTCAGGTGTGATGAATGAAAATCCAAACAAAATTGAATTGTGCCCTGCAGTAAAATGACTGTAAATTAAACAGAAAAGTCAATACTTAATTGCTCTGTTGGTTGTAAACAATATTGTTTACGGATTCAAGTACGTTGTTGTGCAAACAACACCCACTCAAACACACACACACACACACATCGAAGCAGAGAATGAGTATACGAAGAACAATAGAAAATTGGGCTCTTTGAAAAAATTCCAATCGAAAGACGTAGTAAATATTAAATATAAATATATATGTTGTATTTAATGGGGAGTAAAGTCTTGAATTCATGTCCAGTTTACATAACAATGGACTCGCACTCACACCTCAACACACACGCACACTCGCACACCCTCCCCACACCCTGCCACCTATTTGTGTGCAAATTCACATGAAACGAAACAAATACCACGCATACGCAGCGTTATCCCAGTGATGATTTCTTGGGTACTCAAATAAGCTCTGCACTTCTAACAATGTCCATTTTGTACAATGCCTAATGCCTGATTTGATACTTTTATGCAATTGTTTAGTCCACTCTTCTGCCACTGATTTATGAAAATTGCCTCGCATGAATTATGGGCTTTTAGCCATGGCACAATAACCAGCCTAAAAAGGTCATCTGTGATAACATTAAGCACACATGATCCAAAAGATTACCCATAAAAGCCTCAGCCACTTTCTTTAAGGTAACAAACCGTTTTTATGGCTTCTCTTCGGACCAAATTGAATCTACATTAACAATCTCAACGGTTTTTGGTCAACGTGATAGATTACAATCGAAATAAATAACTTGTTTTTTGGGTTTGCCAGCTGAAATTTAGGGCAACCAAATTGCAATTTGTTTCAAATGAAGTACAAATTATGTAAACAAATTGTTTTTTAACTTGTTTTCATTGTTTAAATAAGACTCAAGAATTTTATGCTCTGGCTTTCAATGAAAATTTTGCAGCATCTCCTAACTTTTTTTCGTTGCCATGACGAATAACAATTTCTTAAATTAATCAAAACTTTATTCATTTTTGTTTATTTTTACCAACAAGTTGGTAACTTTTGCTGTTACTTAATGCCAATGAACTGTGCCCTTTCACACGCCAAAATAATTGTTGTAGCAATTGTTTATGGTCGATTTACTTGTCTGCCCATAAGTTGACCACAATTTGAGCCAGAAAAGAAGCCAAGCGCATTAAGCCTTAAGGAAGCGGAAGAACATCGTTAGAATCTTGTGCAGATAGTTTGTGGCTTTATCTGCGTAACAGCATTTAAGGCAAGGGTAACTGGGTTGCGAAATATTCCTGGAATTCGTACCAAAAATATGTTAACCCTCAACGTGAATTTGACATGAGCAGACAGCATTCTACGGGGTTAACATAGCAACATATCTGCGGATTCTGGCCAAACACTGACGTCAACACGCTGTTATGTTCTACCCCCCTCTCAGTCGGAGCGTTATTTACATTCACGTAGGCGCCGTTGACAGACACTAACTACAGATCAAAGGCAACACGTGTTACGCATGAAAAAAGGAAAAGAAATTAAAGTTAAATCGCATAAATAAAAGCAAAGAAAATAAATGAAATGAGAAATGCTTAAATAACGCCAGATTTCTATCTCGATGTGAAGTAAATAAATTTTAAACTCCGTCAATAGACAGTGGACAGTTAGGCCCTCTAGGCAAATGGCCCCTAAAGATATGTGTCTTTACGTAGATATTTATTTTTGAGACAATGCCCAGCTGGACACTTTTTAATATGGCACGATAAAGTCACTGCATGCGGCGTTTTATTAAAAAATTTATAGGAAACTCTGTTGGCAGTGCATGAAAACGAAGGTGGAGTGGGAATTATTTATTAAAAACAGCAAACAAGTAACTACAAGTGGAGTGCAAAACTCGACTAGGAAATACCGGTGCTAAGGGTGCCAAGTTGGTCCAAATTTGATGGGTTTTAAAACTGAATATCGATGGACTGAGCTGAAAATTGATTCTTCAATTAAATTTAAATTTATTTTAAATATTTAAAATATTCAAAAATGTACTAATTGTTTTTTTTATAAGTTTTAAAGCTAGTTTAAGGCTTGAATTTTAAATTTAATGTGCATATAAATTTTTTGTTAAATTTTTTGACGCTTTTTGAAACGTTTTTAAGCTTCAAAACAAAGTCAAATGTAAATTAAAATTAAAAAGGTTTAAATTTAAAATGGTTTTTGCATTTAAATATATACAAATTTATTTAGCAATTACATATTTTAGCAAACTTTTCCATTTCTGATGCTTTAAACTATATAAAAACAAAAACAGAGCTAGTTTTTGCTTGCACTTAATTGAGTATTCTAATTTCATTAAATTTCTTTCAATATTTATTTGACTACAACAATTATCGTATACCTTAATGGTAGCCAAAACGGGTATATAAATTACTGTGGCAATCTTTATTTAATGACCACGCTGCGGTCACTTGTAAGCCACAAATTACAAGGGGGCACAGAGTGGACAAAGCTGCTTATTTATTTGGCCATGTCAAGGGATGCAAACAGTCAATTTATTGGCCAGGCTTGTCAGCTAATTAGCTGTCTTGACCACGTCACATTCAGTACGATTTGTGATTGGAAATGCTCTTTAGTCCTCGCTATCAGATTCTGGTTGATTAGCAACAACTATACAGCCAGCAGATCCAATAACAAATGCAATTACTCACATGGGAATTTCACAGGAATTTAATAATTATAAATTACATTTTTATGACACATTTGTTAAGTAAATAAAGTATTTAGTATAATTATGTGCACATTTCAAGTCAAGTACTACAAACCAACTAACACTTGGTTAGAAATCGATTCAACTTTGCTTACCCAAAACCCTTTTTAATACGTTGCCAGAATTTGCCAAATTTATTTGTGTAATTGATATTAAAGAGCACAAATCACGTGCATATACATTTCACTTGATTACAGGTTATCATATTGGATTACCTGTCCTGCCTTAGGCGCATGTAATTTGATGGCACTTGAAAGCAAACAATGGCAACACAACAGATATAGAACTGGGTGAATGATCTTGGCTGATGGCAAAAGGGGTTTTGGTAAAAGGCTGCAGACTTTTGTAGACTTAATTAGCTAAATCCGCTTGCTGTTGCCATAATATAAATATTTTCATTTCAACATTTCAAAGAGTGGGTTCAAGTGAAAGAGTAAAAAGTAGAAGAATTGGAAGAAAAATAAAAAGAAATTCACTTTGTGTTGGTGTTGAATGTCAGAGGGACAATAAACATGCGAAAGATGACTGTCTCCCAGTCTGTCTGTCTCTCTGTCTCACTGTCTCACTGTCTGTCTGCATTATTAATTTTAATTAAAAAGCGCGTGTCTTACATTCCGTCCGGAAGCGGCAGCTCGACCAACAAAATTTTACTTTTGCTACCAAGTGTGCGAGTGTGTTAGTGCTAGTGTGTGTGTGTGTGTGTGTGTGTGTGCGTGTGTGGTATTTATGCCTTTCAACGAGCCCATAAATACAAATAATAAACAACTCTTGAAGGCGCTTTTTGAGTTTTCCCACCAGATGTCTATATCTGCAGCGATACATTTGAATCTGTATCTGTAGCTGTGGCTGTGGCTGTATTTTTTGCCTGCAAATGAAACTCAAAACGTGCTGCGTCCTCCTTTTCGCCCTTTTCGCTCTTTGCGTGTTTATGTTTGCTCCACTTGGCCATGCTTCACTTAGTGGCAGCAAAAAGTTTGTTTTTGGCTTGCAAATAAATAAACCAACAACTAAGTTACTTCAGTTTGAACCTGAGTTTATGTAAAAATGCCAACCAACATATAGTATATATACATATATACATTTAAAGCTGCCCCAAATATCAGCAGCAAAGCGAAGCATGTAAAGAAAAGCAATTGTTTTTACTGCTCACTTGAAGGGTGCAACTTTGTTTACTCTTCATTTTCATACTCACTTTCATTTTCATTTATTTGCACTGGACTTTAGCTTCTTTTTACGCTTTTTCCCACTCGTACGCTGTAAATTTAATTTTATTTTTGCGTTTTCATTTCTTATTGGTGTCTAGACGTCTGCAGCTCGATTTACGCCAAGAAAGATAAAGATAATCTAAAGTATCTTATACTTATTTTAAGTGTAATTATCAAATCAAAAAGCAGTTTCATTCCCTTTCAGTTTTATTTGTTTGTCACACATCAAATTCACAGCTGTCGTGTAAAAAAACAAAGTATAAAACTCCCATTGAAAGTTGGCCAATCAAATTTTAAAGTTGAATAAAAGAGCATAAATAAATTCATATTTACATCACTTGAATCAATGTGGAAATTGTTATTTCAAGTCTTCTGCTTCAGCATGTAAAATAAATAAATTAATTCTCTGTTAGTTTTGCACATTTTCTTTTTTTGTTATGCATATTAAATATTTCTTTAATTAAGTATATACCGCATGTATTGATGGCAATTTAAAGTTGAATTTATTTGCTGTTTCATTCAACTTTTTTATGACATTTTTTGTTTTTAAGCTGTGCTCATAAAAAACTTGACTATTCAATGACTCTTCAGAAATTATTGTAAAGAAAAGAAATTGTAATTCCCTCAAGTGTTGGAGGAAAATATTCTATGTGTATGCGTGTGTTTATGTGTGGCTATTATCAATGGCAAATGTTATAAAATAAATTGACTTTTGCCATGAGTTGTCACTTGAATGGCTTTAAAATGGCTAAAAGCGGAGCTCATTTAGTGGTCATTGAGTCAATACGAAGGCCATTGACATCGATTAAGTGCTCTTAAGTTTAAAATGAATGCATTTCTTGATGGAAACCAGACGAATCTAATGCTAAATGACAGCATTAGATCCATTAAATTACGCATACGCAGTGTGTGCGTTCTGTAGAATTTACAGGGATAATTTACAAAGCTCATTTGTTACCCACATCAATTGTGGTTGTCAGTGGACATTAGGTTTACAAAACGAAAGTCCAAAAAGCATACGGCGATACCCTGTAACGAGGGTAGCTCTTAGATCCCTTTTAACCAGCATTCCGGGTCAGCTTAGCTGCGTTTCGTGTCACTTCGTTTCCCTCGCCCAAAACTCATGCTTTTCAACATTTACAGCACACAATCCTTAGGTTATTTGTCAATACTTGCAAAGTGGCACAGCTCATATATATGCGAATACAAATACAAATAGTTGTAACAAATTTCAACAGACACTTGTACTAAAAAATTTTATGACCATGATGTTCGAATATATATTTCAATTCGCATAAATGCAGACGTGTTCAAAATGCTAAATATGCTCGAGGACCTTTTAAAGCTTCTAATAAAAAAGAAAAAGTCGCACAAAGAAAAAGAGAAACAAGTGAGGAAGGCTACAGTCGAGCGAGCCGACTGTAAAAGACCCCGTACTCCTTCTAGTGTGGAATTTTCAAGCAATTTGTCCTATGAGAGCTATAGGCTATAGTGGTCAGATTCGGCTCAAACTTGGTGAGGATAGTTATAAAGCTACTATACACATAATGTAAGAGTTTGGTTGCGATAGCTCAAATAACACTACATGTCTTCATACAAATGTTCTATTTATTTCCGATATGTCCTATGGAAGCTATAGGCTATAGTCATCCGATCTGGATCAAACTTGGTAAGGATAGTTATAATGCTACTATACACATAATGTAAGAGTTTGGTTGCGATAGCTCAATTAACATTACATGTCTTCATACAAAAGTTCTATTTTTTTCCGATTTGTCCTATGGAAGCTATGGGCTATAGTTGCCCGATTCGGCTCAAACTTGGTGAGGATATTTATAATGATACCTTAAACGTACTGTGTGAATTTAGTCACGATAGCTCTGATAGTTTGAAAGTTGCAGTGTAACGAAACTAGTTTTTTATAATTTTCGGGGGCGGTAGCGGGCGTGGCAAAAGTTTAAAATAAACTGAACCTGCTTGACATATACACGGACTTTCATTCCAAATTTGCTGGCTCTAGCTCTTGTAGTTTAAAAGAGCCAGCTGTTCATCCGGACAGCGGACAGACGTACATGGCTATATCGACTTCCCTGTTGATGCTGTTCATGAATATATATACTTTATGTGATCGGAAAAGCTTCCTGCTGCCTGTTACACACATTGCGCTTCTGACAAACCTAATACACCGCTCTACTCTTTTTTAGATGACGGGCTCTAAAAAGGGACCAACACAATGTGGTGTAAAAACTGTCAGTTTATGAAAAGCATTTTGAAATGAAACCATGTGTGTAACAGCCTTCTGTGTACTAGGCTAGAATTTGAACCACACCCCCTGTGCTGAACCCCTGCCTATTGCTGGAGTGTCTTCAGTTTTAATGTGGTCGCCTTTTGGGATCAACAGAAAATCAATTTTGATTTCGCCAAGAACAGCACGTGCGCTCCTCGCGCGCTCAACTCTAATTGAGGCGCGACCGTGTTCTGTTGACGCTTTTGGAATGAAGATAAATTGTTACAGACGTGAAAGGAGATGGAAAATAAAATATACATTCCATATAATCGCCGAAAACAATTCTCTAAAGCCTACTGAATAAACGATGGCGAACGCACGTGGCAAATTTGCGAGTCCAATTCAATTTTTTTTTTGCCACTTGGCTATGCAACAGTTACAGTGCCAGTTACAGTACCAGTTACAGTGGCAGTTACAGTACGTTTATCTGTTACTCTTGTAGTTCCGGTTACAAGTAAATCTTTAATGCACTTTAACTGTGTCCTTGGCTTACAAGTAATTTATTTCTTCGTCACGTCGTCAAAGATAACAAACAAATTGTGTTGTTATTTCATTGGGCAAAGTTTCCTAGACTTTGCAACTGTTTCCTAGAATTCAATTATCATCCAGCTAAGGCAACGGGCATCAGGCATCAGCTGTTGTTTGTGTCTGTAAACCCATTTACTAATCAGCCTGTGGCACTTATCAATTTACCCAAAGAGCTTATCGTTTTACCACTCGGGATACACAGTCCCAGCAGAATTCCGCAGAAGAAAAGCTTAGCGACTGGGAAGCGCGGTAAAGTTTGCAATAGAAAATTAAGAGTTCTTGTTTTCAACGACATTTACAATCACATTCTTTGACATCCATCAGAGACGGTGTTTTTTTTTTTTTATTGTTAAACAAATCGTTCAGTGAACTGACCTCGTTTAAATCTTAACGAGTGGCTGAAAGCAATACAACAACAGCTGTTGTCAGCGACAGCAGTGGCAATAACAACAGCAAAAACATTATGGGCAACAGCTTCAGCTACAACAGCAACTGTGTGAGCCGTATGGCAACCATCAGAGACATCCACCAAAAATATTTGTCTATTCAGCTTACACGTAACGGCACAAAAACACCAACAGTTGCTAAGTTCGCTCTGCTGCTCATTAAATGTGCTTAAGGCAGGGTATGTTCACTATCTGAGTACGTTTGTAGCTGATATGTGGAAGTAAACATTTGCGTAAATTTCCGGCTTATTTATAAATACAGCAACTCAGCAGGAAATGTGTAAATAAATCTTTAAGCTAAAAGTGTGCAGAATAGTTGAAATACATTTTCAAAAATATATTTTTTCACATTTTACAAAATTTAAAATCAGCAAATATGTATTAGACGTTTTATATTATTATTATATTATATTAGACAAATATGATTTATATTATGGATAGTAGATACTTGTTTAAGCGAAGCATCTAGTAAAACTGCCTGTCTATCTACTGACTTTTTCCATGCATAATTACATGTGTTAAAATTGAAATATAATACAAAAAAACTGCCATAAACAATGCCTAACGAACTAACTATGATATCAATCACTACATAATTAATTTGACTAATAACTAAAAACACTTTAAACTTCTTAGCTGTTCGTAAATTAAATCCATCTAACCATAAATTGCGTTTTTTTATCCGAAATGTTCCTAATAATCTTGTTCGACCCACTGAATCAGAAATTATAATTTATTTCTGCAAATTATCTACTGCCAACTACCCAACTATCTTTCTGTTAATTCCATCTATATATCATGCGATTCAACTAGCTGTCTAATTTATCTATCTATGTTTTATCTGACAACCCTACCTGTCATTTATCTTTTTGCTAATCCCCATTTCTTATCAATCTAATTGTGCAGCGCATTTATCTACCCATCAGAAAAACCCAGCTGTCTATTGGCACCACTTAAAGGGTATCACGGAGTTTTGCCTACTTCTAGTCTGGTTTTATCTCTACGGGTTTTACTGTTGTTTTAGCTAACCCAGCTGTCTATCAGCACCGCTTAAAGGGTATCACGGAGTTTCGCTTACTTCTAGTCTGGTTTTATCTTTACGGTTTCACTGTTGCCCTGGTCTATTTATGCGCTTACAACTGCTGACCAGGATTCCACCTGCCTCCCATTTGGCGTGTGTTTTTATGACCTTTGCACGAAGCCATTAAGCCAGGTATGCTGCAAACACACACACACACACACTCACACACACACTTGTGTTTATTAAAGTAAAGTGTGCTTTTAACCTTCGGTTAAAGTCAAGTATTTGTGCTACACAAAAGCAATGGGGAAAATCAAATAATTTCCGACATTTAATTATGTCCAACTATTGTTTGTACTACGTTTAAAGATATTAACTGTAAATATGAAATATTTACATATGTCGAAATCGAGTTGTTATCGAGATTGACTGCCGCTGACAGTTATATATATATATTTTTTTTTTTGATATTTATTCAAAGTGACAGGTTTATTGTGATTTCGGTTTGGGGTATCATGCGGGTTTCCTTTGCTTTTTGCTTTGAGGTTTTAATACCGATTGTGCAACCAGCGAACTTTCAATTGATTTCGTTAGCAATTTGTGTAAATAAATTAATCAAAATGTTAGCAACATTTCCGCCCTGTAGTTCCTTTGGTTAACGCACATTTCACACTTCAGACGTGTTCTGCTTATCGCCATTTCCTGATGAGGGTTGACATGACCCCGTAATGATTGTGCCGGAACTTATTTCCGTAGTGCAAAAGTCAACTGGAGGGGACCCATACGTCACTTTGCCATAGTTCAACTGCCAAATACCCTGTAAACAAATTTTAAACTAGTTGAGCAGACTCCAAAGAAAGTAGAAGTTGTTCAATTAGCTTAATTTAACTGTTATTTAAACTGGTTTTCATGCAGTTTCTGGAAAAAGTTTTAATTACAAAGCACTTAAGAAATGAGCTCAAAGTCTGTCCAAGGCGTAAGATACCCCATAAGAGCTTCCGCCTACAGTACATTTACAAGCAAGTAACCAAAGCGAAAAGCCAAACACGAAATATGAACTTTGACAAATTTGTTAGCCAAGTTTACGAGTTTTGACGTTGACTGCACATTTCAGCGTTGGCTGCTGACTGCTAGCTGCTGGCACGATACTTTAGGCAATCTCATTATAACTTTAATAATTTGTATCTCGAGCTATTAATTAAGTAAATAATCGTGTTCGTGTAAAAGTTAAAACAGCACATTTATAAGACACTTACATCTGGTCATTAATTATTTGCTTTTGAATGCAAATCAGCAAAGTTTTAAACATTATCCACTCAAATGGCTAATGTGTCCAAGAAGCCAGCAGTCGGCTGTATAGTTATTTTAAAATTGGGCGCAATTGAAATGTGTTTGTGTGACAGCAAATTGAACTGAACGTGTTAAATAATAATAAATAAATATTACGTATACGCCCACACATTTCAATTGATCGCATGTGGCATGTTTGTTGTTGTGAACGCGAATAAATAAAAAATTTCATTGTCTTAATGGTCTGAATAATTTGTTCTTTCCTCTTCACCAATTTAATACAGCTCAAGAATGTGTGAAGAATTTTTTGAAAATTGATTTGTAAACATATATATGTATATATGTATGTATCTATTTATTTTCAGCACTTAGTGTAGTGTGTTTGTTTTCGAATTTTTAGTATATACAAACTATGTGCACATAGGTACATAAACGCAGGTCGATCAGCAGAAATACAACAATTTTTCCAATCGGAAACTAAAGATTTTCACATTTTCATATTTTCACTGGTGATTAAAATTTGTATTTATTCTTTTCTTTTAATAGCATACACAATTAACGTTTTATGCCTTTTTATGGTGTCTTAAATATGTTAATATTGATACTACAATTGCTAAATTGAGTGTATTTCTTTTTTTTCCCCACGTAAACTTACTGAACCACCCTCTGGGCCGTGTACAAGTTTTTGTTGAAAGTTAAAAAGAATTTTGTATTTGCATAAGTTTTGAATATGTTTTTTTGGCTCTTGTATAAAATTCTACACAACATTCAGTTGAAGGAACTTTTATGCTTTGCATATTTATTCAGAATGTTTCACAGAAAAATGGATGACTGTGCGACGTGTTCCATTAAGTTGATAATGTATAGGAAAAAGATTTGTGTTTATTTGAAAATTTGGAAAAATATTTAAAGAGCTTTTGCACAGAGCTTTAACATTTGCTCATTTAATAAACACATTGCAATGCTGTGCAAGGAAATCCACTTGGCAATTTGACTTTTTTCTAGCTTTTTGTAGCTTTAATTATGCACTACTCTACTACGGACTGAAAGTCGTTCACTTTTCAGCCGCCAGTTAGGTGAGAAGGAGCTTAAGCAAATCTTGTCTTAGGAAAAAAGAAACTAGTTGGAATTATTTAGCGGAGTGCTCTGGAAAATCACAGCACTAAGACAAACACTAACGTAAGCAGCACATAGCGAGTGGTAGAACTGTTGTGTTGTGTGCCAGACTGCGATTTACCCGGTAAACTTGCTAAAGTCTAAAGACATGAATAATTTATAATTTGTTTAAGTGCACAATAAACTTTGCTACTTTCGAAACCTTTGAAAAATTCCCAAACGTACTCTCTATTGTTAGTAACATAAATTACTACAAACTGAGTGCACCCCTTGTTAGGAGATAGTAGAAAAGATGCTGCTGAAGCAGCTGGAAGCTATAGAAAAGCGCACAGAATCCTAGCTGTACTAAACACTTGAAAAAAAATATAAAATGAAACAAAATTAAAATGTTAAAGCTTGATAATAATGATGTTCATGATGTGGTAAAGGTGCAACTATCAGAGTGTGTGAGAGAGAGAGAGAGAGAGAGGGGGAGGGACAGCTAAAGTAAATGAATAAAAAGCGAAGCGAAAAGAAAGGAAAATCTGCTTTGGTATTCCCAGGCCGTCAGCACTTCGACACACAATCCACGTAATTTGCATAATTTTCAATAAAAAGCTCGAGAAAAAAATAAATATGTAGGTGATGTAGGCCAGGGGTTATGCCAGAGTACTTTTCAGTAAATCTAAGCACCGATTTCACTAACTTACCCAGCTGAAGAATCTCTCAAAAGTGAAATAAAAACAAAGGCATTAAAATAAGAAGGCACAGAAAAATAAAGAAAATGTTGAAAATGTAAGGAAAAGCATTGCAATCCTGCTGCATTAATTCTTATTACTATAATAGCAAAACATTGTCTACTTTGGCTCAGCTAATAGCCGCTTAGTAGAGATAAGATAAACGAAGGGAACTTTGCAACAGCTGTTATCACATTGTGGGTTAATTGTTACGCTGATCCCGCTCTGTGTCTCTCTTGCTCTTAAGCTTTCTCTTCCTATCTCTGTACTACTCCTGAGTTACTATACACTTCAACTTTGTCAACTTTTTTTAAAGCATTTTACAATCAACTTAAAGTTGTTGCTTAGTGTTTATGAACTTTCTATAGTTTCTAAGTAGTAACTCGCTTACCAATTTATAGCTTAGTTAGGTACAAAGTTTGAGCACAATTTTATGGTCGTTGACTCAAAAGTTGGCAGACATGAAGCAACTCTGGTTTAAGCCAAACTCAATAAACGATTCAAGTGCAGAGATTGTGCACTCTGTGGGTATGAGAACAAGAACAAAGAAAATTAATTACAGCTAAATTAGATGTGGTACTGGAAGCTGCAGATGAAGTTAGTGTCATTACATTATTCATTAGTTTTATTGAGTTTGGTCGTCTGCAATTTGCATTCAAATGCAGAAATTTATTATTGCTCGTCTAATTAAGCATAGTCAGTGGAGTGTAAGCTGCCACTAACTGAGAAATAACGAAGGAAGAACACAGTTGAAACACACACACACAAAAGGGTGTGCACGACTATTAAACACTCAGTCCAATCAAAGAAACCATTCATTGTTTCCCATCGTTTGCATTTGATGCTTATTGTTATCCTTCTATTAATTGTGACGTCTAAAACATTCAAATACATAACTGATATTGAAAATTCAGACAAAAGGCGTTTCGGTGTTGTCCTTGTCCTTAAGCTTTATTGCGCAGGATGTGTCAAATAAATGCGAGTAATAGAATGTGGATGAACAACCTTTAATTTGCATAAATTAAAACGTAATAAATGAACGTTAAATGAATTGGCATTTGCCACGACACAATCAACTGCGAACTTGGCTATAACAGAGCGTTTGTGCCAGCTGCTTGTTCCCTGCTTCAGCTTCAGTCTGCAGATTCGTGCTTCGAAACCCATTATATAGACCACCTTACTTTATGATTATTTTATTATATTGCTTTTGACGAACTGCGTGCCCTCATGACACGACACATTTCAGTTTATTGTGTGCGATGCTTTAAACTTTATTGGAAAGTTGTAAAGGCTTACATCTCCAAGTTTCAATCAATGATCAAATTACATTAAGCTTTACTTAAGGTGTTTATTACACTTGATTAGGAGCCATTCTAAACCATTCTGTCTGCACTTTATTTGAGCTGAGGTAGAACATAAAATTATTTGCTGTATTCTTCATTTAATTGGATAAATTGTAAATTGGTTGGAATGAAATTAACTAAAGAATTTAAAAGCAATCAATAGAGCCAATTAACGTAATGCTGTGCACCATATTGATCAACCACAAAGCCAAACAATACGTTTGAATGAACTGCAAACAATCCTTTGACATTTTTTAGCTGACAACCGTATAGAACGGAGCTGTGTGTTTGATGAATGTGTGTTGGATTTGGTCAGCTCAAATGTGGCGCGACAGAACATACAAAAAACACTATGACATATATATTTTCAGAGCACGTTTAATGATTCGTGTCAAGATGTTCGCCACTGTGACGCCGTATATAATAAAGATGGACTTCCGGTGATTTATGTGTAGAATAGCACATTCCCTACTCCCCCTCTCTCTAGAGTTCTCTCTACCACTCTGCCTGTCTGTCTATTGGTCTACCTCTGTCTGTTTGTTTGGTGTCATTTGTCAAAAGAAGCAAACAGCAGGTTGCACCTCTTTTTTTGTGGTCAACTCGATGGCTACACACCCGAGTTTCCGCTTGTTCATATATTGACATACTCCTGGGTAACTTGTTTATACAACGTTATGATAAACATGTCCCGACTGTGTTGTACAAACATGTCATGTCCTTTTGTGCCACACAAAACATTGGCCTGCCTGTGCTGAAAACGAAAACAAATCGCCAATCGCAAATAAAATTGCTTTTATCAGCGGGTTTTTCTATCATTTCCCCAGACATTCAATACACTGAAATGCTCACATTGTATTATATTTTATATATTATGCTTGCACACATAAACTTTTTAATCATTCAAGAATTTGTTTATTAACTTTCTGCCAAAGGTCACGAATAATTCTTTTCTGTGCCCACTCAAAAGAATGTCCACGGCTATTGAGTCCAAAGTTAACAAAGTTTCACTGGTTTTTCATAGCAACACAACTATCAAAGGCAACTCAACGGGGCTTATGCTTAATATTGTTGTCGATTTTGTATTGTCTGCCTGAAAGTTGGCGAAATAAAGCTGGACCCAAGTCCTTGATTCAACTAGAGTTGATTTCTGGAAAGTTTTTGACTGGCGGCAGAGAGAAAAACAATTTCCCCTTATTGCCATTTCTAGGAAATTTATCTTTCCCATCATTTCACAAACGATTGCATACTTTTAGGTGTTCGGTGCTTACAATTACATTTAATGCACTTAAACAAGAATTTAGTGGAACAGAAAAGCATTAAAAGCAGTTTTGGAGAAATTGTAATGTAACTGGTTTCTATAGAGCTGCAAATTTAGCATAAAATGACTTAACATTCAACAATTTATTTATATACGATTTCAGCACATTGTGCATAAAATTTAAAATTGAGAAAAACATAGATTTTGATGTGGCGTCTGCACATATGTCAACATATTTATAAAACGCTCGATGAACTGAACACAGATTTTGTTGACAATTGAATAAAATCCTACGCTGATCCTTGACCCTGAGACACAAGACAGGCAGGCAGCTGCTTTAGTCTTGAACATATCGTGATGGTGGTTTGGTTGAATATAATGTGATTATGCTAATATAATGCCAGAGCTTAAACACTGACAATGATGAGCGTGATTATGATGACATGGCAATGACAATGTACTCGGGCTAAACAAAAAAAAAAAGAAGCGAGCGAGTAGCTACTTAAATTGAGACAGCGACTGTGACGCTGCGAGTCTGTGTAAGCTCTGCTGTGTGTTAAGTATTCACGCCTTGAACTGCGTATAATTGTTATGCTTTTTTTTTTTGATAGACATCTTGTGTGTCGATGATATGGCTGATATCGTAAAGCTGAATGTGTCTAACAATCTGCTGACTTTGCGCCGTTAATAGCAATGCCTTAGTTTGGCAGTTCTTTTTTTTTTCTTTCTATTCTTTTCTATGTCATATCTTTGGGCATGAGTTAAAGGTCACCAAGGAGATCCATGCTGGAGCTCATCCATTTGATTTGTGCGCCCGAATAGACAATATTTTGTATGTCTTACGAATCAAATACCGGAAAAAAAGTGAACTCTTTCCATAGATACATAAAATGTTGCTGCCGTTGCTGCCTTTGCTGCTTCTGATTCAACAAGGCTTAAATGATATAAAATTCAATGAACCGTACAAAGCACACACAGCCAGACACACACACACACAACCCACTTACACTTACCCACACAAGCACACCTACACCATGTGTGGCAGCCTCAACATCTTTTTCTTTTGCTGTGGTTCAGACAGCACGCAGAAAGGCAAAGGAATTTCTTTCTATCGGTATTTGTTTTAACGGGTGGCAACTTTTCCATTAGCAAAGTTAATGCATCCAAAAGCCAGTTCTAAGTCGGCAAAATCACGAATGCTTTGTATTAACTAAAGAACTCGCAAATCTCTCACACTAACTGTGCATCTATTAATGTCCATTTGTGGAGTCAACTTTTTCCATTCTCCTGATTGACTTTTGCTTGAAAAAAAAAAAAGAGAGTATAATACTCTAGCATACTTTTTGGGGCTCTTTAAGCTTGCGTGTTTCGTAGTTAACTAATTTTTCTTTATGAAGGTTCATTGGGCTTTGTATTGCAGAGCAGCAGATGTTGACTATTGGAATTACAGACAGATTGGGTCAAAGTCTCTTTAGCTTGACTTTATTTCGTTTTAAAATTTGCTAAACACACAAAAATTAATTAAAATAATCAAATGTTAACGAGCCCACATTCATTTTATTGCTTTGAGGCTGAATGCTGTCTATATTTATTTTATGTATTAGAGTCAAACCGATGTGGTTTTTATTTGCTGGGTAGAATATTTTATAAAGTAAATATTAATCAAAATATATTTAGAATTTATTGCTTTGCGAATTGCGTACAACCATTAATTGGTCAATAAAGGCAATTGAACTTGAAATTTGTAATTAAACGACAGTCGACAAATGACAGTGGCGTTAATTAAAATATATACACGTAATTTATTGTGTGTTTTGTTGTTTAAGCGATTGATAAATGAATATCAGACAGCGATTTCTCATGTGCTCTTTAACGGTTCTGCTCGTTATTTTGTTATCTTTATAAATATCTTCATTTGGTTTAACTTTTGTTTTCTCACCCGCTCTCTCTCTCTCTCTCTCTCTCTCTCTCACTCTCTCACTCCCTGTCTCTCTTTCGTTCTCGCTCTTTTTAGCTGTTCTTGCTGGCGCCAACAATTTGCATAATTAAAACCGTCGTTCAGATAGTGAAATGAGATAACGAGCTACAGGTAAGTCAGTCTATTTATAATGGAGCGATTCGATATTTGCAATGCAAATAACCATTTTATATTTTATTCTTTTTAATGTTGTTGTTATTGTTCCGTGGAGCGTTAACAAATTAATACGCCCGGCGCATGTGAGAGTTGTGTGGGCTAAGCTAAGGTGTTTTCTACAAATACCTTTTTTAATTAGGGAGTTTTCAAATACTATTATCAGGTTTAACAAACTAATGAAAGTTATAAATAGATGCAATAAGCTAGGCATTAAATAGACGCTTAGTTCCTCTGTAATTATCTGCTACTCACTAACATTGAAACTTGTATAAAAACTAGAACTTATTTAGCTCACTGTGTTTGTTGTCTTTAGTTACTGGGTGCCTTCCCGTCGAGCATGCTCAACTCAAACGTGATTTGTTTACTTTGGTGTTGTGTCGGAATGCCATTGGGAATTTTTGGGGAATTTCTAACAATTTCAAGTTGTTTGAGTTATGCAAAAGCCTCCAACAAACAGATGACAGCATGTGGGAGATCTATAAAAATGCCATAAAACTAAAACCTATTGTCATAGACATAAACTGTCAAAGTAGCCTGCTAAAGTAATAGATAGTAAAGTGATAGATATGCTACGCTAAAATTAATTACTCTCTTGAAACGTGCATGTTGTAAACAAACCAATTAAACCAGACACAAAGTGTAATGCCTTTAATTGTTAATTAGGAAAGTAGTTACTGTTGCCAGGCAGTTGTAGCTTTTATCAAATGTATTAAGTTATTGTATGAATGGATTTAGTTTGTGTGAGAAATTCATTGAATAAATTTATTTATTTTACTTTTTTTCTATATTTAAAACTCTTGTGAAAATCACTTTGAAGCTCAGTTGGCAATTGTCTGTTGCTCATTTAAGCCACAAATCACTCAACTGTAAGTTGTTTTTCAACACTACTAACTTTTTGCCTTTTGTTTGTATTTGTCACTGTCTAATGCAGTTCTTTGTCTTTTTCTTTTTCCATGAGCACCTGAAGAGGTAATAGTAAATTTAATATTAAAGTCTGTTGTGTGAGAAATTTATTTATTTCGTCTTAAACGTTCCCCTAACATTTATACTTTTTTCTCTATATTCAAAATTCTTGTGAAAATAACTTTGAAACTCAGCTGGCAATTGTCTGTTGTTCTTTTAAGCCACAAATCTTTCAACTGTTGGTAGTTTTTCAACACTACTAACTTTCTGGCTTTTGTTTGTATTTGCCAGTCTCTATTGCAGTTTTTTTCATCTTCTTTTTTCATGAGTACCTGAAGAGATAATACGGTAAAGCTATTACGGACATGCACACATATTAAACCACACACACACACACACACACACGCACACACACAACTATTTACATACACACCCACATATTTACACACGTGTGTGCTTGTCTTGGCAAAAATATTACCTAGCTCATAAATTCAATATGAGGAACTTATGTTAAGCCCAAAAGCGTTTTATTGCAACAGACAATAAATGCATGACTAATGGTCTGCACTATGGGGGGTGGAAGGCGTGGCAGGAAGTGCACAATTTTGTACAGATAGCCAATATAGAGGAGAGAATTGTGAGAATTCAGCATATTGTGAGTGCATTCTGAATAACAACACATTATCTGTTTGTTTCAAATTTCAAATAGTGAGAAAGTTTATAGCTGGCAAGTTTGCTAAATTGTTGAGAGCATTTTAGAACATATTACAATCGTTACCGTTACGTTGAAGTTCTGTTTAGTCCACGTACTCTAAAGATGAGTCGAGGGGTCTATAGGGTTTGTCAGCAGCGAAATGTGTGTAACAGGCAGAAGGAGGCGTGGCCGACCCCATAAAGTATATATATTCTTGATCAGCGTTAACAGCCGAGTCGATATAGAGACGTGCGTTTGTTTGTCCGTCTGTATGCACACCTAGATCTCAGAGACTATAAGAGCTAGAGTCAACAAAGTTGGAATTAAAGCCCGTCTATATATTGCCACGCCCCCTACCGCCCACTACGCTTGTGAAAAACATATTTTTACCACCATAAGTTTATCATTCACCTTTCCTAACGATGCTTGATTCGGATTAGACTACTATATCCTATATCTCCTATAGCTCGGTTGAAAATAGGACATTCGTATGAAGGCATGTTGTACTAGTTCAGCTATGGCAATCAAACTCACACATTATGTATATGATACAATTATAACTACCCTCACCTAGTATGATCCGTTTGGTATAGCTATAACCTATGGCTGCCATAGGGAAAATCGGTCAATAAATCGGTATTATAAAATATGCCCTAGATTGAGTAAGGGGTCTTTTACAGTCGTCTCGCTCGACTAAAGCCATCTTTTCCTGTTTTGTTAACAAAAAAAATTATTCAAATTGGTTTTTGGCAATCAAAACTCAAATTACTTAGCAAAAAATAGTTGAGTTCAGTTCACTTCAGTTCAGTAAACAAATATCACGAGTGACGTACAATCAAATTTGAAAAATAAGCCTGAAATACGATCGAATAATTCGTTTTTTAATTAAATGTTGCTTTATTTAAAGAAAATTCGTATTATAATGCCAAAATTCTTTAAGATGTGTAGAAAGCAACACCGAATTTCTCTCTAGTTTCAAATATTTCAAAAGGGCCGACAATTGCTGAAATTATAAATTCATAATTTATGTTAAACGCTAATCGAATTGGGATATTCCCATAATCGGAGTATAACATTTTAATATGCATTAACACACATTCCATTCCAGCTCAACGTGTTTGGCATTTGTTTGTTCGAACCATTTGCGATACGGAATATCCACAAAAGAAATTTAGAACGGGATTAAAAGCCCTATTAAATAATTCCCGTTTAATTGAGTTGCATTATCAAGTAATTAAAAAATTCATAAATTAATTCACCTGGATTAAATATGTTGACTTTTTTTTGGTGTCTTTTAGCTTTTAAGTGTTTAATTAACATTAGCGCTAATTAAGGCGAGTGTGAAATGCCGCATTAATTGCTAAATAAGCCATCAAAATCGGTTTAAATAAATAAAAAAAATGTAGATAATATTTTAATTACATTTCACATATATTTATTTTAAAGTTAACAACATTTAGCATTGGTCATAAAACAGAACATTTGTTGGTCAAAAGGATTAGGGTTGTCAGCATGTAATCCAAACATTTCTGCTTTAGAAATGTGGAACAAAAGTGTTGGGATCGATAACCGAGGCCACCTCCCAGGGGTGGACAACAGAGGGTCCGGGATAACGATTGTAGGCAGCTGTAGGCAGAAGTCAATTAGGCTCAAAGTGATATCGTTAAAACTGTGGCTTAACTTACCAATAATCTTGCTGATGGCGGTCTTGGCATCCAGAATTTGTTCAGGTGCTGGGGCAGCATTGACCAGGATCAGGCAGATGGTGGCAATTACCAAAGCGAACACAATGAATTTGGCCATTTTGTATCTAGTGTATTTGATTTTTCTTTTGTTTGGTGCTATTGTGGTTGCGCTGAAGTGTGTGCTAAGTCTAATTAACCATTTGCCAGCTGCCGCTATTTATACCAACTTGGCTAAGGGAGAAAGATGATGCGCGATTCATTTTGGGATGAATGAAAGTCAGAAGCGAGAGAATCGTAGAATCGAAGAATCGTCGGATACGAAACACTTCGTATCGAATATTTAAAAACCGCTGGACACAGCTGTTTTTCGAATCAAATTTCTTGTTTCTTGAATTCTTTTTTTTTGTTTGTCGCAACAATTAATTTTTATGCAGAGGCTGCGAAATGCTTTGATATATAATCCACAGTCCCCCCTTTTGGGCCGGGCCAACAAAACAAAAGCAGAACGGAATCGAAAACGAGTTTCGCTAAAGAACAAACGGTTAAGTTTGTCGTCGGGAATTCCAATAGCATAGAAAGTAAACAAATATCGCGACGATTAAATTAATAAATATATATTAATATTTCTTCGCTGCTTTTTTTCTCTTAATTTTTATTTTTTATAATTTAAATTTATATGCATTTGCAATTATGTTATCGTAGTCGTTTGCTATTTTTTTTTTTGCATAAGAATGCCATAAATTGACGATTGTGTGTGTTCCCTACTTTTGGCAGTTCATTGTACGGAGCTACTCTTTGGTCTTTCTTTGTTTTTTGTTTTGTTCTGGATTTTTGCGGCTTGGGCTTTTCCCTCCCATCACATATTTTTTTTGTGGTGTTTTTTTTTGTTGCTTTGTTGTTTGTTTTTTATTGACATCCGGCGCCGCGTGCGAGATCAAAGGCCAATATTGTTGGATATGGCAAATTTGTCGCCTTTGTTGCTCAATTCTAATTTATAAACAAACTGGTTCGTTCCAAATTTTTCTTGCCCAAAGAAAGTAAAATCTTTAAAAATATTGTGCTGCATGAAATCGCTTCATAAATTTTGAATTAATTCATACGGCTGTTTGTCTGAAATCAATTTGCCGATTAACCGCAAGATATTGTAAGGTCTGCAGCGCTGATTGAATGCCAAATACCCGTACTACGTCTGAATTTGTTAAGTAAATACTCCCACTGATGGGTGATGAACCATTTTACCAGCTCAATCACTGTACATACCCCACGCATGTTAAACGGATACTGGCATTATATTAAAATGTACAAATCTTTTGCGTGGTTGCTTTTAAGAGTTATTGAAAGCGGTAACAGCTGGAAGACGACAAGCTTGAAACTTTGTGAGTGTAGGGATTTAAGTGTTATTTTGGCATAAGCATAAGTTTGATTGGAATTCGCGTTTGGGGCCATGTTTGTCAACTCCCAGCTCCGCTCAACAATTCATGTTCAATATAATGCGCGTTACGCTAATGCAGACACGTGACGTCTTAACATAATTTTCCGCATTCTAATGATTGAGACAAATGTGCTACAGACGACACAAATATGAGTTGGGTTTGACAGCTAAGGATCTGCTTCTGCTTTTGCTTTTGCTTTTTTTTTGCAACAAATGAAATCTCTTTTATGCCAAGAACTTTCTCAGTTCGTTGTACTTGTTGCTGTTCACATGGGAATTGAGTTGCTGTCTGGCATATGGTCCAATGGTTTATGAATTGTTAATCAAGTATACGCCTAATGAGACAGCCATGGTATGAAATAAAGCTGCTTATCGCAATGTTTATTAGTCGCCAGTTATGCAATCAGTATCACTTCTGGTATCCCCTAAACACACACAGGGCATACTTCACAGACACTGTTCATAATAAACAGCAGCGACTCCGGGACTTGCTACCAAATACAACTGTGTACAGAGTTAAGCGTAGGTTGATCGAAAAGTACTTTAAATATGGTAAAAATTACATTAGCTAATTGAAGTGAGAGGCAGGCATCTATATGCACAACTCTTGAAGTAACCCTCGCAGTGCTAAGATAATATGTGTTGGGTGCAAATTTAGTCAACGCACAAAATATTTCCGCTCCGGGTGCTATAAAACAACAACAATAGTCGACAAACACACACACTCGCGCACACACACGTCGGGATTTTAGCTGAGACGCAACCAACAAAGGTTAGGGAGGAAGCCAGAAAGAGTCGGGGATCGCATGAACATATTACCCGAGGGCTTTTTCAAATTATACGCTAATAAAATATTGCTTTGCGTATAAAATATATAAAATCCAGCAGGAGGTCGCGGCGTATGCGTCAAATGCTTAACCACATAAAGGATCATGTGCGAAGTCGAGTAATTTCCAAAATGTGAATAAAGCTTTGTGTATTTACACAACTTCATTGTTGTGGGCTACATGTCTTTTATTCAGATGATTGATGTGGCATTAATTAGCATTATCCATACCAAGTACCAGATGATGCTGCGCATTTTCCAAAACTGTTGACATTTGCATGTTGCTAACACATGGAAATTTAATTACGGCAAACCAATGGCGTAAAAAACGTAAGCACCCACCATTAATTTCACCTAGTTTTGGGTGGTACGTGTTGAAGTTGTTATCATTCAATTGCACATTAATATTTCATGACATTGTGATTAATTGTACTTCAGTAGAACTCTCGCTGTACTTCCTACTAAAATGTCAATAGGGTATACACACAGAAATCAGCCAAACACAAGTGGGATAGAAATGAATAAAGCGTCTATTAGGTAGGTGCAGGGTATGCTGTCATTGGATAACTCTGTTACTCTACATTCGAATCAACTGTCTGTGAATATTAATTTGTTATGTCTGCTTCGCGCTTGAGTGAGTGAATAAGACTGTTTAATAAATGAAGCGGTCGCCGTTAGTGATATATAAGTAGAACGTTCCATATACCTCTGTAATGTTTACTAGCATGAATAAATGAATTCTGCAAATACTTACTACTATGAATAACAAATGTTGCATACTTTTAGGCATCGCCTCTTAAAATAGACCGCGCGTCATATGTAGCGGGAGTATTTAGCCACCTACACTTGTTCGCGATTACTTTGTAAGGCTGCTTAAGTGAAAGATATCCAGATTACGTTTGAGATTTAATTTAATATCTCGTTGCCATTGTCAACTGTTGCTCTGCAATCTGCACTCGCGTATTGATTAGTAAATCATTGAGATTCCAGGTACAAACACTTGGGAAGCCAAATGTTGTCATAATTCAAGTTCATCAAACATTAAAAGTCTGCTTAGAGGCATTGTTACTACACGTACTTACTTTTGCGCTTTCAGAACTTACTTGGTCCAACAATTTTGATTTTATTTCTTATGCAAAAGAGAAAGCATAAGGAACGTGTCAGTGACAGTGACAGTCCCAGTCTCTGACATTACATTGATCTTGATAACGCGTTACGAGCACTTTGAGAACGTGAATTTTCGTTTTATCAAGATAAAGTACAACATTTCTGCTGCTTATGGGTCTTGTACAAAATTTGAATGCTTAATGTGATGCTAATTTAAAGAGGAACATGAAATGAGCGTATAATCTGCATAAGCTTTTAAATTTTTCCAACATGTTGGATAAACACATACTTTATTGCATATGCTTGTAAGGTTTTTATAAAGACTTTCCATCGACTATTGAATGCGATAGCAAATAAATCGAATCACTGGTAAAATATAATGCAAAAAAGTCTTCTATAGTTCTATTCGTTTCACACAGCAAATAATTTTAATGAAGGGTTTTGGCCATACTAGCTTTTGTTCAAAATACTGTGGTCTCCCAAACATATTTCTCATTCTCTTTCTTTGTCTCGTGTGTTGTAATAAATAATTGACAACACAATGCAGGCTTATAAATATTGGTTTACTCAGGTATGTGTTTGACTAGTTGTTATTTTCTATCCTTAAATTAAACAAGAAACTATGTCCTAGTTACAAGTTATTCGTTATGTACGCCTGGAAGGGTTGAAGGAGCTGCAACAGCGTTTTGCGGAAACAACTTGTCCTAAAGCCGTAGACTGGTAACATATGCTCTTGTTTGTCTTATTGATGGTTGGAGAAATGGATGGTTGGATGGTTTGATGCCGTTTCTAACTCATGCATAATTAATCATTTTGTGACGCTGAAGTCTGCCTGGGGAATCGGAGAATGCTCTTGTCAGTTGACATGGTCGCGCTTATTTCTTTCCTTTTTTTGTTTTGTTTTTTATCATTTTCAGAGCCTACGTAACGCTATATTTATCTTGTTACTTACACGGTCTTTTGCAATCGTCGTTAGATATCGTCATAAACGTAGCTGTCCTTCCTGCCCCACACAAATCTCAGATACGCCATCTTCCAGTGCGTTGACGTTGCTAATGTCAAGTTCACGCTATGCACGTTTTGCTGCTATAATTGTTGACGTAAATCACAAAACCCAAAAAAAAAAAAAAAAAAAAAAAACAAAAAACAAAAGAAAGTAGAAGAATAAATTTGGTAGAGGCAAAAAAATATATACAAATATATTCTAAAAGTGTGGCGGGGACCTGTTAACACAAATGGCCTCTGAATGGGTCCTGAATGTTGAATGTGGCAACTTTCGCATTGTTCAACATCACAGTAGCAAACATTTTTCTTGCCAGCACTTTAGCCGTGATTCCACATAATTGAAATGAATACCACTACCACAGCCACGACTACGTCTAGGGTGTAATGTAGGCATTTTATTTTTGGTTTGTGCACTAGACGATGAATGGGCCACTTTATTGACGGCGGTTTTATATTCTTATTGTAAAATCGCACCGGCATTGCTGGGAATTTTGATTTTAATGTAAAATGTAACGTCAATTTATGTACGCGTTTTGCATTAAAAGCTCTAAAGTAAAGCTAAGTGTTTTTTTACGTTTTAATTGTTGGTTTTCGATTTCAATGGCACAAACATTCTCACACATAAGAATAAAATTCTATGAAATATATATTTAACACTTACTTGCCGCACTAAAAAACATAAAATTAAACTTTTTACAATACAACAAGTAATAAAAATCGAAACATTTTAATAATTGAACGCAATTCGCTTATTTCGTTTCAAATCTTGCTTCCTTGGCGCGCAGTAATTGCAATCGACTTATCGATATTATTTGACATGCGCAATAGTATCGATGCTGTCCAACAGCTGTCCGCTGCGTGTATGTACTCATACAATATGGCGTTATTGTGTTAAAATGAATGAATTGTTGGGCATTTCGCTGAAAAAAGTGTGAAAAACTTCAATTGAACGTAAAACTAATGGTTTTCTCATAGTGCGGTACATAAATAAACAAAGATTCTTTAATAGAGTGCAAAGTTTAAGTGCCGCGAGAGAGAAAATCATATAATTTCGTATTTGCATTGCTCGGGCCGGCGTTAGTCTTGAGGCGCCAAAAATCGCAAAACAAAACATAAAATGGAAGCAGAAATAACGCCTGCGGCTGCGACAAATGGAGTGGCAAGAAATTGTGAAGAGGGTAGTGTGGCGGTGACGGCAACGCCGGCGGCGGTTACAGCGTCGGGAGCACCGACATCGGAGGTGGCTGCTGTGTGGGCGTCGAACAACGAATCGATGGAACGGGCAAGCGAAAGAGAAGGGGAAGCAGCAGCAGTTGCTACCAATGCTGTTAACATGAATGAGGTTCGATGCGAGAGGATGTTAGATAATACACAGAAGTAAACATACTTGACATTTTCCAGGGTAACACTGCGCCGAATACCGAACAGGGGGTGGAGGCTGCGTCGGCGACTGGAACGGTAGAGGCAGGGCCCGAAGCAGACCCAGTGGAAGAGGAGGGGGATGAGGAGGAAATGGGCGAAGCTGAATACCTTGAGGATGATATGCCTGATGATGACGGCGAGAATGAAAAAGACTCACCCGCTGTAAGCGAAGAAGTGGCAGATAAAAGCAACGATAACAATGCGCAGGCCGAAAAAGCAGCAACCACCGAATCGGATGTGGACAAAGAAATGGCTGATAATGAAGATGTGGTCGAGGAGGAGGTCGAGGAGGAGCAAGAAGAAGAGGTGGAAGAAGAAGAAGATGAAGACGATGAAGAAGGAGAACTCATCACCGGTGATGATGCAGTGGAACAGCATAAAACATCTGGAGACCCATCCACAGATCAAGCGAATGTCGGCGTACGCTCTGGTGCTCAAAAGCAGGAGGAGCCAGTGGACGAGAACCAGTGTCGTGTCTGCACGAGCAAGGAAAACTTAGTCAGTCTATTTACGAAAAACAGCGATGGCACAACTCCTGCAGACTTGCTGCTGTTAATTTGCCCCAATGTGTCCATAGCACCCAAGGACTTTATGCCCCAGTTCATTTGCAACAGCTGCCAGCAAAGTCTCACAATTGCCATACAGCTGAGGAAGCAGCTGGAAACCACCGAAGCCGATTTACGTAAACGTCTGTCGCGTAGCAAAAACAAAGTGCGACGACCACGAGGCTATGTGGTTATTGATGCACCCGTCTCCGACTCAGCTAGCGATGATGATGAGGAGGAGCTTAACGATGAAGAGTTCAAGGTATCGGATGTAGCTGGCTCTACAAGCCCAGACAGCGACTCTGCCGACTCCGACATCAGTGAGAAACGCAAGCCAGGACGCCGACGAGGTCGCAAGAAGAAGCGCCCGTCGGGCTCTGAGGATGAGTACCCTTATAAAAAGAGGAGCCTGCAGACTCCACCCGCCGCCGCTGCGCAGGGACCCTTTGAGTGCGACCAGTGCGATCTAAGTTTTCCACGCAAACAATCCTACATCATGCATCGCAAAACGCACGAGTCTCGCTACGAATACCATTGTCAGATCTGCAACAAGAAGTTCAAGGTGCGCGGTGCCTACAAGACGCACATGGAACGCCACGAGTCGGAACGTGCTCAGTTCCGTTGTGAACTCTGCTCTAAGGTATTCAGGCTGCGTGCGGAACTAAAGCAGCATATGGCAGTGCGCCATGATGAGCATGGTGTCATATATGAGTGCAAACGCTGTCAGCGTACGTTCCTAACCCAACAGCGTTTGCAGCGACATCAGGCCACCAGTTGCATTCGACACTCGGAGCAGAAAGTACGACGCCAGACCAACGAAAGCTATCCCAGTCAGGGCAGGGATCTATTCAAATCTGTAGCACCGCCAACCACAACCTATTGGAGCGACAGCTTCTCGGACTAAACTACGCTACTCTAGCCATCTCCAATTTGCGACTTTTTTCAAATTGAGTTTACACTTTCTGTACTAACTAATCTAAGCTTAAATATACATACTATGTGTGCAATCTTGTGCAAAATTACAAATACTTTAATTTATGTTGAATAGAAGTCAGGGAACGTCAGGAACTAGTGCAATCAAAGCAGTTGCATGAAATTGTGGCATTTAAGCTGCAAATACTTGTAAAAACAGCTAGCAAATGCTACGAAGTGCCCCTCTCGACTATATTGCAGCCATATAATAACAATAATTTTCTTGCATAATGTGCGTAATCACAATGTTAAGTTAATGTCTGGTACCCGCTTTGCTGAAACTGCCCCTTGAGGGTCGACGAGAACTACGGATTATGTGCTTCAAGTTGCTGCAAAATTTGTGGCAAACCGAAAACTGTGTTTTTGAAGTGGTTGACTTGCAAGTCATGTTCCTGTGGCATGCAACAAAAAAAACAAAAATAAAACAAAAGATAAGTTGAGTTTCACTGACTAAAGTTAGCGTTTTGTTTAAATGCAGAAGAGAACTTTTTGTACAATTTTATTTACAAAAGCAGTTGTATGGGAAACTGGGTAAATTTTCGCAGTCAGTCGAGTTTGAGTTTGAGTTACTGGAAAAGTTGTTGACTGTTTTTGTTGCTGTTGTTGCTATGCTTGTTGTTGTCTTCCTTTTAGCCGCTACAATTGTTCCAGCTGCTGTTAATGCTGCATCTGTCGTTTAGAAATGATGAATTGAATGGTAGGTGGGCAGGTGGTAAGACAGCGAAGACACCGGATGATGGGTGTAAATCGGGGCGTGTGCAATAAGCGGTGCATGTGAAATTATTGGAGCATGGTGGACAACAGTTGGTGCGGCCACATAATGTGAGTGGGTTATCAATGGGGCATGATGATAGCCCAGTCCAAGCGACAGTCCGCGTTTGGCCTTCACCGATGCCTGCTCCTCGGCAACGGGTGCGGCCAGGATGCAAGCAACACTCGCAATAAGCACAATTAACTAGAGGAGACGCATTACAGGAATTTTTCCATTACCATTTCCATTTACAGCAAATAGTCAAAGAACATGAAAGAAAAATTGCACAAAGGTTTTGTGTAAAATTAGATTTGACGTATTTTGTTAACGACTCAACAACTAAAAAAAGAAAAGCAATTTTTCACAGCGCTTACTAATGGGGGAAACAAAGTTATCATTAATCTTTTTTTGCAAATTTCTCTACTCTAACAAAAACGACTTCGTTCTAGGAATTTCAAATATTTTTCCAGCTGTGCTTTAGTTAAATTAATTTATTTATTTGCGTTTTGTCGGTTTTTCAAACTTTATTTTGCATAGCAATGTTTTAGTTTGGTTTTGTGTTTATTTTCATTTAGTTTTACATGTCAATTAAAATAAAATTCTCGGAAATTTTTCAAACTAAACAATAATTCAAAAAATTTACCTGTGGTTGTGGCTAGCAAAGTCAAATTTATGCTAATAATAAAGCTATTCAATTAACTACAACTTTTTTACCTGTTATATTTTGTGAAAAAGTTTGTTTCCAGTAAGTAGATAAATTTAATCAGCTTTATTTTATTGTAAATGGAAACTTCTGAGCTAGAGCGAAAGTGAAACTTACTGTGAATTTCATAATGATTGAAGTTTATTTACTAGTTGGCTAAATTGGTATAAATTTGAGTTTTATTTTGCACTTGACTGCACCGTGTCTAATTCTCAACTAACGTTATTGGCGGACACAATCAGTTTATTTATACCATTTGTTTGTAGTGCGTAAATCGCGTAAACCTCGGAAAACTCACTCAAAACTAAGTCAAACGCACTCATTAGGAAAAAAGTATTTAGGCAGTTTACAAAAAGAAAAAAACTAAATTGGCAACGAGAAACTTGACGGTAATGTACAAGTCTAAGCCTACATCAAGTCCAAATAAAACAAGTTGTGGCCAGGTGTTGGGTGTGCGAAGTGTGTGTGGTGTGCAGTTATGTTTCAGCTGTCAATAGCATAAATAGCATTTTTTTTTCTACTTAGATTCAAATAATATGCGTTGTACAACACAATTCACTCACTTTGAGTGTCAACTGAGGCCGCAACTCAACGAAAATTGTATAAATTAATTGAAATGGATATGGATCATGTTTGCCAGTGAATTAACATTGTTGAATCATAATGTAATCAGTGAAATGTTTGATGAATTTATAATTAATATGGCTGTAATTGCAGCTAACAGAAGGGTCAAATTTCATGGTGAAATACTGCGGTTTTAAAGCCAAGTTATGGTATGCGTTAATACAAATGTTCTCTTTAAACCAGGCCGTGATCCTTGTGCTTTAAGATTGCTAGTTTCCTTGCATAAACCTTAATTTAATTAAAATTGTAGCATTTCTTGAAATTTGTTTCATTTTGCTGAGCTGTAAAACCAATTTAAAGGCAAGTCAAGCGTAAGAAAAGTGTATAAAAATAAAATATTTTTGTGTTGGTTTTCCTATTGTTATTATTTATCTTAAACTTGATTACTTTGTTATTTGTCAGTCAACAATATCTGTTTTTTTTTTAAGTCAAAGCTATTTAGCCATTTGTTTCTGTAGCTTAGCCAGCTGCAAATCTGATAAGAGATACACTTTTGCTCTTTAAGATAAATTTAAAGTCAACTGTAAGAAAAATATGATAAATTTGTCTAATAAATTTTCATTTAAATGCTTTCGTTCGCTTACCTATTTGTTCAACAGCTTTTTAATAAATTGTTGCTGCCGTTTTGTTTGACTGCTGTTGCTGAACATAAACAAATTGAATTTGTTTGTTTGTTAATGGAAAGATTTAGCTTTGTGCTGTGAAACGAGGCTTTAATGAATTATTATGCTTAATTGTCGTAAGTTTTAGTTTGACATATTAAAAACATTTGATTGTTATTACATTTTTCATGTGCAGTTAGTGTGCGGCTGAATCGTTACGTCAATTGACGCAATGCGAGAGTATCCCGCAGATACGAGAGTATCTCACAGATACAACTGCGAAATACGCTCTTGGGACTCATGCTCTGGTTATGGTTATGCCTTAGCGTGAAGTGCGGCAATAAAAAGCACACACACACACGCGCACACGCACACACTTTAATACTAAATAACACGTGTGTATGTGTGTGTGTGTAACGGAACATTAATTAACGGCATAACAGCTAATGGCAGCAAAAAATCCGTATGGCGTTTATCTAAAGTTGTCAGTTGGCGGTACATTGTATATGTGTGCCAGTGTAGGTACGTGTGTGTGTGTGTGTATTTTTTGTGTCTTCTTCTTCAGCCAAATTCCAGCTTGTTTTCCGTTTACCAACGCAGCTGTACAAGGAAATACCAAAAAAAATTATATATGAAAAAACTTTGCAGCAAATAAATAAGAATTTGCTGAAATAATTGAATAACTTTTTTGTGCTCAACTATTAGTTCATGTAAAAAACTTAGTGGGCCAAGGAAATTGGTATAAAAACTCTGTGTTTATCTACCAAAGATGTAAAGGTATTCAATTTGGTTTGTAAAATAGCGGGAATTAAAAGCTTAAAACAAAAACAAACTTAAATTTGTTGAATATTCTCGTACTACAAATTGTTTAATTGCTGAAGAGAAATTTAAAATTAATATTATATTTGTTGCTGAAATGAAGCTGTAAATTCGTTGTGTTTAATATAGGATTACTACAGAAACTTGTTAAAAAATATTTCTGTAATGAACGAATGAAATTTAATATTACTTAATGGAAACGCATTTTGATTTGGCAGTTAGGTTGGATTAGTTAAAGTATCTGCTGTTGATTATGTGCAGCAACAGAATGAGAAAAGTGGGTTGTGTATCTCTTAGGCAAGATTTGTAGAAAGCCAACCCGAGGCTTGGATAAATTTGGCTAATTGCTGACTTTGTTTGTCGGACAACCCATTGAAAAAGAACAATCCAGTCAAATGTGTAATTTATGAAATGCTATCATGCGCAAAATTTCAGAATTTCGAGCAAAATTTCAGCAAATCCATCAAAATCAAATCATTAACAACGGCCGTCGACACAAATTTTATGTGTAAAGCAGCTAAAATTTGCTGCCAGTTGTGTTGCAATTGCCATCAGACAGATAGGCAGACAGACAGACTGATGGACAGACAGTTAGATAGATAGATAGATAGATAGATAGACGTGGAGTTAGTCAAAAAAATTTGAATTGCAATTGCGAAACATGGCCAACAGGATCTGGAACCATTAGCCAAATGCAAACACCTTTGTTGACATGTAGACATTCGGGGCGAGACTTTGATTTGCCAATTCACAAAACTTGACTGATTTATGTGTCACACAGGTATGAGAGCACATATTTATCATCGAAATACGCATTGAAATTGAATGGTTTTCATGCGCGTATATATAAAAGATTGTTGTTTGTATCTCGCTGGCCAATTAACTGCTACGCCCAATAACTTACCACATCAACAGGTGTGCTCTCGTTTAAATACCCCACAGCACTGGGTATTCGCAGTGTGTCAAACCGCTTACACACTTTGCTTTTGATTAGTGTATTTGCCAGTCGTGCTCTTTTCTGCTCCACTTTATTTGCCACATTAAATTTGCCATTAATTATTATTGAATTATGTTGGCCAGTTTAGTCAAGTTGTTGCTGTTGTTGTTGTTGTTTACTTTAATATAGTTTGGCTGTTGAAATTTAATTAAACTTAAGTGGCACATAAAATGCACTCTTTACTGGCCATAGATGTAAACTGTTGGCTCTGCCAATTTGGAATGTGGCCACAAGGAAAACGGCAACTAAAGTTCAGAAAATTCAACTTGGAAAATGTTTAAATAAATTTTTTATGCTTGGAATTTAAAGCTTGAAGTGTATCAAGTTAGAGAAATATTTTCTAGTCTTTTTCAAGTGTGATTATGAGCCATTTGTTGACTGAGTTTGAACTTGAACTCTTTTCAGTCTGAGTCTGAGTTTGAGCCAGTTTTATGCTGAGTTTATGTTTGAGCCCATTTCTTACCAAAGCCTCAGTTGTAGCCCTTTTCAGGCTGAGTCTGAGTTCGAGCCACTTTCAGCCTAAGTCTGTTTTTGAGCCCATTTCTTACCAAAGCCTCAGTTGTAGCCCTTTTCAGCCAGAGTCTGTTTTTGAGCCCATTTTCTACTAAAGCCTCAGTTGTAGCCCATTTCAGCCTGACTCCGAATTCGAGCCACTTTTAGCCTGAGTCTATGTTTGAGCCCATTTATTACCAGAACCTCAGTTATAGCCCTTTTCAGCCAGAGTCTGACTTTAAGCCACATTCAGTCTGAGTCTTTGTTTGAGCCCATTTCCTACTAAAGCCTCAGTTGTACCCCTTTTCAGTCTGAGTCTTTGTTTGAGCCCATTTCCTACTAAAGCCTCAGTTGTAGCCCTTTTCAATCTGAGTCTGAGTTCGAGCCCATTTCTTATCAAAGCCTCAGTTGCACCCCTTTTCAGCCAGAGTCTGTGTTCAAGCCTTTTTAATACCAATATCTCTTTGCCTTCAAACTTTTCCATCAACTGGCTATAATGAAAAACAAACAGTTATGACTTATTAAGTGGTTACAAATATTTTTGTTTTCCTTTGTAAATTTTGGCCACTTACCAAACATTTAATTTAATTCCATTAAAATTTAATTTAATTTCAGCATGGTTTCAATTAAGACGAGCACAATTTAAAGCTGCCATTAATTATGCAGGAGTTAGTCATGTCTGAGTCGCAGTTGCCCTTGAATGAGACACTGCTCAAGGATCTCGAGCTAACGAAGAGTGACATACATGATTTTGTAAAGTTTCTCTTTGATTTCCAGAAGAAGAATCAATCGCAGCAGCACCAGCAGCAGCAGCAGCAGCAGGAGTGCCAGGGTTACTGTCAAGGTGATATCTACAAGTGGTTGGGGGCCTATAATGGCATCCATGGTTATGTTTCCCTATTGGTAAGTATTACTCCCCCTACTGTCCCTACACCTCGTTCTAAACCCTATGAATGATGCACAGTGTTAACCAGGGTTGCCAGGCAGCTCGTTAACAAATGTTTTGACTGCTGCTAATTATCCCAAAAGTCGTAGATGTCACAAGACACAAGTCAAGACATTTCTCAAGCCAGACACTGGCAGTTGGCGGGAAAACCGCCACAAAAGGCAGCAGGGGAGGGCAGTGGCAGTTATAATTAATGAACGGTCCGACACAATGGCAACCCTTTTATAAGGATTTTACTTTGTTTGATGATAAATTTGTGGGGCTCCCAACACCTTTGAACTCTTTGAAATTTTCCTTTTTTAGATCAAAACAAAAAATCCGAGCAGAAATTAAATAAATTTTTGTTTTGCTTACACAAATTGTAAGATTAGGGACAACAGCGGCAGACTTTAAGCAAAGGTTTTGCAACAATTAGCCTTTAAAAGGCCAAAGAAAATAGCTAAAAAAAGGACGTAAATTAGCGTGTATTGCTTTTGTTAAAATGGGAAATTAAAGTCTGCATTAGAGGCAAATTCTATTAAATATAATTAAATAAGTCTGCGGTTTATAGCTGAATTCAAAAGCAACAAAGTGGGATTCATGTAAAAATATACCCTTTAAAGGTAGTGCGGGGTATGGCTGGTTACAGCTGGCAACGATTTAATGCAAATACCGAAAGTGACCAGGGAAAAAAATAAACAAAATTTTCATATTCATCATGCGGTCAAAGTTCTGAGCATATGAATAAAACATTCAACAAAACTTGAGCTGATGAGATTTGGGTGTTTTTCGGTTTTTGGGCTTTTCCGGCTGTCTGGCTTGGGCAAAATGTGGGTCACTTAAGCTCCTTTGGGGCGCCACAGACACGACTTGGGTACGCTGTTGTTTTCCGCCTACTTAGTTGACTAGATTTTTGTTTTTGTTACACATACACATTTCTATATACTTTGAACAGATTTGCATTTTCGGCACAATAGCCAATATATTAAATATAATGGTGTTGACCAGAAAGGAAATGGCCAAGGCGCCCATTAACAACATATTGAAATGGCTGGCAGTGGCCGATATGTTTGTGATGCTGGAATACATACCCTATACGACCTATCAATACATATACATGAAGCCAGGTAAGACAACTTCTTGTTTAAGCCACACAACGCTTATTGATTGAATTTCTGCAGGCGAAAAGGATTTGAGTTATGCCTGGGCTGTGTATATTTTGATTCACATGCACTTCACACAGATACTACACACTATATCAATTGGTTTGACAGTCACTCTGGCAGTTTGGCGCTATGTGGCCATCAGGTGAGTGCTTTGTTCGTGTTGTTTTGAATTGGCTTTTTTAGACATTTTTTTTTGGTTTGCACCTTGTTTAACACGGCGCTTTAATTCGAAATAATACGGTGGCAATGTGTGGCTTCTTTGTTCTCTCTTTTTTTATAGCAAACTGTTTCCATATTTTATCCACAGACATCCGAATGGCAACTGCGCCAATTTTCTGCTCGCACATTCCAGAGAGGCCATCATTTTTCCGTTCATCATCTCGCCGATTCTTTGTCTGCCCACGTATTTTGTGTTTCAGGTGCACGAGGCCCACTACAAAGACCACGAGGCCGTGTATCATGTGTACTTTGACCAGGACTCGGTGCTGTATCGGTAGGTTTTGGCCATCAGTTCACTAGCCAACAGACTCTAGACTCCAATTACCCATCTTGTTTTTTAGCTTCAACTTTTGGATACATTCCGTGATCATCAAACTGATTCCTTGCCTGATACTGACAGTTATAAGCCTGGTGCTGATGCATGTGCTCTGCGAGGCTTCCAGGCGTCGCCTGAAGCTCAAGGACTACGACAATCCCGCCAAATATGCTATACAACTGAACCTGAATGAGTCGAAATCAAGAAGGTAATTCCAGTTGCAGGTATATTAAAACTATTTTTATTTAATTTAAATTTTTGTAGACCTCCACGCTGTGATCGGCGCAATGATCGCACCACGCTGCTGCTGGTGGCTGTTTTGGTGCTCTTTCTGGTTACAGAGTTTCCACAGGGTCTGCTCGGTCTGTTGTCGGGTGTGCTGGAAAAGTGCTTTTTTGCCCACTGTTATCCGCCCTTCGGTGAGCTAATGGACCTGCTGGCGCTCATCAATGCCGCCGTGGGCTTTGTGCTCTACGGTCTGATGTCCAAACAGTTTCGCACCACGTTTCGATCGCTGTTTTTTAAGCGACACTTTGGCAGCGGTGAGATGACACGGCTAACACGTCTGACCACCACATGTGTGTAGAAATTAAGGCCAAGACGGCGTGGAGGGAGCAGGGAGTAGGGTGTGGAAAGTCTGGGAAATTGGGCATCTTAAAGATGCGCATTTGCCTTGAATTGTGTAAATTTTGTAATCCGATTACTTTCTAAAAGTTGAACTGAAACTGTGAGCTGGTTAGGGTATACTACAAGTACGTATTGCAAGGTATGAGAATTTAACTGTGACACGGCACAAGTTGAGCCAACATATTGTAGGGTATCTAACATATATATATTCCCTAATTTGCATTTAAGGAACACATACATACATGCGTTTGAAATTTAAATGAGATTTATAATGTAGCACTACTCGTACAATATTAACTGTTCCTTAAACTTAAATGAAATCTTACAAATTATCGAATTATATACCATATGTTTAAGCTAGAGTTGTAATATAATTTGTCATCTGAGATATGCAGAGAACGCCAGCGTTTATTACATTTAATTAAACTTAAGAGTTCGATACACTTTTTTAAATGTATTAACATTTTAAAATTAAAATAAAATTAAAATTATAATAAAACTGCGACAAGGGAATAAGCGAAGCCAGAGAGCCCCTGAGTTTCCCTGTTCCCTTGTCCAACTAATAGCACTTGAAATCGAAAGTAAATAAATAATATTACACTGACACATACATGATACGATATATATTTATATTTGTAATTAATTGTAATTGAGTATAGCGTTTAAATGAGATCAGCTAATGCATTTTCATTGGCTTTGCAGTTATGTTTAATGCGATTTGTAAACTGACTTTTAATTGACTTTGACAACACGTCTAAATAAATGTTCGATGTGAGTTCAAGTTTTTTCAAGTTTTATTAATTTTGACTGACAACAGCGTTTACTTCTAAAGGTAAGTCTTCTTGTGCTGTTGTTTCCTTTGCCTCCTGAGCCAACTGCTCATCATCGGCCAGAATGCCATGACTGTGGCTGCTGATGCGCAGCAAGGACTTCAACTTGGTGGCCTGAAATTTATACTGACAAAAGAAAATAACTGTCAGAAAATGTGTAAATAACAAAAGCAGACCCTGTTCAAAGTAGAGGCATGTTTCTGTGATGTGCATAAACAGACAGTTGAGTTGATTCTGTAGTTTTGGTTCGAAGAAAGCTATTTTGGGGTTACACTAAGAATTTTGCATCAATTATACGCAACGTTTCGCCACAGTCAAATTTCTTTTTGGGTTTTTGCGCAGTAAAGTATTAAATTTTCAAATGTCTTTCCGCTGAAAACCAAAATTATAATACTAAGCCAATTAAATGTTTTTGTTATGCAAATTTAATTGGTTTACTTTGTGCAAGCAACAGAAATGCAGTTATTAAAATTTAGATTGCATTTAACCAGAATTATTAATTATTTATTTTTTGTGTACTCAACTAATCACCAACAGCTGCAAGAATCCACTGTGCACAGTGGTATAATTCACGACTTACTTCAGTGGGCAGCAGCAAATCCTGTGCGTTGGCAATAAAACGATTATATTGTTCCGTTGCCAAGGCCAAACGACCGGTCTCAAAGCAGAAGAGTGCAAAATTGAGAAACACCAACGGATGCCGCGATCCCCCCTGCTGTAGCTGTGCCAAACTGCAGGAGCGTTCAAAGGCTACAAACGCATTGTCCATATCATCCAGTTTACGTAGACACACTAGAGTATGAACATAAGAGTTGATTAAAATGCATATATTGATTAAGTGAATTGTTTGCTGTACTCAGCACTCAACTTACAGCCGAGCAGCATATAACATTCGGCATTGTCCTTGCGCAGGTTTATGGCCGCGGCGAGCGTGTGAAAAGCGCTCGAGTATTGCTCAGCTGGAGGTCAGTAAATGGTAAATAGAAAACAGCAAAAATTGTGAAAATAGTAAAAAGCACAACAAGAGCTGTGCAAATTTGAAAACAACCCACACAATGCTCGGCCAAATAATAAACGTGGCCACAAAATGAACAATACTTGAATAAGCTTAAAGCCACATTGCTCGCTTTTGCCACTTTGTGCTTTGTAAATTGTAAAATTGTTTAGAAATTTATTTATACAAAGTCACAAGTTTTCCCAAGTAAGCATTTTCCGGCATATTTATGCATTTATTATTGTCTGCTCGCAAAACAAGTGGCATTTAGGGAGCACTTCCGGTGCTCCAAAAAAAAAAACGGCAATAAATGTTTGTTAATTGAAAAGCTCAAAATAAAAACAATTAAGAAAGACTACAGTGCAGCGAGCCGACTGTAAAAGACCCCGTACACCTTCTAGAGCAAAGTTTTTCATACTTACAGGCAATTTTCAACCGATTTGTCCTATGGGAGCTATAGGCTATAGTGGCCCGATTCGGCTCAAACTTGGTAAGGATAGTTATAATGGTACTATACACATAATGTATGAGTTTGGTTGCGATAGCTCAATTAACACTACAAGTGTTCTCTTTTTCGACCGATTTGTCCTATGAGAGCTATGGGCTATAGTAGTCTGCACTTGGTTACGATAGTTCTTATAGTTTGGAAGTTATAGTGTTATGATTAGGTTAAGCCAGACGCCCTTCAAGAGAGCAGTGCATAGGCCATTTGATGGCCCTTAGTAGTCCGAGCGTGGAGGATCTGTTACTCTTAGTCTGACAGGATGCGAGAATGCTAGGCCAGCAGCTCTCCGGGCTCTCTTTTGGAGGCATCCTTGAGTGAGTGTAGTAGTGGCGCTCCTAGACACTTCAGCTTAGTACGGGCTAAGGCGGGGCAGTGGCATAGGAGGTGCTCGAGGGTTTCAACAGTATTTGATACTTTGCATTTCCTGCAGTTCGCAGTGTAATGATTACAATGATTACAATTTTGTGGGGGCTTTAGGGGGCGTGCAAAAACTTGAAATAAACTTAAGCTGCCTGACATATAGACGGACTTTAATTCCAAATTTAGTGACTCTAGCTCTTGTAGTTTAAAGGAGCCAGGTGTTTATACGGACGGACAGACAGGCAGACAGTCGGACATTGCTATATCGACTAGGCTGTTGACGCTTATCAAGAGTATATATTATTTATGTGGTCGGCCACGCCTCCTTCTGCTTGTTACACACATTTCACAGCTGACAAACTTAATAGACCCCTCTAATCTTTTTTCGAGTACGGGGTCCCATAATTATAATGCTTTACAGCAGTTTATAATTAGACAATTGCTGAGCAAGGGAAATGGGAAGTCAGTAAGGATTTGGCAGGTATTTTAGTAATTGCTTTTTTTACGGTATTTACTTACAGGCGATGTAAATCAGGCTTAAATTGTAGAGCGCATTGTAGTTGAGGGGCGATAACCAAACGGATTTGCGCAGCGATGAAATGGCCTATAAGCATAAACGTTAGTATGGGCATGAACAGGTCTTTAAACTGGCAGACAGCCAGGCAACCAGTCAGCCAGGCAGCCAATAACTTTACCACAATAAACTTTTGCTTCTTGAAGAAGCAGAGACCAATGTTGTTCCACAGCTCGGCAATTTCCGGCTCACAATCTGCGATTTGGCTGTATTTGGCCAAAGCGCTGTCGACATCGTTGCGCGACTGTCGATGATTTGAAACTCACATTTAGTGGCAAGTGTGTGGCTTAAAGTTTATAATGATTACCTGTAAAATGGCGCCCAGGGCTAGCAGACCTTTGGGCGTGCACTTCCGCTCAATGTTGACGACTTCCGCCAAGCGATCATACGCCTTTTGCGTCTCATTCACTTTCAAATACAAAACGCTGATTTCGGTTAGCACCTCAGCGTTTTCGGGTGTCAGACTGGGCGGGAGGAAAACAGATTAGGTTGGTACAGTGGGTGAGTAGACAGCTTATCTGTGATACCCACTGTAAGCATGCTTCAAGGACATCGATGGCACGCTGGTATTCCTTGTCCTTGCGATATAGTTCGGCTAGACGCACAAAGCTCTCCAGTTTCTTGCCCGTCTGCACGGCTAGTTCAAAGTATTCCCTGGCCTCGGTCTGCTGCTGTCGTGCCAACTCCAATTGGGGTTGGGTGGCAGCCGCCCTGTAGAGTAGCTCACCCAGATAATGATAGATTTCATGATCCTTGCGCGGACTGTGCTGCTCGGCCTCACGGAAAACGCTTAAAGCCTGGCCAAAGCGACCCATGGCATAGCTGTCAAATGATGTAGGAATAATCGACTGTTTGTATAAAATCAATAGCATTAATTAACGTACAGTGTGCGTCCGATTTCCTTGTACGTCTCGATGTTCTTTGAGTTGAGTTCGATGGCTTTTTGCAGGTTTCGCAGTGCCTCAATGTTGTTGCCATCTTCGCGGTCAATTAAACCCTGTTAGCCAGACGGAGAGACAGATAGGGAGAAAGTGTGTGGCTAGGCTATCAATTTGTGGGCTAGACTCACCTTGACAAAGTACAAGTACTCAGCATTCAAATGGCGATTCAGCTCACGTTCGATGAGACGACGACAACGCGTGAATTCGCGACGTGTAAAATAAATGTGAAGCAGCCAGTCGATATTTGCATCCGAGGGCATTTTGGGTGCTAATTGGCAAAACAACAGTAAAATACACCACAAACTGTACTAGTCTATGCTCTCAACTCCCTTCTATTACCTGTTTTGACCACCTCCAGCGAGGGTAGCTCTATGAGTGTGCCATTGCAATTGATCTGCTCGCTGCCTGCTTCGTACATGAAGTTAATTCTATTTGTTTTTTTCTTCTGTTTAGCTGCTGCAGTGGAAAAGCTTTTGTGTGTCGCTGTGTTTTGGTTTGTTGTTGTACCTGTTAGCCTGGTTACCATGGCTAACTGGCCGCTTAGGGTTGTCAGGGCTCTTGGCCGCAAAATTACCTGGGATTTAGCCTTTAATGACCAAAATGAATTAACTTGTCGAATTAATTAATCGCCGACAACGGCATTTGTCTGCTACCAAAAATGCCTTTTGGCCAAATTCTACTGAAATGGCGTGTAAACAAATACCGCCGTGCGTATTTTTAATTAGTGGCCAACTAAAAATCAATTGAAATGCAATAAAAACAAACTATATAAGACTTGGACAAGGTAAAATTGTAAACAAGTTTGACCAAAATTAGGCAACTTCTTTTTGCCGCCCCGAAATCAAAGAGTTGGGACACCAGACCACACCTGTCCTTCCTCCTGCCTCCAGCATCCCAGCTGTAATCACTCAATTTCAATTCGCAGCGCTTAAAGTGGCAAACTTGTCGCCGATTATTGATCGCTTTGCACTCGATTTCTGATCGTGAGCTACATTCATAATGTGTTCAAACTGAAAATGCATTAATCCATTAAAAATATATCGAACAAGATCCAAAGCTTTAAGTGCTCTTAATTGCGGCTACTATCAAAGTGTTTTGCTTCTTGGCCAATACCGAAACAAAGACACTAAAATTGTCAGTTGGCCCAAAATGGCAAATTTCGAACGTGACTTGCGTTTACGACGCAATAGGAAATCAGAAACAAACAAAATCTAGACAAATGCATTACATATTTATGTGATGGAGTTGCCGTTTCAGTCTATTGCAGATAAAAAAGTGGTTTAACTTAAGCTTTAACTAAATTTAAATTTAATTTACTATTACAAAATATTGCATAGACTTCTATTTTGCAAAGTTCTTCACTCACTCATGTCTAGAATTCTTGAAAACTTTCTCAGGAGCTAAGTGAAAATTAAGAATTTATAAAAATTAAAGAGCGCCAATGGTTAGTTCCCTGTCGTTCCCTGCTACATACTCTCCTTATTTCGCAGTTCCCCTTTGCCATGTATGTTTGTATAAACGATCCTTGGAGCACTGCTCATTACATTACGGTCACCTACTTTGAATCCTGTTGTTTAATTCACTCATTTATATTGCATACATATTGAGCACAATTTGTAGGGTTTAGAATCCAACTAAAACTGCTTAAGGCACTGCTTGCCGAACTGCTTGCATATTCTGACCGCAAGGTGGTGGACTTTGCTAGTTCTGGTGCCCAGCTACACTAAAACAGTTTGAGAGCATTGTGTCTCTGCTAACTGGCGCCATCTATGTTTAGTGTATTATTCCTGTGGCTTGCTGGCGTTTATTAAAAAACAATAACATTAAACACTTTTTATTGCTTGTTTTACAAGATAAACAATTTAATTGTTTCCTGTCTGCCCGCTGCTTATTAACTTGTACCCACACCAGAGCTCCAGACTGCAATTACGTGCATTTCAGTGACTGCGCATGCGTGACATTTTTGAGATACTTTTGCGGCATTTTCCTTTTGGCCGCGCTCGCCACTCTTGGCCAAAGACAAAATAGTTGCTAAATGATTTACAGGTTTTGTGGCTGGCCCATTACCAAAGACAGAGGGGATTTTAATGGTGTGTGAGGAGGTGAGTGAGTGGGCTTAGAAGGGGAACAGGGGGGAAGACAGTTGAGAGGTTAGGTGAGGGAACAGGTGAGAAAGGATTAGGGTTTGTGCAGCACTTTTAGTTTCTGAATGAAGAGCGGTATTGGTCAAAAGCTCTGCAACTTTCGAGTGTGGCCCAAAGTGTTGGTCAATAACGAAAATGGCTGAAAGGGATAGCAATAGGGATTGGATAGGGGCAGGTATAGGGACAGGGATGCGTGCAGGGCTGAACACAACCGGTTCTAGCAACTGCGCAGTTTCTTAAGACTTTTGGCTGCATTTTGCTGCTGCTTCTTCTTTAGGGCGTTTGTTTTTTGGTTTTTTTCGGGCGCTAAAAAGGAAAATCAGCCCAAGTTGCAACAAGAATCGGCGACGCCTGTTGACTGTCCGCTGTGGCGGTGACGGTGGCTATGGCTGCTGCAGTTGTCGCTGCTGTTGTTGTTGCAGTTGTAGCCGTCACCCAGATTATCAGGGAAACTGGAGTAACCAGTTTTTTGCGTGTTTTCGCTGTTGTTGTGTGTTGTGGCATGCAGCCTAAATATAGAATATATATACACTCCTGTCCATACAATATCCCGCGATTCGGCAGCCAACAATTTTATATCTTTATGTGGAGCAGCCGCGCAACAACAAACAACAGCAGAAAATTAGCACAGCATTTGGGGGAAGCAAAAGTAAAATGCACAAATTTTGTTGTGGCCGAAATGTCTGGGCTGAAAAACCAGTAAAAATATGGAATTTATGCGAGCATCAAAAAGTGCGCAAAAAAAAAATACAAATAGCTGGAAAGAAAGGGATAGCAAGAGAAGTGAGAAGCGCGGCAATAAATTAATAGAATTTGAGCTTGACGTTGTTTGTGTTTTCGTTTTTATCTTATCAGTGCGCCACACACGCAAAGACACACGCACAGATCTCTATGTGTATGTGTGTGTGTGTGTTTGTGTATTTTCTCCTTTCGCTTACCTGTTGATTTGTGCATTGCACTGCTCTCGCGAGAGACGCTCACAAGTGCGAGTGTGTGTGTTTGTGTGTGCGGGAGTGAGCACTCTCTTTATGCGTGTGTGTTTGTGTGCCTGACAGTGACTTCGTTCGCTGAGATCTTTCGCCTTCGCCTTCGCTCTTTGCTCTTCGTCTTCGGCAGTCGTCTGAAAGCAACGATCGCGAACGGTTGTTTTAGTCGCTTCGTCTCCGTTTCCGTCTCTCGTTTCGTTTCGTTTCGTGTTATTTCTCGCTTCAATTCAAAGAACTTTATTTTATTTTATATTAATAAATTCAGCGTCACTTGTGCGAAAGTCAACAACAACAATAAATTAAACAAAAGTGAGTGAGTGTGAAAAAGCGTATTTGTTTATTAAAAATATTTTAATGGATTTGGTTACTTTTACATTTGAATTGGCCAACATTTGAGTTCCAGCATCGCTGCATAATATTAATAATAATAATAATAAAACCGGCTTCATTAAGAGTAAATCTCCAGTTGAATGATTCAGCTTTGTTCATGGCCAGTTTCAATTTTTTTGATTTTGGCAACAAAAATTTGTTGACTCATCCGAAAAAGCCCTGTGGCTAGTCAAAACAACAACAATAATATTTAAAAATCAATAATTTTATCTCTGTGTGTGTGTGTCTGTGCTTTTACAATATTTAACAAAAGTGAAAAAAGAGAAATGCAAAAATAAAGCAGTTCAAAATTGCGTATAACTGTTATCAGTTGGCAAACCGTTAACAAGTCCCTATGATTACTTAGCTGCTTATCTGCTATCACTGTCTGTTTGTGGCCACTTAATTTAGCCAGGTTTAGTCAACAAAGCACCCAAAAAAACACTGTCACAAAAACTAGTAATGATACTAAATAGTATTACTATTGATTTTTTATCAAATGTTTTACTCGCTGTTGATGGAAAAATGTTTTTGTTGTTTGATTGAATAACGCAGCAATTTGGTTTAATTTTTGTTGTTTTTGATTTTTTTTTTGTTAGTTGGCAGCATGATTTAATTAAAAATTGCAAATTGTTTTTATGCCCAACGGAGTTTATTATTATTTTTTCATAGATGTTTATTTGTTGTGACTGTTGTTGTTATTGATGTTCGTTTGTTGTTTTGCACATAAATCGCATGAGCTTTTTATGCCAACTCAAATTGAGTTACAGCTTTAAATTGATTTAAAAAGATTTGGCTAAAAAACCCCCACTCCATTTTGACCTTGTCATGGAAGCCAAAGAACCTTGAAACATTTTTGTACATTTCCTTCAGATTGCCACAGTTTTAATTACTTTTATCGAGAGATTCGTGTACTTGAGGCAACTGGAAAAAACAGCAGAGTTTTTGATGATATGAGCCATGGGAATATGCGATGATGATGTCATGTAATTAGCTGCTATCTATACTAAAAGTAATTAGATAATCTAATCTCAACTTGTCTGTTTTAGTAGAAAGTCACAAGAAATTTATTTCATTTATTTGACTGAGACTGAACAGTTCAAGGTGCAATTTAGTTGGCTTTTATTTTGGCCTAGTTTATGCATTCAATAATTAGCGGGAAATTATTTAAAATATATGATATAGTTATTGGTAACATCAAACGGTCTTGGTCAGAAAAGTGCTGAAAATGAAATGCAAACAATTAGCAAAATAACAAAATAAATGTGTAGCAAACAAGCACAACAAGAACAACTAAGAGAACAACAAAAACAAAAACAAAGAGAACAAAAACAACAACAACTCGAGACAGACATTGGCAGCCGCTGTCGACGTCGTCGCCGCTGTTGGCGCAGTTTTTGTAGCTTTTCTGTTTTCGGTTTCTGTGTCGCTCGCCAGGGGCAAGGGGTGGGGGATAAGGGTGAAGGAGAGTAGGTAAAGAGAAAGGGGAAGAGCGGGAGAGCGAGATCGTGGGGAGGTAGGTGAGCTGACAATGTCTGCGGGCAAACGAGAACTACGTATAGTTGGGCAAAAAAAATAAAAGAAACAGCAAAAAGAGTCTCTCGCGCGGCCCCAAAATGCAGCAGCGAAGCGACGTCAGCGTCGATGGCGACGCCAACGCCAGCGGCGACTGCGACGCAGCTGCCACTTGCTTGAAAAAGATTTTTAGTTCGAAAAAGCATTTCATACAAAAACGTTTTTCGGTTTCGATTTTAATTTTTGCTTTAGTTGAGAGAAAATCGTCGCTTAGTTAACGTCGCCCCCAAAAAATTAAATAAAAAAAAAAAAACTTCGAAATCAATTCAAATCAAATCAATTCACGAAATCAGCAGCAAAAAGTGTGTATATAGACTGAATTATATATAATATATAAATTGAAGAAAGATATAGTTCATAAATAACTGATAACTGACATCATCAGCAATAATAAAATATTTATTAAGTGTTATTTTCAATATAAAATCAATTTCGTTATAAATTAAATTTATCTTACTCTCTCTCTCTTTGCCTACCTTCCTCATTTCCCTCCACTCTTCTCACACTTCGTCCCGCTCTCTCTCTCTTTCCGCCAATCCGCATTGATTCTCTTTTAGGCCCTCGAAGAAACAAAACTTGTGCTTTGTGTTATTGTTAATAAATTTATGTGAATTTCTGTGCAACGTTTCTGAAGGTTAAATCGAATATTTCTAGAGCGAATCCCTTACGAAACGTGTATCTTGTGTACCAAAAAAAAGTTAACAAACAGTTTCGAATTGTTCAAGAAATCAAATCAACTGCAACAATAACAACAACAAACACGTAATTTTCTTTTGGCACTCGTTAAACGGTGTCTATAAAAAACAACAACAAGAAAAACAACAATAATAACAACAAGTACAACAGCAGCAAACATTTCTCTGGATACAAAAAGCTAGAAAATATTTAGTTTTGGCCAGAGCACTGATACAGATACATCTGCGGACGGACAGCAGCTGAAATCAGATAAAATATATATTCAAAAATTTTTAGAAACTTTTCAAGGTGAGTTTATTTTTTAGTATCTTCGAAATGGCTGCGCGGATTTCGAATATTCTCAACAACAGCAAAAAAAAAAGAAGAGATATACGTGAGTTCTCTCGGTGTCTCGGTGTGTCTTGAATTTTTCGCGCTCTGCGCAGTCAGCTAGATACAATATCTGGCAGATACATATCGCTGACAATTTACGAAATGTGTTGCTGTCAAACGAATGCATTCATTGGTATTGTTGTTGTTGTTGTTGTCGTTCTAGCCATAATTTCTTTGGCATTTATTTTGTAATAAATATATATGTTCAAATATTTAGTCGTATATTAGATAAATAGGCGCCAAAAAAGATATTCATGTATCTCTAGGTCAGCATGAAATGTATCTTTCGCTCGATTCAGCGGCTATTTAGCTGTTTAGATGTCTAGCTCTCTGCTCCGTTGGCCATTTGGCAGACTGTCCATCTGCTCGTCTGTCCATTAGACTTTTTGTACAAATACAAGTATATATATACATATATATTTGACTGAGCTGTACACATTTTCAATTTGCTTGCCTGCACGATGGCAATTGCGCTTTTCTTTTGCTTTTCTTTTTGGGTTTTTCTTTACGTATCTTTTGCCAGCTTGTGTGTTCTTTTCTGCTTGATCTATTTTCAGCCAACAGTCAGTCAGTGAGCCCTCCCCATGGCCCACTCCCCCTATCTCACCCTTTAGCCTCTGTATATCTCATATCGCGTATACGCACTGCGCATTGTCGCTGCTGCTGCCGCAATAACCAAACGTAATACTCATTTTCCATTTTCATTTCCAATATTTGTTTGCCATTTGCCATTAGCCCTAGACTATACACCAGTCAGTTCAATATCTGTTTTGTGACGTAACGCCCCCCACTCTTCCTCTTGCTGAATCATTATGTTTATAGTATTTAAGAAATCTGTTACTTACGTCAATATATATTTATATTTCTGGTTTCTTGCCTTTGGCTAATAGTTTTTTACTCTGCTGTTACTAAATACGTAAACATTTCTAGTTCTTCTGCCTGTCTTGAAGTTTAATGAACTCGATTTCTTCTACGGACAGCCATTAATCACGGTATGATATATCAGACAGCGTGTTATTTCTTTTTATTGTTATTATTTTTATAATGCTCACCTTAACGTGTCATACAAACCTGCTATCAATCAAACAGAGCTGATAATTCAGATTGAGGTTTATTTGTGTTAACCCGTTGGAAATTTGATCGCGAGCATGATTCAATAGGAAATAGGAAAACAAATTCCTGATAAGCTGCGTCATTAAGTTTTCCACGCTACAAAGTGGAGCAATAATATTGTGTTTCACTGTAGACAAGTGAATGAGTTGAGTACTCAGTGTCTATGCCTGTGCCTGTGTATTTTTATCAGTTGGGTGTAATTAATTAGTGAGCTTCAGGCGAAGACGTTCAAAGTGACGTCAGAGGCAAGAAATTGAAACTGCAATAAAAACTACTGCACTAGAAATCAAGTCATAAATTAAGCGCCGAACCAGCAGGCGACTGTCACTGTGACTGTGACAGAAGCTGAGGTGTGGTTGTGGGAGGGAGAGGGGAAGTGGCAGCACTGGGGAGTGCCTAATGAGCGCAGAAAAAGCGCCATGCCGTGCTCATTAGAATCGTATTTATACAGGCGACGAATGACCGACTGTGGACTGAAGTCGCTCTCTTTCCCCTCTCTCTGCTTTGCCCTAACACTGACATGCAAGGCAGCCATGTACGAGTTCCCTTTTGCCATTCCACAGCCTCTTCATCTTCCTTCTCCTTCCCCATCTTCTTCACGTTCTCATCTGCAGATCTCAATGCATTTCAACATTTCTCTTGTGCGTGACAATATTTCATGGCTTGAAACTTTTGTTGAATGAAAGCAACTAGCACTCAAAAAAAAAAAAAATAGAGGAAGGAGCAGAGGAAGAGCAAAATATATAGCATAACATGCTCTAAATAATCTGCAAGGAAGTTTGCGTATATTTTAATTACTTGCCAAAGCTCAAAAGAATACATTGAAAAAGAGAGGACGAGAGAGAGAGCAAAAGAAGCAAATCATTTCGCAAGAATTTAACCTTCATGAACTGTCATGGTAGATTGCCTTCCGCTGCGCTCTCTTACGTTCTCTTCTGCACTCTCTCTATCTCTTCTCTCATTGTCTTTTCTTAACTAATGTGCTGATGCATGCATATTTCATTTCGCTTGTTTCTACTGTCTTCGGGGCTCGTATGTCATTCAGAACAACGGCAAACAACGCGAACAATGCCAACAACACTTGAAAACCATAATTAAATAACATATTAGTGCATTGAGAGTGGTGCAGAAGAGTGGGAAGAGGAGATGAAGAAGAGAGGCGGAGAGAGTAAGGCGGTTAGTGGCTGCTACTCAAAATGCATACAGGGTGTTCCAATTAAGAGTAATTAAATTTGAATTGAACAGCTGAACAGCTGACCACTTTCGAACAAGAGAGTGAGAGTGGAAGCAGCGTAAGACTTGCCGCTTACACAACTCCAGTTTGCAAATTTGACTTAACTGTCGACGTCGCTGTCGCCGTCGCTGTCGGCATTGGCGTCGCAATCCCCTCGCAGTTATATAACAATCACAATGCGTTCAAAATAAACGCCCACAATAAAAGTAAAAATAAAAATAAAATCGCATAAAAAATCGAAAATCTTCGAAGTGTTGAAGAAGTGCAGATAAAGTTGCTTACCCACCGCTTTAGTCACTCGACTCTCTCTGCACCACAAACGTGACTGGCAAACAATTTTTGTTTCAACCACAAAAAACCCATCGAGATTGGGTTAAGTGTCTCCGTCTCCCTCTCTCTTTCCGTCTCTGTCTGGTCTGCATGTCTTTTTGGCTCGGTAAAACCCGCATAAACAACAGCTTCAGTTTTAGCCTCAGCTCCAATTGTTGTACAACAATTAAATAAGTTTTAAAAATTAAATAAAATGCTTAAATAATTTTTTATTTAAGCTGAAACAAGTTTTCGCAATGCTCACAGTTTTTCTTGCGGCGTGTGCTCATAAATCAAAACGTGATATTCGTTATTTCCCCATAAAAATACTTGAAAAAATCTATTTCCCCCAAAAACGTGAAAAGTAGTGTATTTTTTATGTTTGAAACGCGTTAATCAAACATTTTGGTTTATTTTATTTCAAGGCATTCCTAAGTATTCCCCCGCAAACCATTAGTATTAATGATCCACCCACGCTATAGAGAATTCATTGGTTTCCTATTAGGCCAAGTGTCTGTAGTATATATCAATAAATAATTGGCTAAGAATAACCAAGTTTTCCGCTGGGAAGTACAGCAGCTATAGGCTCTAAGAGATCAACAAAGAATTTACATTATAATAATGCAACAAGATTATTTTATTTATTTATTTAAGATTTCTTTTGTTATAACTTTTGTGGCTTTTCAAGGCCTCTGCCGAAAAAAAATAAATGCGCCAAGTGCAAAGCGATTTATTTGTACAAGTTTTCAATTTATTTTTACTACCAAAAAATCTATTTCGATCGACATTTTGCGCCGACGTCAATGCCAAAGTCACAAATCAAATTTGATTGTCACATTTTTTTTTACTTGGCGTTGACAGCAAACGAAATGAAAGTGAAAAGAGCAAAGAGCAAAGAAGAGAAAAAATGTCTCAATGAAAATTACTGGCGATATAGCCTTAACAATCCTGTCTACACACTATATGCCCTTACCCTTGTGGCCGGTTAGTGGGCGTGGCGGGGCAGTGGTGGGAAGGCCATTGCGGAAATTGGGCGCAACAATTTGAAGCAGAGACGCGTCTATCTTTCATAAGATCTATGAAATGTGCCAGGGCAAAAATCTTTCAATGAAAAATAAAATACTATATATAAATTATATATAACTGTATAGTTCGTGTGTGTGCTGGGCCTAAACGATACAAAAATAAATTACAATTTGCACACGACTTGCCAAAAAAAAAAACATCGACTGCGTTGGCGTTTTGTGTTTCTGTTTCTGTATCTCTATCTGTATCTATTTTGTTGTTTCCTCAACGGCAGCTGCAAATTCCATATGAATAATTGCGATTAAATAATGCCACTTGACAGATTCATAAATTTTAGCCAGAAAAAGAGCTCGGACCATTGAGTAAAGTCAACCGAAATGCAACTTGAATGCTGCTCCGATTACAGCACCAACAACATGAAATACGCAAGTGACAAAAGTGACACGAGTGCCCAAAAACCAAAGTGACACAGGCAACAGCCGCCTTTGACACGTTGTATAGTTTTAAAACCGATTTTTCAACTGTAAAAATATATAAAAATAAATTTGTTTTTAAGCAGAACAAATAGAATAGAAATTTTGACGTCGCTGGTGCCACAAGTGGCAGCAGCTGTGGAATGAGTTAAATCTGCCAGCTTCTGTCAGTTGTCGTCGTCCATTAAACAAACTGACAAATTGGACACAAACAACATGTTTAAGAATGTTGCATAAGGGGCGGGAATGCGACTGGGGAATACCCTGTAAAAGTGTCAGTTGGAGACTGAAATGGGCTGTGTATATACCCTGTTAATCCCTCCTAGTCTACCATCTACACTCTTGTATCTTAGTGCCAAATATTTGTTGATTAATTGCAAAGTATCTGTAAGATACTTGCGCATTTGACTCGCAACTGTGCCCTATGCTTTGTGGCAACGTTTTGAGCCCGAATGCGACATGGTTAACAAATTCATTTAAGTGTTTCTCACTGTTGCCATTACAAATTTGAGACAGAGCCGCCGTTTTGGCCGTGTATAAAAGCCAGCACTTTGTCAACTTAATTGCTGCACTTTGTAAACTGTCAGAGCATCGACAACGACAACAAGAAAGACAACAACAACAACAAGGACAAGGACAGATGTAGAAACAGGACACACTTGGAGTCCACCCACTTAAAGGCATAGTCAGTGTCTGCCTTGGGTGTGTGTTTGTGTGTTTTTGGGCCTGGAAAATTGCCTTGGGCCAGCCAGCAACAAGTGTTAGCAGCCTGCAGCTGCAATAAATCAAATGTTGCCCCAAAATGTGTCCATTTCTGATTGGAAATTATGCCCAAGACTTAGCAGCAAGGCAAGCTAAGAATAAGAGACTAACTAAACAAATACAGCTCTAAGTGCATACAAGTATTAAAGCTTAAGTCTTGCTCTGTACTTAGTAAATTATTAAGGCCACAAATTGTGCACAAAAGCTAATTAAAAATAGCTTAAAATTAATTGCATTTTGTGTATGAAATAAGTAAGAGATAAACGATATTTTTCCCACTTTCTATCCCCTCTCTCTCCCCTTCCTTTCCCCCTTCCCTTGTTCAACATTTGATTATAAATCTATTAGTTTTATGCTCTTTAGTTTAATTCGAATTGACTGCTCAGTTTTGGTTTTTAGCACAAAATCAAATGCAATAAACTCTGACAACAGCCACAACAACAATTTAATAGTCACATTAAATACTCATTATGGTGCAGTGCATGGAAAAAGTTAACAAATTTTTAGGCAACACAAACAGCAAAAAAATCGAGATACTTTTATGCCGCTAATTAAATAAATGCGCTGATAATTGCGCTTTATTGGCTCAAAAAAGGCAAAAAAAAATGTATAAAACTAATATGGAATTAACTATTATAGTGACAGATTTTCTGCTACCATATAGTGTTTTATATATGTTAGTTGTACTCTCACTCGATTTGTTTAATTATGTGGTTTAAACAATGACATCAATTTTAATTTATAGGATTTGTTTTTTGATTGTTTTATATTATATTTAATTACTTTCGTTGCATTGAATTGCGCATAAAAAAAATATTAAATATTGTGCAACATTTATGCGACATTTATTGCACCACATACAAATTTATATATATCTGTATATATACATATAGAAATGATTCAATTTAATGCATTAACTTATCACCAGCGTAGGCAAACAAACAACAACAAAAGCCCAAATTAAAAACAATAAAGAAATCAAAAAATAATAAATTAAATTAAACAGTTGTTGAACAAAGAACAAAGAGGAAAGAGTAAACAATACGTAATAAACAATTTCATGCTTCTTGCCAGCGCCAATTTGAAGTTTAAAGTTATTGTTCAGTTTATACCCTGCAGCCAACAGTAATTGGGTATAAAAGGCTCATAAAAATTGAATTATAAAACAGTTATTTACTGATTAAAAAGATCTTTAACTATGTGGCATATCTGATATTCGATCACTGTTTATTACCATTCTGTTAATTATTAACAAGCCTTTGTTTTGGGCATATAGTATTAATAAATAATTAAATATTTGAAATAAATTAGCAAGCAACATAAAATTCTTTAAAATTTATTTAAAACCTTTCTTACTTGATATTTTTAATCAAATATTAAACAAATGCATTTTTAATCCACAACATTTTTGATTCAAATCGATTTGAATTTAAATTTGGTTTTCTGGCAAAAGTGCATTAAGCAATAATTTAAAATCTGCATATAAATACGATATTTAAATTTTGAATTTTATACACTCACATACACAGTCATACACAAATTAATCAATTTCATTTCCACTTTTCACTCCACACGAATTAAATTGAGATTTGCATTTGATAGAATAATTAGAGTTCTATTTTCATACGACCACATAAATTATTTTCAATCAAAAATACTCATTAAATAATTTTTGCACAAGTTTGGGTGTATGCGTGTGCTCCGTTGGGTATATTGATTTACATAAATGTGATTGGAGTGTGTGAAATATTCGAAATTCAGTGGTGGAAATTTGTGATTGTTTGCGAGTTTTTCAAAATTTATAAATGTGCATTACAATATTTATGCAAATCAAAAGAGACTGGCAGAAAAATACCCTGTAAGGCGACGCTTAAGGGAACATTTGGCTATGCATACGCTGTAAATCACAGTGTGTTAGTTTGTATGATTTATTTAATTCCACGGAGTACTTTCATTAGTTTTTTAATCAGCTCTTTAATTTAAGCCAGCTCTTGCCACCCGAATACCCTGCAAACCATTTTAATACCAACTCTTATCAATAAATAAAACTTTAGTTTCAGTTTGCACAGTTTTAAGCACAGCTAAAGTTATAATCTGATAACTTTGGCTAATGCTAACTTTTGTACCTGCACAAGTGTATTAAAAAATTGTAAAGTAAATTGTAATCATTGCAATTTGTGCAGTCTCAAAGGGCAGAAATGGATTACATTACATTTGTGGTAATGAACTTATCACACGCTTGTCTGACTCCGAATGTGGCTCAGACTCTGACTTCGGACTTGGCTTTGGCTTTGGCTTATGGCTGGGGGTCTGGACCATCAATGGCAGTTAGTCAAGCATGCTATATACAGATATAGATATATATAGATATATAGAAAGAGCTGCTGCCCACCTGTGTGCTGCTACTGCTGTCGAGCACTGTGACAACTCAAGGCGAACATTGCGTGGCCATTGGCCAGGCAGCTAAGGAAAAGAAAGAAAGAGAAGGGGATAGAGAGGGGCAGAGTTGGAGCAGCTGTCTAGCTAGACAGCTCACACACACACACCCATTTCACTGTCTCCGTGTGTGTATGTTCCATGGTGCTGCAAATTGGCGCATTCTCAATGTCACTTGCATTCTTTTGGCATCGCATTTAGGCGTGTTTGCCATCGCTCAGCAGTTGACAGAGCACTTCAAAGCGCCAAGAAGCGAAATAATCACACACAGTCACACTCGCACACACACACTGCTATACTAAGCACAACAACAGCGAAAGCAAGTGTCACTTTTGTCAGCTCCGCGTGTGTTTGCCATGCAAAATATGAGCAAAAAAAAAAAATGCTACACAGAAAATGTAAAGCCAAACATTACGTATACGCCGCATTCGACACGAAGCTAAAAACTAAAAACTGCACAAAAAAACTAAAAAAAAATAGAACCAACAACTTTTCGAATACTCAAGTGTTTTGATGCACTGACAGATGCAGAATGCTAGCAAGTGGTGTGCGTGTGTGTGTGTGTTCGACTGCGTGTGTGTTGAGTGAAAAACTTTAGCGTTTTTTCAGCGCTTGATAAGCGTCGCACAGCAAAAAGTCGTCGAGCCGTTGAGTTACGCCCATTTAGCACGCGCATTGCATTAGACAGACTGAAGAGCAACAGCTCAGCTCTAAGAGAGATGAAGAGAGACAGAGAGAGAGGGGAAGCGAAAGGCGAGACAGACTCAGCTGGAAAGCAGTGCATACTACTACACACTAAACAACACCCAGTAGGAACCACAGGCACGCCAACACACATGACGTCACGTTCATGTCACGTCACGTTGCATCAACGGTTGCAAGCTCAGTTTGAAGCTATGGGGAATAGAAGCAGCAGCAGCAGCAGCACAATAAAAAAAGAAATACAAACCAAAAAAAAAATACAAACAGAAAAACTAAAAATCACTCGACTTCAGATTCACTCTAGCCCAACTTTACTTTGGACCAGGCCAACGCGAGTAGTCTAAAAAAAAAGTAGTGAAAAAAAACGCAGTTTGAAGTGTACGTGAAATTTGCATAAATGCGAAATCAACGCGTTCGCTACTTGGCAGCTGAATGGACCTCGCTTCTCTTTCCTTCGCTCTTTCCTCTTGCTCTACTCCTTCCCACAGGAGCCAGGCACAATCACGCACAGAGAGTCATGTGTGTGTGTGTGTGGCTTGTTATTTCATGACAGTTGCTTTTGTTGTTGTTGCTGCTGCTGCGTTTTTCTCTAATTTCCCCTTGGCAGTTAGTGGGTGAATGTCGCCGCGATGACGCGCCAGACAACACACGCAGAGCGAACGAAAGAGAGAGGGAGAAGGGGGGAGAGAGATAGGCACATAAAACTTCACTTTTGTTTGGCCTAAAAAAATAAAAACAACAACAGGCAGTCGATCCAGTAGCAGCAGCAGCAGCTAGCAAATAAACTAAATAAACTCTCAAGTATTTTTGCTGCTTCTTAAGGTTTTGCTCTGGCCACTTGACATGGTCGTTGCAATGCTCCCCCTCCCCTGTCCACACCTCTCACCCACTCTGAAGAAATCTGTAGAACTGGAGGCGCTCTTCAGATTGCTTTGGATATGGACTAGAGTCTGGTAGTGGATCGGCAACTGGATTGGGGACTGGATCGGAGTTTGCCTTGCGTGTTGCCACAGGCTCGAGTGGCTTTTAATGAGCTGTTGCATATGCAGTTTATTAATGTGTTGAAAAGCCTCCGAAACAAAAACAAACTTATTGTTGTTGGCCCTTTTGTTGTTTTTGTTATTTGTAGTGCTATTGTTGCTGCTGCAGTTGCTGCCGTTGTTGCTGCTGCCGTTGTGGCGTGTCAGCCCCAAGTTTGTCTAACTTTGAAATTTGTTCGAGTCCATAAATAATTGAAAGCTTCTTGTAATTAGTGTGTCTCATTAGAGGCCAAGAAATACGAGTATCATTTACGTACAGCTAAAAGAAAGGCCAAATTTAATGATGCGAAATTCATCTAATATTTCAGTTCAATTAGTAAATACTTTTTGCTAATCGAAAAACCCATTAAACTGTCGACAGCCATTTGGCTATAACAAATGCGGCTATCATAAACGGTATATGGAAGCAGCCAAAAGAAAACTGCTCTCTTTAGTTCTCTCTCTCACTCTTTTTACACTCCAGTCCCTCCCTGCCTCTATACTCCTCTCTAATGTATGTGTTATCTGACCGCCTGAAATGTAATCAACGAAATCGAAGCAAAACCAACTATCAAAATATATAAAAACCACAAACAACTAAACCTAAGAAAAAGCAAAACAAGTTTAAACTACACTTTATACAAGACCTTAAAATACCCTGCAATGCGACTACTGTTAACTGCTGAATTTACTCTCGATATACCCGTTTGTGTTTGCTCTTTTGGGGTATCAAATGTTGTGTTCCATTATTTGGGTAGATTTTGAGCAGCGTGCGAAATGCCCCAACCAAATAGCCGTATCCAGTTGCCATTCCCCATTCTTCCTCTCTCACACTCTCCACCCGCATGACATCATCAGCGTTTAAAGAGCCAACGATCCGCGGTGGACAGTGGATGCTTCAGTTGATTTCTGTTTTGGCTTTGCTTTGGTTGCTGAGGTTTTCGGCTTGATTGCGTTTCTTTGTACACTCTTTTACTCTATGCTTTTACTCTTTCCTTTTGTGATTGTTCTTCGATTTGAAGCAGTTTCGGTCATTCGCTTCATGCGGGTCATTTAGAACAGCGGAGGGCAGTCCCATAGTGATTGTATACATATGTAAAAGTTATGATCAATGTTCAATACATATACAAATGTACAAATAAATACACAAACAAATTCACTCACATTACTTATTGTCTTTCGTTGTTGTTGTTGTTTGCTCCAAATTGCAAGCCAGCTGCGAGAGTAACAAATCGGCAGCATTCGAGTTGTTTTTGTTGCGCCCTTCGGCGACGAAAATGGGAAGAAGGAAGGCGCACAAAGATAACTGTTAAACTTGATGCGCTAACTTAGCAGCTGCAAATTTTCCGCTCATTTAGAATAAAAGAGAGCCACAACTGCTTAAGAGAACAAATTTACATATGCATTTTTTTGTGTGTGTGTGTTTGTGTGTCTGAAATCAATTTGACGCTTGTTATGCCTTCTCCTAGTTGAAAGAAATTTAAATGTTTCAGTTTTCAACTCCTACTTGCTACGAGTGCAACTGTAAGAAATTATTTAAAATATATTGTGTTTTGCATGCAAAAGCCGCGCCCCAAAAAAATTATATGCACAGATGCCAATGCCATAAATCTCCAAAACTACCGCATGCAAATTGATTTGTTGCTCTCCCTGAATCAAATGAAATGCAACGGCTGTCGGGTGTTGAAGGAGTGGAAAGGGGGGAGGAGTGCGGGGCTGGAGGAATGACTCTCATATTCACAATGCAAATAACAGGAGCGGAGTGAGGGTAAAATATGTATATATTTGAGCTGCAGTAATGGTGACAAGAGTTGGGTATGTTGTTTCACCTCTCTCTCTCTCTTTTATTAATTTGCTGTTTGGGCCCAGTGAGTTTAAAAAATCCGCACCTGACTGATGCCAATACCAAATTCAACAACTGCAATAATAACAGCAACTACGACACCAGCCATAATCGCCATGCAAAATCAGCAGGCGCAGTGTGACGAATGGCAGCTCCACTGAATCCCCTTACTACTCCAATCTCCCTTCCCTTTCCCTTCTCCGCTGTGCCACTCCACTCTCTTTCGTGCTCTCAGTGCGCTATCGACTGCATATAAATAAATTTTAATTTGCCAATTGTGTGTAAAACTTATTAGCGATAAGTTTTGTCGCTGTTGCAGCCACAGGCTGTCAGATTGAAACACACACAGACACACACACACACTCAAATGCATCTAGATACATGCGTTTATACTTGTGACCAAGAGCTTTGATTGTTTGTTTTTTTTAAATGTCCCACTGTATCGCATGAGGAAACAGAATACGTGTATCCGCACTGAAAATACTCGTTAGCTCGAATCTGGTGATTAGTCATAAAGCTGCAATGGATTGGAAATAAGTTTATTAATGATATAAACGGTTTGCATTGCCATTGGACGCCAACTTGACAGCTTCGAGTGGGGATTATGTGTGGCGTAAAAGATACATATTTGTCGTTAACAAATAGATAGTATCTTAGACTTTGGATTATTTTATAACTCAAGCAAAGCCATGTTTAAGAACTAAGCAAATATTTGCTGCAATTTCACCTGCTTTTGACCAACTGTGCTTATTGACTTATTAAATGATGTTTTGCTTTAATTGGCTAACATTTTGCTGCAAATAGTTTGCTTTTGGTAGCGTATGCATATGCTTAAGTGGCGCACACTTGAAGCCCGTTTTTAATGCCAGTAATTAGCCATTAGATAGCTTTCTGTACGCTATACACCTGTTTGCCAGCTGAACTCGCACTCGAATCAAAGTTAGCCTCAGTGTAGTAGTCGTAGTTGTATTTGTATTCACACAGTTATTCCTTTTATTCGTTGTGTCAGGTACTTAGCACGGCTCTTTTTGGCTTTTCACATTTATTTAATATTTTAATTAAATTATTTCTGTGCATGTGCATACGTTGCTGGGCCGTCTAATGGGCCAACTTCACAACATCATCGCAGCCAAAGCATTTACATGCAAATGCAAATGCTCTCGTGTTATGGCCCAAGTCAGTTTCCCTCTCTTTCTACCTTTCACTCTATCTACTTTCCTCTATCTTTCTGTCTCTCTCTCTCTCTTTCTGGCACACTTTCACACATGTGGTGGACTTGAGGATCGAGCTGGTGCCATTACCACCCGCACTTAACGTTAATTAAACTGCTGTGTGTGCTAAAATGTCTCCCAGTCTACGTCTCTGTCTCTCTCTCTCTCCATCTCTCCCTGTCTCTCTTTATTACTGTACTGCCTGGCATATTCTGCAAGTAGCCGTAGACTCGTTGCCGTGTCCTTGTCCTTTGTAGCTGGCAGCTGCTGTCGTTTTAATAGCTTAATGTAGTTACTTCCACTTTGAGTGTCTTCCCTTCACACAGCACACACACACACACACATAGAGGGGGTGTGGTACAGGTTTAGCGAGGGGGGCGTGGGAGGGGTTCGTTTGGCTGGATGGTTGAACGTCTTTGCTAATAAAAAACACAACACTCAGCAAAATTGTTATGCAGCAAACTAAATCAACAGACACACACCGCACATACACTCATCCTCACACACACATACACATACATGCTGTACAAATTACAAAGCAGCCATGACGACTATTACCAGGAAAAAACTCATGTAAGCCACACTTACACACAACTGGCCCCAGTTTCATGTGCACTCTGAATGCGTGCACTTTTTGCACACACTGTAACACCAAATGATAACAGTATGTGTGTGGGTGTGTGTGTGGGAGTGTGTGGTTGTGTGTGACTGTGTCTGCTTGAATGCTAAAAAAATGTTATATCTAACAAAGTTTCACTCGTTTTAGGTAGATACCCCTAATCAACTTGAATTAAGGGGTATGCTAGACTGCGTTAAAAATACATTGAGTATGCCAATTAAGTTACTAGTATGATGAATTGCTAACTTATTGCTATTTAAGCATAGAAATAATAGTTTGCTGGTAGTTTCTAGGGTATAAGCTAGTCGAGTTAGCCCTACAAAAGCCAAATGTGTAGCTCATAGGGAAGATTTTTGCATGCGAGAATGCGCAGGCAACTGCAGCTGGCAGAGAGATCAAGTCAGCAGATAAGAGTAGTACTAGAAATAGGGCCAGAAGGAGGAGCATGGCCAGAACTGGATTACAGCTTGGTCTAGGGATTGGTTGGCTGTTGTGTGCACATGTCAGAGTTATGTCTTTATTAGTAGCCAAAAAGAAAAAAGAAGAAATTGTGCATTTCTGTTGCTTTTCTAGGCATTAATTAGTCGGCTACGTGATATCAAGTATACGCCACATTAAACTAAATATTTCCTTTTCATTTGTTTATTTGCAGTTTAACTACTATTATAATAACAACTTTTCTATAAATTCCGGCTCTGTGCAATAGGAAAATGGCCCAACCACAAATGTTGCAAATCAAATTGTCACGTTTCGATGCCCAACCCTGGGGTTTCCGCCTCCAGGGCGGCGTGGATTTCGCCCAGCCGCTGTTAGTGCAAAAGGTAAGTGCCACGCCCACTCAAATCTACACGTACATACAACGATTTTAAATGGGTTTTGTGTGTTTCAAACAGATTCCATTACGCTCAGATTTGCTTTAATTTCCACTGATTGAAACAAGTAAATTGCCAAAATGGAATTCGTATGTCGAAATTGGGCAGAAAAACGCGTGAAACGCCGCGCAAAAAATTATTAGTTGAACAGTTAATTTATTTATGCATTTAAATGCTGATACCCGATTTTGTTGTTGTTCTTTTCTCTCTTTCTCTTGCTCTTGCTCTTCTCTTTCCGTTTTGGTATTCTGTTAAAAATAAATTTCTAGCTATTTGTTTTTTTGCGCGCGGTTTTTGCGCACGGTACCCACAGAGCACAATTTTCCCGACCATTTTTGCCAACCAACCGAAATTTCCTTTGCTGCCATTTTGGATACTTTATGTGTTCACACAGACACGCACATCAAACTTTATGAGTTCAACAAATTGTTAAACATTTATAAATTATTTCTAATAATTTTACATTTCTGGCGACACGCAAAGCAAATTTTTTGGCAAATCATTTAGAAAAGTTTTTAGTAGTTTCATGAATTATATATACTTATTATATATATATATACATCGAATACATATATATTTATCTACTTTATTCAGACACTTAAAATGTTTATGGCTGTGCGGTTTTTATTTATTTCAGTATAGGGCAGTTAATGTGCGGAAATAGCTTTGCATACCCTATAAACAGGAAACAGGCAGAGTATACTCCATGCTATCTACAGAGTGGAGGGTATCTGCCTGCCAGTCATTCTATCTCTGATGTTATGTTTAAAGCCGCGTTACATAAAAATAAATTATGAGTTAGATTACGTTTATGGCTTATGCAACTGGGTCGAACTACCAACAACTCTACACAAATAAATCTATTACTTATGCAGCATTTTTTTTTAAGTACTTTTGTGTAATTTTAATTGGAATTATTTTAAGCGTTTGTGGCTTAGGCAAAATTGCAATTTATTGCAACCGCAACAAAGTTCTTTGACACCAGCAGAAAAAACTGAAGAGCTTTTGGCTTTTCAGCTGCTTTAAAGCTCTTTGTTTCCAGCTTCAAGTGAGTGCATTTGTGTGCACTCATTGTTGATTGTAAACTGGAGTGAATGAGTCACTTTAGTCCCCCTCGTTACAAGTGACCAGCCTATCAGAGTGACCAATTGTTTTGAGTGTTATGGGTGTATCGAGGTTCATTCATGTACAACATGAATCAGCTTCTATGATAAGAGTTGTGAATAATATGAATAAGTTTGCGCATTGAGTTTCAACAGAAGCGATTGTGTTAAACACTCGGTTTAAAAATAGCCAACGACGTCAAAAGTTAATAAAAAAAACTTAAATTTAATCATGAATGGAATGAGAACTGTAGCGAATGAATAGTATTCGCTTCGTTTCGATTCGATTGGATTCGATTGGTGTTTATCTCTGGTTATCTCGCTGTGGCAGCCACAACAAAGCTGTGGTAATTGTTTAAGCGTAACAACATTTGCCAATGTGTAAATATTTTATTATGCCACTCGGAATTTATTTCGTTGACATTTTCAAACGGCACAGAATAACAACAAATTTCTGTTTACTTTGGCATTACAAATGAGTTCAGCTGCTAATGGCGCAAAAGTGGGCGTAAAGATGGGCGTGGAAATGGGGTTGGATTCGGGTGAGACACCAGTAAATGGTGGAAAGTCGAAAGAGGGTCAATACAAATGCGCAATTTCTATTTAAACAGCCGTTCATCGGGTTGATTTATGTCATCTAATTCCGACTATTTGCAATTGATTCAACATTTTTGGGGAAAACACTCAAGTGCGACATTCTTTGTGAATAATTGGGAATATAATTATATAGTGTGATACATAATGGATTCATGTGCATGGTTAGTTTCTAAAAATTAACAGGGCGTTGCATATTTAATTGCACTTTAAATCAATTAATTTGCTGCAGACTACAGATCACCAATAAGAGCATAAAACAATGGCAATGAGAATGCCAATGACAATGGCAATGGCAATGAGAATGCCAATGGCGATGGCAATGGCAATGACAATACATGTTGATGTCAATTAGTAGCCATCAAACAATGTTTTTTACCCAAAAAGTGCAACAGCAACAAACAAAAACAACAAAAACCACAACAACAATCGCCACAAGAGTGGAAATCCCGCAGAGAAAAAGCCATTAGCAGTCAGTAGCTTTTATTTGGCCAATTTAGCAGTCAAACCAACGGCGGAAAATCCAAAAGTGTACAAGTCAAAACTTGTAGTCTCCTCTTAGACTAGTTAGCTTGATTAGTAAATACTAGTTAGCTAGTAGTAGTTGAATTTAAATGTAAATGTAGCACTGCTTTGTTTTAATTTTTGTATTTATAATTTTTTAGTCCACGTTGCTTATACCCTATGCACAATTTAGTCTAGGGTATGTCAAATTGCTGCTAATTTATGACAAAATCACGTACCATAAATTTTACAACAATTTAAATTGCTACGAGCATTGATATTTGCAAATATTTATGCTAAAACGAAAACAACAACAAAAACAAAATCCAAATTTCAGTTTTTGGCCACAGAAAAAACAGATTTAAGTGCATTCCCCAAGCGGCAATCAACAATTTTCCATCGCATAAATTTTCCGACCAAAAATCTGCGCCAGTTTATTTGTTAGTTTGTTCAACTGGGTTTTTGGTAGTCCAACTGGGTATCTGTCCATCTGCCCAGCTGTCCATCTGTCTGCTTCAGTTTTACACTTTGCTCAGGTGTCTAAGCTGAGCTGGAATCTTGCGTCTTGACTGCATCAGCAGCCATCAGCCATCAGCTGCATGCCTTGGCGCCTTTTGAGCACTTCAAGCTCAATTGAATTTAGAATAGCGTACAGTGGAGGCCCTTGAGTGTGGAAAGAGGTGTAGGAAAAGGAGTGGGCAAGGGAAGTGGCAATTGGAGTGGGTATTTCAGTGGGCTTAGCTGTGGGAGTGCCTGTAGTAACTGCAGCTGCTGCAAGTGCGTGTCGTGGCTCATAATGAGCTGCAGTTGCCAGGATGCAAGTGATGATAATAATGCAGAAGCAGCATCAACAGCATCGAGTGTCAGCTGAGCAGAAGTGAACATTATCACTTGAGTTCCTGGCACAAAGGCAGCTTGACAACGCAAATCAGACAGCTATCTCCCTCTCTTTGTTTAACTCTCTTACTGTCTCTTTCTAGCCGTGGATGTCTCCTCCCTTTCAATCTTCAGTTGTTGCACAAACAAATTGTTTTTCTAGTTGCAGCTTTGCTTTTGGCTTATTAAAAGCTCCGACTCACGGCTGCTCATTAAGCCAAATGAACTGAAACTGTCCATTGATGGAGGTGCATAAAAAAATAAGCTACTCAACGGCTTAAATCGGATTAATTTATGATTTCTCGCCGGAGTTCTTCTTTTGCTACTACTTCTGCCAAATGAAGTCCTTGTTGCGAAAGGACTTGACTTGTTTTTTCCACTTTTCTTTTTCTCCCTTTTCCCTTTTTCTTTTTTATTCATTTTCGTTTTTTCGGTTCAGCTTTATGCTGTCGGATATCCGAGGAAACTCAGTTATAGCCGAGTGAGATGGAGATACACTGATACTCATTCTCTCACATATCGCCACGTTTATATTTCATTATCAAGTGCAGGGTCGTTCGGGCATAAAAAACGTCGCACAAAGGCCAAAGCCAAAAGGGCCAAAAGAGTCGACCATCCACAGACCGCAATAAAAGCGAAAGCCAAGAGTGGACCAAAGCAGTAAAAAGAAAGGAGAGAGGAGAGAGAGAGAGAGAGAGAGAGAGAGAGAGAGAGCAGCTCAACGCGCTCTGGTTGACTTCATCTGTACAAATAATGGAGCCGAATAAGTAATACAAAAGCGTAAATTCATTTTAGTACAAATTTCCTGACCAAAACAAGAGCACACAAAAAGAAAACATAGATAAAAAAATATACGAAATTTGCTGAGCAAATCCTAAAACCAAAATTCAACGAAAGGATGAATGCAGCTCGTCGGCTATTAGGCAACTTAAAGTCTAGACATGATTCTGGCCTGGTCTATGCCACGCTGGCTACTAACAAGCTACTGTCGGCATCCAAGGCAACCGACGAGAGCCCTTACCCCATACGTTTCTCTTCCTGCTGCCACGCCCATCTGAGCCACATGTGCCTCAGTCTTCGCCTCGTTTTACATGCTACATCCAGCATTCAACTCTGCGTTTTGTGCATGCAAATCTGTTTTGCGTGTTTTTGTTTGTTTTGTCGTCGACGTCGTTGTTGTTGCTGTTGTTTTTCTGGTCTCAAGTCTCCCATCCGCATCCACTCAAATCCTTAAACAATTCTGAAAACACCTCTCTGCCTCTTTCTTTTGTGCAGCTATTAATTATTTGACTCCTGTCTGGCTGCCTTTTGTGCCTCTAACTCCAAGTTTATGTCTATGAAAATTCATAATTTTCCACTCATGTCCAGAAAAACAAAGAAAGTTTTGAAAGCTGTAAACAGTTTTATAATACTGTATTTGAAAATCAAATAATTTCGAGCAGTGTAAGAATTATTTATTCAATAACTTTTAAGTAATTTGAATTATTTAAATATTAGCTGTGGTTTATATAGGGTATTGTCTAGTTCGGCCATTGTTTTTGGGCTGCTTTGTGCACGCTACTCTTTTGTTAAGGCAAACACGTCTCTGTCTTTGATTTATTACTCGATCCCCACCAACTCGGCGAATATTATGCAATCCAAATTCAGCGACTTTGGCTTTTGTGTAATTGAATCTGCGTTCAAAGCGCGGCGGTTGCCAGAACAACTGCGAATTGCGAATTGAATTGAATTTAGTTGAATTTAAGATGTGTTTTGATTGAACTTGCTTTGTTCTAAAACCCTTTGTGTGTGTCTGTTACCACCACGCGCTGTCGCAATTTGTGGTGCAGCGGTGACGTCACAAATGCAATGTCAAGACTTTGGTCTGCGGTTGCTCTCAATTAGGTTAGACATTTTATTAATTACACAACAACACATTTATGCAATCAGAGCACACGATTCGCATTGTTCAATCAATTTTGCATCAGTTGATTTTGCTTGCAGTTGTTTGCGGTTTTTTTGGTTTTTCGAAACAAGTCGCTGCATGCATGACAACTGTCAAAGGAGTGAGTGAGTAGGCAGTTCTATCTCGCTCTCCCTCTTCTTCTGCCTCTCTAAGTACCTGTACTTCCAGCTGACCACAAAATGCTACTTAACTCGCACCTCAAGTAGCGTCCACTTGAAGTCTCTGAAAGTTTCAGATTTTGGTTAAAGTTCAATAAGAGCACAAGTGTGTGTGTGTGTGTGTGTGTGTGTGTGTGTGTTGGCCACAGCAATTAGCTTTCAAGCGTTAATTGAATTAAGAGCAGGTGATCATTCGACTTGCTGTGATTCATCATTGTGCAGTGTCACAAAAGGCGTAATTGATAAAGTTAAGGCCACTTGCAGTTAAGGCCAAAACCTCTAGCCAGTCTCTGAGCCAACTCAGACAGACGTTGGCTTCTGCAGACAGTGATTAAGTGACTCTGCGATGCGTTGCGTTTGATTGATTATCAATTTTTACCAGTTGCCTTTCACTCACTCTCTTTTACTCCCTCTTTATCTCTGCTTTCTTTTGCTGGTCTCAGCTGGCAGTTGATTCCGCTTTAAACTCTTTTTTTTTTTGCAGTTCAAGTGTGTGCGTTTGTGGAGAAATTGATTCAACAATTTCTTCGGCCATAAATGTTGCTTGGTTTCCGTTTCCGCCCACAGACAGTTGAGATGTCCGAGAGCGAAACGCTCGCTTCCGTTGTGTTTTACGCCGTGGGGCATTGATAGAATCTCCCAACTAGAGAAGGTAGCACAAGTCGTGTCGTGACACGAACTCTCTCCGTTTCCCCATAAACTTGAAACTAATCAGTTAGCTGCCCAAGAGTTAATACAACTTGAAGCTCATTCACCTGCTCAGCTGTGAGTACTCATATCGCTTCTATGCGACTCAATTCGATACGATTCGATTGCACTTCATTGCACAAATGCTGCGGGCTTCAGAATCAGCTCTCTCTCTCAGTTGGATTCTCGAGCACGTCTTATTTAGATTTATCCTGTTGCTACGCTTCAGTTGAGTTGTCCGTATCTGACGCTCTCCCTCTCGCTCTCTCTCTCTCTCTTTAATACATTATTGAATATTTTGTGGCCTGGGCCGGAAATAGTACTAATGTCTGTTGGCAAAGCAAGCAGCTCGGACTTTGTGGCATACATGCAAAAGTCACATAAATTTTGCTCTATGTTCGCCTAATCCTTGAGCTTCGCATATTTTTCTCAATTGTTGTGTGTGTTCCTGCTGCACTTGTACCCAAGTAAGGCTGCTGCTCTGCTGGTTCCTACTGGGTCTCCTTCACTACTTCTTGCTGTTTCTGCTTCTTTAGCTGCTGTTTCTTTTGTATTTTTTTTGGCTTTCTTCGGTATCTGCAACCGTTTGTTGTCCTTGCTTTTAAGTTGCATGTCAGTGCACATAAATCCCTCAGCTGAAAATGCTTGCTTCAGTGCACCCAAAATACACACACTCGCACACACACTCACACACTCAGTGCTCAGCTGCACGCTTGAGTTACGAGCGCTGATAGCAGCAGCAACAAGGATGAAGTGGGCTAAGAAGGGCCTGCAAAATTATTGGCCAAGCTCAACTCAACCTTAACTCGCTGCATTATGTGTGCGCAAGTGTGTGTGTGTGTGTGTGTGTGTTTGGGTGTGTGCCATAAATATTTATAAGTTCTAAGCGTAAAATGCGCACACCAACAAAACCCGCAAACTGCAAACGTTTTGTAAACGTTAAAGCGCTTAACTTGGCTAAGACCCCAATAACCAAACAGTCAACACAAGTTAGTTCCCACTGCTCTCCATTAGTCAGCTAATGGCAGCAGGCTCAAAGTGTTCATCAACTTGTATAAACTCATGTTACTGTTGTTTTTGTTATCGACCTTAACTTGTTTTTACCTGAGGCATGAATCAGTTTTCAGCTCCTCTTCTTCTTTCTTTCTGTTTTCCAATCAAAATTGATACAAATGTTTCAAGGGAAGCCTCTGTGAGTTCCCAGTCAGTGAGTCATGCTCCAAAAATGCTCCAATCACAAACACACAAAAACACAATTTGAATTTGGTTCTGAGACTTGTTATACATGAGAAAAGGTTTTCAGTTTTTTTGTGGGAATCGATTGGAAATTTCAACTGAAATTTAAATGGTTAAGAGACCTCTTTACTTAGAATTTTAATGGGTATTAAATACTCTTTTTCCTTTGTTACTGTGTCTCTGCTTTTCTATGAGTTCCCCAATTTTTCCTGCAATTGATCTCATCGCATTTGCTGATTTGGGCGCTGATTTAATTGTTGCTTAGTGAATTCTTTTTTGGCAGCCACGGAAATGCGGCTAACAACGGTAACTAAGCGGAAACGGAAATTGTGCGCACGCTTATCTCACTGCAAGTGTGTGTGTGTCCCTTTTCCCTGTGTTTGTGTGCGTGTGTGTGTGTTGGTGGCGTGTTGTTGCGTGCGGTGCGCTTAAAGGATATTTCGAGCGCAAATTGCGTGCTGCGGCGTAATCGAAATAAATTATGAGCTCAAGTTACGGCACTGGGCAGCATCAGAAGCATCAGGAGTAGTGATAGCAACTCCTGTGGGGCATTATGTGGATATCCGGCTTTGAGCCAGTGTCCGGCAGAGCCAAGGCAGTGCTTTTAGTGCCTTAGCGTGTGCTGAATTGCCGCCTTCCCCTCTACCTCTGATACTACTTCGAGTGCAGTCCTTCTGGTGTCCTTTTTTGGGAGTAGCGCAAACTTTATGCGGACAGGAAACCAACAGCTGTTGTTTGTCTGTTTCAACTTGTTTGCCTGGGTTTTCGGCTTTTACTTAACGTTCAGCGACACTGGCTAACGGTTTAAGCCAGCAAATTAGTCTGCTGGCCAATTAGCGGACAATTGGTGTATCCCAAAATGACACGAAATGGTGCAAAGGGGTTTAGATGGAGTAAGCGACAGTTTTTGGCTCAAAGTTTATTAAAATTCAATTAAATTAAGGTGCTTTGAAAGCTCCACTCTAAAGCTCTGGCTTTAATGGTCTCTCTAAGCTAATTTCCGCTAGTTCCATTGTGTTTAAATAAATTGGTCTATTGCGAGTCAATAATACAGTTTATATTCACATCCGGCACACACTCACATGCACACTCACACACGGGGGTGTGTCATGCATGTAGCGTTATCGCCATTATTATTATTCGTATATATATTTATTTTATTTTCACTTTTTTATGGCATTTTGTCGGACCCGAGGGCACGTATTAGTTATAACGATATGTCATTGATTCCCAGTTAACTCAGACAGTTGGATTCCAATTCCTTTGCCTTTTTTCCCCTTGACAGTCATTATGGCCAACTCCCCGCTACATAGCTTTATAGCTCCTTCTTCTTCTTCCCTCCCACTGGTTACGTCTCTTTCTATGCTTCCTAGTGCTGTCCTTGTCGTTGTCGTCGTCAAGCGCCTTTGGGCCATGATATATTATGGCCTGTCGCCTGTCTTGTTTATTTGCGTTATTTAGCAAAACGTGGCAACAGCAGCAGTCGCTTTTAGCCATTCTACTGTCACTGCTGCTTCTTCTTCTTCTTCTACATTCTGGCGCATTTTTATTGTTATGACGCATATTTTGTTACGCCGGAAATTGAGACATTTGTTGTTGTTTTTTTTATATTTTGTGATTTATTGTATTGGCCTTCATTCGCATGCATTTCAAATTGATTGAATATTTAGCAAAATGTCTTTTGGCATTGCCTTCTAAATTGTTTACAGACTTTGCTCCCACCCGACGTTGCGGCGCTGTCTATTACAATTTTTCCAAACAGACCTCAATCGATTTTGACAGCATTGCCACGCCTTCCCGTCTCCTTCAGCCACCAAATCTTTTGCCGAAAAAAGTCAATTTCGTTAATCAACACGAACGACTTAATCCAAATTGAATGAACTCGACGCCAAAGCGGATCAGCAGTGTTGTAAAAAAAGCAAGAAAAGCAAAAAAAAATTGCAGCTGAAACTGTAAACTGTAAAGGCACAAAACAGAAAAAAAAAAGGAAAAAAACATCAACGTGAATTTACACATTTTTTCGCATTTCTGAGCCGCAAACATTTGCCAATAGCCGATGATGACGACCGAGGAGCAACAAGCCAAATCGGCTCAAGTCTCCGGTCTCCGGTCGCCGGTCTCCGGCTTGTGGGCTCAGAGCTCAGGTGAATGCCACTTCGGAGAGGGCCCAAAGGCCTAAAAAGCGTAAATTGAAAAACGCAGCAGCTGCCATGGCCATAATAAAGCCTAAGCCAAAAGTCCAACCAACAAAAAAAAAGAAAAAGAAAATGAAAAAAGAAAAAAACGCCGAGCAAATCAAGAGAGCGCAGAGTGAGTCAATTGAGACTATCGAAGGGCGGCAGACATCATGTGTGTGTGTGTGAGAGGGCGTGGCACACACATACGCACACACAGGCTGAGCTCAGCCACGCTTGAGGTGATAATGTAATAAGCACTTTTTATGACCCGACAGGATTTAGACCTAAAAATTCCATCCACACATAACGGACTGCGAGCTCAGAGCCAAAACCCGGACACGAACTGGGAACGGGTCCGAACCACAACTCAGGCCTGGCCATTGTGTATGTGTGCGTGCGTGTGTGTGTGTGTGTGTGTGTGTGTCTGCAAAAGTTGGCAGCTGGAACACGATAGCTAAGTCTATAGCAAATTTCAAATGTTCTCGCTTCAGTTTTTGTTTGGTCGCTAGGATTTAGTTAGAGCCAACAGTTGTTTTTGGCCCAGTGAGCATATTGTTTTGGCCAACAGCCAGCTGCCAGGGACTATGGGATTGCTAATTGGTAGCATTCAACGATGTCAACAGTCAATAGTCTGCAGTTTTTACATGATCTCAAAAATATACGGTCTTTAACAGTTACCTAAACTGAAATGTAAAAAAAGTCTTTAATCACTCACAGTAGTTATTATGGAAAATGGGAAGCTAAAAAATAAATGAGAGCAAAGTAAAATTACCTGCGCCATGTCATTTGCCAGATAAATAAAGAGTGGATAGAGGAAGAAAGAGAGGGAGGAGAAGGAAGAACAACAGAGAGACAGAGAGAAAAGGACAATCCAAAGTGCAGCCTTGAGTGCGCACATCAAATTGAAAAATGTCAATGATAGAGAATGGAAAATCACAGAACAATGACAGGCAAGAGGAGGAGAAGGAGGAGGGGCAGGGGCGGCACAGCTCAAACACAGGAGCTGGGGCTCGGAACAGGTAAAGTGCAAAAGGTAGTTGTAATGAAAAAGTGCCGCTCACGTTTCTTGCCACAAAATTCAAGTTGGCCATTGAATGGTCCGAGCTGCATTGACAATCGACAAATGAGGAAAGATAATGCACAACATTAATCTTGCTACCAGCAATTTGTCAGTGCAGAATGGCATATATGTGAGGATGTAACAGTGGTGGTGTGTATCTGTGTGTGACTTGAAATGGAGAACAAGTTCTAGTTCGAGTTGCAGTTGAAAGATACCAAGTGCAGTTCAAATTTTATGGCAAGCAAATGGAAACACAGTCGGTAGCTCTCTTTCTCTTCCACTCCCTTTCCCTTTCCCTCTCTCTTTCTCTGTTTCTGCTCTGCCTTTTCTGTCGTCCATCCTAAACGCTGCTTTCATCAATTAATTTACAATTTGCCATTCGCATTTCTCACATTTCCACACATTTTCTGTGGCTCCACAACTCGTTCATTCATTGATGGTCAGCGCGTGGGCTTGGCATACTTTTATTTTCCTAGCCACGCTCACTACTGCCACTCCCACTTCATCGCCCACATCCTTTTACTGCCCCAGTAATGGGCATGTCCTTGCAGACTGCATCCTGTGGCTGTTGTAAATTGCATTGGTTGCCAACTTGTTGAAAGCTCGAGCAAGAAAATAGCGCTGAGTGTGCGAGTGTGCAACTTAAATGCTTTTCACTGTTTTTCCCAGAGAGGACGGAGTTGGCGTTGAAGGGGATGTGGCAGGAAGTGGAACGTGGCAAGTGGCAAGTGGGTCGCTTCTCAATGAAGGAGTCAACGTTTAATGCTCACAATTTAGCTTTTAATTAGATCGGCAAATTTGTTTTCGAAACCATTTTGTGCGCTCGTGCGGCACAACAACAACAGCAGCAACAACAGCAACAACAACAGCAATGCATACAAATTTCCCACAATTTCCGAACAATTTCCAAAGCAAACTTCGTATTTGAATTCGGTATCGGATTCGGAATCTGTATTGAAATCCCGTTGGTTGCAGCTTTAAGCGTTGCCTTCGGTTTGTGCCACTTGCCACTTACCGCTTGGTACTTGCCACAAGCTGCACGCTTGACCTCTCTATCTTTTCCCAAATGGTCTAAGAGTGCTTATGCTTTTTCATACTAATTGTTTTTGCTTTTTACGTATTTTATTTTTCTTTTAGCTGAATTTTTTCGTACTTTGCTTTAATTCAACTCGAGTTTTTTCGAATTATTTTGTCGAGCTGATTTATTTATTTCTATTTGCCGTAACCCAAAAGCAGCGCAATTGCGGTCGTTGCTGTTCAGCTGCCTCACTAATGCCCCTGCCACTGCCCCTACCCCTACCACCACCCCTACCACACTCCTGTCACAGTTCAGCTGCCGCTGTCTGCGTGCCATGCTCTAGTTTTCTATTTTTGCTGTCCGCCGTAATGGCAACCTTAATCACGTAATGATTTTGAGTGAGTGAACAGCGCGCGGGTGTCCGATTCTTGGCCAACATTGTTGATGCTATTGTTGCTGCTCTTCGTCTTCTTCTCTTCATGTTTTTCTTCCTCTACTCTTTCTGCTTCTTCCACTTCTTGTTCTTGTTTATGTTGTTGTTGCCATGCTGCTTTATAGCGTATTTTGCAATTGGCACAAATCTCGTGCTCTCAGCGTTAATGGCTAAATGTTGTGGCGCTAATTGAAATTGCATTTCTTCAACTTAAATATTTAATTGAAAGCTGGCGTCGCTTTGGAGCAGAGTTTAAGCTTAAAACTAAATTTCTTTTCAAGTAGTTTATTAAATATTAAAACGGAATTTTAAAACAATTAAATAGCGTGTTTGGAATACTGAATTTGTATTTAATTATTACTTAGCACAAGTATTTTAAAATTCAAATGTTTCACATATTTGTGAACAATTGATACGGATAAAAAAAATTCTATTTAATTTATTAAATAAAGAAATATTCATAGAATTTAGGTTTAATAATTATTTTTTCACATTTCTCAGAGGCAAAATAAATTCCTTTCCAATCTAATTGTGTAATTCCAGCTAATGTTTGCCCTAATCAATTTTTAATTAAAAATTGGGAAACTTTGTGTGTTCTGTGTTCGGTTTTCCATTAAAAAGTCGCTTCTTTTGTGATGCAAGTGGCCAATCAGTTTGCTGCCACATTTGGTTGCTTAGCAAAGCAAATTTTTATTATGGCCATGCATTGATCGCATTTGGCATCAACTTGGCCATTTCGTAACTGGCAACGTAAGCGGATTCTTTGTCTTTCATGTGGAGTCTCTGGAGAGATGCGTTCCAGCTCGTTTCACAATGGGACAATGTCGATGTCGTGCTGTCTCTGTGCGTCTCTTTGGCAATCCCCAATGGCAAGAATGTGCGATAAAGTCCAAGTGAAAATGCCGCCAAATCCTAATTGCATTTGTCTGATTGCAGTGCTGGAAAAGTGCAATGGTTTTTTGGATTTGTAACACTCGTAAAAGCGGCACATTTTGGGCTGAAAATGATGAAATGAAATCAGCAAGGATTCATTAAAGAGATGAGGGTGGAGGGCAGAAGGGGGAGTGATGCCTATTGGCTTATGACAGCGAACATGTAAATGCCATTTACAGTTTCTGTTGCTGTAAATGTAAATGTATCTGTATCTGTTGCTGTTTCGAGGTATTGTCTTGTCAGCGTTCGCATCAGTGAAGGAGGTTTTGCCTGTCTTTGCCTCAATTGAAATTCCATTTAATGTAATTTGAGAGCCATCATTCATGTCAGTCTGTCTGCCACCCTCAGATAACAGACAGACAGTCCGACTGAGAGACAGACAGTCTGAGAGATGGACAGAGAGAGACAAACCGGTCTCTGGTCTTTGGCTTTGGGAGACTGAGAGACTGTGAGACTGTGAGACTGCAGCTGAGATTGCGTTTACACGATTTCATGGCTGTCAGAATTTCGTTTACACTCTGCCCGCTGATTGATGGATCGCTTAATGGAGGTGGTGTGTGTGGAACTGGCTGCTCTTGCTAGTGGTGTGTAATAATTCTTGGTTCGCCAGTCCATCTTTGGTGTATTACACACATCTTCGCATCTTTATCGACTAATGAAGCTGTTGCAACTCTTTGCTGCACTAAATTAAATCAAACATCAAACAAAAATGCATTTTACAAACTGTAAGCCAGTGGTTGCAAGTGAATGTGTTGCATGCAACCGACATTTCCTGCTCTGAAGTTTATTTTAGCTTCGAGAACATCGGGCTGACCCAATTCCTAGCCCACTGACATACTAAATCCGATGAAACAAAACAAACAAAGCAAAAAACCAAAACAAAACATTAGTTGCAGATACAAAATGCGTTGCAGATACTTTGTTGCCGGGGATTCACATTTCGACACGTACGGCAACGACTGCGGCGAACGGATGGATTCCTGTCGCTTTCTCGGTTTGTTTCTCTGTCTCTGTCTCGCTCTTCCCTTTCCTGCCCACTCTAGTGCTCCAGGCACGCAAATGTAAACAATGAACCACATGTCTCAACTGGGAGTGTGTCCATATGAGTGTGCGTGTGTTTTTCTGGCTGGAAAAACTCAGTTGTGCAGGTAGACAGCAGTTTTTCCGACCACGCACAATACACAACATGTGTGTGTCTGTACTGTCTGTAATTACTTTAGTTTAGTGAACTTCTTGCACTCCGGTAAAGAGTATTTCCCACAGTCTTCACGCTGCAATCAACTAATTACCCGAATTCGGTGAATCAAGCAAATCACATGTGCTCCGATATTAGGGAAATTCACTAAACGTGCTGTTTTCCAGCAATTAAATCTGTTGAAAAGCACTGCACTTTAGCTACGCTGTAATGACAGGTTTTCACTGCAAATATATCTATATGGGGAGTACACAAAAATCATTTCACTTCTTGTCAATGGTGAATTATATGCGTAATTTGCGTACTTGCTGTCAGCATTAAATCAACTTCTATAAATTTTGAGTTTTCTCGCTTTTTCTTATATTTGTGTAATTTATTTTCATACATACTACTTTTTGACAATTTTTATAAATATAAATAGTCAGCTCATCGCGCTTTTCTCTCCTGGGTTCAAGCCATGTAATCTGCTTTCTTGCTTCATTAGAAAATATAAAATATGAATAATAATTTATGCATGGTTTTGACACAATACACAAAGGGTAAATGGGGCACATGGGGCGCATGGGGTCTATGGCAAACCGCAGTCGACGTCAACGTTAACGTCAACGTCAACGCAAGCATCAACAACGAAGACGACACTAATTAAAAATTGTTGGCCAACCCTCAGACCTCAGACTTTTGACTGAAATTGAAAAGGTAGTGCGATGAGGGCAAGAATTCACTGGAAATTCTGGGTGTCAGTTGAAATCCGTCTAATTCCCCAAAAATAACCGCTGCACACACTTTCCTTTCTGGCCAACAAGCTGAACCTTTTTGCAGCGACCGTAATCGACCTTGTCCGCGAGGGCTAAAAACCATTCACAAAGCACTGACAACCTCGTGCCGCCCATTGATGATGTTGTTAATGGAAAAAATCTCAACATCCTTTCAAAGCAGGCAACGCACACATACACTGGCAGCTCATATACAGGCACACACATACACATACATATAGACACACAAACAATGGCGCGTAATTTGACGAAATTTACATTCCTTAATTAATCTTGTTTGCGTTGCGGCAGTTGTCTGTTGTTGACTCACTTCTCGCACCTTTCGCCACTCACCTCTCTCATCTCTCACCTGCTGTCTCTCTCTCTAGTGAATTGTTTAGTTGTGTGGGTGTGTGGGTGGGCTTTGCAGGTATGTGTGTGTGTGTTTCTTGTCTGTATTTTTGCAGTCAGCCAGGCGCTTGGGCAATATTTACAAGCTGCCACTCCCCGGGGCAACTAACACCCCGCAGCAGCATTATCAGTGGTAGAGGCAGAGATGGCAATGTGGGCAAAGGTGGAGAGAGCAGCGCTAATGACTTTCCACGCGCCACGCACAAGATGTTGAAACACTTTTGGAGGCAGCTGCTGATGGCAGTGGGTTGTGAAAGGGGTAAGGGAGGGGGAGGGGGGTAGCATAGGTGTTGGGGTAGATGCAGGAGGTACCGTGACGGTTGTCACTTTAGCGCGTCTTGTGTCTTATTAACCCATATCCTGCTGGTATCCTGTGTCGCAGCCATTTTACCTAATGAACCCTTCTCCCAGGTACACACACACACCTGCCTGAGGCACTGCTTGAGTACCAACTCATCACACGCCTCACTCTCCCCACTCATGTGCCACAATGCGATTCCTTGACACGACCTCGACTCGGTTTAATCAACAAAATTTAATGCGACGAGACATGTGACATTTATTGAAATTCAACTTGTGAATTCAGAGCACGAGACACGAGCAACGAGAGAAACTAATAGCAATTCCAATTCCAATTCCAGTTTCAAAACAGTTTCAACTAAATTAAACGTTTCAGCAATTGCTTTAAAGTTTCTCCACAGCAAGTACAGTGAGCGAAGTGGCAGACGCTTTAAGAATTAATTAAAATATTTAAATTATTTGCAGAAATGTAGAAATTAGCAAAATAGTAGTAGAAATTGGGGAAAGTAGTAGAAGTGGGAAATAGCAGTAGCAGTTTAAATAGTAGCAAGCGAAAAAACATGAAAAGTAGTAGAAATTAGCTCACTTGTAATAAGAGTTACAGCAAACTGGATGAAATATGGAAATAGTAGTAGTAAATACAAATAGTAGCAGCAGATATACACGATTAGTAGTAGAAATTATGAAACAAATTTGCAATTTAAATAATTTTTAAGTCAAGAAAACGAAAATGTAGAACAAATTTAAATTTAATTCACTTTAAAAATAAAATGTCGAAATTCTTCATTCATTTATATTATTTCTCATGTTTTCGCTCAGTGTACCGCGTAATGCACTCGATTTCCGGAACAACTTCTCACAAAACTGTCGGTCTGTCTGTCCATCTGCCTGTCTGTCGACTGTTTGCCAGCGATCAGTTTACAGCCAACTCCTCGGGCAATTGTCATTTATCAGCGAATATCTTGCGAATAGTTGTTATTCATGAGTCCATTCGCATCCGGTCAAGAAAAAGGTGTTGCCACTGCTGTCGAGCGAAATATGAGTGTGCCACACATGCGCTGTGTGGCTGATAATGCGACGAGATAAATGAGCTGCTGTTGCAGATGCAGCAGTTGCAGCAAATTTTACTCCCTTCCACTCGCGTCCACAACATTTTGCACAACCCACGCAGTCGTTGGCCGCTGGCGGCATTTGGCATTGCATTTGCAATTCACATGACAGGCTGCCACATGTGCCACATGGCACATACAATCATGAGGCATGTCCATGTCTCGGTTCAGGTTCAGGTCCATGTCCCGGTCCATGTCTATGCCCATGTCCATGTCCTGGGCTTTCATTCATTAGCTGCGCACAAATTTCCGCTGGCATAGCCCACAATAATTTCATTGTGCAAAGTTTTTCCATTACTTGCTATGAATATGCAACATTTATATAAATTGCCACGTTTATTGCAAGCTCTGTGGGTGTATATGTGTGTATTTGTGTGTGTGTGTGTCATTTCGACAAAAAAATCAGAGAGGGTAGAGCAGAAGAACTTGCAACTTGTCCTGCTGAGAGAGAGACAGAGAGAGTGAGTCCGCAGCGCTTTGTGCCACGTTGATTGCAATCATAATTTATAAATGTTGCCGACAGTTTGCGTGTCCCGAATTGTTGTTGCTGTTGTTAGTGTTGAATTGGACTTGCTGCTGCTTTCATCTTTTCTCTTTCAGCCCTTTGCTTTTGGCCAATAAATAAATAATTTTTGTGGCGCGCGTTCAGCTGTATGAAAATTGACTCAAAGGAGTTTGATTCGTGAACTTTGCTAAGGAAATTGAATCTAAACACTTGAGTAATTGAGTATATTAACCAAAAACACTTGCAGTTTTCAGTTCAAGTTAGTTAGTTGAAGCGTCGGCAGTTGATTATTTGGCCAAGTTGCAAACAAGAAGGGAACTCCTGAAGGAAATCGCAAACATTGTATTTACTTTGCTGCATTAACAGCTTCGCTCAGTTTGATTGTTTCTCTTTTTTTCTCTTGTGAATTTTATAGACATTTAAGTAGAGTGAGGCGGGCTGAGGGTAGGGAAGCGAAGGAATGGGAAGGTCTTCTCCAAGCACTTCATCTGCAACAATTTTTCAGCTGCTGTTGGCCAGTTTTGCAGCAGTTTGGTCAAGTGTTGCGGTCGCCATTTGTTGTGGCAGAAAACCGCAGCGGCTTTTGGGTGATTTAGAGTTGGCAAGAACAGAACGAAGGAAAGAGAACGATAGAGGGCGTGAAGGAGTAAGCGAGATGGAGTGCTTTATTGTGGTGCACGGGGCGTATGAGTGATGGCCATGCATATTCATATACATTGAGATTCATTGTATTTGTGGTGCATTTCCGCAGTATTTTCTACGAGTATCTTTTTTATTTTTATCCCTTTTTTGAGTTGGGAGCACAGAACACTGAAAGCTCTTGAGCGTTGTTCGTTCTACTTACGAGAATTTCGCATTTGTTTGCTCACTATTCTGTTTTTTATGGCACAAGTGTAACGGGGTGAAAAAGAAGGGTAAGAACTAAAGATAAACAATTTGAATGAATGGCCAAAATGTTGTTGGTTTTTACTGTTGTTGTTGTTGTTTTTTGCTTGGCAAATAGAGTTGTACTCTCGGTTGCCTTTAAACTGATTTATTTTCAATTAAACAACTTCATAACTTGGCAACAATTTGCTCGCCCTTGGCTATGTGTTCCTAACTCGCCCTCTCTGTTGTCCCTTGCTGTCTCTATCTGTGAATCTTGTTGTAGGCCTGGCTTTTGTTAGGCAACATTTACGCCACAAATTCAATTTATTTTAGATACACCTAATCCACAAAAGCAAACTTGATTTATCAACATAAATATTTTGCATATACTGTGTGTGTTTAGGTGTAGCTGTCTGTGAGTGTGTGTGTGTGCGTGTGTGGTTTACTGACTGCAAAATGTGCGTGCATCTCTTTCTCTTGAGTGCATAGTTTCTGCCACTTGGTTTGGCTCTTGTGCTACCTTGTTGCCAACAAAACCACAACCAAAACCAAACCGAAGAGTGTTAGAGGATATGTTCGAATTAAACAGGCAAAGTGTGTGAAATGGGCGTAAAGTTGGGCGTGGGCGTGTCTCACAAGTTTATTTAGTAAGTGCATTTGTTAGTCGCTGTTCCTATTTGCTGCAAATTCAATTTGCTTGCACTTGAATGGATTTGAGCTGAACTCTTACTTGACTTGATTACGAGCTTTTTGGTCAGGCCATTAAAATTAATTTGCTGTATGGATTTATTACCACTAACGCTCCAATAACCGAAACTTCTTACTCAAGTGTCTGGCAAATAACTGGCTCACTTGAAATGCCACAAATGCAAATTTTCTGCACGACATGTGACAGAAGTAATGCGCATTTTTGTTAGCCAAGTTGAGCTAAGCACATTGTAAATTTATATACGTATACGTAATGTCCAGTGTCCTGCTAAGTAAGTGCTTAAATAATGCATTTAAACTTGCTTTTTACACCAATGAAAATGTATATTCTGTGTGCGAGTGTTTTTTATACTTTTATCAGCAGATGAAACTGACAGCTCTGGGACTCTGTGTGTTTGGTGCTCAGTGTGCTGTATCCTGTGTCCTGTGTTTGCCCTGTATAAATCATCATTTGGCCAACCTACACATGTAATGTGCTCGGTGGTCATATTAATGTCCTCTCAGAGCATGGAGACACTCCGCAGTCTGGAGACTCTGGGATGTGACACACTAACTGCACTGGGACACAGACCACAGTAGTGCCCAAAATGTGTCCAAGTTTTATGATAATTCAACAGTCGTGCTCTAACCAACAGTTGCAAACTCCTACGCGACTCTCGACCGCGAATACATTCATAAGTCATTCAAAGCAAATGCCTTGTCAATTGGCGGCCAGCCACAAATGCTATAAAGCTGACAAATGTCTAACAAGCGAACCAACAGAATGAAACAGTGTGAAGGGCAGGAGAATAAAGGAATATAGCAGAGAATAGAACAGATATAACATAGAAACAGAATAAAACCACAGACAGACAGAGAGAGAGCGCGGCCAGACAGGCGAGCAAACATAGCAGACAGTGGTGAGGAAAGGGACGGGACAGGGTGGTATGAAGGAACGGTGTGCTGTTCATGTTGATCGCAGGTACTCATAAAACTGTCCAAACGTCAATATTCCAATGCCACACACACTTACTCGCACACACACACACACACACACAACTAGGGGCATGCCCACTTTTGTGACATGCAATTTGCCGGTAAAATAAAAAATTATGTAGACTTGACTGACTTAGCTTTCAAAATACCCTATAAAATAAAGACAGCAACAAAACAGGCAACTAAAGAGAAGGAAAAAAAAAAAAAAAATAGAATAATATACAAAAATATTTCTTTTCCAATTAAAACAATTGAAAATTCTACTTAGTCAGTTATGAATTAAAATGTTTACTCAAAAGCTGCTGCAGATATTAAATTCCCGCCAAAGTAAATACTATTTCATAGGGTGTGTAAAAACTTGTACGTAATCAATAAAAAGCCAAATACGAAACGGCTCAATATACTTTGATTCCGTATGCTGAAACATTATTTGTCGCCTGCCCGAAACACCTCAGCGCGAGCAATTTCAATTTTCGACAGACGACAACTACAACAACTAGAAACAGGGACAATAACAACAGCAACAACAAGAGGCACAACATGTAACAACAAAATGAACATGTCAACAGCAAAAGCAGCGAGAACACGCGCGATTTTACTTGCATTTTTGTATTTTTTTTTTCATTTTTTTTGGATTCTGTCTTCAGTATTTTTTTGGTCGCTTGGTTGATTTTGTTGCTGGTTCGAGTACGGGTTGGGCTGAGTTGAGTTGGGTTGGGTTCGGGGTTCATGGTGTTTTTTGCTGGGGTTCATTTTTGGGGTTCAGGTTGTTGGCTTTGGTTTTTCGGGGCGCCACATTTTTAGCAACTTTGTAAATATTACAAAATTTAGGTGTCTCGCTTGGCGAACATGCCAATGAAATATTTATGCAGGCCTCAATACATGTTCTGTCTCTCTCTGAGTGTGTTTGTGTGTGTGTGTGAGTTTGTTTTTGCAAAGCGTCGCCGTTTTTGTGTAAATATAAACCGGCCGCAGTCGACAACCGACAACCGACAACAGACAGACAGACAGATATTCAGACTGGGCTGGCAAGTCTGATAAACAGACAATTTGCCAAAGTGGATACGTGCAATGCGCGTATAATTTTGGTAGAAAGGTAGCGCACCTGAGCCGTGGCACGAGTGGGGCACGGCACATGGAACACGTGGCACGAGCCATGAGCCACGAGCCTAGACACATGGCAAGTGCAACAGGAGATTGCGGCTCTCGTTTGTGGTTTCACATCTGTGCAAAATGAGACTTAAATTGTTTAGTTTGCCTTTAAATTTGTGTGCTGTGTTTAGCATTAAATTCAAGGCACTGAAGTAAGAGGTTTTCAAGAAAATATTGTGGGGAAAGATTTCGCTGTTTGAAAGTTTAAATCGGCCACAATTAGAGGAATTTAAAGAATTTATTTGGCTTATAGCTTATACTTCAGAACTTCTATGACTTCCATTTTCATTTAAGTTAAAATTGCCCACTTTAAAAAGTGAATTTATCAAATATTGGCTTCAGTTGCACAGAATTAGTGTTAAATATTTGTTTATAAAGTTTTAGTTTGTTTATCTACCTGTGTCGAACATTGTTAGCTTACAATTCCTCTATTCTCCCCTGTAAATTCACCTCTCATTGCACTATTGCTTTTTTTTGAAAAGTGGTTTTAGAATGCAGCGTCAGTTGGAACTTTTGCGATTTAAATCGCCTAAAAATTTATGGCTTTTTGCCCGCACAATTTCCCAGCAGACGAGGCTGCAAATAAATAAATGAAAACAACACAAAACATACAAAACAACGCCTATAAACTAAACGTGGCTGAGGGCAAGAAAAAATGAAACACGGCCAAAATGCGCCCATTGGATGATTTGGCATGCGGATTGATATTCGGTCTTTATAATTCTTTCAGACTGCACATAATAAATTCATTTCCTTTGGTTTTTACTGCCTGACTTTGCCATTTTAAGCGCCTTTAAGCATTTGCTTCTGCTGTGGCAGCAAAATTGAAATACGAACTAAGAATCGCAACATTTATCAGTGACTTTAGTTAACTTTACTCGAAACTTGTTCGATTGCAGGTTAATGCGGGCAGTCTCTCTGAGCAGGCTGGTCTGCAGCCCGGCGATGCTGTCATCAAGATTAACGACGTTGATGTCTTCAATTTTCGTCACAAGGATGCACAGGATGTTGTGGTGCGATCTGGCAATAACTTTGTTATTACAGTGCAACGGTATGTAATAAAACTCCATATTGTTTAACCAAGCAAATTCATTATCTCTTTGTCATTACTTTACAGTGGTGGCTCCACCTGGCGTCCACATGTGACGCCCACTGGCAATGCGCCTCAGGTGAATTCGCCCTATTTGCAGACAGTGACGAAAACTTCTCTGGCTCACCATCAACCGGAAAGCCAGCACATTGGCTGTGGCTACAACAACTCGGCGCGTCCATTTGTAAGTTTACTAATTTGATATTACATCACTCACACACCCACACACACACACACACACACAGGCACGCACACTCAAAAGAGAAAAGAGGAGCGGAAGAGAGTGGCTTGTCAAAAAGTGTAGCATACATTTGCGGGCAACTGCAATCATTTATAAAATTCATAAACTCTCGACTGGTTGACCAAAACTTAAAATGTTGGAAATTTAAGTGAACCTTTTACCAACTAGCATTAGTAGCCACACCGCCTCTCACCAAAGCCAGCTCCTAGCTCTCACACACAGCAACAACAACTGATGTGCTGATGACCAATGATGTTGATAGTTAGTCTCCTGGGAAAAGTGCTAAAGTTGGAGCTGGAGCTGGAGCTAGAGCCGGGGCGGCTCTGATGACACCAGCTGTGTTTAGTAGATGTGTATGTGTGTTTGTGGGTTTTATTGTTGTTGTCTGTTGATATTCACATTCATTCATTTCATTTGTATATGGGTATGTGCGAGAAACTTGTCTGTTTTCTATGAGTTGACAACATTTGCATTTATACGATGTCTGTCCATGCTACCCAAACTGTCAGTCAGTCAGTCCGTCCTTCCGTCCGTCTGTCTTTCCATCCACCCGTCCGTCGGTTTGTCTGACTGTTTGTGCGTAGTTTTGAAAAGTGTCAGAATGAGTAATGAATATGAGTGCCAGGATTATTTGCTGGCAAGAATTAATGTGCTAAAGGACTCACAACACAAATACACAATCTCTCACACACACTCTATCCTTTCAAACACCCACTCACATCATCACAAAGCATACACACACATGTGCCATGCATAATAATATCAATGTCTGTGTAATATGAATACATTTGCGTACATTTTATTGTTATGAATTTGTATAATAATAATGCGACAGCAGAAATTGATTTTATGTGAATCTTCTGGCAAAATTTCCACATATATTTCTATTTCTATTCCTATTCCTATTCTATTCCCATTTCCACATCTATTTTCATTTATTTGCTTTTGCTTTTACGTTTGCAGGCCAACGGCGGCGGCGATGGCGGCGTGAAGAGCATCGTCAATAAACAATACAACACCCCGGTTGGCATTTACAGCGAGGAATCTATTGCGGAAACACTTTCCGCTCAAGCGGAGGTTCTGGCTGGCGGTGTGCTCGGGTAAGTTATACTTTTCTACTCTCTTTCCAAACACCTATGCTCAAAGAATTTTCGGTGCTCTTACAAAGTACAGCTGTTCGTATCAGCAATTGCAATTTGTCAGCTGATCCCATCTTGTCTGCAGAAACAATGTCTTACATAAGTCACCTGGCGAATGTCTTTGTGCGACTGGCAAACTCCATTTCAAAGTTGTAATGCCCCACAATGGAATGTGGTTACAAACTGTCCGGAATTCTTGCACTGTGCCACAAAACTTTTACTTTAAAATTTGTTTTGCTTATTTCTGTTTCTGTTTCGCTTTCCTTTATGGCTCACAATAATAGAGAGACAGAGGGAAAGAGGGAGGAAAATGTGAAGACGACCACTGAGTCGTCTAAGCGTCTAAAGCTAAGTGCAATTCCGCCAAATGATATCAGGTCGAGTCCGTCCGCCTCTGAGTCCCAGTGTTTTGCCAGTTGTTGAGTTTTTTTACAAACGCACGCGTGGGACTTGCACTTAATTTCTTCAGGGGATCTGTATTTTTTTCCACCGCTTGTTTGCTTCCCGTTGAGCCTGTTTCAGTGTTGCCATTTTAGCTTATTTCTGGCTGAATCTTTGGCAAAAGTAAGTCTACGTTTAAACAAGCTACCTTGGCCCATTTAATTCTAGCAACACTGACCCTCTTTCGTGCAGCAATGTTTGCCGTTCTCATATTTCATAGCATACTTTTGCGCGCCTTGTTCTTTGCATGCTCGCATCTAAAAGTATGCAATGGAAAAGTGTTTTAGCTACTAAATTGGACACTCACTGTCTGTTTTCCCTATTTAATTGTTTCACTTATTCTCTGTTTCCAGCGTTAACTTCAAGAAGAACGAAAAGGAATACCAGGCCGATCGCTCGGAGGTGCTGAAGTTCCTGCGCGAGGAGGAAACTGGACAGTCGACACCAGGTAATGCAGCCAACTATGAGTTGGCTCGTATGCTACTTATCCTCAATGAGGGTATCAATCCGTTTGTAAGCGACAATTTATTAGATTAGCTAGTATATGGATTTCTTGGGGATGTAATATTACGCATACGCTGAGTGTTTCCTAGTGGCTATCATGTGGGGCAAACTGCCAACTGAACTTGCTGCGTTCGATTGTATGTTTTGGCCTTTGAGTTTATAAATAAGCAGCCATATTACAGCAGTGACTTTTTTAAAACACAAACCAGAGACCTTGAAATGAGCTTTTATTCATTCTGTTACGGGCAGTTTTACAGCAGATGGGGAAACGTTTAGAGAAAAGACCTTAACAAAAATTTTTATTTTTGTTTGGAATTTGTATCTAATTTATTTAATACTTTTTATTTGTATTTCTGTTTAATTTTTTTACCTTTTATTTTTGTTCAAAATGTGTACAACGCTTAGACAAAAACAAAGAAATGGATTTTCGTTTTCTTTATCTCAAAACACATTTCTAATTCAGCTACAAACACAAAGAAATATTAAATATTCACAAGACTTTCGCACATTTTTCAGTCATTTTTTTTTTGTTTCTAAAATTCATCAATTAAATTATTTATAGTTAGTCGGTAAAGTATTATGTTTAGTTATTGCAACAAAAACTTTGTTGTAGCACAAAAAAAATGTAAAAATAACAGTGAAAAAATAGATTTAATTAAAGCTATTGATGCTGATTGGATCGAAATTTAAGTTTATTGATTTATGCAATTATACAAATTGTTTATTCATAAAAAATGTTAGTTCTTGTTGCCTGCAATCCATTTACTGTCTATGTCTAACTCATGTTTGTATTTCAACTCTTTTTCATACGTTATACACACAAAAACAAAAACAACCAACAACCAATACAAAATGGCTGCTCATCAAACACAACTCAAAAGCATTCAACAACAACAACTATGAGCATGATGCACCTCAGCAACAGCAACAGCAATACCAACAACAGCAGCAACACCAACACCAGCATCAACAACAACAACACCAACATCAACACCAACACTATCCCCAACAACAACAACAACAATTGAATAACAACACCGCTACTCGCCATGTTAGTGCGCCCGTCAATACACCAAAGCCCCCAAGCACCGGTGGACTGCCAACTGGCCAAAACATTTGCACTGAATGCGAACGTCTCATTACGTAAGTGGGCCAAAGAATGTCATAGCCATTAACTGAGTACAACATTTTTGTGTATGCACATTAAGTTCATTCAATAACAAACATTAACACTAACAGTTAACACATAAAAGTTAAAATTAAGTGTCTGAGATTTGAAAGTGTTTTAAGTACTGAGTTTTGGGTTTGTCATTAAGCAGTTTAGGGCTTCCCTCTGCCATCTAGGGCTACACATTTTTGAATTAAAACTTATCAAAGGCTTTGTAAACTGATTGAACTTTTGTGCTGCTGTCATCAACAATGCCACAGAGCCGCACAGTCCGGCCAATTTCTACTGGACACAGAGTCATGCCATTGGCGGCAATGAGCGACGCACGCCGCTGCCTCACAGTCAGTTCCAGTCGCAATCGCAATCGCAGACGCAGGACGAACGTATCGGCACAAATTTGCAGCAAAATACATTGGCGCCATCGGCAACTCATAGGCCCAGTCTGCCGGTTACGAAATCTCCAAACCAGGAGCGGGAACAGGAGCAAAATCAACCTGATCCGCGTAACATTGTTATGCCCATATGCCCGGCGCTGCAGGGCCCCGACTATAAGGCGGATATGGATGCGGCATTAACCTCCGATGGCAACAACGATGGTGTGCGCACATTGTCCGCCAGCGGACATCCGGCATGTCAATTGTGCGGCGTGGGCATTGTGTAAGGATTTGTTCCATGTTCAATGATAATTCATGCTCGTCTGCTCCACTCTGTACATGTGTGTGTGCGTTCGTGTGTGTGTGTGTGTGTGCACGCATTTTAATTTGCTTTTATTTCGAAGTCAATTGTTTAAATTTATGCAGTCCACATTATTATGCAGACGCCTCCAACACCTGCAACTGCACCCAGATCAGAACCAAACTGAACTGAACTGAACTGAACAGCTCTTCTCCACCTGCTGTCGTCCAGGTGTATTGGGAATATCATCATCATTTGTATTAATTTGTATGCCAATTTAATTGGCTGCCATTGACGACTCATGAGCTTAATTCGATAATTCATTATAGCTTTTACATATTTTGCATTTTATTAAATATTTTATAATTTTATCTCGTTTATTTACCAATGACTAACAGTTACGTGCTTTAGCAAACTGAATTAATCAACAGTCGTTCATCAGCGATAACTTTTAATGTACATACACAATCTTACAATCGTTTATCGATTGTTTTGCCAAAGCTTTTCAGTTGTAAATAATTTTAAATAAAGAAAGAAATGTGAAATAAATTCCTGAAAAGCTTTTGGCAACACTATAACAATGCCTAATTCCTTTTACTAATTTAAATTGATGTTCCTGTTTAGTGGCGTGTTTGTGCGCATCAAGGACAAGAACTTGCACGTCGAGTGCTTCAAGTGCGCCACTTGTGGCACATCCCTGAAGAACCAGGGCTACTACAACTTTAACAACAAGCTGTACTGCGACGTTCACGCCAAGCAGGCTGCTCTGCAGCATCCACCAGCTGGCACCGAGGGCTATGTTCCCGTACCAATCAAGCCGTAAGTATACGACCAAAGATACCCTGTCAAAGCTGATTAAAACTAAAGATTTGTCATTTGGTCAGAAAGTAAATGAATTTGATAGCATATGAATATAAAACTAAAATTTAAATAAATTCGTTTTTTTTTAAATGTCAAAACAGCGCAGCCAAATAGGGTTGTATGAGAAGTAAGGGGTATTATTTGCTTGCGTTGTGCCCAGTTCCCAAATCCGATCAAATGACACATTTTGCCACTGCTGTGGACACGCAAACTGACAACTGATTGCTGACGTGTCAGCAATGGCAACGGCCAAATTTTTATTAAATAAAACTGCAGTCAAACGCCAGTATTCAGTATTTCTCTATCTTTCTATATGTAACTCAAAAAGTATATATTATGTTGTCAGCCCTGCAGTGGAATTTGTTTGCGTTAGATTTGATTTTATTTGAATTTCTGGCCAAATGCACAAATCGCGCATAATTAAAGGGTTTAACGTGGCCTCAAATTGTACAATTGGGCGTTGAAGGGGAGTGGCAATTACAGTGCAGTACAGTGTTAGTTAATCAAGAAATCGTTTGGTTTATTTTACAGCAACACCAAGTTGAGTGCCAGCACCATTTCATCGGCCTTGAGCTCACATGGCTATAACAATGGCTACTCCAATGGCAACTCTACGCCCACTCCGGCGCCGGTAAGTAGCAAAAACTTGTTAACTGTTTTCAGTGCTGTGCCGTGCTAAAACAATCTTGTCAAAAATACACACACACACACACGGAGTTACACACACACACGCACACACACAAATGCATAAAGTAAATGCTTTTGGAGTCAGAAGTAAAATCATACAAGACAAGAGATGAAATGAGAAAAGAGAGGGTACAAAACAAGCCATAAAGATGCACCTGAAGTCACTTGCTATTGCTTCTTTTTGCCGACCTCCAGTTCCACCACCACAACCACCTCCGTCTCCACTCCACTACACTCCACTCCACTCCACTCTTCTTCTCCACGTTTTTACAATCAATTTTTATCATATTGCTGGCAAAATGTTTGCATAAATTTCATAGCAAAATTCGCTTGCGGCAGACATCCATATGCTAAAATGTTAAAAATCATCATCTGGCCAAAAGAAAAATGCAATGTAATGCACAAAACTTTCAAGACAAGCACAAAAAAGAACAAGGTGCAAGAACAAGACAAAGTTAAAGAAAGAGAAGCAAAAGAAATATAAGTAAAAAGTATGTTAAGAAAAACGAAAATGAACTTTAAGCATTTTACAACCAGAGACGCTTATTTCTCCTTGGTTACTTTTCTCATTTTGGCCAAAAGCGATAAAAACGACAAAATGTTCAAGTTTATGCATTTGTGTGTTATTGTTCTTTTCTCACTTCTCTGTTTCTCTGTGTATTCGTCTGTGTCTAAGTGTGTGTGTTTGTGTGTGTGCGTGTGTTTATTTTGATAATTTCATTGTTTCTTATATGCATGCAAATATTGTTATTAAATTTTATGTATTAGACTGTTTTGTTTACACTTTGTTTTATTTTTTTTATGTGTGCTGTCTTTAAAATGTGTTCAATTCAATTTGTCTGCTATTGAAATTTGAATTTCTTAGTTTTAGTTACAAATTGGTAGATAAACACTGCAGTTAATGGCACAAACTGTACCGCAGTCAGCTTGTTGAACAGACAGTTAAGTACTTTCCTTTGCTTTTTTAAGGAAAGTTTCAGTTCATATAGTAATTTATTTGGATGTGTATTAGCATTTTATATAGGATTTAGTTGCCTAGAATTTTTATATTTTAATTTAACTTATAGCAATGTTTTGACACAACACTTTTCTGCTTTAATTTCTTAAATATGCGATTACAACTTGCAGTCTTTGCGACTTTTAAGAATTAAACCAAAACATGGCTAAAAGTTTGCTTGCCAAAGTGGCACAACAACACACACACACAAATACAAACAAGCAAAGTCTGAGCACTGTCAACTGAAATTAGGACTGTGATGCTCACCCACGAAATGATAGTTTTATAAATAGAAAGTGAAGTAAATGCGGCTGTAGTAATTTTGAGCATTCGTGGGCTCATCTCAAGTATTTATCGCACTTGGCTGCAGTTGTTGTTGTTCTTGTTGTTGTTGCTGTTGTGGGATTGTCGATTGGCAAGCAGCAAGCAACAATTGCCAGTTGCAATTGCAGCCAAAGTTTCGATTTTTTTTGCTTGTATTTTTTTAATTCTTTTTTTTTTCGGTGTTGCGGCCAGCGCATTTCTATGAAATGTGCAATGGCTGCTAAATGGCTAAATGCTAAATATATACACTTTTCATACTAGCTGTGTTTTTTGTTTTTAGTGCTAGGGCTATAAAAACACACAGCTGCAATAGTCAGCGATACTGCAGCGAAATCTTCAACGAATTTTCGCATTCAGTTTGCGTTTTCGACTCGTGTCCGCGGCACGCAGCCATCGCGGATACTGCGATTTTTAGTTTTTTAAAGAAATTCGTATAACCGAATTTGTGAAAAATATCGAAAAATATTGTGAAAACTTCAAGTGAAGTGTCCGAAACGAAAGGAGTTTTCATTTATTTCAAGTGTCAGTTTAAAGAGTTGCAATTGCTGCAAAGAAAAGCTCAGAGTGCAGTACAGTGTTGCATAATGCGTGAAGAAAACTGCCAACTATGGATTAAATTACACTTTAATATGCATTTCTATATTTTTAGAGGGGAGGGTGAAGCTAACTTTAGCTAGCGATTTGACCTTGACCTATTAGCTATTTTTAGTGCACGTTGCGCATACGCCACATGGGCTTGCAATACAAGTAGTTGAACACATTTTAAAGTCACAAACACACCCAAAGCACACAAACAGCACACACACGCATTTCGTTTTGCATTTTAATTAACTGCCTTTATTAACTGTGCATCAATTTACATGCTCCTGCCTGCTCCGCCTGCTCCTGCGCTCCTCCTGTTCGCTGTGCTCGCTCTTGCCCATTAACACGCGTTCGTGTATTAACACATTAGTCCGAGCCAATGACCGATCCGGCCGTAGAGCTGCCCCTGCCACCGCCCCCATCACCCACACAGCTGTTGCAATATGAGACCGAGGAGCTGTTGCTGTTGCCCCAAAACCAGACACAAACCTCAGCTCCAGCTTCAGCCTCAGCCTCTGGCTCTGGCTCAGTCTCTGTCTCAGTCACCGTCCCAGCACCACAACAACTGCAGCTGCAACAGCAGCAACAGGCCAGCAGTAAACATACACGCACCAACAGCAGTCTCTCATCAATTTCGAGCGGTTCATCGTCATCGGGTGTGGGGGGCAGTGCGGCATTGAGCCCCAGCCTTGTGGCATCCAGTGCATCCACACTATCCCTGGACATGGAACACTCGCCGTTGCATTCACGACAAACCTCCGATTCGTGCACATCGCTGGATGTGGGCGTTGTTGTGCCGACTCAGGTTGATAATTATACAGTGCATGGAGCGTCATTTCCACCACCGCCACCACCACCACCGCCACCAACAGCAGCGTCAACAACAGCAGCAACACTGTCGAGATCCACACAAAATGAAAATGACATGAACACGCAGAATAAGAACCATAATGCGTATAATCAACTGCTGAAGCAGTATTCCAATAAGCTTCAGCACCCGAACCAACCAAACAGCACCACAAATCCCAACAACAACAACAACAACACCTTCATCACAGCAACAACAACAACATCAACAACAAACAGACACAATAATACGGCCAAGCCTTTTGCAACAACAGCAAGCACTGTGCAGCAGCAGCCTCATGTGGCAGCGCTGACGGCAACACTTGCTAATCAATTGAAATTTAATTCACATCAGGCACAAGCAACAGCAATAGCAACACCAACACCAACACCAGCAGCAGCAGCAGTAACAACATCAGTTGATAGCATTAAGCAAGTTCAGGCGCAGACTGAAATAATGTCAGCCAACGTGGCGGATGAGCAATCATCAGCCATTTACGGTCAAATTAACATCAACAACAGTAGCAACTACAGCAACAATGATAACGCTGCGTGCACACTTCCGTCCATGCAGACAACAACGAATGTTTGCCCCTCTGCGGATCAACCCTTCGAGTATGTCACCTTGACCGGAAATGTGATACGCAGCGTGCAGCCGCCTGGTAAGGGTGCTGGCGCCAACTATAGGGTAAGTAGTGCTCCACAGCCCTTTCAACACTTCCCTTTTCTACTCCCTTCCATCTCGGCGTAACTACTTATGCGCTAAGCTGTAAGCAAGCTGCCTGTTTCTTGTTCACTGTTAACTGTTCACTGTTTAAATCTAGAGCACTGCTTTTGATTTGATCTAATCACAATTTGTATACTTTCTTTTCGCTGTGTAGGTCAACCAGGGCTACGCACGTCCCTACGGCGCCTCTCAGCCGCCAGCTGCAGCGCCCAAGTCACCGGTGCCGGTCTCGTATCCACCACAACAGCAGCAGCAGTCGCCGAGACCTGCTGGCAATGCCTATGCCACATTGCCACGTTCCAATGTTGGTCAACAAGGTAAGACGGCTGACGATGAGTATCTGTCTCTGTCAGAAGGTGAATGGGTTTAGTCCAGATACAGATACAGCTACAGTTACAGCTACAGATACAGTTACAAAATGATACTTAAGATACTTAACTTACTTATGAGAGAGCGTGATATTCTGCAAGTTTAGCTGCTTGTTTCTACTTCTTCTACTACGTCTCGTTTTGAGTGGGAGGGGGATCGGAGCTGGCAGAGTTGCCACCCCATCCACTTGTCCATACAACAACTCTAGTATTAAATTATATAATTTTATTTGTTACATGATACGTTTTTTTTTAATTTTTAATAAATTTTGCCATATAATTTAAAGACCAACGAGAACTAACCACAACTCTGTCCCCCCTGAAACCGCTTACTAAAAATTTACTAAAACTTCAATTTGAGGGGATGCAAATGAAAAGGAATTGATTAATAACTATTTTGCTGTAATATATGTATGTGTGTTTAGGTCGTAATGTGCAAAGGTACAATAGCTTCAACAATAAACAACAACAGCAACAACAACAACAACAACAACAACACCATTATCAACAACAACAACAATACCAACAGCAGCAGCAACAAAAGCAGCAATATAGAAACTCATACCCCATTGGATCGAGCGATAAATATGCTAACTATAACACTCAGTCTCAGTCCTACAACAACAACAACTATAGCACCCTGAACAACAATAGCTATAACCGAGGTAAACCCTAAGAAATGTAGCAAGTGTTGCACCTGAACTTGCAACAACAGCAGCAACAGCAACAGCAGCAGCTACACACACTCCGAGCAATTTGCAACGCGCAATTGTTGTTCCTTAACCAAGTTGAATTACGTTGATTTTTGACACAAGTTTTGTTGTTGCTTTAAGGCCAAAAAAACACACACTCTCTCATACATTTACATAGCACACATGCAACTGCAACTGGTAGCACATGTTGAAAGTCATTTAATCGAGTTAATAACACAAAAATTCACAACCAAAAAGAAAAGGGCAACAAATAAAACATAAAAGCGTTGACAAGACCAATTGATGATAGGTAGAAGCATTTTAAATAAGTTACGGGTATAATGCGAGCAGACGGGAAATTAAAAACGACAGCAACAGCAGCAGCAACCCAAATGTTTTTGTTATTGCCAGTCGATATGTTGCTGCTGGCGAGGGGGCTTAAGGGGGGTTTGAGGGGTTGCTTTCAATGCCAATGTGATTGTGCAGCAGTTGGCAACGCCACACGCTTCCGGCACATCAGATGCCATTGAAAGCCAAACCCAAACCGTGGACCGGGAGCCAAACATAAAAACCCCAATTCCAAACCGAAACCAAACGAACGTTGCGTATACGTAATACAACGAAATGAAACGAAACAATTCACACACCCAAACACACACACACACACACACATTTTGGGGATGGGGTTGAGGTTATAATAAATGTTATAAAATGTATTCGGCGTTGCAACGTTGCAATCTCTGCCGTCGCGGCACCTGCTTCGCTACAGTCACTTTAAATGCAAGGCAAATGTATACGCAGGGCAACACAGTGGGTGCGAGAAATGAGCGCACACTTGACAAACGGCTAGAAAACTAAATACATTCAGTAATTATTAAAGTGTAGCGACTTTATGCTAAAGCAGATAATTTGTGCTTCTTTATGTAAGCATACTTTTGGCAGTCAGTGTGCAGTGGCTTGTACTACAAGTTGAAAGTTAAATTCGATTCGATTCACACCAGTTTGAGCATTTTTCTTTACACACACTGACAAATATACACAAGAATATATATGAATATTTATTGTTATACGTGTGGGTGGGTGTGTGTGTGTGTGTGTGTGTGTTTGTATATCAATTACGAACGAGCCATCATAAAGGAAATGAATTAACGGCAAATATGGCCAACAATCCACAAAAAAACAAGAAGAGAAATACAATTTATGAGTACAATTTTTGCACATATGCAATTAAAAATGCAATTATTGAATGCCAATGTCAAGTCCACGCCTCTTTTGTGGCCCTCGCCTCCAACTGAGACCGCTCAAATTAATCACAGACCCTTTTTCCACCCAATTCGCTACGGGTATCTGAAATCAGGCATCAGAAATCCAAAATCAATCTCCTAATCAAACCCAGAATCACGCACAACCGCAAACCAAGTTATTTCGGAGGAAGGAAGAGGAGGAGAAGGAGGAGGGAAGGAGGATTGACGGGGATTTTGGTTAGCTTTTTATTTTTGGCGGCATGCCGTCTGGCGAGACTTGCAAACAAAAGTGTGTAAAAGCCGCCAAATACATAAAAACAAATCCAGTTGCCAAATCCCGCAACAAGGCAGAAAGCAGGAGTTTCTAGAGGAAAAGGAAGGAAAGGGCAGGGCGTACGGGAAGTGGGAAATGGTAGAGCACAACAAAAATGCTGGCAAACAAATGTTTGTGTTACATACATACCGACACGCACGCACAACCAGCACACACACACACTCACACTTACCATCACACGCTGAACAATGTAAACGAAGGCAGATAAATTACCAGTCATTATTATCCAAACAGGCTGACATCCTGTGTGCTCCTTGTGTTGCTTTCTCTCTTTCCCTCTGGGCCGCACACTCTGCCTGTCAGATTGAAAGCGTGCCTGGCGTCTATGCATCAAATGCCTGGAATTCTTTAGTCCCTTTAGCAGGACTCGCTTCTTTGTGATTTATTGTATGCATTTTGTGTAATAAAACTATTGTCCTGCTACGAACATTTGTCTTCAAATGCCTCCGATCAGGACACGTCCTTATTGTAAGCTCTTATTTATTTGTACTCTTAAACCTACACAAAACTATTTCAATTTTTGATCAACTTTTCTGGTTTCTTTTTTGGCTATTTTTAGGTTACGGTTACCAATATACCTATTAGAAAAATCCAATGTCCTTGTACACGATAAAAAACACTAGAAAACCCGCACCACACAAAATGGGCGTGCAAAGTTTTTTATGGCAAAAACTGGTGAATTTTTCTTTGGAAACAAACACAAACAAAAACTTTAATTTTATACAATTCTAACACAAATTTTCTTAAGTCCTTCTCACCAAACATTAACAGGATTACAAATACAAATTATATATTTCAATGAATTCTAAATAAATTGCACAGCATTGTGCCAATATCAAACACCTTTACTGTATATGTTTTAGAAATGTGCATAAATCCATGTACTTGCGCTAAATGCTTCAGCCTAACCGCTCTCAAGACTTACTTTAAGACTTATCTAAAGTATATATACCACAAGCGTATATACGAATACATACACCCATATGTATACCTATCTAAATATCTATCTATCTGCCTACTATATATATGTATATGTACTACTAATTGAACTGTCTGAGAAGGCATTCTATAAATTCGTCTTTTATTTGCTCACAACTTTGCATGCCTTTGGCCTATACAAAAGAAACTTGTTACCAACAAACTGTCGAGGCCTCGCACACGTATATTTGAATGTCCCGAAAAGTTTTCTGTTATTGTTTCTGTCTGTTGTCGACAGCTTTTATTTTCTATCTTTGTTTTCCTTTCTTTCATTTTGATATGACAAAATATTTGCTATAATTTTATTTCGAATTTCTTTTCATCTTTGTTATTATTTTTGTTTTATTCTTCTTATTTTTTTGTTTTGTGCCAACCAACAATTTGTCTTTTGTTTCAGACGCACACACATTGACTGCGTGTGTGTCTCTGCCATTTTCAATTTCTGCAAAATTACAGCCAATATGAAATTATGCATAATAAAAACCAATGACTACCTGTCGTCGCCATTTTGGCCTGGCACAAACGTGGGCCGCCTTCATAAAAAATGCAAGTAAATACACACATGCGTGTCTAGCACACACTCATCCTGTCTGGGTGTGCGTGTGTGTATGTGTGCCTGTTTATTGTTGCGCCATGAAAATGACTCGAAAAATAAGAAATTAAAAATTTATTTGCCCGTCGCACGACTCATTGTTGTTGTCGTCGCACATATAAAATGTTGTGCAATTCAGTCTATTTATTCTATATATTTTCTTTTTTAATATTTATTCGTATTATTATATGTGTATGTGCGAGCAATGCAAGTGATATTTTGTTTATTTGTTTCTCGAATTTTCCTCATTTAATTTAATGCGTATACGTAATATTGTTCAAGCGGAAACTAAAGCTGATGCGGTTTATTTTATGTTATTCTCTTGGGTATTTTATTATTTAAAGACTTTGAACAGTTGCAGTTGCTTTACACACTCAAACACCTACACTCACACACTCATTTAGGTGATTTAAACGATGTAGACTAATTGAGAATGGATTTGCTGTTTATTCTGGTAGAATTTAAGAAGTTTTGAGTTCGGTTTCAGTTTTTTTTAAAATGGGCTGCTATCTGTAGTTAGTCTTTAGCCCAGCTTAGTTTTGTTGTTGTTTGCGCCGCCTACTGTCATCCGCTACGCCTCGTGCCGCCTCTTGCCGCCTTTTACCGCTTCTTACCGCCCTGTTACGCCTTCGTCGCGCCTTTCACTTCTGACACCGCCTACGTGCCGCTTTGCCAAGTGCCAACGACTAACAAGCGTATGACTTTTATTTCTTTCTGCTCTTATATTTGCCCATAAACCCGAAATGCAAATTGTTGATCCGCAAACAAAACTAACCAAACCAAACAAACCCAACAAACGCAACAAAACCCTACACACAAAATCCCCTCCAGAATTGGAGGAGCAAGGCTTGCAGCCGCAGTATGAGGAGGAGTGCTACGAGATGGATATCGAGGTTGCCATGGCAGCAAGTCGTCGTACACATGGCTCGAGTTTTACGTGGCCACCGCCTCAGGATGAAAGTCATGCGGCTCCTACAGCAGCACCACTCTATATTGCACCACCCGAAACGCAGCATGTGGTAGTAGCAAATCCCGTTCAAGAGGTGCCTCCACTGCCTGCGGTTAGTGCCACTTCCCGGCTTGATGGTCAGCCACAAGCGCAGCAGGCAGCTCCACAGTGGCAGAGCTACTCGGCACCACAGCTAACCACTCAGCGAACCCAGCAGCTGCAGGCTCAAGCCCAGGCTCAGGCTCAGGAGCAGGAGTCGAGCTCGGACAGCTATACATCGACATCGACGACCACAACAACCACCTCGGAGGAATACCAACGCATGTATGCGGCACAGTTGCAGGCCTACCAGATGCAGCAGGCTTGCTATGAGCAGTCGGGATCCGAGATGGATTACCAGGTGGATTATGGTAGTGGCCAGGACATGCAGGAGTATGCATCGGGCAGAAGGAGTGCCCAGGAGTGTGTTGACTCATTGTCGGCACCGTTGAGCACCTATAAGCTCATCGATATGGTAAGGGAGGTCACACCCAGTCCCGTGCCAGCACCTGTTCCCCCGCCTCCTGCACGCCATGTGGCATTCAACGATGAGCCCGAGATCAAGGAGTTGCCGCAGTTGCACACTGAGCTGGAGACGATACCTGAATCGGCTGCGGAGGCTGAGCAGGCACCGGCTGCAGCCTGGGCTGAAGACAGCGATCGGGACGGGCTCATCATCGAGCAGCGTTGCCAGATACTCGAGAGCGAACGAATGTTTCAGCCTACGCCTGAGCTCAATTTAGAAATTGCGCCAGTGCGTCCGCGTCCGGCGCCCTCTAAGATACCCAATCCCATGCCCAAGGAGTGGATCAATCCCATGATTCGTGTGCTGACCACAGCTCCGGATGTTCCCTTCCATTTGGTCGAGTGCCCGTTTCCACGACCCTGTGGCGATGACTTTGAAGCGGCAGCAGCTGCCGCCGAGGAAACTGCAGCCGCTGCTCCTCCAGCTCCACCAGTACCTCCAGCACCTCCAGCTCCTCCCGAAGTGGCCGCTCCACCAATTACCTCTGCCCCTGTCTTTCTATGCGAGTCACCGCCCAGTGGCTCTCGTCTCACCAAGGCCATGGTGACGGCTCCCGAGTTTGAGGTGCGCTTTGCGCCACCTGCAGCTGAGGGGATTCCTCTACCTGAGGAGACGGTTCCCTACATGCCACCGCCCATGGACATGAAGCCCTATCTGCGCGAAGATTACCGTCCCAAGAGTCCTTTTGTGAGCGCCCTGACCACCGCTCCAGAGCGTCCCTTCGAGGGTCACTTCGATCGGGACGTGCCCATCCATTTGATAGACCTGCCCACACCCAAGGACCATCTGAACATGTGCGATGCCCTCTGCACGGCTCCAGACCGTGGTTACACCCCCTTGAATCCCGAAAATGCAATGCAACGCTTCGATGAGGAGCAAAAGCAACAGGAATTGAAAAAAACTGAATTTCAGGTGCTCGACCATGAGGAGGAGCTGGGCATCAAGCCAGAGCCGCTGGATTCTGTGGAATACTACACAACAGAGACGCAGCAGCATCGAAAATCATCAGCCTTTGCTGCAATGCAAGCATTCCAGCCGTCACGCGAACCGCTCTCCTCCTCCTCCAACTCGAACACAGTCCCAAATACGCCACGTGCCTCCATTGCCTCCCTGTCCAAAGATCAGACAGATCTCGAGTACCAGAAGTACTGCAAGGCGCAGCAGCGCAATCAGAAGCGACTCGACTTCTATCACAAAAAGGAAGAGGAGCTACAAACACAACAACAACAACAACAACCACAGCAATCACAGCAACCACAGCAACAACAACAACCATACACAGAAACTAACTCGCTTAACTTGAACTCGAACTCGAACTCGCTTGTTACCGCTTCCAATGCGACTGCTTCCTCTAACTCCTCTTCCACAGTCCAACAGTCCACCAACAACAGCACGAACATCAACAGCTCAGCCTACGTCACCCAGTCCCAGGTTCAGACGCAGAGCAGCTGCGCCTCCTTTTCAGCCTCGAACACGGATAACAAACTGACAACTGTAAATACCTCGATCGCTTCTGCCACCGCTTCTGCTTATGGTTCCGTTTCTGCTTCCAAAATTGATGCCCACGAGCTGATCGATGAAACCGTCGAGGAACTCGAACACTCTGAGGTCCTATTCCCACCACCATCCCCGCTCAGCCATCTCAAGGGCAAAGCCGTACAGTCCGGCCTCCATAAGGCCGACGCCATACCAAAGTATCAGCGCAATTGGACAGTGCTGCCCACCCAGAGTCCCATACGCACACCGGAACCCCAAGAGCTTCGCGAGAATGTCCCGCTTGCCTTCGTAGACGCGCCCAAGGTCGACACCGTACACAGACCCATTGCCAAGGTTTCCACATCCGTTTGCGGGGGCAACGGCACAGGTCCGACGCCCACGGCTGCCCGAGGTTCGATTACATCCGAGGGCAGGGGTAATAGGCCGGTGCAGCCGTCGGTGCCGATCATCATTGAAGATCGCTCAGGTCCAGTAACAATGGCTTTTCAATCACTAGATGAATTTGAACGTCCCGACCAGTCGCAGACGCCCACGCGTCCCTACACACCATCCTCCTTCTCGATGATCAACAAACCGGCTCCGATTATACCCTTCTACCAGACACCCGAGAAGCTGTGCTTTGAAGAGTGCTCGGCCACGCATGCCCGAGCTTACGATCAAGGAGCTGCCTCTCCATTTCCGGATAGAGCACGCTCCCCAGCTCCTGGACCGCCACCAAACCCACTCGCAGCTATACGCGCTCCCCGTATGAAGGAACCAGAATCGAATCTGCTTTCCGTGTCCGGACCACGCCTACAGGCAGGTTCCATAACGACGGGACAGAGCTACCAGGGCCAACTGCTGGCCCACTCTGAGCAAAGCTCGCAGTCGGCCAGTCAAAGCTATAGCCAGCAGCCCGAGACGGTCACAGAGCGTCAGATTGGTAACTTAAGTGTGCAGCAGCGGGAGCAATCCTCGCAGCTGCAGCAGCAACAACAGTCCCAGATGCAGAGCCAGACCAAGACACAAGTTGGCAATACTCAGATCGAGCGTAGGCGCAAAGTGACCGAGGAGTTTGAACATACTCAGAGCGCCAAGACGATTGAGATTCGCACGGGATCAAAGACCCAAGTGCAGAAGCAATCGCAGTCACAGCAGCAATCAGTGCAGCAGTTACAGTCGCAGATGCAGTCACAGTCACAGGCGGTGACTCAGGGACAATCGGAGTCGACAGAGCGACGTCAGTCATATGGTCGTACTGGGTTTGTAGCCAATCAGGCACGCCGTTTGTCTGGCTTGGAGCAGGAAATCACAAGCTTGACCAGCCAGTCGCAGGCCATCAGTGCTCGAGCTTCTACCTTGGGCGAGGGTAACTTTCCGCAGCTGCGTTCACCCACTTTTGACAGCAAGTTTCCATTGAAACCGGTGGCAGCCGAGGCGGTTACACCCACCACACCCAACAAGCTATTGGGACCACCACCAGGATTCCTGCAGCAACAACAGCAACAGCAATTGCAGCAGCAGCAACAACAGCAGCAGCTGTCCGCGTTCTCTTCGGACTTTAGGTCAACAACTTCGGCGGTGACTGCTTCACAGCAACAGCTGCGCACTCAGAGCTCGTACACGAATGCCGCAAGCTCATCTGCATTATCATCATCAACATCAACATCAGCATCCAGGTCGGCGCAAGCCAGTCTAACAAAAGCTTCTGCTATTACTACCACGACTAATAATCAAGCCTGTGCCGCATTCAGGAACACAGCAAATACTGGAGGCAATGGCTATAAGGCAGCAGCGACTGCTGCTGCTGCAGCTAAGCTGGTTAATATGGCTAACAACAATAATGCTTCCAGCGCAGCTGCATTGGCTACAAACAAGCCAAAAGTCACGCCAACAGCGCCTGCAACAGCTACAGCTCCAACTCAAGCGCCAGCTGTTTTTCCACCAAATTTAAGCGATCTAAACTCAAATGTTGATGGTTCCACAGGTCCCGGAGGCAAGAGCGCCGCTTTTGGTGCCACATCGGCTCCCAAGCGTGGACGTGGTATTCTCAACAAGGCCGCAGGACCCGGTGTACGCATCCCATTGTGCAACAGCTGCAGCGTGCAGATCAGGTGAAGAGCAGCGAAAATCCTCACAGTGTTGTTTGCATTCCTTTGCTGTTGTACTTTATATACACATTTGTTGTTCAACTAACTTCGTTTTAAGAGTGTTTTACAAAGCAGTTTTTACAACTGAAGCCCAAACTTATTTATAATGTTAATCCTGCTCCTAATCCTTGCATGTTCTTTGTGTTAACCCCTCATTATTTGTTTTGATTGCAGCTCCCCTTGCCAAGCCTATTAACTCGCATGCTAATCAAACTGCCACACTGCCACGCCCCCAAAAAGCCAACACGCCCATCGAAACGGTTGAAACTCAGCCCGATTCGGATGCCACCGCCATGTTGGCCGAGTCCATTGGTCGCATCAACATGGGCGAGCAGACAAACGCCTTTATGCAGGAGGCGGGCAAGATCATTTCCAATATGCTGGAAGCCCGTTTGGCTTCAAATCCAAGTGCCACGCCTTCTCAAGCGGGCAGCACACTGAGCTTGCGCAGTAATAGCAGTTCCAATCTCTCCAAGAGCCCCATGATTGTGCGCAAACGTTTGGATCTAGAGGATTTCAAGAATATTGATCCCACACAGCCAGTGGCGCTGCAATCGGTAGTGGCCGTGCCGCAGTTGCCACAGCAAAAGCCACAGCAACCACAGCAGCCACAGCCGCAAAAGCAGCAGGCTCAACCGCAAGTGGCACGGGTGGAACAGACGTTGCAAGCGGAGTTGCCGCCACAGCATCCGATGAGCAAAATTCTAGATATTTGTGATAGTGGCAAAGTGACACCAGAGCAACAGGCACCAGAGCCAGTGGCATTCCGCAACAATCTGAGACGCACCGGTGCCACACATGCCACCAGAGCCGACCGTCGCTCCTACATTGAGCCCAAACAAACTGCCACAACCGACAGCAGTAGCAACAACAACACCACGAGTCAGTCAAACACGCCCAGCTTCAGTGTGAGCGTTAAGGCCCTGGGTCCCTACGCAGAGGCTCAGGGTCCCATGTCCGAGGAGAACGAGAAGGCCGTAAGTCAGTTGCTCAAGGACGGTAAACGTCCGATTTGCTGTCAATGCAACAAGGAAATCACCTCGTAAGTAGCCACCTGCTTCCTGCCTGCCTGCACCGCTGTCCACCTTTGTTTCTCTTTCTTGTTCTTCTTTAAAACTCCTTGATTTAAATAAAAACTAATTCAGTAATTACTCGACTCTTACAGAGGTCCCTTCATTACTGCTCTGGGCAAGATCTGGTGCCCCGATCACTTCATTTGCGTGAACGGCAACTGCCGTCGTCCACTGCAGGACATTGGCTTCGTTGAGGAGAAGGGCGATCTCTACTGCGAGTACTGCTTTGAGAAGTATCTGGCGCCCACCTGCAGCAAGTGCGCTGGCAAGATTAAGGTAGCATCACTCGCCTTCAACTCATATTCCATTATTAATGCTTCTTTTGATACTTGGCAGGGTGATTGTCTGAATGCCATTGGCAAGCACTTCCATCCCGAGTGCTTCACTTGCGGCCAGTGCGGCAAGATCTTTGGCAATACGCCCTTCTTCCTAGAGGATGGCAATGCGTACTGCGAGGCTGATTGGAATGAACTCTTTACCACAAAGTGCTACGCTTGTGGCTTCCCAGTGGAGGCTGGAGACAGATGGGTAGAGGCACTCAATCACAACTACCATAGCCAGTGCTTCAACTGCACTGTAAGTCTCTCAACTGATTCATAGTCTTGGACCAACTCAATCTAATTTATTACGCTTATTTATGTAGTTCTGCAAACAAAACCTGGAGGGTCAGAGCTTCTACAATAAGGGCGGTCGTCCCTTCTGCAAGAATCATGCTCGTTAAGGGCTTCGCAGATCGGAATCGATCTAATATGGCTCGACTAAGGACTTCAGGGATTACGCACACTAACAGCAACAACAATTCAGAATAACGAAAATCATTTTAGAGACGGCGATTAACAGTTTTAAAAGCGAAACTCTCTAACTATTCAAATCGCATAGCTTATTACATACTTAATGCAATTATCAAACTAAAGGATGCCCCTTTTTGTTTATTTTATATATTTTAAATATTATTTTTTATTTAATTTTGAATTGTGCACACAAATGTTATCCTAATTTTAAATGAATGAGTGAAACAAAAACAAAAACAGAAATCAACAAAGCGACACGAAACCGAAAAAAGCTACCACAGCAAAAAAAAACTTTAAAAAAAAAACTGAGAACACGGAACACAGAGCGATTAAGTGTCTGTCAATCTACCTACGATTATATTATTTATTCATCATATCAAACAATCGAGTTATCCAGAAGAGAAAACACATACAGAAATACTTGAAAACGCTCACCACACCGATTACTTATTATTACTTATGATTATTATTATTATGTGTATTTTCATAAACGTTATTTAGTTGAAGTGTGAAACCGATGCTGTTGACAAACCAACTAACAAACCGAAAAGCGCAAAAGGATTTCAAATCGCCTAAATTTCCAACTTAAACCGAATTCGAGTTCGCATTCGCATCCGCTTCTAATCGGAACGTAGTCATTGCTAAGGAAATCTGGTCTGTCAGCAGTAAAATATATTTATGAAATGCTTTATCAAATAATCAAATTTCAATTCAATTATACACAATTTGTTGCAATCGAAAATAATTAAACTACAAATTTTAATTTAAATGCTATTTTAAATTTTATGTTTGTAAACCTTACGAGAGAAATCTGTAATTGATTGTAAATTCCACCGAATCAGCAGATCAATAAATTTCGAAATCTTTTTCGCGTTTAAATTACTATTCTTTTAATGGGATAAGTAGCTGTATTATTAGTTAATATGGTGGCTTTATTAATTCGGCTTTATTTGTTTCTAAAATATCATTACTACCTTTTTTAAAGCTGCTTTGTAGCCATTTTAAAATAAGCTATTACTAGCAACCTACCAATCAAGCTTCTAAGTAATTTTGGCAGTACTGTCCAAGCGTGGCCCATTATACCGTCAATCCACTCGCTTATTCGACAGTTTATTAGACGTCATAATTCTGATAGAACGGCTTGCGAGAGTTCTTGTGTCCTTGAGTCCTTATAGTAGTGTGTAGTTGGTGCGGAGAACATAATGTCATAATCGTTTGAGGCTTCCGGTTAGCTGCCCTCACGTATTTCGTTGACAGCCGAAAAGTATGCAACAGCTTTTGCTTTACTGCCAAGAGCAAACACACATACGGCGCACAATATAAACACACACACGCACACTCATACACACTCACACACTCACAATTTCAACAGCCAGGAGCAATTTCATGCTCAACCAATTTTTGTTGTTTTCATTTGGCATTTTTCGTAGCGATATACAAACTGTTCTCCGTTGCAGGGCACTTTTCATGCCAATTTCCCCGCTTTTCCTCAACTTCTCTGTTTGCAGCTAGCCGCTCTGTTTTGTTGGCCAACGGAATAAGGTGTCAATTTTTGTATTTTCGCTCCACATTTTTGCGGTGGCAAGGGTGTTAATCGCTGGACCACTTACTGTGCCTCCGACTATCAAGGCCTTTTGGCCAATACAAATTTACGCTAGATTAAGCAGGATATACGACGATGTGAGTGCGTGTTTGTGTTAGTATATGAGCGTGTATGTGGGAGATGGGGAATGTGTGTGTAAAAAGGATGTTACGCCCTTTTGTTGCTGAACGCTGGCAGGCGGAAAGAAAAAACAATTTGCGGTTTTCGTAGCATTTTTCAACATTACATTTTTGCAGTTGTTTGCTTTTTAGTTTATTTAGCCATGTATATTACACAGAGGACTTTAAGTTAGTTTTAGGTAAATCTATATATATATTTTTATATTTATTTTCTGTATTGTACTTATGCACGATCTGTATCCGTATCAGTATTTCATAATGATAGCACACGTATCTGATTTTTCGCATGCAACTTCAATTTATCCATAATTAGTTCTTAACGAGCCCATTCCGAATTCCACTTCCGAAACAATATCTCGAATAAACTGTGTATATTTCAGTAAAATTATTTCGATAGCCAAATTCGGAATTGACTTGTTTTCATTTCTTTCTTTCTACATTTTTTTGTTTTATCTATTCAATTAATTTGTTTGAAACGCATTCAGAAATCAGTTTCAGTTTCCGTTAGATTCGTTATTCGAAAATGCGCGCAAAATTTGTCACCGTAGCGTTCCGTTGCGAATTTACACAGAGTTTTCTTTTATTTAATATATAAATATCTATAAACATATACAGTACCGAGCTGTTTTAGCTATAATTCTGTACCATAGATGCGAGATTTGGGATTTGTTTTGGGATGGGGAAAATCTACACTTAACACATGCTAGAAATGCATTCAAAAATTGTTATTTACAAATCAGAATTCCCGGGGTTTTCTGCGCTTTTCTTTTTTTCGTTTTTCTTGGTTTTTTTTGGAATATTTTAATACTCGTATGTTAATGATAGTTATGTCATAGATACGTAGCGCATTTCTTATGCTTACAAAAATAAATTCAACACATTCAAGTACAACAAACATATCTTACTATCTAAATGCCGCTTACTGAATAGATACAGAGTTATATCTAGCTATATATTTACTCGTCTATATATATATATATATATTATATATTCATGTAGGAGCAGAGTTTTAGTTTTCGTATCGTACAAATAAATACCTTTGGGTTAACGAGTGTTTAAGAGTAACAAACAAACAAAAAAAAATTATGATTTGTAGAAAACTGTGAGCTGAAAATCTGTTGGAATTTTTCATGTTTTCCGCATGATTTGAGCATCAGTTTTCTCAGAGCAAAGTGGGGCTACAAATGGGCCAATATATCGATCTGATCGAGTGCACTGGCCTGTCCAGGTAATTGAGCTGGCACCTGTGTCTGCGTCCTTCCACCTGGCTGCACGCTTAGCCCGTTGTTGCCACTGTTGCTGCTGTTGGCCTGCGATATGGTCACAATGGTCACCAGGTCTTTGGCCTTTGTCGCTGTGGTTGTTGTTGCTGTTGTTGTTGTTGTTGTCGCTGGACTCTTGGCTGAATTATCCTGGCTCTGGCTGCGATTTCTCGACTCTATTTCGACAATGGCCGATGTAAGCAATGTATTCGACTGCAGTGCACTGTAGTCGGGCAATTGCTCCGCCGAAGGCTCCGGCAGATCCTCATTGGCCAACAGACGACCCGAGGGAGCCGTCTCTATGGTCCGTTCGCTGTTTAGCGTTAGGGAGGCGGGCGTGGTATTTCTGGATCTGTAACTCGGAGGCAGACTGTACTCCGAGCCACCCATGCTGCTGCTGATGGTTCCACCTCCACTGCCAATACCAGAACGTAACGTGGTCAAGGGAGCCCTGCAGGCGAAGAAGGTAGAAAATGGTATGAGAATTGAATTAAGATGAGCATCAAGTAAAGACATTATTTACGCTGTGGGTGACATGAGACAAAGTCAATCCTCAAAATTTGCATACACATATCTAGTCAGCTATCTGTGTGTCTTTGGGAGTGTGTGTATCTTGTATCTGTGCATTTGTGTATCTTGCAGTTAGGTGATTCCGTTTTGTCTGCATTCGACTTTGTCAATTTAAATAACAAAAGGCGCTGGGGCAATTGTTGCCATTCAGACTGACTGCAGATTGACTGCAAGACTTCACACTTCAGTCAACAGAACCAACTACAAAGTCAACACACACACACACATACACTCATAAATTTCCGAAATAACAAAAATTCAAATTTCAAAATTGTATAAAGCAATTTGAAGTATGTAAAATTGCATTTAATTGTTCCCGACAAAGATTCAATGCAAAAGGAAACAGGAAAACTAAGTCAGCAGCAAAAGGAAAAGCCCTTTTATCACGTATCTCGCTTTTATATTCACTATTTCTATTTCTGTCCCACTTTGGCATAATAGGCAATTTTCACAGGCACTCGGCACTCAGCAGACGGCACTTGGGCCTCGTCTTTGTTTGTTTAATTGACTTGGCTAACAGCTTCGCAATGCCGTCCTCTTCTTGTTGCCGGCATTAATCCTTGTTCTGGCCTGCCTCTCACAGATTGCCTTTTAAACCCACTCACACGCGCATACACACACGTATACTCACTCGCCTGCTTGTTATGCAACAGAAAGTCTCCTCAAGTGTGTGCGCGTGTGTGTAAATATTTTGCAGAATTTCACAGATTTCTTTGTTAGTTCTTACATCATTTGAATATGCCATCACACAGCATATACACACGCACTCATTCACTCACACACGGCGTGTGCCTAAAAGTATGCTGTGATTCTTTGCCGCACACTTTGCATAAGTTTTTTGTTTTTCCGACATACTTCTCCGTCACTTTGCACACCCAGCGCTTAGCTAACAGCGGGTATATACACTAAATTCACAAACATCTATTTGCACTCTCCCAAAGTTGATGTAAAATATTCACGCAAAAATAAACACAGCATACTTTTGGGCGGCCGTCGAAATTTTCTTTTCACTTTAACAGCTGCTGGCCTCTAGTAAAAGTCTGTGAAAATGTGTGGAAATTTGTGTTTTTATCTCAAAAGTCGAGCATGCTGCTGCTTCTGCTGCTTCGGCTGCTGCCTAAAGCATTTTCAATTGTTTTCCACTTGTGTACGCTTTTCCTGGGCTGTTATTGTTGCTTGGTGTTTGTGGTTTTCCATTTGTTGTTGGCTTTTCATTTCATTTCCATTATATGGGCATAAATATTTAAGTGCATGTGGCCTTGTGTGTCATTACAAGCATATTAATTTGCCATAAATTTGCATTTGTTGTTTGGTTTTACTGAATACAATCATGAGCTCCCCATTGCCTTCTCGCTTCTCGCTCGTCGCACGTACTTTACTTTTTTGACTAATTTACGTATTTAGCAGAGCGGAAATTTACGGCCTCAAACGCAACTCGATATTTTTGTAACGCAATAAAAAGTAAACTTTTCTAATTAGCAGCCATTATGCGATCAAAGCGGCAATTATCCCGACTCTACAAAAAGTCCTGCCCAAACTGGGGACAAAAGAGGGAACACTTTCACTACCGCTCTCATTTCTCTTGCCACTCCTACGCCCATTTCCACTTGCACGCCCACCTCTGACTACCACTCAATTGTGATTGTTGTGGGGCCTCGTTTCATTGTCGTTTCAATTGTTTCAATTTGCTTCTCGTCCCTTGAATGTCCTGTGTGGATGGCTGAATGGTCGCATGCTCCGTTGGTTGTACGGTCTCCTGGCACTTGAGTGTCCGACAATCGGATTGTTGCGTATTTAAATTGTTTGCCATTTGGGCAGCATCTGATTCAACTTTCAAGTACTCGCTAGCTGCCCAATTCAATGAAGTTACAAATTCCTCACTTACTCGCTGTCTCTCTTACACACACTCTCACACTTCCACTTTTTGATCAAAATCAACCGAAATCATTTATAATAAATAAACAACGAAAACAAAAACAAATAAAACCATTGACAGGCGTCTAAAGTTTTCGGTTGTTTGCCACATTAAAAAATTGCCAAAAGTTTGTGGTGGAGTGGCCGTGCGGGGGCGCAATCCCCAAGCGAAGTGTCAATGTTAACACTCCCCAAAAACCGCACAAAGCCAAACCGCCAAACGCTTCAGCTGATGCTGCAACCCTCAAACAGTTTTACACCCCTCGATCCCAGTTTCACTGAATTTCCCTGGTCTTCCCCATTTCCCCATTCTTTCTGCTATAGCTTCTCATTTTCATTCCAGCCTCGAACTGTGCGTTGTAAACATTTTGTGGTTGCAACGCCAAACTTTACAAATAACTCAGACGAGCGGCGTGAAAAGTCCAAGGAAGGGGGGAAAATTCCAAGCGAGGGGAGGTATTGGGGGAGGTTGGGGAACGTCGGAAGTTAACACGAACGGAAGTAAGCACTTACCTCAGCAGACTGCCGGCATGAGATCGATATGTGGGCGGCGGCGAATTTCCACGCACAACTCCGTTCTGACGATCGCGGTCCAAAAGCAAAAGTCTGCCATTTTTTGAAAGAGCAAAAAACATAAAATGTTGGTATAATTATTATGATTGTTGTTGTTGTACTTTGTTAATGTACTGCGACAGGCAACAAAGGAGTTAAAGCTACAAAAGGTGAGTAAACAGACCGTCTAAATACCCTAACAAACATAGTTCAATATACACATTAAATCCAAACTCTCTGCTGCCTTGATTAACATAAAGTTGAACTATCGAATGTAGATTTTAATGAGGCTCTAATTACAGTGCTACCGACCATTCGTGTGCATGTGCTAAATTGCATTGTTTGGTTAACTTCAATCGATACAACTTGATTGCTATTTGTGGATACATTTCATTAACAAGTGGAATTTGTTACAAGTTCAAAACTCAATGTTAAACAAATCTTACAAATGAGTTTCACTAAATCTGTATTCTACAGGGTCTAAATGTGCTACATGCTGTACCTGAGAAAAAGAGTAGCATTTTCATTCAGTGCATAATTACATAATGTCATTAATTGTGCAAGGACATGCGAACGGATGTGGTTAGCCGAGCATGTCCGCAGTTGTCCTGCGTCCTTTCCACACCACCAACACACATGCACATACACCTGCACACAATTTATGCGTCATATGCTTGAACCCACCTCAGACGATACTCCTGCATGCTGGCCTGGTAGGAGGGCGGCGGTGGTCGGTGCTGGAACTCCGGGTACAGCAGACCATGGGGTGCACCACCGCCACGAGTGCAGGGCCGACGTCCGCAGCGAGCCAGATCCACGCTGGTGCCGAGACCAAGGCAACTTTGTCCACCTGGTGCCGTCATGCGCCAAGCAGCACCGCTCACAGTCACCAGCACAACGCCAACGCCTGCAACGACAGAGAGGGCATTAGTGAAAGAGATGGAAATGGAAACGTAGACAAAATAATAGAGAAAGAGACGCGCTGTGAAACCAAAGCAGAAAAACAGTTTTGAAAATCATTTGCTACTTGCTATTTTGCCATTGTGATTGTGCTGTAAAATTTAATTAGACGTCAAACGCTGTGTGGGCGTGGCACACAATTACCAGTCCACTTAAAGCAATTGGTGGCTCGGGTGGAGCGACCCCAAACAAATCATAGTCCCTGGCTCTGACGCTGAGTTTCAGTCAGAGTCTCGGTCTCAGTCACAGTCTCAGTTTTAAATTGAGTCTCAGCATCCACTTTCACTTTTTTTTGCCAGTGAGGTCGATGCTTTCCTTTTGACAACTGACAGCTGCATGTGGCACGACCAACAGCAGTGACAGGGGAAGTGGCACTTTCAGTGGCAGCCACTGTGGCAACGACTCTAGCAGTGGCTGTGGCAGTGGAGCGTGTCATCATCTGAGGAGACCCCACGAAGAGCCCACTGAAGCTGACTTCAACTGGCTATAACTGCCCGCCAGCTGATTAAAGCCAACTATTAAAGCCAGCTACAATTTTATTAGCGAAAATTGTCGTCGTTGTTGCTGCTCATTTTCATGAGCAATTTGCGCTTCGAAAATGAAAATCGAGCGGGGTAGAAGGGAAATATAATACACACACTCATTGCTCAGTGCAATTTGTGCGTTTATTACGACTACGGGCAACAGCAAGACCTCCATTATAAATATAAGCGACATATGAATAGTCGTCATACCTCAGACGCGTCTCAGTCGTCTCCAGAGTTGATTGCCATTAAATTATGTAAAACTCAGTGTTACAACTCAACAATTTTTGGTAATTGCCGCCTGAAAATGGCGCAATGTCACGCTTCGAGTGCCCCCAACTAAACGCGAGACCGGCAATTGATTAGAGCGTCGTATACATAAGTAATGCAAAGACCCCAAACCTCCAACCCTCCAAACCCCCAAACCCTAAACCCCAAAAAAACTCAAGACCAGTCCCAGAGACGGAACTCAAGACGTGGTCGTGTGTGCACTTGGCCCCACTGTACTTGTCTTTGTGTGTGAGAATTACGTGAGTTTTTCGAGTGACTCGACAGCTGTTGGTACTGAACTTTAACGCAGAAAGCGAAACAGAATCAACTGAATGACTCATGAATGAAGTTTGGTAACTCATGACAAATTGTATCAAAAGTGCTTGCAAATATTCGTAGCTTAACATTTAATTAAATTAAATGAATTCCACTGTACTTGAGTTGGAAAACTATTTAAGTATTCACAAATATTCGAAAGTGGTAACTGTTTAAGCTTAGCTTTAATCTGTACTCTGCTATCAGGCAGCATAAGATACTTTACAGCACATGGAACACATTTCTGACATCAGTTTGTGTTGACATAATGATCCAACTGATTGGTCCAAATGCTGCGACTACACCCGCAAGCAAGTCAATAAAGTTATTTACTATCATTCCGTCTAGTCGTAAATACGACACTATTATATAGCTGATAAAAACTCGTAACCGGAACTAAATGCTCTCAAAATATTGACACATTTTGTGTCTTTACTAAATTTGTTTGCTCTACAAACTGGGTCACAAGGCAGACGCCCCGGGCCCAATACATACACAGAGCGAAAAAAAACCCAGTAACAAAGACGCTTGTTATAATTGTAGAAATTGTTGTACAACAACAATAACAACAAATTCACATATAAGTAATGTGCGAGTTGTGTAAACGCCGCGACGCAAAGTTTTAATGCCATTTTTGTGGCCCCATCAATTGTTCGACTTTTGCCCATATGTGAATGAGCACACACGGATATATTTATGTATATACATGCATTTGTGTATATATTTATTATGTAATTCGTTTGTGGAGCCGTTTTTACTCACCAATCATAAGTAGAGCCGCTGTCAAATGAGAATTTGGTGGTCCAGCCAGTCCAGTGACGCCCAACGCAGCTCCGCCAAGAGCGCAGGCCACGCCCCCCAGTGCGACAACAGCAATTAAGGCGCGCAACGGTGGTCCGGCAAACCATTGACCACAACAGCCCTTTCCGGAACGCTCCGAGGGAGATCTGCAAAAAGGAAATGAACAATTCTTTTGTTAGTTTTTAGTTTACAGCTGCAGCCGGTGGAAATTCTTTTCCCTGACAAATATTTTCGGCATGAGCATAGTTTAGCCAGGTGCGACAGCAAGGACACTTGCCAGGACAACAAGCTAGAAGAAGCTGACGCTGAGGCTGTACCAGCACCAAAACCATAACCAGAACCAAGAATGGCAGCTGTTTTGCTTTGTGGCGCGTGCAAATTGACAGTGGCACAGGCGAAAAAGGCAACAAAAGCGCAGCGAGTGTGCGAGTGTGCGACAGGAACAACAACAGCGACAATTGTTGTAATGTCTTTTGATTTATGAGCCAAAAGACCAAAATTTGCGCAACGAACACAATAAAACAGGCGGAAAGACGATCAGACGACCAGACACCAGACAAACAGATGATGACGTTGCCACTGAGCAATAGTAACAGCAAGAGTTTTAGGCACTAGAGTTCTGCTTAAAACTGTAGCTGGAGAAGGTTGCGATTGCGATTGCGGATGGCCAAAAGCGTAGAATATTTTGCGCATTTGCCAGGCAGCAGACAAAAAAAGGGAGCAAGGACAATTTATGCGACGCAGACGCTGCAGGAGCAGCACTACAAGAAGACGTTGGCTAAGCACAGTGGCACAGACAGACATTTTAATGCACAGAAATTAAGAGTTTAACAACTGAACAATTAAGTAATCAGTTGTCATAAAAGCAAACATAAATACTAAGCTTTTTCCTTTATTTGAGCACTTAAACTGTAGACATTTCTGTGACAATGCTTGGCCTTGGCGTCAAAGTTCTTAAATTGAGTTCCGGCTCTGAGTTTCAGCAACAGTGAAAATATAATAGCAGCTGCTGCTATTTATAAGTCAATTTTCTAATGATTAACTTTTAATAATTTAAAAAAATTGCGATGTGAAAGGCAACATAATTATAAAAGTTAACTAATTAAGTGACTACAATTTTTAATGCTTAAATTAAAGTTAAAGTTTTGATTTTAATTACGTCAGCTTGTAGCTAATCATTTTTGAGCTGTTCTAAAATTTGCGCAATTGCTCCACTGTGCCAGGATGACGACATAGACGACGTGTGTGCGTAAATTCATTAGGACACAGATACAGACAAAGCCTGAGACGACAGAGAGCTGGAGATGGAGAGTCATGGAGTTGAAAAGAGACTCGTTTAAGGACACGGACACAGGCAGAATTTTCTTTATGGCAACAGACTCTTCTTGCTGTGTCGGTGTGTGTTGACAACCCCTTAAGGGGGTAGTTGGAGGGAGAGAGCTGAGGAACACACTCTCTTTGAGCTCGGGGCTTGCCAAACAATTAGACGCCGAAATATTTATAGGCAAGCAGCTGTGTCCCAACTCAATCCCCTTTTTCCCTTTTCCCCATTCCCCCAACTCCCAGCTCGACTTCAATAGGGAAAGGACTGAATCCAATGGGACGTTGCCCACTTTTGTGTCATCGAAGCAATTTAAGCAACCGAATGATAAATTGTTGGAAAATTACGTGCATAAAAAGGCAAGCCGGAAATTTATGTTTAATAATTTGATGTTGTCGCCCGAGGATTTTGAGGATTTTTATGATGCGCCATTAAAAGTATACAACTCGCTAGCTCTCACTCTCTCCTCTTCTTGCCCCTCTCGCTCGGTCTTTTCTTTCCATCACTTTTGCCTATGGAAAGGGGTGCTACCTGAGACCTCACCCTGTTCCTAACTTGATCTATTTGTTAGTCATGTGAGCGGTGGTGCCACTGTATTGCCAGGAGTCTGGGCGTTGGGAGTTGCAAGTTAGAGAGTTCAGGGGCCGCGGCATTAATGTTTCATCAGCTGTCATGTCATGTCATGATAAATAAGATCTTTTTAGCGCATCGCATTCATCCAAAAGCAGAGACCTCGACGGAAATGAGTACGCAAAATAGCAGAGCAAAAGGTGAATCGGCAATAGCAGATAAAAAGAAAAGAAATAGAGTAAAACAAGCGAAACGAATGATGTAAAAAAGAGAAATACTAGAGTAATACTTAAAGGTATTAAATTATAAGTAAAACAAGCCAATTAAACAGAGAACATTAAACTTTATAAACTACCAGTGAAAAGTCTGTTCATATTTTAGAAACAATTTAGCTCTAAATCCCCGTTTCTTATTAATATTTCAACTGCCACTTTAAGTACATAAATTATTTATTTATTGTTTAGTTAACAAAAACCTGCGCTAACTTAGTTAATCACATTTTTCCTTATTAGTTGAACATTTGTTCACCTATTGGCTACTAAAAATTGAAAATGTTATTAGAGTTCCATTAGTTAAGCTATTTTTACAGTCTGTGCTATAATTAAGTTTTAAGTTCATTTGGGGATTAAGCAATAAATGAAATGAAATAAAATGAAATTGAAGCAAACTGTGCTCGACCATTTGGAGCTTTGATTAGTGCAAAACTCTTAAAATATTTAGACTCGTAAACGTCGTGTATACACCACGTTATAAAACTTTGCTTAATTGTTAAGGGGAAGTTTATGGACGACTTTTACGACTCTCAGTCGTTGTTGCATGTTTCCTTTTAGCCGTTATGTTACGGCGGCTGGAACGAAAATTTAATCAATCTTTTTTTCCTTCTATTTTTTTTTTTTTCTTTATTTCGTTTCATTTAAGTGCTTATCGAAATGAGCCTGACAACAACTTTGACATTCGTTATTGCTGCTGTTGTTGTTGGGCAAACTATGAAATTGCTTAATCAATTGAAAATTGTGCAGTCGCTTGTGAATGCCGGAAAAAGCCATCATTTAAATGAAAAACTGTTGCAGCAAAATGAAAATGGAAAGTCGGTATTTTTACTCAAAGTATTGAATGGGTTGAAAACTGTGTCAATGTTGGCAAATTACAAATTGCAATTAATTAATTATAAATTAAAATGCAGTTGTACGATGTTAATGTTAATGCTGATTGAGTGACTGACTGGTTGACTGACTGATTGAATGACGAACTAACTGACCGTCTCACTCTCAGTTAGTTGCTTCTCTGAGCCGCCTTTTGTGATATACTTGTTTACTAAGCTGCCCCTGAACTACTTTTAAGGTAGCAACGAAAACGTTCGACGAACTGACAGGTAAACAGACAGTTAGACGTAGACGGACTGCTCCGAACACTAGACAAGTTTGTAAGTAGCTTCTAGTCATATAATTATCAACTTATATAAACTTGATGTTCGTTGTGCACTTCTAAAATGGAAAATGGAAAACAACTGCGCAATTAGTTCATGATTTGATTACCAAATGCAAGTTTCACCTGCCACTAACAAATGTTCGTGGCACCCCTCGCTAATTCAGCCCTCAATTAATTGAATGCTCATTTTCAGTTGTGCTGCATTTAGTTAAGCCTCATTAGCAACCGATGCATATGTATCTACGTATCTCTAAACGTATCTGTATCTTAAAGCATTGTAATGCGATGCTCTGCTGCTTGCTGTGTTGATAATTTCATGTTAATCAATCAAATTGTTGTTCTAGTTGTTTTTGCTGTTGATGTTCTTCTTCTTCTTCTTGTTGTTGATGCAACACGCAGTGAAGTTGCCACACGTTGCCAGCGGCTTCTTTGTGGTTGTCGGTGTCTGGGAGGTCGTTGCCACCCCGACATGGGGCCTCAGCAATTTGAATTCTCTGTACAATTCTCCTTAGAAATCATTCAAGAATACAACACAAAAGTACAGTACTTAAGACGTGTGGCTAAGGGGGGAAAGAGGGGCGAAGACTTAGTGGCAAAGGGCACGATAGTAAGTAAGGCAACCCAAGCTGTGGGAAATGGCAACATGTAGAGTAATTGATGAAACTTTTGCCACATCAAAGAGATTGACACAAATTCTCCAGGGAAATATGGAAATATTTCCAACAAAATGTTTTAAGAATTTTAAATTCTAGAAAAGAATGAAATAGAAAAAAATGTGTGGACTTGTACATCAATTTTTAACAAAATCACGACTAGGTTTCACTAAATTTCCTTTATAAATTTGCAGATAATTGCGTAAAAATACATAAAAATACGGTATTGCATAACGAATCTGCAAAAGTTTGAATTTTTCGCTATTTGCCCAAAAAGAAATCAGAAACTGACGCATAATTAACACGACTGAAAAACAAAAGTGAACAAAGTGAAAGAAAAGAAATGAAAACTTTGCCTAATAAACAGCAAGAGAGAAAGAGGCAGGGGCGTGGCATTTGCAGACTGCATTGAGGTGCAAACAGACATTAATTAAATCAAGCAAAAATGTGAATTCGTATATAAAAAGTGAATTTTTTTTAATATAACATAAATTAACATATTTAATTTAATTTTTCTCTTCTCTTTTTGCCTTGCATTGCATAACTCAAATCGCAATCGACAGGCGAAATATTTGTATGTCTATATAACTCTAGTCAGTGGCCATAATTAGTACAAATATTACTAAGCAACTTAAGATAATAACATTGGCACATTTTCTTAAACAACAATAACAAGCTGAAAGACGAATGGCGAGAATAAAGAGCATGGAAAATGGCAAATTAAATAATGATTTTTCACAAGAGCTGCCCAAACAGAAGACTGAATAGATGGATGGATGGTTGGTTGGATCTTTGGATGAATACAATTTGAGTTTGTGTTTTGCAGGTCGCTTTTTTGTGTTTTATTTTTGGTTTATTCAAAGTTTTTTTTTGGGTTCGCTGACAAAGCGTTTTCTGTTTCGCTTTTTATTTGCTCGAGACTTAGAGCCAAAGCCAGTTCCGAGTGGACTCTGTTGAACTGAGCTGAGCTGGGTTTAGCATTAGATTGCTCCACTAAATGTAAGTGGGCGCCAAAAAACCATTTTCAACTTTCAATCAAATCCGCTCCACACCCTCCTGAACACCCCGGAACTCCCCTAAAAAAAAAAAAAGGCCAAAAAATTAAACCGAAGGCATAATTACAGAGCGCTTTTCAACTTTACCGCAGAGTTCTGATTTGTAATGGAGTTTGTTATTCTTTTTTCGCCCTCTTTCAGTTTCTTTTGTTGTCTTGTTGTAGGCTTTTGTGATTTGGCATGAAATTAAGACACCTTGATTTTGGCTACAGAATTATACCCGGAGCTAGGCCAATTTGGGCCTTAAATTCAGTCAGACCTCAAAATATAATCATATTTAGACACAGCAGCACAGCGCAGCGCAGTTGTTTAAAGTATTTTAAATTAAATTAGAAATTCAATTTTAAATAAGTGGAATAGATTAATGTTTGTTGGCTCACGCGGCGATAGTTTGGGGACTCAGGTGTGTTTCTTTTCTTTTATTTTATCTACCAAAATTGTGTCTTATTAAAAGAGCACATAAAACTGAGCAAAGTTGCAATCTATAAAGCAGAGATCTGAGCTCAGGTGTTCTATTAAATTTCATGACACTGCGACAGCTTTAAAATACTTCAAAGAATTGTTATCAAAAAGGAGGGAGAAGAATAATAGCAGTGAAAGGCAGAGGGAGATAGATAGAGAGAGAGAGAGAGCGCGCTTGAGTATAATACCAGAACATGTCTGCTGAAGTCTGTAAATGTAAGTAAGTATCTGTCCAGACTTCTTCTAAGTATACTCGTATGTCTCCCTCTCTTTTTCTCTCAGTGTCTCTGTCTCTGTCACTCTCAGTCTGGTTTTGGCTCTATGTGTCTCTGTGTGGGTTAACATTAAATGAAAACCAGTAGCTCTTGCCCAAAGGGGGAACTGGCAGCAGCTTTTGAGTCTAAGAACATGACATTCACCCAGCATTAAAATCGCTACTTCTATTGTTGCAACATTTGTTGTTGCTGCTGTTGCACATATAAACATATAAAAAATGAAAGCACACAGACGACTATAAAATATCCAAGCAAAAGAGACAAAGTCACGTTGTCTTTTGTGTACTTAAAGAGCAGCTAAAATATTAGAGTAAAAGTAACAATTTCACACATAGCCACAGAAACTTCTGACCTACTAACAGAAGACTCAACACGAAGACATCAACTTGAAGCGAAGACTGAGACAATACCAGGGAGTGCTAAAGAGGAAGGGGAGTGGAAAGTGGACAGCGTTTTCCCAAAAACTTAACTGAAAACGCTTTGACGCTTGAGTGACGCCAAAGCTGAGAGTCGAGACTTGAGACTTGAGACGCGAGACTGGAGTTTAGTTAAGCTCAGCACAGTTCAGTTCAGTTTAGTTTAGTTCAGTTTAGTTCAGTTTAAATTGCAGTCGGCTGTCTTCAGCGCCTTCACGCCCCATAGTTTATATTAAAGTGCCGGTGGGCGTAACACACGAGCACGACTTTGAGAAGCCCAGTCAAATGGACTTATGGACCAACGGACAGACAGCGCAAAGTTTACTTGTCGAATTGCTTGTAGTTGTGCTAAATACTATTTGACTAAATGACACGAGCTGAAACTTGCGATTAATCCTGATCAACCTGAGTCAGATTTATTCAGTAAAACCCCTTTGTAATAATAAATAAATAATCCCTGAAGCTTTTCAATTTGTTCTTGAAACAAGACAAGTAAATTTAAGCTCACTTAAAATATACTAATTAAGTTCACATTTCATTGAGTTTACTTAATTTAGCATCTAACATTTATAATTGCCGTCTTTTACTATACATTAATGAACTTTTAGCTGCCAAAAACTTACAAAACTATTTCAAGGAATACATTCAAAAGTTTCGCCCGGGAAGTATATAAAAAGGGCTTTTAGTTTCTTCAATTATTTAAACTTGGCGTAAGATTTCTAGTAAAAAGCTTAAGTTCTTTTCAAAAGCAGCGCAAGTTTGTGTACAGTGGAATAATTCTTAACACATAAACAAAGTGTAATCCAAAGCTTAACGAGCACTTTAAGCTGCTGTCATTTGGAACTTTAACAGTTGCCAGTTTCCAGTTGCAAGTTGCCAGTTGCCAGTTGGCTTGTCAGTGTCACAAGGTGCCGCAGAGTCTCGCTGTTGGCCAACTCTGGAACATTGTCTAGCTATCTTTCTGGCCATTGTCGTCTACTCGCTCGTAAGTGAACTTAATGTGCGCGTAAAAGATTATATGGCAAAGTTGTTGCCTTTGTTGCTGTCCATCCATCGATGGCAAACTGGGCTATAACTGCGGACAAAGTTTTGCCAGCAGCGAACGCGTTTATTGCCAATTTTTGAATGCATAAAACGCAATCATTGCACTGCCAACAAATGCCGCCCACACATGCGGCCCAAATCGTGGGAGTAGGGAGTGGCAGAGTGGGAGACATAAGTGTAGTTTCTGGCGTATATAGGGCACCATGCCAAGTGTAAACTCTGCGCACAACAGACTCCCCGGCTGCAGCCAGCTGGCACACATAACAGTGTACTCCAAGAGTCTATATATAGTATGGACATATATATATATTTATGTGATTTGTATATATTAATGTCACCCGCACACACATTATGGCAGGAACAAGTGCCAAACATCGTGACCAGCAAAGGGAACTGTGACTGCGACTGTGACTGCAACTTCGATTGCCACGTTGACAGCAACAACAGCAACTGAGGAGAAGTGAAGAGCTGCATTTGGTTTGAGGCATTTCTAATTTCAGATCCGTTTCTAATTTCTGGCTTTCATGTGGCACAGTCATGGCGCTGGCAACGTTTGCTGGCTGCCAAGCATCCGGGTTGGCAATTACTTTTACATGTTGCCAATGCGACAGCAGCAACACAGCAGCAGCAGCAGCAGCTACCGCAGACGCAGTCGGCATACGAAAGAACCGCAGCCAATGTGGCGCACACACACACACACACATTCATCATATACACACACATAGAGACAACACGAAACGCGCTTAAGTGGCTGCGTCATTAGGCTCCAAAGGCTGCTGCTGCTGTTGCTGGCCGCTGTCATGTTGCAAGCGGCAAATACAATGACAGTGGCAGTCGGCAGTCATGGATCGGCCCATTGCTGTAGCTATATATCTGTATCTGTATCTGTATCTGTATCTGTATCTGTATCTGTATCTGTATGTATCTATATATATAAATTAAATTCTTAAATTGCTCGTTAGCTCATGATGAGGTTGGTTCATTCATTCATGCAGTTGTTGTCGTCATCGTCGTCGTCGTCGTCGTTTCTCTCGCATCGCTCTATGATGGGCAACAATAACAATAATCACGACAGCAACAACAACAACAACGACAACAACAACAAACATTGCGTTGGCCATTATGTAGGTCATTTCAATTTGTTGTTGCTGTCGCTGTTGTCGCTTTTGCTTTTGCCTCTGTTTTTGTTTTTCTTTCGCTGGATCATTCCACAATCATAGACTACAGTCTTCCAAACCCGTCACACTCCCACTCAGTCTCAAAGCCCCACAGTGATTTCACTTGGATTCTATGCGCTTTTAATATCTGCGACGATGGCATCTTCAAGTGATTTAATTTAGCACCAAATGGATTTTGTGTGGCATTCTGTCTTTTTGGGGCATGCTTAAAATACTTATGCACGCTTGTGCCACAAATTATGTGCACCACTGTGTCTCTGTCTGTTTGTCTGCATACGACACTCCCGAACAAAATAATTTACTATTATTTAACAACAAAAGGGAGAACTGGGAACTAAGAACATGGGAAAGATTTCAACATTCAGCTGTAAAAGAGCTTAATGGATTTTGAAATTCAGCAGCTTAAAATGTATCTGACATGTTCATAAACAAACTGCCTGATTGTTAATCATATACATACTTTATTCTTTTATGAATCACAAGTTGTTGCCTTTTTTAAACAGAATTCTTGGTGGACAAAGGCGACTCAATCCTTTATTTACGACCAGCTACAGTGACTAATTGATTTCAGCTGATTTGCCCACTGTACTGCAAAGTTGTTTAAACATTTTTTATATAATCCTCGAAATCATAATTAACTTTGTCTCTAGGTCAATTTGGTAGCAAGACTTGCACCTCTTTAAAACTTGTCTTTAACGAGTCTTGACCAAGTTGTGGCATGGTCAAGAATTTCAACACAAAGTCTTAGTTTTGACCCTGTATGTTTGGGTAATTATTAAATTTGTTATGTGGTTGTGGTGCATTTTATGTGTTTATGACACCTGCTGAAATGTGGCATGAGATTTCATTAAGTGTGAAGCACTCAGACAGAAAAACATACAGAAAGACCAAGGAAAGGGTGTCTGTCTGTCTGTTTGTCTTAGTGTTTAAGTGTGTGTGTTGTGAAAGTTCAGTTGCCATATTTACAGACATTTATCAGTTTGGACTCAAGAGAGAGACTTAATGACAGGAAAACATAGTAAACAGCAGGACAGCCAGTGATTATAAAAGAGTCTTAAGAGTGTTGGGAAAATTAATTGCACGACACGCAAAAAACTATAGAAAGAAAGAAGAAAGAAAGAAAATTCGCAAAGGAAAAGCTTTGTGCAAGTTTATATTTTGATATTTGCCATGTAATTGCAGCTAAATGCATTCGCTTTCAGTCCAAACATCGAATCAAGTCTCCAGTACAGTCCAGTTCAGTCCAATCCAAGACGAGCCCATTAACCCCATTTACGAGTAGTTTAGTTGCATTAAGAGAGTCGAGATCTTTGAGGAGTTGCCACAGCAATTTGCGGTACTTGGGACTCGTTTATCATTGTGGCAGCCACTTATGGGTCAACTTGGACTGCAAGCTCTAACCCTCTCTTTCTCTATCTCTCCCTGTCTCTCTATCTGTTTTTGTGTATCTTTCTCTGCCTATCTCCATCTACCAATTAAAGAAAATAATTCAATTCTGAATCAGATTCAGAAACGGATTCAGAACTGGAGACGGCCGACTGACGACGTCTACAAATTGAATTTGCAATAAGCCCAAGTGCCAGAAAATTGTGAAAAACTGAGAAAACTCAACACACAAAACCAATAACAGCGAACAATTCAAATTATGCAAAAACTTGGCTGGCAAGCGCAATTTACTGCGGAATTTCTCAGCCAAGCACAAGACGAGCACTCGTTGCATTTGGGAGCGGACACGACTTGAAGATACTCAGTAAAAGGTCTTTGTCTTTAAGTGTGATTAATAGTCAAGTAATCAAACAAAATTGTGATAAATCTGACAAATTAATCAGAGAACAGCTTATAGGAAATCAAACTACAACTTTGATTAATTGTCTATGCAAAACTTAACACATACAGTTATAGTCCTCTAGTCAAACAGATACCTCTCACTTATCTTTGTAGGGTATCTGAAGCTTGGCTATATTTCTACTCGCTGCTGGCCCGAAGGTCAGCCAAAATGGCCAATAAAATGAAATTCCAGCGCTTTGCCAATAAAAATGCAACCCATTTGACAAACGTTGACAAATCGAACGGTGCGTGGGGATCGAAATACTTGAGTTCAGATCCTGTTAAGAAGGGGGGGCTGTGGGGGAGCATAAAGTTTGCAGCCGTCATTGTTCTAGAAGTGCTTTAGTAGTTTTGGAGGCGTGGCAGCGTGACGCCGCCACTAACTGCAAATGTTATGCGTAAAGCAACAAAAAACCCAGCAAAAGGAAAAGCAAAGAGGAAAAAAATAAAAATAAAGACCGAACTGAAAACGCTCGACTTGGATTTTTTCTGTCGAGTGTCGCACGGCGATTTTCCAATTGAGTCTCGGTTTTTTTATACTTTTTTTTTTTATTTGTTTTAGCCAATTTGATGCGGCGGATTTGGCGTTTGTTTTTACGACACTCGAGTGGGGGTAAAAGGAACAGCGTGGAGACGGAAAAGCAAGATATGGGACAGGAGGAGGAGGCGGGGCGCAGCATGTTACAGGACATTTTCGTTGGCGTTTCCTCTTTTTCTTGCTCTGCCGGAAATTGCTGCCATCGATAGCCGGTTTGACCCGACCACACCCATGCCAACGCCCACAGGCCACTCCCGCCACTCCCACTCCCACTCCTCTTGCTCATTCGCATCGCAGTGCAGACGACACTTTGGCAATTTATTTCGATTGCGATTTCTTCGTCTCGGAACTTGTCCTTTTCGCCTATCCAGCTCACTCCGATTCTCTTCAGTTCCCGGTTCTTTTCTCTGCCGCGATTTGCATAAGCGCCAGTCAGCCAGCCATGAAAATGACACAGCCAAAAAAAATAAATCGAGAGTGTTATGGGAAAAGCGAAGCGAAGCGGGAAAAGAAAAAAAGATTACGACCAAATACAAATCAGTGCATAATTTTTCTATTAAACATTTTTGCAGTGGCCAGTTCAGTTTTGTAGGTGTATCTCCTGACTGACGGTGTCCACCTGAGCCCACTTTATAGCTAGGTCACGTAGGCACTAGAGTGGGGGTGTACTCCTGGTCGGCTCGACTGAATCCTTGGCACAGGACACGTTTCATTTGCCGTTTGCCGCTCACTTTTTTCAATCTGTGCGCGTTTTATTTTCAATTTTTGGCCCCTCGACTTTTTGGGGCGCATTAATTTGATGGGAAACGCTTAGGAATCACCCAAACAGACTCAACAGACTGAACAAACCCACCCAGGGTGACGCCGCAGTGTTGCCCAGCCCTGACTGTGGAGGTGCCCTCCATATGCAAATTGGAATTTTGGTGCGCGAAAGTCGCGCCAAATGAAAAGCAGAAAACCGATTGAAATGAAATACACGACAGAAATTAAATGAAATACGTGGGACAAATGTGAGCATAGTGTTGTAGTTGTAGTAGTTGTTGTTGCTTTTGTCACCATTGTTGTTGTGTCTGCTTCATTTTTTCCTATTGTATGTCATACATATTCAATAACAGCACAAAATGCAAATTTGCAAATGTTTAAAATGGAAAGTGAAGGCGAAAACGACAGACCAAAAACGCAAAGCAAAAAACTCAAGAAGCAACAACAATCGATGGATTGGGCGCAGGTAGTCTTAGGGCAAAAGGGGCGTGGTAACGTTTGACGCGCTGCTACTGCATTACTTTTGCTTTCTAGAATCATCAGCATATAGTTCGAATTTCGCATATGTGTTTTGTCTACACATACAAGCGCTTTTTGGCTTTTCTGTCAAAATGAAAGCGTTAATTCCACCGGAAGGCAAAACGAAAGCGCTTTGGGTTTACAAGAAACTCAACTGAAATTAAGACGAACAAAAGATACTCTATACAAACATGTCGTAACAGAACTTGATGCGGTAACTCAAATTTTTATGGGCTACGTTCCTAAGTTATACGATATTACTTGTGTCATTTAAGGCCTCTAATTCCACAAGAAACGCGGCATTTTTTGCCATAATAAACAGTCTGACAGCTCAACAAGTGATATCAGCATTATGGAGTGTAATGCTATCGATTATATATACTGAAATTTGAGTAAGGGTGTACAAATAAAGCAGAATTATAAATATTTACCAAACTAAATTCTCCAGATCAAATCAAAAAAGGTTTTGAAAGCTTTGTCAGCTTTAATGGATTATATGTTTAATGATACTCACGATCAAGTGATCTTGTCAGTATTCTTCTACCATTTCCGCTTTTCTATAACTTTTGATTTCCCATCTCCGATATTAATAACAATTTAAACTAAAATGCACTCGAAATAACAGAATCTCCTCATAAATAGTTGAAGCTCTATTTAAATATTGACTTTTCTGCTGGCAAAGCAACTTCAACTTCAACTGGCACGAAATCAATTTGGAGAGGTACAAAATCGTTAGCGTTAACGACTTGCAACCGCCAAGTTGCAACATAATACCGGACACAAAGAGACAGAGACTTGGCCTGAGAGGAGTGGTAAGGGGGGTAGCATAACCAAACGTTCAGACAATAAATTCAAAATCAAATAAATTCAATAGCCATGCACTTTTCAGAGCACTTCATCAGCAAAAATCCATACATATTCATAAATCGGCACAAAGGAAATGGGTAGAAAGAGAAGCAAGGAGAGAGAGAGGGGAAGAGAGCTGAAATGTGTTTTTTTTTTGTATTTTTTGGTTTTGGCCACGGCTTGGAGTGTCGATGATATCGAATATCAAGTGCTTTGGCCATAAACAACTTGACCTTGTGCACGTACTGCAGCTGCTTAACCATTTTAGCCAGAGTCGGAATTGGGAATGGAAATGGAATCGGAATCGGAATCGCAGTCCATGTCCAATACCAATACCAGTACCAAGTCCAAGTCCACGTCTTAGCCATGCTCAATGCTCATTCCCAATGCTCATCGATTACCAGTTCACGTTCACACGTTTCTGGCTTAGAAATGCTTTCCGTTCATGCTCATAAATGTGGCTAATTTTGCACAATGCACAATGGATTGTGACTATTGGCTATTGAGTATGGTCTCTGGTCTCTGGTCTCTGGTTTTCCAGTCTCCAAGTCTCTGGTCGAGTGACTATCATCTCTTTTATTTTTCTTGATTTTTGGTAGCATCATCAGTACCAACAACAATTTAAGTCTTGGCACGTTGCTAAGCTGATTGAAATGCCTCTGTGGCTGACTTGGTTTCATTTTTGCTGCATTCGCAGCTAAGAGAGAAGTCAAATTGTGGCCAAGTCGTGAGTCAGCTAAACTGTCTGCTTTACAGTGCTCCTTTTTTTTTTGGCTTAACCTGGCCAAGAAAATCTAACTCGTTTGTAGCACGCAATTCAGCCATTGGGCCACTTTAAGCCCATATTTCTCACTTATCTCACTGAATGTCGAGTGCGAAATTTGCAATTAGTTTTATGTTTTTTTTCATTTCAATGTTTTAACGTTTCTCGAATTTTATTTTCCTGCCTGTGTTTTGTTGTTGCTGCCTTTGACCATGTAGTATATTGGTAAGCCATCAATAAATTGGTTATAAGCTCTGGCCGCATCCGACATTCATTTTTATTACATATAAATGCAGAGCTCACAAATTACTCATTAAAATGGGGTTCGGGACCTCTCACATCATCATCCAAACTGGGGAGAAACGCCCCTTTATTATTATTGTTATAAAATTATAAAATTATTTTTATAATTTGATATTGTTGCTGTTGTGTTGGTTGTGGGGCTATTAAAATGCGTTTGGTAACACAAATGGCTTTCATCACACTCAACTCAACAGCGAATGGCAAACTCATAAATACCTGAGATTGGCATATGCCTGAGATCATAAAATGTCAGTCCGTTAATTTTAATGTGTAATTATAGATACACACAAACTCTCTTTAACACACACCAAACACACACCTGATATAAGCAGATGCAGGGCAAAATTGAAATCATTTCAGTACAATTTTCATAATATTAACTATATTCAGCTGAAATTAATGCTCTGCTTAAGTACGTTATTTAAGTCGATTTAATGAACAAATTATTAGAATTATTTGTAATTTATGGTAATACTTTCTAAATGGGGTTTCTCTGCATAATGACTTTGTTATAAGTGCTACAAGTTTGGCAGTTTTTTGGGAATGATTAAGATTATAACTGAGTTTAATAATGCTGACTTGTAGTCTCAATGGGAAATATAAATTGAGTTTCTTCTTCAGAGCATCTCTGTGGAAAAATAACCGATAAAGAAAAGATTTGAGTGTTGAATAAATTGATTTATTTCAAATATAGACTAAGCCATATTTTATGAATTTATTAAAGATATATAAAGTTTAAATTTAAAGTATATATTCAGTTTACCGAATAACTAAATATCGTTTAGAGTGTTTAACAATCTATCAGGCTTTTGATATAAATAAATGGAAACTGAATTCCCATGTCTAAGCAGCACAGCCTGATAAAGTATAGTTTAGAGTGTTTAATAAGTTGCTCCCTTTCAAATACCGATTATAAATCTATCACAGAATGACTTTAACCTATTTTGCCTTTACTACATAAATTCAACTATATACTTAAAAGTTCTAAAAGTTATCTGCTCAGCCATTTGTATACATTTTACTTATCGAAAGCTGTTGTCATCTTTCATTTGAGTTCTCTTTCGGTACATTTATAACACATGGCTGGGCAATTACCAACGCCCCATTACTAAACTATGCCCACAATTCAAATTTTTCCATTTGCCATTATTGTTGTTGTTTCTTGTTGTTGTTTGTTGTTGTTGTTGTTTTGATGTTGCTAATGTGCAAACGAACTCAATTACGCAGATAAAATACAGTGCCAAAGCAACCACCACAAAGAAGAACAACAAAACACAAGTCATAAAAGTGCGCATAAAACGCAAAACTGATTGAGAGTTATATAGAGATAGCACATATGTGTATGTGTGTGAGTGTGTGTGTGTGTGTGTGTGTGTGTGTTTGAGTGTGCGCTAAGGGACATCACGCCATAGCACATTAAAGGAAATTGACGCGGAAACGAAGCGAATAAAAACTACCCAAGCTAAACAACATTCGAGGTCCAGTCGGCGCTATGGCAACAGCAACAAGCAATTTCCACACACACACACACACACACAGTGATAAGGACACACACACACACACACAGGGTGAGAGATACGCACTCCCATTGCTTACTTCATTACGCATAATTTCCTGTGTCCCTTATTTCAGTATATATTTTTTTTGCCATCACAATGACACACACTGAAAGTAACTCAAAGACTCAAACTCAATTTCTACACGTCTCATCTCTGCTATGCGCCCCTCTACGCGCTTCTCAGCGCTGGCCCATCGTTATATGACCATTTGCTGTGCCTTATCGTTGCTATGGTTTTAAGCGTTAAATGAGAAATGGGTCCGAGTGTACACTGTGCAAAAGTGAGAGATGTTTTCAGCGTCTTTTAAGAAAGTTTAAAAATAAATTTTGATAAAATACCCAGCAAATATTTATATATTGTAGGTTGCAGGCGATAAAACTGTTCTAAAAATAACAATCACAATTTGAATGCATTTAAAAACATTTTTATCGTAAAACCATTAAAGTGGATTTAAGCAGCTTATCGAGTTTTTATCAGTGTAGGCGGAGTATTTATGTGGTCAGGGCCATAAGATGCAGGCCTCACACAACATAAGGGTGTCCAGGCACATGGCACAATCTTAGTCTGAACGTGGTTCGTCTGTAGAGTGAGGGAGTGCAGGGTCGGGGTTGGGGTGTCTAGAGCCGGGGGATCTGTAAATTATATGCTGATTGCAGTTTGTCGATAAGCGTAACGAAAAATTATGAGCCCAGAGATGCGGGTGACGCTACCGCTCCCCTTTCCCCACTCCCTCTCTGTCACTCGCGGTCTCTTGCGGAGCAGGATAAACGCAGCTAGAGATGAGGCTAAAAGCCAAGGCTAAAACCAGCTGCTGGCAATGAATTGCAATTTGGGTAAGGGGTTCAAACGCAGCTGTGCGAGATTTAGCAAAAGTTGCTTTTGCATAAAACTGAAAAAAAGCTGAAAAACTAAAAACACAAAACAGAAAACTAAAAAAAACTAAAAACTGAAAACTGTTTACGGCGTTTGCGGTTCGCCTTGAGTGGAAACCGAAATGGCGAGTGCGAAAAACTGTACGCAAGTGTGCGTTTAATAGTCTTGCGGTTGGGGTTGTAGCTGAGACAGAGACAACAGTAGTGATAGAGAGAGAGGGGGAGATGTTGAGACTGCTTGAGTTGGAGGACAGAAACTAGCAGCTCCTTAGCTTGTAAAGTAGACACAGTGAAGCCTCAATAACGCTGAAGATGACGCCGTTTAGCTCTGGCGAGATCTTTCAACTAAAACTGAAGAAGGAGAAAGTTTCTTTTGCGACTCAGCTGAGAGTTGTAAGTGATGATGTTGTTATTGTTGTTGCTGTTGCTGTTGTTGTTGCTCTTGTGTTTGGTTTTGGCTTTTCTTTGTTTCACTTCCACTTGTCTATTACTTTTGCTGTTGCTTCTTTTGCTTTGTGTGTTGCTGTTGTTGTTGTTTCTTCTGCTTCTGCTTTCAAGCTGATTTTTGCTCTGCGCTCTTAGTTATTATAGCAAATTATTTGTTTTGACTTTAGTTTTTGCTGTCAACGTCAACTTTGTGGATGTTGTTCATGTTGCTGTTGTTGCTGCTGCTGCTGTTGCTGCTGCGCTGCTTCCCAGCTGCTTCAAATTACCGCCTTTTGTTTTGTGCGGTTTTGTCCGAGCTACTCGACGTGTCGTTTCTCATTTTTACAATGCGCCCCCAAAACTTTTGTTTTCTACTCTTCGTCTACTCTGTCGTTTTTCAAATTTTGTATTTTACACTTATTTCAGTTTCCATTAGTTAGCCGGGCTTATGAAAGTGCCACTTGAATTCAAATTGCCTTTGGCTTTGGCTTTGGCTCGTACACTCTCTAATTGTGGCCCATTGTGCGAACGCGAACCCTTTCTTGACATTTATAGTTCAGTAACCAGCATGGTGGGGTACAGAGAGGGGTACGTACTGGGGACTAACAAATTTGGCAGCAATTATTTGACGCCCGGCTGCTGTTTATGACAGCCGCGTGACAGGATAAACCGCTCAAAAATCCCGTCTACAAAGCAATTCTCTCCACAATCCACGGAAGCAGCTAAAAACAACAACAGCCGTAGCGTCAGCTGAAACAGAACGCATTCAAAATCCTTTATGACAATAAAAGGCGAATGAGTATATAAAGAAATGGGCATGCGCGACTTTGAAATACGCAGTACTCTAGAGTTTTTAGAGAGAACTCTTTGTGGGCCTAAATGAATAACTGCCTTTGCAGTTGATTCATCTGCTACTCATACCCTCTTGCTGCCTACATTTTACAGCAGGGTATTGCATATTGCGCATACGACGCGTGGCGCGCCGAAAAGACAAATGTAACTGGGTAACTGTAACTGTTACTGTAACTGTCTCTGTTTATGTTGCTCTTTCAGTTTCAGTCTCGGAGTGTGGTGTGTGTGTGTGCACAGCTGTGCCATGTGTGTAGTGGTAATTATGAGCAATCTACACGTAAAATTTTATGAAAACACAAACAAGAAAACAAGCAACAAGGACTCCACTCCAATGAGAAATCAGGAATGAGAAATGACTAAGAAAAAGAACAACAAAATGTAGCAATAAATTTTGCATTTTATTTGCGCTAAGGATTATACAAAATACGAGAAATACGTGAGCCATAGAAAACAGGATACGGAGTACAGGACCCAAGGATATATACCGCTATATACTTTCAAATTTTGTTGTTAATGTTTTAATTAATTTGTAAAATAAACGCGCGCACTTTGGGAATTTGTTTTTCTGGGCGAATTGCCAGCTTATCAAAGTTCCACAATAACACGGTCGCTGCTTGTTGTTCTTGCCGCCGAGTTAACACTGTGGCTCTGGGTGTGGGTGTAGATGGGCATGCCAGGTCGTATGTATACGACTGTATGTGTGTGTGTGTGTGTCAAACAGATTTGCAGACAGCGAACAAATAAGCTTTTGCAACAACTTTGATGGCCAAAAAACAAGTACGACAAAAAAAATAGAACTCATTGCACTTTAAATTGAAATCACAGTGAAGTGTTCAATCTCGCTGAACTTTTGCGTTCCTCCCTTGCTGCTCCCTCTCTTTCACCACAGTTGATTTTTCAGCCGTGTTGTTGTGTTTCTCGTGCATTTTGCGGTTGACAGTTGACACAGTGCAGTGCACAGCGACTCCAAGCCAAAAATCAGCTACAGACTCGCTGTTTTCCACGGTTTGATATGCTTTTCCATTTCCAGCACTCCATCTCTGTCTCTGTCTCTGTCTCCATCTCCGTCTCTGTCTCTGCACTTTGCTGCCAATTGGTTTTTCTTCTCTCTTTTGGGTTAAATGTTACAATGTTTAAGCTAAAATGTTGGCATTAAAATGCGCTTTTTGGCCACTTCAGCATTTTCATTTCATTTTGCTCGTTTTTCGCTCATTACAATTGCGCATTTTATATGTCAATTTGGTATTGGATTTAAATATTTAAACAACAAATGCAACATATTTGCAGTTGGCCACGCTAATTGAAGTTAAACCAGACAAAGTTAGTGCCAAAACTGGCCAAAATAGCTATATAGTTAAGTGGGTAAAGTGTGGAAATTTAAATAACAAATGTACCAAAAAGAACATTAACATGTGTCCACCTCCACCTCCCCCCTTTAGGCTTTCTAATTTAAACTGTTTTTAGAGGTTTAGGTTTAATCAAGCTTTTGTAACTTCATTTCAGGCATTGTTTTGTGAGGTTTTCACTCATTTTTCAGAGTTAACATCAAATCAAATTCAAATAATGCCCACCTACTGACCATAAACCAAACGATTATTGAGATACAAATAAATGCAAACAGAAAACTTTCACCCCAAAAAAAAGAAACACAAAATCCAAAACTGGTTCGCCAATATTTCTCGTATTACCTCATCCCAGATCCGGACCGGCGATCGGTGATCGGTGATCGTTGATCGGAGATCTGAAGCTTTATGTGTTAAGAAACAAAAAATACATACCGTCATCAAGGCTTTTTGGCCATTATGAAAGAGTCAAGAAACTGATTAATGTGCATTATAAATGCAATCTACGAATATTCAAACAAATTTCATTAACAAAGCAAATGAATTTTAATTATTTGCTGTGCGTCGTGGGTAATTTGTAGAGTTTCCAAATCCTCTACCTTCCACCCCTCCTCTCTGTTTCTCTCTTTTCCTCTATTTTGCCAGCTTAACAATTTAATTGTGTATTAAAGTGAAATGCGTGAATTCCGCTCGACACCCACATGCAAATGAATCAAATGAATTTGTGGCCATAATTGTGCCACAGACTCGCAATGCGGGTCAAGTATACGCCACATTGCCCCACTTTGTATCACTTCAGAAATCAGCACACAATAAACTACTATTATTATGGCCCAACAATGTGACATATAACAATGACAACGTTTTTGATTAATGTTTAAATTTAATTTTAATTTAACTACTTGTTTTCTCCATTGATTTCCATGCCATTTTAGAGATCAGTCTGATCAAGAATATTAATGTTTTACTTTTACTTTACACATTTCGTGACAAAATTATAAAAAAAAACTGATTTGATCCGGTTTTCACCAGAGTTTTGTGATTTGCAAGTTCAACGAAATCAGTTGCTTGAGGTGACTGAATTTATTTAATTACCGTAGAAGTTTAGCATTTGAAAATAGTTTGAATTAAATTAGTTTTGACTAGAATATTCTAGTAATTTAATTAAGTAAGGAATGCAATACGTTAGAGTGCATTTAAATGCATTCCAGCAAATGCTTTTGGCAAATATTGAACTCAATTTAGTTGTATATTTATTTTTTTCCAATTTTCCATTGTACACCCCCTAACTAGCCCCGCTGGCCTTGCCTCCAATGCCACACGCCCCGTTTTGAGCCCAGTTGAATGCACAAATGCAAAAGCCACAACTTGAAACCAGTAAAAAGTGAGGGTAAATAACAACAACAACAAGAACAGTGGCTTAAAGAGTGGCAAGAAGAATGGCAACAAACTGTTCAATGTTCAATGTACAACAACAACAGCAAGAAGCAGTCTCCAATGCTTAGCCATAACATAAATTATGGACTTTTGTTTAAAGCCACAGCCGCAAAAACCACAAAAAAAAGCAGCAAAAAACAAAGCGAAACAAACAAAAATAAATACAAATAAAATCTGAATGAAAATAAATAGTAGAAAAGAGAGAAAGAAGAGAGAGGGAAGAGTTTAACTGGAGTGAGTGGTAAATCAAAGCGAATAGGGGCGTGGCAGGCCAGCCTGTGAGCATATATGTTCAACATATTGTTTATTTGCATTCGCATATTTATTTATTTATATGCTCATTTTCAAATAAAGCTCATCTGCTCTGGGGAGTGCAGAATACAAATAAAAATAAAAAAATAATAATAATAATAGTAATACTCATTTGTTTGCGAGCGGCTTTTGTGTGAAAATGTCGGATGCTTGAATTTACAATGAGCCGGTAAGACTTGGTCTTTTGTGGCTCTTGTGGCTTTTTGTTCTCTTGCCCAAAATGGCATTGAACTGTAATGGCCCAAACGAGAAGTGGCAAGCGGCAAATGGCAAACAGAAAAGAGAAAGAACCAGCCAAAAAGCCTCTAAAAAGTCTCTGAAAATGACTCTCAAGCGGCGTCTGGGCGATAATTTTCTCAGCGCTCAAGGCCAGTGCCAAAGCAGTTAAGAAACTTATTTTCAAGCATATTTTGGCACAATCCAAAAACGTTAATTGCATGGCTAAGAAGCAAACAAGTTTCATAGCCTCAAAAACACTGATAAACTGACATCTTTCGGCTTCAGACTTGACTTGTCTTGTCTTGTCTGCTGTTTGGGTTTGGCTACAAATCTGGGTTTAGGTTTCTATGCCACTTCTGTTCGACAGTTAATGGCCGAAACAGAAAGCCAAATGTAAATCGAATTTTCCATTGGGGTGACAATTTAATAAACCTTTGATTGCCACAGCAACAGTTTGTCAAGAGAACTGAGTCTCGACCCTTTGGCTGCCTCCAGACAAATCAATTCTCCACTCTCTCGAGCTATGTCTCTCGCTGTCTCTCACTCGGTCATGTGTAGCTCTCTCCTTCTCTCTCTTTCCTAGATTTGTTGGCAACTTGTTTTGGGTCGCCTTTTCTATTTGCTGCTGCATTTTGCCGGCTCATTGCAACTTGGCCCGAATGCATTTTCTATACAAACAGACTTGACTACAACAACAGCAACAAAGACTGCTGCAACCACAGCCACAACAACCGCAATTTGGTTTTCTGCTTAGTGCAGAGCAGGCACAGTGGTTAAGGCTTATATAAAATGGGGAAACATATCTGCTTGAATGATTATACATATGTATGTGATAGAAATATATTCATAACTATAGCGAAAGGCTTGAAAGAAATTGCGAGCAACTGTTGTCCAACACTCTGAGCATAAGCTTCAATGATTGACGGAAATGGTTAACAAAACTCATATAAAATATTATTTAAAAATATTGCATTCAATAAATCTGTGATACAATTCATAGCCCAAGAAGTTATTAACTTAAAAAGTGACTATAAATTGTTTGTGCCCGTTTCTACTTTGATTGAATAACAGTTTAAATAAATTTAATAAATTTGTAGCATTTAATTATTGTTTAAAATAGAAAATATATTTTCAAAATGCTATTGTTCTATAAAGATTATTTGTGTAGGTATTATAACCACTGTGGCATGTGGCATCAACCGAAATGACTTCTCCACAGAGTTGTGGTTGTGGTTGTTGTTGTAGTTGTGTTTGTGGTAGTTGTAGTTGTTTTTGTTGTTGTCGTCTGCATTTGGACAATTTTACTTTATTGGCTTTATTGACTTTTGTCAAGTTCTCGTCTCGCCTTGCCTCGCAACGATTGGTATCTTTTTTTTGGTTGTTTTTCTCCTACTGCAAAGACGAGTATCTGAGTAACTCATGGATGCGGTTCTGCTTCTCTAGTGCCAAAGCCGACAAGTTATTTAGCCGCTTTTTTCTACTACTGCACCAGAGTGTGTGTGTGTGTGTTTGAGCTCTTATAAAAATAAATAAAGCCAACGCCGCCAAATCAGTGAAAAGAGCGGGAGTTGCACTCCAGACAGTGCCTCGCAGCCAACGCAAACAGGCAACACAGGATGGCCAAAATAAAAAATACGAAAAAAAAACAGAGAAAAACAAAACGAAGAAAAACAACAAAATAAAACTGGAAAGTTGTTTGGTCAGTTGTCCGCAGTGTTTGGCTATAGGAGCATTGGCTCTGATTGTGATTTCATGCCACATAATATGCCACAAACTCAACGACAATCACTCAATTGGTGGCAAGTATCTCAACTCAGTTTAGCCCAACTCAGCTCTGCTCATCGTATCGCATCGCATCGCATCTCAACTGTAAATCTGTGATCTGGCTAGAGAACTAGACCGAAATGTATGTCAAAACGGCAGGAGATGCATACTACCAAATATCTGCAGCTACAACCTACAGATACAAGTACAGATACACTAAGCACATACACACACAGCTAAAAGATCGAGGTGCTGTTCGGAGTTCAGTTCTGCAACTTGAAACTTGGTTTGTTTTCCGTTGTTGTTGCTGTTGTTGGCCTGAAGTGAAATCTGGTTTTCAGTTGCTTTTAGCTGGCTTTTGTTGCTTTTGCATTTTGAACGTTGAACGTTGAAGCTAAAAAGTTGAATCATCCATCGATTTCAGGCGCGTATCTTGCAGATACTTTTGCACTCTTTTTTTTTTTTCTCCCAACGCTATATGCAAATCTTCTTTTTTTTCTGGGTCTTTGGACTCGCAATTTGACACTCGCTTTAGAAACCGGTTAACGTTGTCGTTGTTGTTGTATCTCTTGTTGCTGTTGTCAGTTTTCAGTTTTCAGTGTCAGTTGCTTCAATGGCTCAGAAATCAACGCAGCGCGTAATTAGCTAAAGTGCCATAATTAATATGAAATACACGCGTCTAATGATCTTAAGTGAATTACATTTGTGATTTACGATTGCCTGCAAGCCAGCTAGCCAAATTTATGATAACTTGGCCCCAGCTTGGCTCAGATACAGCTAACAGCTAGCAGCAAATACAAATGCGAAAGTGAAAGTGACCGAAAACAACCACAACAAAAACAACTGAATCTGAATCTGAGACTGGGACTGAGACTTGGACTGAGACTTGGACTGAGACTAAGACTGAGACTTTGGCTACGACTCAAACCCAGTCTAAGCTCTATCTGTATCTTTTTAACAGTATTTTTGTAGCTGCTGCTTTGTGTGTAGCTGCATAAGTATCTTTATCTGTATCTGCCAAAGCGATTTTATTACTGGCCACGCTGTTTTCTTTGCTCTTTTGTTTCGCATGCCACAAAACAAATACGTTTTAAATTAAATCCTATGAAAGGAAAAAAGCAACGATTTATATATACCTATGTATATGTATATGTATATGTATCTGTAACTTTTGTGTCATCTTCTTCTTCTTGTACTACTTCGTCTTCTGATCCGCCTTCAGGTGTGCAACGTGAGTTCAGCATCACGTTTCCTTTTTATTGCTTGCTCTTTTTATTTTTTTATTATTGTTATTTGTTGTTGTTGTTTTCATTTTTCATTTTGGGACTGTTGTAATTTCTTGTTGTTGCTGTTGTTGTTGCTGTTGTTGTTGCTTTTGTTATTTAATGATTTAAAGATTATGCACGCTCAGTCAGGCGTTCCCCTCAATCGACAGCCCCTTTACCCTATGCCCTGCTGCTCTCCTCTCCCCCCTTAACTCCTGAAAGAAACTTTCGCTTTTAACACCTTTTTCTGTTTTCGGTTTTGGCCAAAAATAAAAGTAACTACCAAATATATATTGTGTAAGAGCCTGTTAATTTGGAGCGTAGGTTAAAGGTGCTAAAATTGAAGCTAAAAAACTCGACATTGATACAAATCCGCTTTGGGATTATGGGCGTGTCATAAAGAGGCGGCAGAAGTCCATAAAGCTGACAGATACAAATCTAACTTCTTTTGTTCACAGTTGAGTCCAACTCCGACTGTGACTCTGATTCATGTTTAAGTGTTGATAAGAATAAATAGGAATAATAAAAAACACTTGGTTAAAAGCATAAACATAAACAGGAAATGTCTCGGATTTATCAAACAAACTAAAGTTTAAACATTTCTGTATTTCAAGTCTCACTTTATGATGGAAAACTATTCAAAAAGCATTTACTCAGTAAAAGATTCTCTTGAAATCCAATTTGAATACAAAGAAAATGTAGCTTTTTGCTAAATCAACAATGTTATGGCAATTTGACTACGAAAAGTGCTATAATCAAAGCCTAACACGCCCCCAAAACTTTGACAATCAGCATAGTTATGCATAGTTAGGAAGAACAACAGTTAAGATTAATTTGACTGAGTCAAAGTTTAAACAATAAGCCCAGCAATTTGCTCTGACATAGTTTTGCAGTTATACAACAGATACAGATACAGATACACTAAAAACACAATACAAATTCTAAAACACGATTTGCTCTTGACTCAACTGGAAATAGCCGGCTTCACTGTACTTTGCCGTCTTTGTCAAATGTCAGATGTTCAGAGGCGTGCTTTATATATACATGAATATAAGTTTTGTAGTATATAATAGGAGATGTTTTTTCGTGTCCGGCTGTTTGAATGATAGCGCACATCCAGCTGACTACAGGCACAGACATAGAAACAGATACAGATACAAATACAGAGATACACAATAATCATTTTTGTGCAGTCATGAGAAAAACTGGTTCCTTGGTTCTGGCGCAACTATACATATAAATATTTATAGTAATACTTGTACAAATGCGTGGGAAAATTACTAAAAACCATATATAGTAAGTATTTTCATCTACCCAGACTCCCCATCCCTCCCCACCGCTCTCGCACACTATGTCTATCTGCTCTCTTTGTCTTTGAACAAAAGAGTTGATTTTTTGTACCTGAGCAAAACTGTGATTTAAGATCTGCAATTACAGATAAAGCAAAACTCATTATAACCAAAATGAGTTATGGAACAAAAAGTAAAACAAAACAGAAACCGAAAAAGCTAACGAAAAAGCTAAAATTCATCGTAACACATAGAATACATAGAAATAATTACAACGACCTCTTAACATCAACTTTAAATTAGAGCTCGTGTTATTTTATATTTTCCTCAACAATTTCTTGGAATTGCTGTCAACCCAAGAAATTAATTTTTACACCAAGTAGAAGTTTGTCTAAGTTCAACTCGGGTTCGTTTGGGTTATGCTTTGGGTTCGGATTCGGGCTCAGTTTCGGGTTCGGATTGGAGTCGAGTTGAGTTGAGTCTAGTCTTTCAAACTAAGTTGAGTTTTTGGTTCAGCGTCAAATCAAGCAAGAAATTTGTTACTGACATTAAAATTACCATCATTATAATGTCTATGTCTACGCTGCCGGGTCTCAGTCGCAGTCGCAGTCGCTGTCGCTGTCTCGGTCGCCGTCTCAGCTGGAGTCGCAGTCAGCGTCTAACACGAAACAGGAAGACACATGGTCGGCCCGGCAAACGGCAAAAGCAAAAAGAAAAAGCAAAAAAAAGCTATGTGCGGTAATAGAAAATGTCGAAATAGACATGAACAGCAACAACAACGAAAACAAGGAGGAGGGGGAGAAGAAGTAGTAGTAGAAAACGCAAACAGCACAGAAGAAGACGAAGCAGAAAAAGAAGAAGAAGCAAAAGTAATGTACAGGCAAAACCAAAGGCAAACATGAAACATGATGAAGTGAGAATTGACTAGTTTATGAAAGCTCGCTAATGAAATACCCTGCAAGGGATGTGAACTATTTAAATTAAATTAAATCAAATTAATTATAAACCAATGGAAATACCCCGTTGAACAAAATTACTAATAGTTCAAGGGTATTTCAATTTCTGAATTTTAACAGTTGGAAAAAGACATGGAACAATAGTTACAAATAGTAAGCCCTTTCCAATCAAACCACCCTTCAGCAGGGTATACCCACCAAACACGAAAGCTGAGACAAAGGAGCGCTTGAATGAAAATGGAAATGAAGACTCAAGTGATCGATGATGCCAGAGGTGAGAGTTGAGGCACAAAGAGTTACACAAACTGGAAATTGGAATTGGTTTTGTTTTTGTTTTAGATTTTGGATTCGAGACTCACCTGCGCATGATGGGCAGCGGCAGCGTGAAGCGTCCATCACTCATCAGCGGAGCAGCGCCTGGCAGTGGCAGGGGAACCGTCGATATCACTGGCGTTAGCATTGGCACAGGCACTGGCGCTTGCGGCGGCGGAGGTGGCGGTGGTGGCAGCGTGGGCAGCGGTGGCACTGCCTGCGGTGGTGGTGGCAGCGGTGGTGGTGCTCCAACGGGCAATGCGCTGTACGGCGGCGGGTAATGGCTGTGCAGAATGTCCGGCAAAAGGGCACGCGCCAGTCCCAATGCGGCCGGATGTGGATGAGAATGCGGATGTGGATGGGGATGGGGATGCGGATGATGCAGGTGCGGTGGAGGATGCAACGGCGGCGAGGGGCGATCCATGTGCAGCCGACGGGGATGATGTGGTGGCAACTGTTGCAGTTGTTGCTGCTGTCGCCGCTCGCGACGTTCTCGCCGGCGTTGTTCGCGTGTGCGCAACTGTTGCTGCTGCTGCTGTTGTTGTTGCTGTTGTTGTTGCTGCTGCTGCTGCTGGGGGGAGGAGCTGCTGCTGCTGTTGTTGTTGTTGCCGTCGTTGTTGTGGGAAAGATCGTCGGTTTGACACTCGGTTGAGGTGAAAGTGCGTGGGGAAGTTGCATTCACATTGATTACTTTGATACTGTTATCAGCACTGGACACATTCACATTCACATTCACATTGCTCTTCTCATTAATATGATTATTATTAGCAATACTATAATTATTATTATTATTATTACTCGCACTGGCACTGGCACTGGCGCTCACACTCACATTACCACTGCCACTGTCGGTGGCAGCAACATGTTGCACATCCACATTGGGATTATTATTGAGCTTATTTTGGACACTTGCACTAAACACTTTCGATGCTGGCACACAATTATTAATTGCAACAATACTATTGTTGTTGTTGTTGTTGTTGCTGCTGTGATTGGGGGTGTTGCTGTTGTCGTAATTGCAGTTAACAACACAAACGCCGTTGTTGTTGTTGACAATGTTTTGCGCTTTCGTAGCTGCAACATCAGACAGTGGTGCTGTTGTTGTTGTTGTAACAGTTGCTGTTGTCGTTGTGCTTGTGGGCGAAGCGACACAAACCTGATTACCGTTATTAGTACCGTTATTGTTGCTATTGCTGCTGCCATTGTTTACTTGTATCGTTAGACTTGGCTGCCTTTGACAGGACTTTGTTGCTGCGGGCAATATTGCAATGCTGCTGACGCTTTTGGCTTGGTTGCTGTTGTTGTTGATGTTACTGTCGCTGTCATTGCTGTTGCTGGCTTTCAGAAAGACGCTACTGTTGTTGCTTGCGGTTTGTGTTGCTGCCGTTGCAGTTGCTGGCGGCAACTCAGCAGCCACATTTAAACGCATCGTATCGATATCGCTATCGTTATCGCTATCGATTTCCGCCTGGCTTAGACGATGCTCAAAGAGACTTTCACTCGCGCGAAATTCGGCATACAAACGTTCGAGTTCTGCCAAACATTTGTTGGGCCGCAGCGCGTCGTTGCCGCTGTCGCTGCTGGCGTTACTGCTGCTACACGAATTGTTGTTGTAGCGCCCCCGCGACAACCACGATGTCAACGTGTTGTTGTAATTGTAATAATAGCTGTCGGTGCTATACGCCTCTGCTGTTGTGCACGCGCCGAACGAACTCGAGAGACTGATCGCTGGCGAGCGCCGCTCAGTGGAACAGCCACTGGCCGCTGTTGTAGCTCTCTCAGCTGCTGTTGTGCTCGCTCTCTCAGTTGCTGTTGTGCTAACTCGTTCAGCTGCTGATGTGCTTGCTCGCTCAACTGCTGTTATGTTTGCTCTCCCGGCTGCTGTTGGGCTTGCTCTCAGAGCAACGTGCTCTTTTTCGTTGACACAGTGACTGCGACTGCGGCTGCGACTGCGACTGAGGTTTTGACTGAGACTAAGACTGCGATTGAATGCTGCTGCTGCAGCACAGGAAACAGGTTGATTGACCTGAACTGCAACTGCGGCAGTGACTGCAGCAGAGGCAGAAGCAGAATCCGAGAGTATGCCCGTTTCCCCGATGGTTGTTGTAGTTTTTGCCATTTCTTGTTCATCGCCAACATTGTCGTTGTAGTTGTCGTCGACGTCGTCTTCTTTGTCGCTGTTTTCATTGATAATGCAATTCGCGCTGCTGTCGCTTTGATTTTTAGCACTTTGTTGTGATCTTGCATTCGCTGTCGTTGTTGGCTTTTGTTTTTGACTCCTCGTCGTTGTTTCCGTTGTTTCTTTTTCTGTGTCGTTTGTTACTGGAGTGAATAATGCGCAGTTCTGCAAAAAAAAAGCAACAACAAAGAAAGTGAGCGGGAATAGAGAATGACAGAGAGAGAGAGAGAGAGAGAAATAAATAAAGAAAAAATGTCAAGTTTGCATTAACCAAATGACAAGATTTAAGTTTGAAGCGCTAATTAATGTTAATTGCAGAGGGATTATCCATGGCCCCCAGCACCAAAAAAATAAAAGGTGACAGCAGCCACACAAGCTAAGTCATCCACTGAGGATGTGACAGCAACAACATAAGCAACCAACATCCAGCAGGCGCATAAATGTGCGCTTAATTGAATTAATTAAGCCAACGCATAAACATAAAATCGTCACAAGTAATTGTAGTGTTGTTGTTGTTGCTGTTGGTGCTGTGTATCCCTGCCTGGCGTCTGCATGCTTGCTGATAAAGTTATTGCTATTGTTGTTGTTGCGGCTGCATGACTTACTCTCTCTCTCTCACTCTCTTTATCTCTCCCTGTGTCCCTCGTTCTCTAATGTCCACACAGACGACTGCGTTTGCATTAGATCTGAGCTCGTGTCGTGAGCGTAACGTGACAAAGCTGTGAACACTAAAACTGCTAATTGAAATTTTAAAAGCACGGCAAGTGCAAATTTGTTGTAGGTCTTAATAAAATAAAATTAAACTTATTTTGTGTTTTAGTTTAAATATGTAATGGCTTAGACACGATTGGTCCATATCTAATTTGTAAACTCACGACTTCTTGCTCAGACAATTTACGCAAAATCCTTATCCACATCATGTGGGCTTTAGCTGTGTGCGTGTGTGTGGGCGACTGCGTATGCGTTTGTGTGTGTGTGTGTGTTTGTGGGTTCTAATTATGTTACGCTGTGTTACTTGCATTAATTACGTTACAGAAATATAATGTGATTTACTGTTAGCTCAAACTGCTCTATCGCCAGTTGTTGTTGCTGCTGCTCTCGTGTTTGTCACTGCTATTGTTGTGAGTGCTATTATTATTGTTGTTATTGTTGTCATTGTTGGTCTTGTTGCTGTTCACTCTTGTGCAATGCGACTGCGATTGCTGTTGCTGATTGCTGATTGCTGTCGCTAGTTGCAATCATTAGAACCCGCCCCAAAAACCAAAATTCCCCCAAGCCCCAACAATCTAACGGTGCCTGACTGAAACTTTCAAGTTTTAAACTTTAAAGCGTTGCCAGCAAAACGCTATAATTAACATTTTGTCATGTACTGTGGATATTTTTAGAGGTTATCGCGTGTCCAAGCGACTGGTATACTGAGTGCCAGATGTTCGCGAACGGGTTGCCAAATAAAGCTAAATAATTATAGAGCCCTGCACAGTCAGTCTGTCAATCGATTACAACCCTTATGGAATGTATTGCTCGGCCATATCAACCCTGGAGATGTATTAAAGGGGTCGGGGGAAGGCTTATTTATTCATATATCTATACTCTTAAATTTTATACTCGCTTTGTTCTTTGTGCCATGCTTTTGCGGTTAATTTTCCATACTGTTGACACACAACAAATACAAATTGTGATAGGAGCATGGAAATAAATTTAAATGCATATTTCCGAGCACATTAAAAGTCCCAATGGCAACATAACGGAACCACCCCGCACTCCGCACTCTTCTACTCAAAGCGATATCGTACCGATACCAATTACTCGTACGACAGTGTCGACACTGTCGTCGCTGATGCTAGACGACATCTGGTGTTCTCTTATCGAAGTCGCGGGCACTCAAGGGTCTAAGTGAAACATTAGCTCGGCTCTTATCGACTGCACAAAACTGTCAATGGGGGGCTCGATAACGGTTTTCTCTCCCATCTTCCCCTTCCACGTTCTTCTCCTATCCTGCTGCTTACACATCAGCCTTGACATCAAATTTGATGACGCCACATTAGGCGTGTAAGTGCGTGCATTTGGCGTAGGTGGCGCCACCGAGGTGACAATTTTATGGGCACACTGACTTTGTTCATAAATCGAACGACAAATAATACTGTTATTCTAACGATGGCAACCCTTTGAACCTACCGCTACTCATAACTAAATGAAGTCGTCTATAAATAAACCCACAGGAGGCCAAAGGTGGCAATCCTCTTCAAATCTCAGATGGGAATGGAAAGGGTTCAAAGGCGAGAACCCTCTTCATTCTCGCACTAAGCCATCGATACTCACCTGCGATATGTAGTCATCTGTGAAGGAGCGCACCAAACGCTCTGCTGGAACATTTGCCGTTAGTTGATCATCATTAACTTCATTATGATCATCGTGATCAGTGGATCTAGTTGCTGCTGCTGCTGTTGCTCGGGATCGTTGCGATCTATCACATTGTAGATTATTCGGCTGGACACGAGCCAAGCTCGCCCTGGCCACGCCCACACCGGAGACGCTTGACTCGTAGAGGGATTCGTACGAGGGCGGCTCCTTGATGGCCGTGGCCGCCGAGGAACACCATTGGGTGAGTGTGTGCGCCGGACTGCCGTAGTAGGATGGATACGAGTATCGATTCCGATTCCGATGGCCGATAGAACGGCTTGTTTTGGCCGACTCGAAGGCGCAACCGCTTAAACTTAAACTGGGGAAAGGCACGGGAGGAGCTGCTAAAGAAGATCTAGTTCCGTTCGATGCTGGAACTACTGGCATTAGGTGGCTTGAAATGGAACTGGAACTGGAACTAGTGGCAGTGATGGTACTCGTCTCGTAGTTGCTCTGAGATTTGTGCAACTTGCGATTAAGCCGCTCATCTTCATCCTCTTCGTCCGATGAGCTGGCTGTGGGCGTGGTGCGCTCATAGGGCGTCCAGAGCATTGAGGAGAGCGCCTCCTCAACGTCCGGTGGCCGATGCTGGCGGTGCGAGGGCGTGGCCAGTGCCCCATGACTGGGCGTATTCCTTTCCGATATGGACATGACGGCTTCCTGAACATTGCTCACACTTTAGGCTCCTCGCTGAGTTCCCGATACTGGTGGCATACTGACTCCTCCTGCTGCTGTAGCAAACAAGCAAACAAACATACAGTTTTAAACTCGTAAATGTAAATTGCCATTTCTGTTACCAAAAAAAAGGAAAAAAAAACAAATGGCTGACAAATTAAACGCTTAGAAATTGTCCAGAGTTTCGAATTTGAAAACTAGGAAAACTTTTGCTTCGGGACTGGAGCCCTTTTATTTTCCAATTTGATAAATTGCGATTAAAGCATTTAAAATGCCAGTAGAAAATAAAAACAGCAAGTCAAAAGGGGGAAATGGAAAATGGAAAACCCAATCGTAACGTAACGTAACGGCAACGTAAAGCAACGCAGCGCAGCAGCGCAGCAACGCTGCGAAATACGCCAACAGACATGAAAAACAAGCTTCCGTTTTGTGGCTAAAATATATGCAGAAAAGTTTGCGACGCAAAACTTTTTGGCAGCCTCTTTCGCCCGAAGGGCAGATAACCCTCACTTCGCTCCCCACTGTCCCCCGAGAGAGGGGCCGACGGGGGAAAACTTTACCACACACATTTAGCTCGGATATAGGCTGCAAGCTATGGCTGAGACTGTGCCGCATTAGAAAGACTCAGTCAGCCAAGTTTAAAGTTGACTGCCAATTCGGCACAGAAAATGGCTTAAAAGCCATCGCACTAAACGCAGACGTCGAAACGGAAGTACTCGTCCATGGTCGTCACTTAAAGCCTTTTTTTTCGGCTGCCTTTACAATTTCAGTTCAGTTTCAGTTCAGTTGGCCTTCCCGTTGCAGCATTGACTGCAAATTCGAGTGTTTCGAGAATTTCTTTCGCCACGTTTATGCGCCACAAATCGTGTTTAGCTCTTCAAATCCCGTTAACGCTATTAGCCTAGTTGGAAATGCCTGACCAAGCGGTTGCCTTCGAGCTGTGGGTCAACAAGCGATTTGGCTTTTAAGGTTAAATGTTGTCACCGAAATGCGTTAAGAGCGAAGCCATACAAAATTCGGCTTGCAGTAAAAAGAATTCTGCAATTTAAGAACTAAACAATTGCTGGTTTAGCTTTGTTGAGAGTAAGTCATGAAATATTTGTTTATATAAAATGCAAGTTATCGTAAACATATTATATAGAAATAAGTTTCAAAAACTAACAGAGAAACTTTGTTATAAAAAGATAACTAAATAATTGCATAAATTTATTTAAGGTCTGTTTGTAGATGGGCCATAGAATTATTGGATTATAAGCTGTCATCTAAAATTGATTCAAAAACAATAAATTAAAACATTTAAGTTTAAATAAAATAAAGGAAAATCACAAAAATTAAAATCTTAGCCTTTATTTACTCTATGCTATAAATAAGTGCGCTTTTAACTGCTATAAAACAGCTACTTATAAGTATATACTAAATGTTCTTCTTAAAGTATTTCATGAAATTACGTTTATTTTCTATCAACACTCTCAAATTTTAGTTCTTTTAATTCATTTTATTTACTTTATTTAACACACTTTCTGTCACCGTCGTGTGTACGCTGAGTTTGAAAATTTCGATGTAACCTACACGCAGTCAAGCACATGAACTGGCTCGAACTGTTGGCCCTACACTCGGCGCTTTGGGCCGTTAGCTGTTTTGGCCGTTAGCTGCTGGCTTCCACTGAAGCTGAAGTTTTATGTGTTGCATATCCTAAGGCGCTTTGTTGTTCTAATTTTTCTACCCTACAACCATTTCTTTTTGTGTGACGCAAAGGCGAAAGAGTCAAAGACAGGGTGGAGTGGGGGTAGCAGGGGGAAAGGGGTGCTCTTGCCATTTCTCCTCGTAGTTTGGTAGCATTGAAGGCGATGTTTTTGTGCTGCTTAAATAAAGATTTGTGTTAGTGTGTTTTATTCTCTTCTCCTCTCTTTCTCTTTCTCTTTCTGTTTCCTTTTTTTATTTTCTTTGCTTGTGTTTCTGCAATTGTTATTGTTGTTGTAATTGTTGTTGTTGCGGCGCACTCTGCTTGTGTTTGTTCAGCAAGTTTATGTGCATTGCTGGCCTTCATTGTTGTCATTCCCATTGTTGTCGTTTTGGCCAAAATGAAGAAAAGTGCCAGCTAAAGCCAACACAAAAGATGGCCACGTTGAAAGCCACCGCACACAAATTAATATGTGCAACAATTGAGAGTGTGTGTGTGTGTGTGAGCGCGTATGTGTGTGTGTAAGCCTTGTTATATGCATGTTACCTACTTTTGTGAGCTTTTAATTAACAACAAGTGTGCGCCTTGGATGCCCGTAACAAAGGCAATACACAAAAACGAAACAACGGCAAACGAAAGCCTTGAAAATTTCCCACACAGTTCCCCAACCCTCCCGCGCGCTCTTCACATTTTCTTTGTGCTATTTATGGAGGAAATTTATTAAAAAGTACTTTAAATATTATATAAAAAAAAAAAGATACTCGGATTTTGTCTGGACTTAAATACAGCTTATGGGACAAAGCCAGCATTAAGACGGATACTCACTGAGTATTCCGGAAATTTAATAAAGAATTTAAGTCGCAACACGGTGGGGAAAACCCAAAAAGAAAACTCTCAGCGTTTAATTAGCTTGTTAAAGCAGGGAAACCTTAAAATAGGTCAGCTTCAATCAACTTTAAAGTCGTGCAATTTGGCACTTTTGTCGTAGGAAAAACTTCAACTTGCACAGCAGCAAATAAATAGAAAAGAAAATAATAGGAAAAGCCCAAATTCAAATAATTTGCGTAAAGTTCTTTGGCAGGCAAAGCATAAAATTGCCAAAATAAAAAAAAAAAAAAAAATAGAAGAAAATAACACGCAAATGAGCAAAAATGTTTCCCTCAGCAGAAATTTTGAAGTAGAGCGCAAAATTCAATGAAATTATAAATGTGGGCAGGGGATGAAGGGAGGGGAAAACTCGGTGTACTTTATATTCTATTTTACTTTATTTGTATTTTTTATTTTCATAATAATTTTTTCTATATATACATATTTTTTTTCGTTATTTAACTAGACGTGCGTCTGTCAATCAGGGCGCAAAGTGACGCGGGTGGCGGGCACGTTGTCCAGGACAAACTTTTTTCCCGCTAGGGAATACAGTGAGCAAAAAAAGTTTACGACAGGCGTTGCTATTGACAGCGTTTGTGTGTAGGTAAGGGGAGGAGAAACGGGTGTAGGAACAGGAGTTGGAACTGAAGCAGGAACAGGAGCTGAGGCAAATTGCTGCCAGTATGTTTGTAATGCAAACAAACTTTATCTAATTAAAGGAACACGTGTTCCAGACACGCCCCCACCAGCGCCCCCCAAAAAGTGGCATGCTTGTTAGCCAGAAAATGTCATTGGTACCCCTATACTGAAATGCTCAATCTTCATCTTCAACAACATCTTCATCTACATCTTCATCTACATCTCCATCTTCAACTTCATGTTCATCTTGCGAACTGCTTTGCATTGATGACGCACTCCAAATGCCTTTTGATGTGTCCTCCAGCTCCAGGTTCTATGCCTGCTCCTACTACAGCTCCTACTCCCGTTTCTGTCTCACTTTGCATTTGCCTATTTGACATATTCGCATCCAAAAGATGCCAAATGCTGAGCTCCGTCTTCGTCTTCGTTTCCGCTTCTGTTTCTGTTTCCTCTTTATGGCCGTACTCTGCTTTCTGCCCTAAGGCCGTGTCATCGCACACTCGTATCCTCGTATATCGTTCTATCGTCTCCAGTTGCTTGTCAACGTCAACGTCGGTGAGTTTGTGAGTCTGTCGAGTGCCTTTTGAGTTGTTTGTCAATATGTAGACCATTATTCAATCAATATATTGACACACATTTCATTTGAACCATTGCTCGGTCCCCCTCCTACTCCTGGTACTCCTGTTACTCCTGCTTACCCGACTCAGTCACATGGCAGCCAAGTGGCGTGCTTCAAGCAGCCCCGCCCACCAACTCCACGCCCGCCTCTGCAAAGCCGGCCAAGTGCTAATCGCAAACAAAGTAGTTTTTGCTTGAGTTCCATTTCGATTTCGTTTGACGAGTTCTTTTTTTTCCACTTCCCTGCTTGCCGCGGGTCTGTTTGGGTTTCGTCTACTTCGATTGATTCATCCAGTTCCTTCGATGCCTACGGTTCCTTCGTACTTTGACACACTTCCATGCCTTGGGCCCCAGGGACGTTCATTTCCGCTTAACTATTGTGCGTGGCGCCTATGCCAAGTGTCTTCCCCGGCCCCTGTCCACTTCTCCTTCCCCTTCCCCTTCCCTTTTCAATTGAGTTTGAAGCCCTCTTTTATTTGCACATGCGTCGTTTTTCTTTCGTTTTCCTATTTTTGCTTTCTTTTCTCTTCGCTTCGTGTTTTTTAATTTAATTCTATGCTTTTTGTTCGACCACTTGAGAAGTTTTTCTTTATTTTTCCGGCCTTATTTTTTGCCAGCTGTAACTAAGACTTGATCTAAAACTGAGGCCTTGAAATGCTGCCAACGCTTTTACAGCCAGAAGTCAATCGAAAAATCAACAACAGCTTCATCATCATCAACATTATCGTCATCATCATCAACTAAATCGTTTAAGCCATTTAGACTTTGTTTACATGCGAATGGATCTAATGCACTCAGCCTACTAAAAATCGGTATATAGTCACTACTTGGAGATTTTCTAAGGATATAAACGTGACTTTTGTTTGCCTACTTTTTGGGGGCAAGTGCTTTAAAAAAAGCAGCTAAAATGCGGACGAAAACAAATTGGAACTGATTTTTAAATGCTCAGTTTGGTTTCAAATTCAGGGAAATATTTTTAGCTCATTATAAACTTTTGTAGATTAAACAAATTAATTAAAAATTTTTGGATACTTTGCAATGTGTAATAAATTGTTTAGTTTTTATTACAAATAATCTTTTAAAATTATTTTAAAATTAATTAAGGGCTTTCTAAGTAAATGAATAAACATCAAGCATTTCAAGCAAAATCTTTACTCAAATTTACTTTAATACTTTATCAATACTTAACTAAGCTCAAAAATCTTCTATCAAAATTATATAAAATTTGTTGTATGCTTTGCACTATCAAAAATATTTAAAAAAAGATTACTTTGTAATAAAATATTTAGTGAATTTAAAATCACTTAACAAACCTAAAAAAAATCAACAAAGAACTTTTTAAAATTTCATTAAAAACACTTAAAATGTTTAAAAATATAGTTTTTAAGCAAACCCCACAACTCAACACTTTTAAATGCAATGCTCGAGCTCACTATTTCTGACCTGGCCGTAAGAGCTGGACTTCATTTAACCAACTATAAACAAAACAGCCAAAGTGGCCCATGACTGAGGGCTGCTACCTTTCAGGGAACTTACCTCAAAATGCAGCACTGACGTGTCCGCAGTGAAGGACCTTAAAGAGTCTTTAGTTAGCTCCCGAACTTGATGTTCTCAACTTTCACTGATGCACATTGCTAGTTTCAGCTGTTTTTGTTTTTTTTTTTGCCCGCGTTTTGGCTTAATTATGCTAAAAGCAGGCAACAAACTTTTGCACCTGTGTGCCCAACGGTAACAGAATGAATATTTACACGAGAACTAGAACAGTAATGGGAATGAGGACGAGGACGAGAACGAGGACAGCAGCAAGGACGAGACCGCAATGGGACTAGTGCGCTGTCAATGTCAAAGGCATTAAGTGTGGCTAAAAAGGCAAATACTCGTTCACTCGTTTACTGAAGCCGGTTCGGGCCAAACAGCTGTGGTAAAAACTGTTTGAGGCTCTTACTGGGCAATGTTTTAAATAATATTTGGCTGAGAAACTAAGAACACAATAAATTGGCACTCCATATTGCGGCAAACACGGCGTATGCTTAATGTTATTAATACGAGAAAACTTTCGTAAAGTTTCGTGAATTTTTGTACAGAGTTTTTGAGAGACGCGAAATTCACATGGCGATTGCGACAGCGACGCGTTACGAACTGTTTGGGAAAGCTGGCTAAACAAAACCTTTTCACTGCGAACTTGACTTTAATGGAAAGCCGAAAAACTCAACACAAAGTCGAACAGATTTTTTGGTGAGTCGGCGCAGTTGGTTGCACGTGCAACGGCGGCAACTTCCAGTTTCTGTCTACTTTATGAGTGTGTAATTGTGTGTGTTTCGGTGTGTGTGTGTGTGTTGGTAGTGGTGTGTGTGTGTGTGTGCGCGGCTAAATGTTTGTTTACATTTTGCACAGCAGCAAATGGCCAAGAGAGTGGGACTGGGAGTGGCAGTGGGCGCAAAGTATTGCATCAATTTTGTGTTGCCTACTTTTGAGCATGTGAAATGGAAAATTTGAAATATGAGCTCAATCGATGGGAATTTCAGGTATAGAACGTATTGAAATACATAAAAGTCAACATCAATTCAACATTGGACTTTGACTTGTACTCCAAGCCCCCCCCTTTCCATGCCTGTTCCTCTGCCTGTCTAGGGCTCTGCCTATCTGCAGTTTAGCTGCAAAATTGAGCAACAAGCTTGTCAAAAATACGTGCAGAATATTAAACAGAGCGAGTAGACACTCCTATTGCCAAGGAGGCAGCAGCTGTTGGTGTTGCAAGTAACTGGTTGCAAGTCTCTTCAAGCTGCACTCGGGGTTCGACAACGCTTCATACATATTTATTGAGTTGCCAGGAAGTTGCCTGTCATGAATATTCGCACTAATTTGCTGCCAATTGAATTTAACTTGGCTTATTGCACGTCGCAGTTTGGCCAAGGCCCTTTAATTGGTCACAAGCCGCAGAGTTGCATTTAAATAAAAGTAAATACAGAAAAATAGTTATATAAAATAAGTAAATATAGAACTAACAGTCTTCTCAAGTGATTAGTTCTATTCAATTTTAATAATCACATTTATTGCAGTTGTTAAACAAATGGAACTTACTGTAAACTCGGCACAGCAAATTTTTATTGGTAAAACTTTTTTAATTATCATTAATGAACACGATGTGGGCTGCGTCGCTGTGGCATGTGCTGACCAAAGTGGCAGCAGCAACAACAACAACAACAACAATTATGCCAATGGCAGCAACTTTCGCATTGCAATTATTTTAATGTTCAATGATGTTGCAGCTCGGCTGGAAACGCAATGATTTATTGCCTGGCAGCTCAGCAAAGTTACCAGCTCGAGTTTTGGCTTTTCCTTTTTCCTTCTCCCTTTCGTTATGGGTTTTCCTTTGAGTTTTCGGCTTAGTTGGGTTTGCCAAACACACGCGAAAGTTGGCAGCAATTAGACACCGAGTCGAGTATATTAGTTTTTGGGGGCGTGGTCTTGGGCTGAGGGTCAATGAAACAACGCTTAGGTCTAATGTCTGAACCACAAGTAATTACACATTTTTATGGCCTGCAGTTGTGGAATTAGAGCTTTCAAATTATACTAATAAAGCCACAGAATTATTCATGTATTTAAATTGAAAGGAATTTAATCTTTTAATAAATGTTTAAGTGTCTTCATTGATTGATATATGCATTTCTTCTGCTCTTTGCTTAATTATGTTTATCTTATGTGTTCTCCCTCTCTAGCTGGCTCCCTTCCTAATCGTTTTACATACTTTAATATTGTAGGCCATAAATTATGTATGTACGGGAATTTTGTGTAATTTATGTTAACTTGAAAACAATTTGCGGGATTTGGTGCTCACCCTGCTGAATAGAAATGCATAAAACACACATCGATATCATATAATTTTAATATAAAAAGCGAGGCAAACAAACACGCATGAATACCTACGCACACACACGCACACACCCACACAGTTACAACTACAGTGTGCTATCTATAAATGCCACACAATTGCAGCGCACTTGCCGCAAAAACCCATTTCCATTTCGTTTTTACAACCCTTGGCCCTTGTCCTTGTTACGTAGCCAGAAACAGGCCGAGACCCCAAAAGGAAGACAGTTTTGGAGTAGGGGAAAAGTCGAGGGAACTGGCCTGATCCTGCAGCATTTATGACATATGCGCACACACATATATATACCCTTCATGTTTTCATAGACAGGGCCAAAGGGGGTAGACCCAACGTGGTCCCCTTTTAAGCCCACTCGGTGAGCCAGTAAGAAAAGTAAGCGCTGCAGCAGCTGCTCGACTATGATACACCCGTTAGTGTTAGTCTTTGTTTAAATAGTTGCCTACTTTTAGGAGTCTTGTCTTTGTAACTATAAGTAACCACAGCTTTTCATATATACCATATAAATAGAAATATATATAAATATAGCGAATGAGTTGGGTTTAAGATACAGGTCTACCTGAGGCTCTAAAAGCCTTCATATAGCTATACATAACTGAATACTGATTTGAAATAAATGTATACACCTTAAACACTCTTACGATTTGCTTACGCCCCATTTAAAAACATAACGGGTATATAAAAAACAATCAAAAAAAAATGGAAAGTTGGTTTTAAGCGATTTCGCAAGCGTGTGTCAGCCACAACACCACTGGCAGCTTCTATCCACATTGAGCTGGAGGGCAAGTTTTTGCCTTTGATGGAGCGCCATTGTTGCCACATTGCCAGGTTGCCGCGTTGCCGCGTTGCCGGGTAGCCGCGTTGCCAATGCCAATGCCAATGTCGATGTGCTGTTGCACGGCAAATGGCTGTATCTGAATCCATAGCTACGCATCCGAATATCTATCCATCTATATGCACGTATTGAGCTATCCACACGCTCTATCTCTGTCTCTTTCTCTTTCTCTTCCTCTCTCGCTCTTGCTCTCTGCCGTTCCACACCTCGAAGCGAAGCTTCGTTTTTATGACAAAGCGTGGCAAATGCTAAAACTGTTCATCCATTGTGGCATTTTGCTCGGAACGGGCAAAAAGGTAACCGTAAAATAGAAAACGCTGCTGGAGAGTTGTGTGGGATTGAGGAGGTAGAAGTGGCAAACGGGGGAAAATGAAAGGCAAGAAATTGCAATAAAACATAAAATTGCTGACTTCAATTCGTTTGCCATTTTAGGTTTCGTTTTTCCTTTTTTTTCCCCCACTTTTCCACCCGCTTATTTCGCCGGCTTTACTCGAATGTCTGGGGCATAGTGAGGGGTGTGTGTGAGTGTGTTACTGCGTGTGTGTGCTAGCTGTTGTGCGTGCTGCTGCCAGGGCCAAGCTGCGACCGCTTCTTTTTATATTTTATTAGGTTTTATTTGATTTACACTTGTTTTGCGCTGAAATGCTTTGCCTTCGAGCTTTTTTTTGCACTCCGTGCACGTGTGTACGTGAGTGTGTGTGTGTGTGTTGGTGTGTTGGTGGGCGTGTCAGTGTGGGCGTAAGTGAACACTTGCTCTGGCAATCTGTGTGGCAAGTGCTGCGCTTATTCATCTCGAGTTGCAACTGCAAAATCGCAAGGCTTAAAACTTACCAACTTAAGGAATATACTAAGAAATCTGACAGATATTTGGGCTATATATGCAAGAAGTACTGCTTTTGAATATGATTAAGTACTTTATAAAGATAGCTTGGCATTTGAGCAGTTAAAGCCAGTTTTAACAGACTTAAAGGGCATACAAAGAGAACATCATTTCGGATTTATTATAAGTTTCGATCAAACACAGTCTAAAGTGTAGCAAACAGTTACAAATCAGCTCACAAAGGCAGAGACAGTTTAATCACATGGGAAACGAAATAAACTTAGCTTAAAGCACTTGCTAATAGCACTTTAAGCCAGAGAAATAGTCTCATCTAATACGAACAGCGTTAAAAGCTTGAATTAAAGCACATATTAAAACGCCAGCTAATCTCTAGATAACTAAAGTAGCATCTTAATCCAAGCAAGTATCTTTTGTAGCTTCAACAATCGGAACAATCAGAATTAATGCAGTTCGCTGCGCAAAGCTAAAGTACATTTAATTAAGCGCACAAAGTGAAAGGGCAAGAGATTTTAATTAAAATTTTGTCGTAGCAGCACAAGTAGACTGCTGTCTTCCTCACTCACTCTCTCCAACTCTCTTCTTCTCTTTCACTTGCTCTTTTCCATGCCGCACTCTGGCAGTTGGTTAAATTATTTCATTTTATGCCTGAGTTGCAATTGTAAGGCTTTCAATTTAAGCCGAAAATTGGTAATTGCCAATATTGTGGCAGCTGCAGAGTCCGAATATCTGTGGCACTCACTGTAGCGCAGTGTGTTCAACATTCAATGAATTTGACTTTCAATTGATGCCACGCCAGAGTTGAAATTTCCGTGTAAATTGAGTGCTTTTCACTTGCTCTCGGATTTTAACTGCACACAAATTCTAGTTGCTTTGGGCATCACCTTGACACACTCACAACGTGTGCTCCACTTAGCCCTAGCTCACCTGTAAACATTCTCTTGCGGCTAAGCAAGCGAGATAAGCTTTATTAGTTTATGCAGATACCGGTTTGTAGATAAGAGCACCCAACTGAAAGCAGCTCATCAAAGGCAAAAGTTACCACTCTGGGAAGTTTCTAAAGCCTTTAGTTTTTGCTGCGGGCCAAGTGGTTAGAGCTAACGCAGGTACCCGGTGTAGTTGTGCAAGGTGTTAATGAGTGCGATAAGCTCAAAATTAAAATATACATAATTTAACATGTTTGCCACTTGCTTGGACTTTGTGGCTTTCAATGTGGCAAGACGGTGTTTAACTTGGCTTACACAGTCACTTCCTCTTCGCTCTCTACAGTCTGCCATTCAATGACAATAAATTCAGCCAACATATGTTTGTCCCAGAAGCACCAGCTAACCAAGCTACCCAACAGCCCAAGCTGCCCAGGGCAACAACAATTCAAGCACTTTACTGCCAACCACAGGTCAGAGACTACATCGATTGATTCCTCAGTCCCTGGGGATATTTTTAACCCAGGGTCTAGCTAGCTAGACGGAGTTTAATTGAAGTTATATGAAATCAATTATTAAATCATTTTATTTACAGTCGTAACAGCTTAAAGAAGACAAGTTCAGATCAATGAAATTAATATGGAAAATTTAATACAAATTAAGCAAATTGTGTGTTTGATTAAAGTGGTTATTAAATTCATTAAAGATTTCATAAACCCACAAATAGCATTATTATTTACCAACAAGAAACTACTAAATCTTATGCTATGAATAAACTCATATTCTAATGTGATTGTTCGTGTTGTTGCCCTTAAGCTTTATATCATGACAACAGTCCCAAAGACAAAAACAGCTTCACACGTCACACAAACACTCACACACTCACACCTCTTCACACACACACACACACACACACAGTAGTGGAGTAGGATTTGTCGGTATTAAGGTCAAAACTATAAAACATGTAAAGCACTAGAGAACTGGCGAACTGGCGTAGAGTCGACCTGTAAAGTGGAGTCTGCACTCCACGAACCGTCGTCCATCAGACAGAACGGAGTGTGAAAGAGACAGCAGCACAAGTCGAGAGTGGAACAGGCATGGCAACTGTTGGTCAGGTGGGCAGCAGAGTCGAGAAGTCGAACTTGGACCTGGTGCCAGTCAACCTGGTCAGTTGAGGCTACTATTAGTTTTGCATACGGGTTTCGAAAAAACATACAGTTACCCCAAAAAGTATGCGCACAAATTGAGTCGTAAAACAACAGGGAAAGTTTTTAAAGGGTATGCACGACTGCAGCATGTCTTGTACTACTATTTTCTAAATTTCTACTACTATTTGCAGGATTTTGTCTGCTACTTTCTGCCATTTAAACTACTTTATGAATAATTTTTACTCCCTCTTTTAATGTATGCTACTTTTCAAAAAATGTTACTACTATTTGTTTATTTATATCTACTACTATTTAATAATTTTACTACTACTTACTTAGTTTTAGTAGTAGGCGCATCATTTGTGCTCTGAATACCCTAGAAATACGATCATACAAAAAAGTTGGCACTGTGCTTATAAATTGCATGCCATTTCGAGCTGAAATTCCTAAGTTGAACACATAAATATTTATTCCTTTCTGCTGAAACTCTTCTAAATCACATACCCTGTAATGTCATACAATATTCCGCTGCGGACCCTTAACAATTGTGGCTCACTGTAGTCTGAGCCGTTGTATGGAAGACATAAGTTCACTGCACACTCAATTGGTTTGGCCTCTTTGGACCCCAACGTGCCCTTTGCATATGGCCAGTTGGCTGCTAACTTGGCTAACTGGTTGGCTGGCTGACTGGCGTTGGCTCTTCATGCTGCGCCCATAAATATGCTACACTTTAATGTTAGTTGCTTCGTTTCGCTTCGTCCTGGCAACGTTTGATGTTTTTGCAAGGAGCATATTTTCGACGGACACAGACACAGACACAGACACGAACATGGACACGATTTCATTCCCTTGTCATTTGCGGTCGCTCTGGTTTCCGGTTAACACAAATACACACAGACACTTACACAGGCACAGACATGCACATGCATGCAGAAGTGTGCGTGTTTAGTAGTTTGTAGCTTGTCTGTTGTCCATTTTCTGTTTTGATCCCCATGTTAATAATATAAATGATGATTTATGGCTCTCCCAGGGAGAGGGCTCCACATGCGACCAGCAGCAAGCAGCAGAAGCGTACGAATCAGTGTCTGAGGAGTAAAAACAAGAGCAAAGTCAATCGCCGTCTTGAATTATTGATCAAATTAAAGATATCGAATCGAGTCAATTAGCCATAATGCTTATTTATTCATTGACATCATTTAAAGTCAACATACTTAAAGTTTACAACAATTTACTTTTTGTTATTTAATTGTTTATTGGCATTTACTTTGATTGTTTATGCAAGTCACTGAGACGGAATTTTCCCACTCCAGTTTATCTACGTTTCATACTCAGACAAATGGCAGAAATTGTTTTTGAAGCAAGGCAATCAAAACAAGAGAGGGGACTTAAGAAGGGGAACTTGCACCACCTGGCACTACCCACAAAACCCACGGTCACAATGCCAGCAAATATTTAAGGCATTTGCCAGCACATTAAAATCGAATTTTGCATAGGAAAACAACATAAAAACAAACTTGACTTCGTAGCAGAAGCATAAAAAAGCCACAGGGTTTTGTGACCCACACACAGGGTGCCCCACCCACGCCCAACCCCCTCTCTCTCCCTCCTACTCTCTGTGACTGTCATGCCAAAAATTTATGCAAACGAATTAAATTGGCAGGCTGAATGGCGGACGGTATGGCAGTATGACGGTCTGCCTGGCAGGAAGCCAGAATCCCAGAAAGCGAGAATTCGAGAATTCAGGAATCAAAAGGAAGTCAGGACATCATGCTGATTGTGCGCACCGTGCTACAATATAATTATATTTTTAAATTTAAACATTAAATATTTACATGTACACACAAGCACACGCACACCCTTAAAACACACACACACACACACCTTGACTGACATTTTATGGCGCATAAAGCAATTTACAATTTTCAGTTATCATTTAAGCGATGAGCCCAAAAATAAAGTCACAAAAAAGGGCCCATAAAAGCGCAACTTTAGCAATTAGCCAACACTGGTCGATAATTTTCCAGCTGCAAACCTTTAAAAATGTCTTGGCATTCAGTGGAAAATAGCGGCATTTTATTTTCCATGGCTTTGAAATTGAAAATTTCAGAACGATCATAACTCATGATTTTCATTCGTGAATGGATTCATAAGTCACAGCCTAGAAATGCGAATAACAACAAGAAGAACGAGGCGAATGCCAACAAACATTTATCATTGTTCCAGTTGAGCGTGAAACGAAATGGGAATGGGAATGGAAATGGCAGGGGAATGGAATGGGCATGTGAGTGAGAGAAGAAAGGAGCAAAGCAAATGCACTGCGAATAAAAATAAACAAGCTGAAAAGGCAGAGCATAAAACAACAATTGGCAAGTGCGCTGCGTTTGAGATGCTCGACTTTATAATACCCAGTACTTTAATATGTTAACTGAAGTCACAGCAACAGCTCAGCTGCCAGACAAAGCTTTGTAAGCTGCTGGAAGCTTATTAAATTTTATTTTAAGACAAAGCTCAAAGCTTGACTTGGCATCAGTTTAATCAGCATATCATTGCTAAGCTTACAGTGGCTGCAATAAAAATTGTGCCACGCACATAATTTATATGACAAGCAGACGTGCGTGTTGTGGCATAGAGGGTGGAGGGGGAGGTGGAGGTGGAGGGGGGAGCGACCAGTTATACAGCTAAAAAGTGAATTGCCGGCATTTGGCGAGAATTTCTAAAATAAATGAATGACAGTAGTCTTATTGTTGTCCCACTGTTTGAGTGTGTGTGTGGGTGTATGTGTGTGTGTGTGTGGCACAGACATTGCGCTACCCGCTGTGTGATATGCCAGGCAATTTCAATGTTCCCTTCGCTGTTGTGATGTACAGCGAATTTTCATTGTTGCCAACATGAAAATATCCTTAGGCCAATGCATTTGATTGTGCCGTCCGACATTGTAAGAGCCCCACACACACACTTGTAGCTGCAGGTATTGTATGTGTGTGTGTCTGTGTGTGTGTCTGTCTTGACTTCCTGGGGAATTGTTGCCTGTAGCTCGAATGGCGCTCGTGTTGCCTTCATTTACATGTGGCTGGGCCGTAACACGGTTATTGCATTAAGCAAAAGTTGTAGCCTAGATTTGTATGCCCGTCTGGTCGAGGCCCGAACCCCCTTTACCCACTGCTCCACCCCTGTGCCTGCTCCCCGCACACGCATCGTTATTGTTTGGCATTGTCTACGTTTACATCTTCGTCTGCGCTTTTGGCCTCTGTTCCGCCCTCATCTTCAACTTCGTCTCTTTGTTTAAACATTCAACATTCATTATTACCCCCTCTTACACCCCTTGTCCCACTCCTACCCAACTCTACGCCGCCCTTGGCTACTGCATATTTAATAAAGTTTCAGTTAATTTTCGTCACTCGCATTATTTTGTGGCACATGCGTGTTAACAATTTATGCTGCCCTTAATTCATCTTTTTTTTCCATTTTTATTTTATTTTTGGCTCAGCCCTAAATATTTATGAGACAGTTGAACTTTGCCAAATTGATGCCTGACTGCCAGCAATTTTGAGGCATAAACTTAAGGCCTAAACTTTAAGAGCAGCTTAAAATGAAATGCAGTCAAATAAGTAGTCGATAATTTACATATAATATATAATAATTAATTAGTGTTTGTGTAAAGCTTAAAAGCTGACTGCCAGCAATTTTGAGGCATAAACTTAAGGCCTAAACTTTAAGAGCAGCTTAAAATGAAATGCAGTCAAATAAGTAGTCGATAATTTACATATAATATATAATAATTAATTAGTGTTTGTGTAAAGCTTAAAAGCTTAAATTAAGTTATACTTAATTGATGTATATTAATTAAATTATAATTTTAGTTTCCACTTCTATATTAAACCTGTGCTAAGCTTAGTTGAAACGACTCATAATTTATATTAAATTAATAAGTATTTATTTTAGCTTTCTATTAAATTTAATGCTTATTTAAATGCGCTCTGCCTTTCATAAAAATTAAACAATTTTTTACCTGTATTAACTTTAAGTATAAAACATATTAAAACCAATTGAAACATAAGCATTACTACTCTATAGCCTATATAATGATATATAATAAAATGCTGCAAGCTGTTTGCTGCATTACGTGGCAAACACGACACGCAACACGCAACATGCAACAGTGACTTTAATAATAATTCGTCCGTGCGTATAATTTGCAGTTGGACGCATAATTCGACATCAAAAAGAATTAAACCAAATACAGAAATATATGTGTAATTAAATGCGACAATATGTCGAGCGCACAAGCGGTGGAGCGAGGTCTGCTAGTGGGTGTGGCACGCCCACGCAGAGCAGACATTCTGTAGATAAGCCCAAAATAAAAGATATAACGATCAGTTTCAAACACGAGAACAAACAAAAAACGGTTTTACGAGGTCAAGACCGAATTATCAGTTGGCCGTGGCTCATAAAAATTATACAGCCAAGACGAGGGTCAAAGTAATTAGATAAAATGGCTAGAAATGGGTAATTAAAAATCCATAAAGTATTTAGAGCTCTTTCAAGATCAGTATTTCCACAACAATTCAATCAGAACACGATAAATAACTTAATTCCATCTACAAATTATTAGAAATTTTAATTAAATAAACAGTTTTGTTGCGAAAAAAGTATTCTGACTTAATTTCATCTATAATTTGTTAGAAATTTTAATTTAATAAACAGCAACACTTTAGATTGATTGGTTTGTCAGTCAAACTAAAAACTTGAGTTGATTGAAGTTTAAGTTTGTACAAAGCATTAAATTTCATTCAATTAATAAACGAAATTTCAAAGCTTTGAATTTTGCTATGCAAACACTTTTCACTTTAATTACTCGGCCTTTTAAATAATTTTGCAGGCTGTTGATACGATTTTTGAATAGAATTAAAAGCTGACAAAGTCATTGACGTTGACATAAACAAGTAAACTGTGACTTGTTGTTGTTGTTGCTGTTGTTGTTGCTGTTGTTGTTGCAGGCAACACAAAATCCCATTGAACACTTTGCAATGAAACGTGCTCTTTGGGGCAAACGTGTGGCGCAACAACAAAATGCGGAAAATCGTAGCAGAGAGGAAAAAAAAAAATGGAAAACAATGTCAAACACATCAAAGTTGAACTGGAGGAGATTTCCATGCACTGAATCCAATGGGAAATGGCAGGCAAATCAACTGAAAAATCTCAAAACCAAAAAAAGAAAAATACACCAAAAAATAAAATAGAAAGAAAATCAAGCGAACAAAATGTCAGAGTTCACGCGCAGATGAAGGGAGAGGGGAGGGAGAGGAGGGAGTGGGGCAGAAGTAGCGGGTGTGGTGAAGTGGGTGAAGTGCCTGCATTGCCAAAAGTAAAAGCAAAATGGTGGCAAAGCAAACGACGACAAAAGGGGCGAAAAAAAAAGGAAACTGCAGTTTTGGCAAAAATGGAAAACGATGTCAAATGCAAATTGACAGCTTTCAATATCAATTCCAAAACAATCGCAGTGCACACGCGAGGGAAATGAAATGGCAGCCAGCGAAAAGAAAAATCAATTTTAACTGTCATGTGCATAAAAAAAAGAAAAATGAAAAGCAAAAGCATGAGGAAAACTGTAACAACAATGAGCGCGAAAAAATGAAATCATGTAAGAAAAATAAAAATGGGCAAACAAAATTTACAGAAATGGCTAAAATGCAAGTTGCTTGTTACTGTTACCTGTCACTCACCTTGAGCCTTATGCAAATACAATCAAATCAGTTGACAGGTTAAATTAATTAAGCCCGATTTATGCGGCTATGTTAGCCTTAAAGTTCAAGTCTGTTAAATGGCAGACAGTTCTGGCCATTACTAGACAGTTGCCAGTTGCCAGTTACCATTTGCCAGTGGCTATTGGCCAAGAGAATGCTTTTGATGTGGTCTTCATCTTGGCCAGATGCTTTGCCAACCACAAGCTGTTTCTCTTCGTCTGTGTGTGTCCGTGTGTGTGTGTGGTTGAGTACATTTTGCAAATTACACTTGCGGTGCCTTAGAGATTTGCATTTACTTGTATGTGTGTTTAGCTTAGCTTCATCGCTGTTTGTTAATGACATAAGTATTTAATCTAGAGAATGTGGAATTTGCATAAATTAACTTTACCAGCTAATGGCAAAATACTTGCAATTCCCATACCCATTCCCATTCCCAATTCGAGCCAGTTATCTCACAATTAACATGACTTTGCCACAAGAAGTGCAAAGTCAAAACCGGGCAGGAAATCGCATTATCTAAATCAACTGAGACCCGGACGCAAAGTCTGAGCAAACATATCAAACAAGCAACAAAGTAGCTACAAATATATGTTTATATATACAGATATGTATGTCTATAGCTTACTTTATGTAGTACATAGGCAATGGCCGATAACAAGCGACTCGCTTTGCAATTGCAACTATGGCAAGAAAATTATAAAAACGACAGAAGCGAGCGGGGAGTGATTGGATTGAGAGGTGGCAGAGGAAAAGGGAGGAAACTCAGCGAATAAATTTCAATGCCCTCATCCGCAATTTTTCTTATCGGAAAATTTCATGTAAGACCGAACGTAACGCAGGCCAAGACCCTCAACAATGGCCAAATGGCAACGTTATGACAAGTGGCAAAAACAGAAATTATAATGAACGACTTGAAGATGTGCTGTAATTCAATTTTAAAGAGTTTAGTAATTAAAATTTGAACTAAAATACAAAGGGAACTAACGAGGCTTTCCTGCTTTCATACTGCTTAGCTGAGCATACCCCAAGTGCACTCAAAGCCAGGGTATTTAAATTATGAGCGCACAAAAGAGCAGAAAACGAAGCAGCGAAGCGCGTATTGATTTTTGCCAACTTGCGCCCATAACTCCACCCAAAAGGGAGTGTGGAGTGCTAAAGGGGAGTAGAGGGCAGAGAGTGAAAGGCAGTGAGGGCAGTACAGTAGCCACCCCCTGTGGCAAACGGCAAGCATTCAGCCGTGGATTTGTAATTACGGGATTAGTCCTTCAATGGCAATGCGATTGGCAGTTTTTATGATTTGCAACTTCAATTTGTGCTGCACAGACGGATATCCCCATCTTCCTATTTTCCACTTTGCTAGTACACGTGACTCGCTATGAGACTTGTCTAATTTGCAATTAAATATGTTTGCAGTGGGAGGGTGGGGGAAGGGAGTGGTGTGGGGAACGCTCTTTGATAACAACAAATAAATTAAAGGCAACCACAAGAAAAATGATGAGTTGCCATCAATTTGTTAGCAAATCTGTTAAACAAATCATCAAACGCTTCGAATCACACAACGATTCAAATGAAGTGGCCAACACGCACATTTCCACCAGAGGAAATTCGGAAGAAGAAGAAGAAATCCGCACGCTCAGAAATAAGTAAATATACTTAACAAAATAACAAAAAAAAAAAAAAAAGCTAAATAAAAGATAGAAGTAAATAAATAAAAACAGCGCCGCTTTCCGTTCGAGTGCCTTGCGGGCTCCAGAGACGCAGCCGTCGAGCCATGACGAGTGTGGGCGTAGGGGGGCAGGCGAGGAGGAGGTGGAGTCAGAGGCGGCGCTGCTCAAGTGGTGGTGTCTAGAGGGAAGGGGGCGTGGCGCTGCCACTGACGACTTCCGCTTAACGCGACTGCATACAACAAAATTTGTATCAAAAATCAAAAATCTTTTACATTAACAAATTGTGGTGCGTGTCTCATTTGTGCTGCTTCTTCTTCTTCTCCTTCTCCACCGTCTGCTTCTTCTTCTTCTTCTTGTTTTTATTGTTGTGTTGAAAGAAGACTTCTTGTTATTCTTATAATTGTGCATATGACCCTGTTTAATACAGTTCGCTGCACAATTATGCGTTCGTCTTTTTTTTTTTCTTTTGTTTTTCTTTTTATTTATTTATTTTTTTTTTGTGCCTTTGTCTTGGCCTTGTGACTTCTGAGCCATATTTGAGTTATGAGACTGCTGTGCTTTACCAAAAATAGCTCTGCCACAATTTGTGAATGAATTGTGTACTTGATTTATGAGCACACACATTTTAAATAAATGTAACTTCAATTTTGGGTTGCCTAGAAATAAAAAACATATTTAATTTAACTACCAAATAGTTAAGCTGCTTATTAGCGTATTGTGTAAAAACAGCTTTGTTTGTAGGTCTAAAAACAATTTGTTAATTGACGGCTTTAAATTGCGTTGGCAAAATTGACAGTTGAATTTAGGAGCATCAAATGACAATTGATGGTTAAATAAACGACAATTAATTGGCATTGATGGAGCAGTTTAGAGCAAAAGGAAGAGGGAGTTGGAAAGGGAGAGGGGAGGGGTCTGTAAGTTTATGTATGCCGGCAATTTGGCAAATTACTTTGCGGACTATAAATCAAAGCATCAAAGTTGGCCCACAAGCGAATAACTAAGGAAGTAAGTAAGTAAGTAACTAAGTGAGTGAGTGAGTAACTAAGAAGAGCAATTCGTCTATTGGAATGGAATACTTGGCGTGCTCCCTGGACAGCTGTCAAACTGTTGAGGCAGAAACTTACGACACCTCATTAGATATGCGGCACAGAAGTTGCTGCCACAAAAGATCCACGGCCAGGTGCTTAGTGGTGACTGTCTTTTCAATTTTGGCCAACTCAGCTCGAATATTGTTTGGCTCATTTTTATATACGTTTATTTTCCACTCTCCACACCCCCCTCTCCCTCTCCTTGCTCTCTTTTTAATCTCGTAAGTGTATGTGTCAACTTTTCTCACTTTGTTTGTATTTTTTTGCTCTTCTTTTTTTGGTTGTTTGTTTGTTTGGTTTACGCACACCCCAGAGAGTCAATGTCGAGTCAATAAAGCAAGGAAATTGCCAACAAAAGACCCACAGACAACCAACAATAACAACAATAACAGCTGGGAGCAAACCCAAGCTCATTTGTGCTGTTTTTCCTCATGATATTCTATTATTCATTCCAATTTGTGTGTGAGACTTTACTCTCTCTCTCTCTCTCTCTGTCTCTGTTTGGTGTTTGTATAAAAGTAAATCCTTCAAAGGTATATTTTTCATCACAGTTAAACCTCCTGCTGTCCCAGTCCGCGCCCCTCTCTCACAAAGGTCAGTGAAAGTTTTTCCTGGCCGAGCTTTTCCTCGTTTATTAGATTGTCCTGCGGCCCGAGCACATCAAAAACTTGCCAACGGCTGTTTTTGACAAGCAACGCCGCCCCGCCCTCAACTTTACGCCCCTACCTTACACTACCCAACTACCATAATCCCCCCTCCTGCCCATTACGCCTCCTTTCACAATGTGAAGTGCCATCGTGGGCGTGTCATAAACATGACAAAGTTCGCTTTTTTCTTCATACTACTCTCGATGGTGTTCATTATGATAAAGTTGCTTTTTGGCCAAAACTTATAGCTAACAAATTGTAGAGTGAGAGAGGAGGAGATGAAGGGAGAGAGAGTGAGAGAGTTAAACGCCTGCTGATGCTGATATCGATGCCGTTTTTGATGATAATGATGTTTATTATAATGAAGCAGCTCTGCAGTTTATCAAATTTGTATTGATTCTGAAAGTTGTATTTTCTCACAACATAGTTATAGAGTTACATTGTGTTCATTAAGGAATTATGTAATTAGTACTGCAGTGAGTTATAATTAATATAAAAAAAAACTGTTTGTAGAATCAAAAGTTTTGCAAAGTAGTCAATTGATAAATAAAATGAACGTTACCTAGTAACAACTTATTTCAGAAGCACTTGACTTAATAGCGTCAGCACTGCTACTGTTTACTTTAAATAATTAAATTTAATGCCATCATTTAAAGTGTACACAATAGAGGCAAATAAAATCACAATTAAGACCTTTTGCTTAATTACACTTAATGAAATCAATTAATGCATAACATAAGTAAATGTTTGCCGATAATTTAACTTGATGGCTTAACATATTGTTAATTATGGCATCGATTATTACGTCGATTACTCAAACAAACGAACTGAACAAGTTTTGTGCAAAATCAGTGAAGAATTGAAGGCAAATTGCAATTTGGCCGCATTTTGGAGGGAAATGTAAGCCATGTTTGCCGTGCTCGGTATTGTCGCTAATTGAAATGCAAATATTGATGAGTGTTAAGCAAACGCCAAGCGCTAATTTGCACAATTTTCGTTTTGTCGCGCTCCGCATAATGCGCCGCAAAGTATGCCATAAAATGCAGTGCAGCCAGCTGGTGCAGCAGCTAAATTGAGAGTCAAGTCGATGCCTCTATCTGCCTCCTTCTCGCTCTCGCACTCGCACTCACACGCCCACGCACACACACAGTCTTTGCCACGCCCAAGTGTCGTCAGCTGACAGACAAATTGCAGACGAGGCTGGTTGAATGGCAGACTGCCTCACTGGCTAACTGCAAAACTGGCAAACTGGCAAACTGGTAGACTGTTAAAATGGCAGAATGGTAAAATGGCGGTTAAATGCTTCCACAGCAGACTCAGCAGAATTTCAAATTTATTCAAATCAACTCGTTGAGCGAAAGGGGCAATTGCCTCAGTGGGCGTGGCAGTCACTGTAAGTGTGTGTGTGTGTGTGTGTGTGTGTGTGTGTGTGTATGCAATGAGCAACTGAATGAATGATTCAATTAGGCATCAAATATTTACAGCAGACGTTTAAATATTGCGACAGACTCGATACGTCTTGCTTGGTTTTGGTCTTTTAACTTTCGCCTGGACTCGTTTTGAATGCCATTAAATCTACAGCTGAGATCGGCTAAGGGATTGTGCATAAGAAACTTTGGAATAGTATAATCAAATAGACACAAAATTTAAACTAAAGGAACAACTAGCAAAGAAGTCAATGACAAGTAAAAGACATTTTATTTGTAAGCCAATAAATGTCTACCAAAAACAACTAAAAGTGCTTAAATGCGTATAAGTAGCTAACTAAGGCAGCTTTTAATATTATAAATAGATTTAAATGTTGCCATACTTACAAATATTTTATTGGAAAACCAAGTCAACTAATAAAAATGCATAAATTCAAAATCTAAAAACTTTATTAAAACAAACAAAAGTACTGCAGCTTAGTAATAGTATAAACGAATATTGTAACTGCATAAACTATGAATGTATTAAAAGGAAAAAGGAAAAAAGGACAATGGCTGCATTCAAATAGCTAGACAGAGCTAGACTGCAGCAAATGTAGCGCAAGTTCAATATAAATATATATATAAATAAATAACTTTGGCATTGTTTCGCTAACATTGGAAATTCAAATCTAAATCCGTGTCCCAAGCTCTCAGTGTGCAATAGTTGCCAATAGTTTTAGCTTCAGATTTATGAGTTTTGTGCCCGTACTCACTACTCACTTCTCCCAGCCCCTACAACCTCAAATAGTTTTGATGCAGCTGAGTGTGTGTGTGTGCGACTGTGTCTGTGTTTGTGCACAATTTCAATAGTTTGATTACAAAAGTTTTTCAATTGAATATTTCTGCATTTTTACGTGTAGACTCACAGTTTCCTAGGGCTTCAGGTATTTCTGTAATTTCTTTCTCTTCGACTTATTGTCATCATTTATGCAGCTGGAAATGCGAAAGTAGATCAAATTAAATGCCTTAAGATTGAAAAGCACATAATATAATAGAGACTCATTTTATTTATAAATTTTCTTGCCGCTTGTTGCAGTTGCAAATTTGTTGTCGCAAGTTGCACACTCGAAAAATATTTTCATAATTTTTATCACGATTGTAATTCTCGCCCAAAAGTTTTGCATTCGAAAAGTTTTGTATTTGGGCAACTTTGCTGGCGTGTTGATGAGGGGGGTAGGAGGTGTATGGGGGTAAGCACTGGCGGTGAAGGGGATGTGGCGTAAAAACTTTTCGTGCTGACAATGAGCTCACAACAGATTTCAGAGTTAATTTCCAGTTTTCGGGCACAACTTTTGCACGACAATAACAATAACAATTTCAAGTACGAATACCCATTGCACGCACTGTTAATAAGCCTAATTATTTTGCAGTGAAACGACTGATAAATGATATAACAGCCTGCTCTTAAGTGTTGCGCCAAAACAGCCTTTACTAATTGGCGCACTGTGAGTTTGTTTGGACCATTGAAGTGCGAGCATCTTGAGATATTTAGCAGTTTATTATAAATGTAAAGCACTTTGATATTGTTACTGCTCTTGTTGTTGTTGTTGTTTGCCTTAAATGTGCTTAATACTGATGGTTTTGCTGGGTGCTCGTGGTTTCTCCGGGTTGCCTTATCAATGTCAAGCTGAAATGGATCTTGTTGACAGTCAAACAATGCCATTAATCAAGCTGTCTCAAGGTGCACAGCTCTTGCTCCCAGGACACGGCGCCATTTGCTTTCTTTTAGCAGGAAAAGAAAACTAGAACACTTCAAGATACCCTTTAAACATTTACACATAAGCAAAAAGGACTCCTACAATCCTCCTTTTATTGGAGTTAGTTTTGAAGCCAGAGCACTGCACATATACCTTACCTTTGCCAATTTACAGGGCATGGAATAGCGTTAGATTCTCAAGTCAAACTGTGCACATGTCACACACACACTCACACACACATTTCGTCCAGGGTTACCACATTTCTCTTACCACCGTACGCTTGTAGCGACAGGGCGACAGTTTTTGCCAGGGCCGAAAAACAAAAAAACAGAAAAAAGAAACCGCCAAGAGCAAAACAAGGCGCTCTTCCATGTGCTGACAGCGATAAATTCTAATGCTGGGTTGCCATGGGCCACGCCTACCACAGAGGCAGCATGTGTGGGCGTAACTGAGAGGGGGAGGGGAAATGGAAATGGGAAAAGAAAAAGAGAAGTCGAAACAGCAGGCAACTGACCAAAAGACCGAACCATGAAAAATGCCCTCTTCCGGTTCAGAAAGAAATGTGAATGTGAATGTGAATAGAAGAAAGGAATAAAAGAATAAAGCAAGAAAGGAAGTTAACTGGCATTTGGGTTTGTTTGCTGAGGAAATATTTTTAGCACGTGTTTGTTGGCTTCGTTTTTTGGTCAATCTCGATACCTACGTCGCTCCTCACTCCCCATTCGCACCCACCACCTTCGCTGTAACGGTAAAGCCGGCCACATTTGTCACTTTAAATGCAATTTGACTTGTGCCCAATGCGCATAAGTTTTCCTGCTTCCAGCAATTTGTCGTGTCCTGTTTTTGGTGACTGCGAACAAAAAAGGCACAAAGCGAAGGGACCAGGCAAAAACTGTAGCATACATTTGGGAGCGCTCGAAGAAAATCAATTTTAAAACGCTGCCGAGTCGCAACTTGAGAGACTGAAGGACTGAGCAACTGAAACACTGATAGAGGGACAGGAAATGCGAGCAGATTCCTCGTATTTATTGACTGCCGCAGTGGCAATTGTTGTGTGTGACACCTCAATTCAATCTGCATACGAAATCAATGGCCAATTATTTTTTCGACTGCTTTATGCGAACTTCTAACAGATGTGAATATGTAAAACATTTAGATTCGCCGATTGCATTGAAGTGTTAAAACGAAAAACCAAAAAAAATTCCAAATTTGCATCAATTATGTACGTCAGAGTTGGCACATAAAATCTGTAATGTGCAGCATTGATGGCTTCATTAGTCTGAAGTTCAGTTAACATTGCTCTTGCTTTGGCGTCCAATGAGCCGGAAATGTCTTCATTATGATTGCATATGGCACAGGCGGTAAAGCGAACCGAGGCGCGCAACGGAAGCGGAAGCAAACCGAAATTCGTTGTTTGTTGTTGCCGTTGTTGTTTCTCCTCAGCACCCTCCCAAACACACACACAAATACAAACACATGAAAGTTCATCCTTGTTGTGCTGCTGCTGCTGTTGTGCGTACGAGCGTGGTAATTTGCTCACACACATATACACAATCTCAGGCATTCCACTGTTACATTGCCCTCTTTCTCACACTCACAACGCCACAAGGCCATCATGCCACAGTGCGTATGAGTGATGGTTGAATTCATATCAACTGACAGTTTATTTACACAAACGCCATCATTACCAACGCCTGTACTAAAGTCCGACCCTGAGGCCAAATCACACATCCACACCCTACACACACACCCACACCCACACACACACACACACACACACACACATAAATTATCGCATGCGAGCGTGTGATATGAAAAATTGACTGTGATTTATGCAATTATGTTAACAAAATATTTACTTGGCCACAAAACTGATTGGCTAAGACACTTGCCACAGCTTGTAAACGTTACGGTTGCTTTCCCTAAATGCCATCATATTAAAAATACATTAGCTTCGGTCTATATTTAGTGATTAATTAATGACCACTATCAGATTTCTCTAATATAATCTGATGGCAAACGGAATAGTTATGGCATTTAAAGGTTTCATTCTTTTTGTGTAGCTTGAATGACTTGAAAACTTTCGTTGAGCTGCTATAGAAATTGCATTTAAACGCACAAATATAAAATAAATTATAATTTTATTACAAAACGGATGCGAAAAACTTTTGCCATTTCCTAAGCGCTGAAAAAGTAACAAGTTTTTCGGGCTTTTTGTTATACGCAGGGTTCTGGTCATGGTCCAGGCAGCGACTGAACTGGTTGGGGTGCTGACTAAAGCTCATTACCTTATTGCGTTTGGGGGTGCCACGCCCCCTGGAGTGAGCAACGCCTATGCTGAATTGGGCAGCCGTTGGCTGCTTGTTTGTGCCGCAAATGAACGGAAATGGTGAAACTTTTAATTGAAACCATAAATTTTCGCGTGGTTTTCTCTCTGTGCCAACGGAATTTGTCGTGTGGCGTTGCCTACTTAACAGCCATAACTCCCCCTACTACTACCCACCTTGTCACGCCCAACTCCGCTTTTTACGGCATTCTTTTGCAACAGAGCAGAGTGCAATTAGTGCCGGGCATGGATTGCACTTTTGACCAACAGGCCAACAAGTTAAGCAGGTAACTTGCTAAACTTTGACATAATGTAGCACTCCCGTGCACTACCCTCCCTACCCAAGACCACTCCAGCTACAATAGTTAAAGCTCTGAAGTGTTGGCACTCAAACTCATTTAGAGCTTTGGGTATTTATGTCAAGTAACTGGCACTGCAAGCGCGCCGACGGAAATGACGAATGATTAAAATGGGCGTGCCATAATTTCCGCTCGACAGATGTGTGGCAGCAGGAAATTGTCGACAGACGACAGCAGAAACCGTTTACGACAAACATTGCATATAATACTAACATACAATATGGCCATTTTCCCAACATCGCCACTTCACACTTGAGCTGTGAGTTGAGAGTTGTGAGCTGTGAGCTGTGCGCTCTGCAGCCGAAAGTGCTGTGAACTGAGTTCCCTTTTTTTCTTGTGACACTTAATTGAAATCACAGCTGGCTGGCAAACGTTTTGTTGCAGTGTATTCCACTCAGTTAACATCTCAGATTTCCCAATAACTCGCATCATACCCATCACAACACATCATCAGTTTCCATTGCCATTACGCGCTCAAAAGGCTCGATTGAAAATTCAATTTCCTGCATTTAAATGGCTTTGCAGCAAATATTCATAACTGCTTCAAACCACTTGCAACTGGCCATGCTTATTGGTTATTGTATCAATGAAGCCCCAAAAAAAGGCAGCGCCAATAAACACAAAATTGAAATGGCCTGTAAGCGAATCCAAACAAATTTATGCTACTGCCAATAAATTTTCATTAACTAGCAAATTCGTTCAAAGTGCCAGCGATTTAATTTATTGGGATAAACGAATCGGGCTAATTGATTTGAGCTTAAGTTGGGTGTAGCCAAACAAATAAATCAATTTCTAAATTAAATTTGCTTTCACTTTTATTGGTTATGTCAAATTTTAATATTTATTGCATTAGCAGCAACCAACAAATATTGGTTAAGTAGTAAAAGAGTATAGCAAGGAACAAGACACTTTTATACAGCAAGCGCAAAAGTATGCAATGGTTTTAAAGCTCTGCACCACTTTGTGATTTAATGTGCAGCCACAAAGTATGCAACAAATTTTGTTTGCTCCACATTGCAGCACGCAACTCTCACTCATTTCACTTGAAGTGGAAAAAAGAGAGAAATGAAATGAATATTTGCTATACAACAATTTGGGTCTTGCTAATATTTCAAATGTAAAAGCCTCTTCCAATTTGTGTGCTACTTTTGCTATTGATTTTATTTGGCATAAATGGGACGTGGAGTGCTCATTTTTATGCTGCTCTGGCTGCCGGAGATTCCGTTTTGGTTACGTTTTCCTTTTATATGATATGTATTTGGTTATTTTTCTCTCTTTTTTTATATTTTTTTGTGTGCTTGCCACAGCAGCCAGTGGCAATATTTTCAATTTGCTAAATGGCGCTGTCAGCCAACTGAAATGCCACATATACAATATATAACATAGTATTAGTATGTGGTAGTAAGTATATATTTGTGGCATATACAAGATACGATATGCTACTATATGCGATATGCGATATGTGTGCCATGTGGAAGAAACCACAGCAGGCATTTTAATAATTCTAATGCGAGTTTTTGAGTTATGAATGTGCCCGGTGTTCGGTTTCTGTGTTTCTCCTTTCTTTTTCTGTTTTCTGTGTTTTTGTGGGTTCAGGTTGTCGGTTTCTGTGGGTTTTTTTTTTGACATGAAATACGTGCCACTGACTGGACTCGATTCCGACAGAACTGTTCTATTGATAATCGATATTTTTCTCACAGCATTCGATACGGCTTTCATTAGCCAATGCCAAAAGGAAGTCGACTTTCACGCGTCCAAAATCAAATGATTTATGGCGGACAATGACTATGACAACAATAATAACAACAACAGGAACAAGAGGGACAGCAACAACACGGTTTCTGCACTTGACGGCAATCGAGTGTGCGCTCGTTTACTTCCGGCGGAAGCAGACGCCGAACATGGCGGCGCCGAAAATAAATGAATATAAAACCGCAATGGGATCGGAGCAACATGCAAGACCATTATTATCATCATTATCGTGCACATAATGAGCTTCACTTGGCGTCGCTAATGGCGCGAAAAATAGACAACTTTCTGGGTAAGTTGCAGACACACATGCGAGGGTCGTACCAAGACATTGCGATCATTAATTATAAAATGAGTAAAGAAACCAATGGCCAACTTTATGAGCAACTCTCGCAACAAATGAGAGCCCAAAAACTAAAGACGCAGCCATTTTGTTTATTCCATGTTTGAGTGCTCGATGATTTAGTGCGGTAAACGCTTAAAATTTAATGCGCATAATTTATACATTATTACCAACACTTCATTTTAGGCTTTGACTTGAACACACACACAAATACAGCCACAAACACACACACACACACACACACACTGGGACACGCAACTCGAAGATTTTTGGCAATAAATTCGCTTTGAAAACGACAAGAAAAGGCTACGAAAAGAAAGAAAGTGGGAAACGCAAAGGGAAATGAAGAGCTGAAGATGAAGATGAAACGAGGAGAGCGGGTGAGGGTGAAACTTTTTTGTTGCTTAAGTAAACTTGAAAAGTTTTCGAGACATAAAAGTTTCTTGTGAAAGTCACACGAAAGTTGAATGCAATAAATCTGAACGCTGCTGCAGCCCAAAAAGTGCAATGCGTTTCCACTTCAGGCCAAATCCGTTAAACCCGTTACCCAAAAAAAAAAAAACACAGAAATAACGAAAACTAACACACACTCACAGAAAACTTTCAACACGCTTTCATGGCTGATAAATGGCCAGTTGAATCAGAAAATACAAGCAAAGATTCGTGATTCCCTCTAAACTACATAAGCTCCATCTCAAGATGCGTCCCGCACACACATTACACTCGCACAACAACAACTACAACTTGAGCTACCACCGCATTGCGGTGCTCTTGACCAACTAGACTGCCACTTGAAATTCAAATCCAATTGCGAAAATGAATATGATTTAATATTCAGCTATACAATACACATGCTTAAACTAAAAAATAAGCAGGACATTTCAAGTAGCTGCTTGGCTTAAACTGCGCTAATTGAAGGACAGCCTGTGGCAGTTAACAGGGTCAAGTGCCGCAGGTGATTTAGAGAAAAACTAGAGAAGTGAAAGAGAGAAAAGGATTAGGAAGGCAAGTCCACGAAGGTAGTGACTAGTTTCTACCCGTAACTCAGAAGTATATGCAATAGCAATTAATATTTGGAATGCATATTTTTTAAACAAATCGTTTAGTTTTCTATTTCTGAATTCAATTCATTAAATTAACTAAAGTAATTCAATTAAAAATGAAATAAAAGCTTTTGCATTTACTTATTTAACATTTTCTAAAAGTAAACAAAACACAGCTGGTTGAAAGCGCTGTTTATTTTATTTCAGATAAGAACTTGTGTTATTCCAAGCTTCCCAGCGTTTGCGATAAACGTTGACTTACTGCGATAATAATAAAATTATGCTACTAACAGCCAATTTGAGCAATCATTTGCTCAAGTAAAGTGATGATGAAAGGGTTAAATTTGTCGCTCCTGCTGTTTTTCATAAATGTTTGCTACAGTGAAGCCATTTTGGACAATCAGAGTAAATAAATTAAATATATATATAATACTTAATTAAAAAACTTACATTCCAGATTCAGTTTCAGTGGGAATGAATCACTTGTTACTGCAAAAATGTGGCGTATTTTCATCTTATTATCTGGTTGAGGGATTTGAGGTACAACCAGGGGCAAGACCTTGGATGGCACTACTGAAATTTCGAAAAGCAGCTGGTGTGTTCATATTTAAATGTACGGGCACACTGATAACAGAACGTGAGTAATTTATTAAAAATAATTAAATATTTAACTAAAGCAATTCAATTTCAGGTTTTATTCTCACCGCTGCAACTTGTTTGGTATACGAAACCCCGTAAGTAAGTTTACACAGAGGGTATTAAAAGATAAACTAACAATAAGTGAAAGGGTTTCAGTGCGCTTAGCGGAACATCAGATATCCACAGAAAGTGACTGCCGATATGTCAGAGGTAGAATGGATTGCATAAAATACATGGAGTTTGATATCGAAAAGATCTTCATGCATGAAAAATATCAGAGTGAAAATAATGGAAATGATATAGCACTGATCAAACTGGCAAAAGCTGTGGAGTTTACACGTAAGTTAGCAGAAATTCAAATTAAATTGATCAACTGACTTTTTGCAGGCACTATGAAGCCCATTTGTCTGCCGTTGAGTGAAACACTACAGGATCAGCCCAACAATTTAGACTACTATTCCATAACAGGCTGGGGAATTCTGGAGAAACCACAGAGCTCAGATGTTTTGCAGGAAACTACTGCACTCGCCTTTAGCCTGGATTATTGTTTCGATTCCTACAACATGAACTTTTCCGATACACAACTGTGTGCGGGAAGTGACTCCCAAGACGCATGTAATGGGGATTTGGGTGGACCCTTGTCTCGTGTGAATATCTACTTGGGAAAGCAACGCATAGTTCAATTCGGCATTACAAGTCTAGGACTCAGAGATTGCATTAATGGACATCCGAGTGTCTTTACAAATGTCGGCAAATATATACCCTGGATAGCCAACATAATTGGCAGTCAGAAATAAACATTCAAAGTAGTTCAACCCCATTGAAACTGTCTTGGTAAAGGGTATGAGCAGTTTGAGTGCTTATTAAAAGTTTAGTTAGTTAAACTTCTTTTCGAACGGCACATGTTAATGCAAAGTCTGTTAAGTTTTTAACTTAAACTCAGGTAAAGGGAAAAGTTTAGAGCATTTGAAGTCAGTTGGTATAGATAACCCAGTTAGTTGGCATTAATTCTAATTTGGCTTATAGAAATGTCCTTGTGCCACATGCAAAATAAATAAAGGAAGCACAACAAAACGATGAGGAAGAGCGAAAGGTAGAGGGGCATAGAAACAGAGAGGGAAAGGCAGCAGAGACTGCAAGGTTGCACCACAAATGATGCAATTTAATGGGCCGCATTCCACATGGCCCAAAGTGCTCGCCGTGTGGCATTTTCCGCGATGGTTTCCTCCTCTTTTCCACTTTTTCTTTTTCATTATCAAGCCTGGTTGGGGCTGACGAGCGTAGCTTAATTGCAATGAAAGCGCAGTTTCCTCCTGGCAATTTGCAGTGTATATGAAATATGCAGCATTATGACCGCAGATCTGAGCTCGCCAGCCTTTTCAAGCTCTGCCCATTCTGGGCTCTTAATCACATGAACGACACAACGAGCACATAAACTCAATCTGTGCGATGCCAGGTGAGTGATTGCGATTGCAAAAGACGACCCAGGTGTGCCAGGCGCCCCAGGCACTGGCTCAGACTCAGTCCCTGTGCTGAATGGATTGCATCGCATTAAATAAAATGCAAAATAAAGAAAAAATAAAGTAAAACTGCTTGCATATATGAGTATTATTATTATTATTCTTATTTTTATTCATATTGATGCAATTTGCAAGGCACGGACTCAGACCCAGTCCAATTACAGTTTGCCACCCTTGAGTTGTGGGCAACTTTAAGCCTTGGCAACAAAGTGTTGCCTACTCTTCGGCGCTAAGCAGCTGCAGCAAGGACAACTTCCTTAGCCAATTAGCTGCATTTCAGTTACACAAGTTGCACAAAGTTGAACATGTTCACAAAACGAATTTATAGCCAAGTTAATGGCAAACTTGGCACCAGCAGCTAATTAATTCGTACTTTTATTTTCAAGCATTTACAAGACATTCATTCACTTTGCACTCGAAATTCAATTTAATTTGCACATTATTATGATGATTATTATTGCAAGGGACATTGGTGTTTAAGCAATTGTTTTTATCGCTTTTATAGTTACTGCTAGGGCTGTGGGTGTGGCTGTAGCTGTAGCTGTGGGGGGCATTGATAATATTTGTGGTACAAGTAGTTTTTGCAGTGCTTTAATTGGAAAAGTTTTTCAATTTTAATTAAAACATTTTACTTAATGCAAAATGCAGTCGAAATTACACACAATGTGCAGCATTCGCACCACAACAGCGACAACAACAACAGCGACAACATTTAAGGCAAAAGCCACAACGAAAGTTTTTCTGGGCCAGCAGCAGAAACTGCCAAAAACTAAAGTAAAACTCTCACGCTGTCCATCTCCCTTTCTCTCTCTCTCTCCTTCACTCTCTCACACCATCTCTGCTTGTTAGTAATATCAGAGATTTTAATAGTCGCTTCATTTTTGACTACAATTCATTTGCTAGTACATCACTCATACGCCCCTTGGCCGCCGCCTGATTCTGTGGCTTTTTGGCCTGGTCAGCAGCTAACAGCTTGGCCCAGTTTCAGCTTTGTGACCTCGCAATATTCGCTTCGGGCTTATACGATTTATACCAACAAGACAAATAGTTCCATGTAATTTGCTTGTATGTCAAACGAGTCGCATATGTCAAATGTCAAATGCTTTGCGGATTTTCATCTCTATTTTCTTTGGTTTTTCTCGCTTTACATTTTCGTTTGGAAACGCCTTCGACAGCGACAACTACTGGCGGCAGGCAAAGTTTTTTGCAACAATAAATTACTATTACAATGACAATTTTACCCACACAACACACAAACACACACACACACATACGGTCACAGTAAAGTGAACATTTTTTATGCTCTGGTTACATATCCGTTTCCGCTTCCGTTTTCCATTTTATTTGGTTTTGCTTGTTTTAGCTCTTGCTGACTGGCATTTGAGCTGCGCTAAGCATTTAAGTTCAAGTCAAATACGTGTATGTGCAAGATTTGCAGCAGATTACTTGATTAATGATCTGCCTGGGACAGTTAAAGTCACGCCCACACCCAGGCCCTCCTTCTCTCCCCACATGCAATCCACACTTTTTGCTGGGTTTGCCATAAATCAAAGCATATGGCTTGCATCTGTAGGGGTGTAGCTTGCAGTTCTTTTTTAGACTTTACAATGAATCAAAGAAGCTTTTGTAAATACGAGTAGTTAGCATAAACTAAGTCAAAGGGAATTTAATTAAATATAAAAGACTATAGACTTTAACTTTAATATTTTAAATATATTTTTCTACTTAATAAAATATTGCAGTTTTATTTCTACATTTAAAATCTAACTAAGTGCCCTGTAAATGATATTTTTGAAACTTAAAAAATATATTTAAATTCGTGCTTTATAACTCCCAGTTAAAATGAAGAGTTTTAAAGCAAAACATTTGATTCAGACAGACAATAACTTAAATCCAGCGACTTAGCCGTAGTCCAAGATGCCTTCAATGCAAAACAAAAACAAAGCTCGTCTGCCTGGAAGTCTGTCTGTCTTTCCGTCCAGCTGTCTGTCTGGACAGTCTGTTGGGCAAATGTCGAGGCAGCTGGTTGAATTAACACTTGAAGCCTCGACTTGGCCAACAGCTAAATGAGAGCAAATACGTTTGGGTCCAGACACAACGACTTGCGCTAGAATGAGCAAAGAAAATATTTTTCCTAGACCTACCCCTAGAACCCAGCCAGTTCCGGCCCCCTCTCGAACCTGCCACCGTCGACATCACCGCAGTCTTTGCTCTGTCAAAATGTCAAAGCTTAAAGTTGAGAAAACCTGTTTGGACTTTTTGGATTTACTTTGCGTTTTAATCAGTCAAAATGTAGCCACAGCAGCAGCCACAAGTAATTAAGTAGATGTGCCAGTACAGAAAGGAGTGGAATATCTGCTAATTAAATGGATTTGCTTTCGTTTTGTTTCTTCATTTAATTTATTAATTTAGCTGTTGGTTCTACGCTTAAGTTTCGGTTTCTGTTTCTGTTTCAGTTTCAATTTGATTTAGGACAAAGTCCAAAGCAACTTTTGCGTCAGCTTTTATTTACGCAAACCGAAACATATTAAAAATTTACGGCTCGTTTACTGCGATTTGTTCAATTAAGTCGATACGTTTCCTGTGCTCCCCGCTCCATATAATGCCCCCCTTTTTCGCATTCCCCTTGAAACTTTGCTGCCAACTTGCGTTGAGTTTGCTTCGACTCCTCCGACTCGAACTCCGACTTTGACTCCGATTCCCCCCGTAGCTCTGGGGTTTATGAAGAAGTGGGTGTGGTTTGGTACTGGTTTGGTTGCCCTCTACAGCTCGGTTGCCACTTTTAATTTTCTTCAAGTTTATTTGCCCGCTCTTGCCTGTGATTGCTACGTCCTTTTGGGCTCCAACATCCGCTTACATCCTTGACTTGCCTTCATTTGCCTTGCCTTAGCTTGGCTTGGCTTGGCTTCTTTTTTAATTTTTATTGAATTGGCTCTTGTTACTGCTTAGACTTTGAGTTGAAATTAAACGAGCGTGGTTTATGCTTGGAGCTACTCAAGTGCCACTGATTGTGAGCCCGAGTGAAATTTAATCAAGTTACCCCACTGTGCCAGCTCAAAAGGGTTGCACGTGCAACAGAGACGGCAATAAAGCCGCTTCGCTGCACATGGAACAAAGAAAGCAAGTCTCAAGTGCTTGGCCATTGTTTATGCCAGTCGAAAACTTTGCCAGGCACCTGCACCCCATCCCCTTGTCGTTCCCCTCTGCACCTACACCCTTCATATTGATGCATAAATGCTGTTTCCATGTTTGCAGTTGCCAATGCTGTCATTAATTAAAGAGATTCAAGTTGGACAACGTCTGTAAACTAATTGTGTGTGAAGTGCTTGCAAATTGGCTGACATTTGCAACAGTTGCATGTGGCATGGGGCGTGCTTCATGTGGCATGTGGCATGCAGCATGTCTTGCAGTCGCGCTGTCTTTAATGTCAATAGTGTTGGCTTAAAAGCTAATGGATGCTACGACCACGAAATTGCGCGTAACTTGGCATAATATTGACCAATATGGCAAATTGCCTATACGCCACGCTGCACAACAATCGACACAATGCAGTCAAGTGCACTCAGCAAGTCAGCAGCAGCAGCAGCAGTAACAGTAACATCATCATCATTCTGATCAACACAACAACGGGGCCATAACAAACAGCGAACTGACTCTTGCAACCACAACAACCGGACCGCAAATATGCAAACACAGACTGCAACGATGCAGTGAATTCGGCGATGCAGAGTTCGGCAACTCGTGATTCAACGCCGTGCCACTTGCCACATGCCACACGCCGCATGCCACGCCCATCCCTGCACTGACCACAAAACTGTAGCTAGGCACATCAATGTAATAATTGTAATAATGCGAATGCCGACACTTGCAAGCAGCAAACAGTGTGCACGTGTGTGAGCAGGGTGTGTGGACAACATAAACGCTTGATAGTCACTGCGTCTTAAGGTCGCTCAACCTCAAACTAAGCAAGACATCAGGCATGAGATAATGTTGTTCAGTTAATGATGATCATGATGATGAGCAGAATTGAAATTGGTTTGCAGCAGAGCAGGAGAAGGGAAAGTAAAAGGAAAAGAAGAAGTTAAAAGAGAAGAAGTAGAAATTGGAGCTGGAAGAAGCCCAAAACGAGGCAGATGATGCAGCTACTTGGGCGCAAACTTGAAATGAATTTGCATAAACTTTTAGCACGGACAAAGCAGCAACAAAAGCACAAGACTTTGGCTTAGTTGTGCCAACAACGAGGGTTGCTACACAACTAAGCCGTAAGTAGCATTACTAAAACTAGTTCTGTATCAGCTTCAACCGCCTTTAAGCTAACAGTTTGAGCTACCCTCGCTCATGGCTGACTTTTCGGCAACTGCCAAGCTGACTGAAGCTGCTTTTACTCTGCTCTGTCTTCGCAAATTGAAATATGCTCCGATTTTGCGCTGGAAAAACAAGGTGCTCAGGTGAATGACGCACAGGTGGAGCTAGAGGTAAAGGTAAGAGCCAGGCAAGGGCTAACATGTTCATGATTTTTGACAAGGGTTAGCACTGCGACTGCCTTGTCTGCTGATAGCCTCCTCACCCTTGTCTCGTTTCGTTTCGTCTCGTCTTCCTGTTAAAATGACTTTATTTGCAATATGGAAATATTTTTCATTATCCTGTCGCTGCTCCTGTCGCTGCTTTCTTGTCCTGGACTAGTGTTCCTGGTTCCTGGTTCATGGTTCCGTTGTTCTGGTCTCGTTCTGAGCTGCATATGTCAATCGATGTCACTCATCTGCTCAGTTCTCTCCCAGCCATGGCTTGTGGTATATTTTGAGCTTGTCTTGACATATTTTATGGCAATATTTTTGATGTACCACGTTAGACACACGCTTATGTCACTCTACGAGTGTGTGCATGGGTGTTCCTGTGTGTGTGTGTGTGAGTCATTCACTTACTTGTCAATTTTCTAAGACAACGTGAATGGATGGAACACTCAACCAGAAGAATCATTGTCCTTTGTCAGCACAGCAAATCTGCTTAAGTGTACAAAAAGTAATTATAGAAAATATATAGAAAACCGATTTCATGAACTCACCATTAAATATATGTAAATTTTATTTTATGTAGTAAAATAATATAACATTAAAAAGTAAATTTTCCAAATGATTTGTCAAGCATTAAACTGAAAATTTTATTAAAATAATACACATATTATTATAAAATATTATTTATATAACTTAATGAGTTTAATATAGGCTTTTAATTGACTCATTTCTTTATGTGAGCTATAACCCTTTTAAAAATAAAAAAAAAATTAATGAAAATGATAATTTTAGACAATTAGACAATACAGGTCGAACCTGGATAATTAAAACGAAGTTTAAGTTATGAATATTCTTTGTTTATTAAAGAATTAAGATTCCTGCCAGAATCTTAAAATCTCGTTTACGAAAGCCCAAAGCATTTTCTGGTACAGCCATTAAATTGACTTTTCAACTATTTGAAGTTTCTGATCGTTAACTAATTTGATTTCCCTGTGTAAGTTGATACCCTGCATGCACTATTAAAGTTTGGCTTAGATTTCTTTAGAACACAAACGTTTTCAGAGCTCACGCTATTCCTATTCCTATTCTTATTCGTATTTCTACTCCTATTCCTATTCCTATTCCTATTTCTACTCCTATTTCTACTCCTATTTCTACTCCTATTCCTATTCCTATTCCTATTTCTACTCCTATTCCTATTCCTATTCCTATTCTTATTCCTATTCCTATTCATATTCCTATTCCTACTCCTATTCCTATTCCTATCCTATTCCTATTTCTACTCCTATTCCTATTCCTATTTCTATTCCTATTCCTATTCCTATTCCTATTCCTATTCCTAATAATAATTTTAGTGCCATGGTCATGCTTTGAATGCTTCTCTTTTTCTACATATTTGCGTAATGCAAAGCATAAATATCTTCAACTCTGGCCAAAAACCACATATTGAGCTCACTCGACATGAGTGTTTGCCCAGTACAATGACGAGTCTATCTGCATTGCGTGAGTGCACAAATTGGATGCAGGGGCGGAGCAGAAGAATGGGGGTAGGGGTAGGGAATGTGCGTTTAAGCTGACGAATATGTGTCAAGTGGTGAATAAAGAGAGCGAAAGTTGTAGGGTTTGTGCAAACAATTTAGAGTAGCCTGATTGTGCATTTGTTCGCTGAGAATTGATTTATGAGCTCATGACTGTTTATTGAAATATTTCCATTTTTTTATAAAACAAACCAAACATAAACATGCACTGCATAAAAAGCGGAACAACTTTTTTAAATTGGAAGTTTAAACTAACCAAGATAAAGTAAAATACACTAGAAATTATTTTTAAAATGTAAACAACGTATTTAAATTTAAACGTTAAATGTTAATGAGTGAATTCTGTAATCAGAAATTTAGTATAATTTCCGTTAGGAAATAACATATAAAAGGAAATGAATCATAAACTAATTTTGCTACTTAACAAATTCTTCGTGCTCATACGAAGCTCGAAGCTTTTAAAATTTTCAGCTGTATTTTATCAAAATATTTTCAACAGTGTAATGAATTATATGCGTCTGATTATGTTATTTCGAATAATTGCTGATTTTCTGCAGAAAAGTGAAATTAAATTCCCCATGGCATTGGCAAACTCCTGTACAGGGTATATCGAGGGGTATGCAGGGGTAAAGCTTGCGTTTTTTTATGGCCACACTTTTTATGGCAATTGCCAGGCACGAACAACAATTACGCGCATTATCCTTTCGACTCCAGGCGAAGATTCGTATGAAGTCGGTGGGATGAGGGAGAAAAGGGAGAAGCAGCTCGAAGTTGGAGCCGGAATCTGGTGATAACACGGCATTTGCTTAAACAAGCATAAATGTGAGTTGCTAAAAAAAAAAGGAAAAAAGTTCTTGGCCATTTTAATTTGGCTAAGTAGCAACAGTGACACTGACAACGTAATAGAAAGAGCCAAGGACAGAGAAGAAAATAGAGTTGGAGATGGAGAATGGAGATGGATGAAGCTGAAGCAGCTGAAAGGTTACAAATGCGGATACGGATACCTTTGCTGAGAAGCAGTCAGTAAGAAAATATAAAAAAAAAAGGAGAACAAATACGCTAATTTAATTTTAACTTTGTTGGCAGCTGGACAACGCTCATCCCTACCCCCCTACCCCTGGTTAAACCCAAACTCCTGCGCCTGTACCGATGCCCTTGTCCTTGCCCTTGTTGCCGTGTCTGTTGCCTTATTCCCTTTTGTGTTTGATTCCGTTGTCAGCGTCTTTTGGCGCTTTATGCTTGTGGCACACTTTCCACATCGCATTAGCCAGCCCCCTAACCCTACCCTTGCACTTCCGCTGTCCCTTCCCCTACTCTGTCAATCACCAAATTACCCACTTTCCTACGTCTCTGCGCTGAACAAAAAACGAACTTAACTGAGGCGAAAGAGTAAAAGTAAAATATTTGCCCGGCCATTGCAAGTGAGCAGCGCTGATTGCGGCACTAAAACGAAACGAGTTCTTCTGCAGCGATAAGATTTCAACATCGCTTCTCTCCCCTTTCCCCCCTTTTCACCAGGCCCTTTACTCCACTCAGTTCTTATCCAGAAAGTCCCCCGCTCACATTCCTTGGCTAGTCCCAGCCTTAGTCCAGCTACCGATTTAATCACACTGAAGTTTGTCCATTTGCCGCTGGCCGTTTTATTTTTTTTCTTTATATGTATAATACCCGTACCGTAAAACGCATTCAGAGCATGCCCAACTTGTTTAACCATTTTTAACTAAAGCTTTTATGCTCATAGTTATAAGTTAGTTCGTCTTAGCTGTAAGTTTAAAGTTAAGAAGTGAGTTTTTGATTACTTTGCGGAGTATTTTCTAGTCGGATACGATTTTTCGTCACTTTCTGCGTACTCCAGTTAAGTCTATCTTATGGGCAAACTTTGTGAGTGGCTTTAAGGCAGTTGGCACCTACGCCCACAGTAAGTTACGAGTACAATCGACAGCAATTTGCCACGGCATCCACCCCAAGCAAAGGCAAGGCAGACATCATTGACCAAATTCGTATTCACAAAGCATCCGATAAGCATAACAGTTGTCGTCAACTGAACGACGCGTCTTGCCGCTGGCACACACCTTTGCCACAAGAAGCTGAAAGGAGTTGCAAGGGACGGATGCTGAAACCCTAGACTTAGCCCTCAGTCCTGGCAAAGTAATGGAGTTTGGGGGCAGCAACAAATCGTCGCCAGCTGCCAACGACAATAAAACGTTTTACAATGTAACTAAGGCGACGACATGCCGCATGCCGCATGCTGCATGCCACATGCCACTTCTGTGGGACGTGCCACCCGTTTCCTTCTTGGACTTCAAATTGAAAGTCTTTCCCATGTGGCAATAATGTGCTGCGAATTATCTGCAGCGAATGCAACATTGTTGATAATTGTTTATAGCTGCAACAACAGCTGTGCTACGAATCTGAAATCAATTCACAGAATTCATCAGTATTACTGATAGGTCAGACTATAAAGCATTGCTATTTATATATAGTGACGAATTATCTCTGTGCCTCTATCACTATCTTGACCACTTTTTCCAGAAAGACTTGGTCTATACAATTTATAAAACCAATTTATTATATATTGTTCATTCATTTCATTTATATTATTTTTTAAAAAATTTAGTTATATAATAATATAACCCTTATATCTTTTCTTGTAAATAGTCTGTCATTTTATTACTCTTTTCATCTTTTATGCAGTTGGTCACACCCAACGGGACATGACTGTGTACTTCTTCACTGCAGCTAGACTTAATATAGGTACACTTAACTTGTACCAATGTAATTTGTGTAACAATACTCAAAGCGTAATGGGTACAATAAATATTTTACTCTCAGCGCGAGTAACAAACAAAAAGCATTAATTGATAAGGCCTTCTTAATACACAAGCATCGCTTTAAAGCATATAGCAGCCCACTGTTTGCTCTCAGTACGATTTCGAGACTTCAATCGCAATGTTCAGAATTATTTTGTTAATCTCTGTGTTGAGCCTGGCATCGGCACTCGAACCATCAGTGCAATGTATTAAAATGTATTAAAATCTACTCATACAATTTTCATTAATATTTATTCTTTAAAAACTATGTTTAGCGGATTCAATTTGTACCAGAAGCGATGGAAGAACCGGATATTGTGTTAAATTAGCAAAATGTACGAGTATCGTGAATATGATCATGCGACGGCACAAAGGACTTCTTACACCCTTGGAACAAAATTATATTAGAAATTCAAATTGCCCTGATGACAAACCGGTATATTTAGTTAGTTTTTCAATTTAATGTTAACTAAAATTTGTTTATTACTTAGAGACACGTGTGCTGTGAAATGGAAGATAAAGTGTCCGAAGGAATCGAAAGATTATCCAACGAAAAATGTGGCTCATTTTTAATAAGCAAGGTGATCGGAGGACGTGAAGTTAAATTAATGACGAGACCCTGGATGGCTCTTCTTTACTTCAGAGGAACTTCTGACAGTGGAAATTTTTTATGTGGTGGTTCCCTTATTAGCAAACGTTAGTAAAATTAAAAATTCTTTTTATATTCTTTTTACATATAAACGAATTAATTCTTGTATTTTAGGCTATGTATTAACTGCAGCCCACTGCTTTAATAGGAAAACCTTGTAAGTATAATATAAAGCGGCAACATTTTTTGAGTGTGGCATTAAAGAACTCTTGTAAATTTAACATATATATATAGGGTTTTTGTGCGTTTGGGAGAGCATAACATAAGTTCAACTCAAGATTGCGACGTCATTAAAGGAAAATGGCAATGCGCTCCTCCAGTTCAGGATTTTGAATTTGAACGAATTCTCATACATGAACTCTACTCACCATATACTGGTCACAATGATATTGCTTTGATAAAACTCAACACCGACGTGGATACAACAATCGGTAAGTAACATTTAAATCTGTTGTACAATATTTTCAAATATTTTTATTCATCACAGCGAGTATAAAGCCCATTTGTCTGCCTGTAAACGATACCCTTCAACAAAATGCGGAAACGTTACAGAACTTTATAGTAACTGGCTGGGGTGAAACAGAAAAACTCTTTGGTTCAGTTGTTCCAATGGAAGTACAACTTAATAAAACGAGCTGTCCTTCAATATATGAAAACAGACATTTAACATCAAAGCAAATTTGCGCTGGTGGACTAGGTCGGGACTCCTGTCGTGGAGACTCTGGTGGCCCTTTGGCAAACGTGGCTTTATTTCATGGACGACAACGCTATGTACAATATGGAATTGTCAGTTTTGGATCACAGAACTGCGGAGATGGTACCCCTGGTGTCTACACCAAGGTCAGTAGCTATGTTCCTTGGATTGCCTATAAAATAGCCACTCAGTAGATTGTTATGAATCAAAATATGTATTTAATTTTAAAAATATGTAATAAAAAAGGACATTGAATATTTACATATATAATTTTTTTTTTTTTTACACCAACAACTTATGCTTTGGGTGTATATAGGGGTATATAGGGGTGTATTAGGTTTGTCAGACACAATAAAGTATAAATATTCTTAATCAGCGTCAACAGCCGAGTCGATGTAGAAAGTTCCGTTTCATATGAACATTTGGACTATACGTCTGTTCATTTCGGGAGCATATAAATTATTTTGTATTTTGTATATAGTAAAAAATCAATTTTATAACACTATAACTGAAACTACTAAAGTTGTAGTGACCCAATCGGATCGAATAACTATGTCCTATTGCTCCTATAAGTAAAATCGGTGGAAAATTTGAAAGCCTGTAACAAAAAGTTACCAATCTCAGACAAACTTACACAACTAAGTTTATAAAGATCGTACATCTATATACCATAGCTTCCATAGGTTAAATCGGTATAAAATTGATATTTTGTATGAAAAAATTCAGTTTTAATTAAGCTATCTTAACCAAACTTACACATTATAAGTATAACATGAATTTAAATGTTATTATCGAATTTTAATATCAGGCAGCTTCTATTGTATGGAAAAATTACCATATGAATGAGTACGGGGTGTTGTCTGTTACTGTTGTCTCGCACGCCTGCATACTCTCCTACTAGTTAATTTACGTTTTACGTAAAATATGTTACTGTTTTATAATCCAAATAAGTTACTTGGTTTAGAAGAACTTTAACTAAGCTATATGTCGTCACTATTAACCTTAAGGTGAAATTAAATGACCACACAACACTTTCTGGATAGGTTTAGGGTTCTGCTTTTGTTCCGAGCCTTATAAAGCAAATAATCAGTGCGTAACTGGTGAATTATATATTTTACTCTCAGCGGGAGTAACAAACAAAAAGCATTAATTGATAAGGCCTTCTTAATACACAAGCATCGCTTTAAAGCATATAGCAGCCCACTGTTTGCTCTCAGTACGATTTCGAGACTTCAATCGCAATGTTCAGAATTATTTTGTTAATCTCTGTGTTGAGCCTGGCATCGGCACTCGAACCATCAGTGCAATGTATTAAAATGTATTAAAATCTACTCATACAATTTTCATTAATATTCATTCTTTAAAAACTATGTTTAGCGGATTCAATTTGTACAAGGAGTGATGGAAGAACCGGATATTGTGTTAAATTAGCAAAATGTACGAGTATCGTGAATATGATCATGCGACGGCGCAAAGGAATTCCTCTTACTTCTTTTGAAGAAAATTACATTAAAAATTCAAGTTGCCCTGATGGCAAACCGGTATATTTAATTAGTTTTTCAATTTAATGTTAACTAAAATTTGTTTATTACTTAGAGACACGTGTGCTGTGAAATGGAAGATAAAGTGTCCGAAGGAATCGAAAGATTATCCAACGAAAAATGTGGCTCATTTTTAATAAGTAAGGTGATCGGAGGACGTGAAGTTAAATTAATGACGAGACCCTGGATGGCTCTTCTTTACTTCCACACAATCTTTGGCACCAATGTCTTTTCATGTGGAGGTACCCTTATCAACAAACGTTAGTAATTTTATTCATATAAATACATTTTTAAATATATACGTAGTGATTGTTGTATTGCAGGCTATATATTAACTGCAGCTCATTGCTTTCAAGGCCAGACCTTGTAAGTATATTATGAATACGACATCTTTCTTAGAGCGTTGCTTTATCAAATTCCTGCAAAAAATTAAAGGTTATCGGTGCGTTTGGGAGAACACGACATTAGTTCGGAGAGCGACTGTGAAACCAGGAAGGGAAAGATAAAATGCATTGAAGCTCAGGATTTTGAAGTTGAACGAGTTCTCATACATGAACTCTACTCACCACAAACTGCTCACAATGATATCGCATTGATAAAACTGAAAACCGATGTGGATACAACCATAGGTAAGAACCATTAAGGTCTTTTGTTCATGATCTTCAAAAATGTTTACTCATTACAGAGAATATAAAGCCCATTTGTCTGCCTGTAAACGATACCCTTCAACAAAGTGGGGAAACGTTGCCAAACTTTCGGGTCGCTGGCTGGGGTAAAACCGAATACAATGTTCAGACAAATGTTCTAACGGAAGTAAGTATAAGTAACAAGGATCAACGGATCTGTGGGTCATCATACAATAGGACAATTATGCCAACACAGATATGCGCTGGGGAGGTCGGTCGCGACTCCTGCAATGGCGACTCTGGTGGTCCTATGATAAACGTGGCTTTATTTCATGGAATACAACGCTTTGTACAATTTGGAATTGTCAGTATGGGATCACGGCGCTGCGGAGATGGTACCCCTGGTGTCTACACCAAGGTCAGCAGTTATATTCCTTGGATTGCCTATAAAATGGTCACCAATTAGAACGAAATAATACTTATGATACCAATCCAACAAAATAAAGTTAATTTGTACAAGTTTTTGCGTGGATTTACTTTAACTAAACAGCGTCTTGTAGAATGATATCTGTGCTCACTGTATGTCGGCTTTAGTTAGGGCACTGAACTCATTGCAACATGTTGCTAAAAATAGCACTGTTGAAGCAACATCTTCTCGAATGTTTAGTTCCGCTGCAGACTCTCTTAAGGTGCCCCAATCTGCCACTTCCTAAGAATCTATAAATACCACCAATGCACCCCAATTTACGTTCTACACAGAAACAAAAACTCCGGGAATTCCGAGTTAAAATTAACTCAAAATAATGACAAAATATGTGGAAATTCAAAAGATAAGAATAACGACTGTGGAATGCGTAATGATAATGAGCGTCAGTACAAGAAAATAAAATGTTGAATTGCTGAGTAAGTTAAGAAATATGCGCTGAATATATAGTGAGGAAGTCCAAGCTAAATCTAAGAATATTTAGTTAGCACTTCAGTACACTTTGTTCTGTATTTTTTTCTGTGTACGTGACACGCGACACATCAGCTGGCACAATGTTCTGTGATCTATGATTATTCCTATGCATTCCCGACAGCTGTGTGTTAACAAAAGTATTTAGGGAAACAGTACACAGACTACCCCAAGAGTGTGTTTGCCTTGGATGCCGCATCCAACAGTGCAACGAGGAACGTCATGGAGTACAGAACTGCTCCCATTCTGCCAACCTATGCAGAGTCTTGGTTTGTATACAAATTGTTTGGATTTTTTGAGCTGCATTAATAATCGTTCATCGGTTTATAGTGCACCCAACAGTTACTCGAAAAAAGATTCACTCTGTCAGACGCTATTCCCCTATAAAACGCTTAAGGAACCGGATCCAGTTATCATCCTGATAACACTGGCTGTTGTCATTGGCTCCTTCTGTCTGCTGAGTGGCTTCTTTCTGCTCTGTGTGGTATCCAAGGCGTGGCAGGACGAAACATCCGAAGCCATATTACTCATGGGTAAGAGTCCTGTTCGAGTCTAAGTGAATTTTATTTAACTAAAAGTCTTAAACACTCCAAGCAATTGGTTTCTTCATCACATCCTTATCCTGTGTCACTTGGAAACTCACAAATGCCCAGCGTCTTGCTCAGTTACAGGAGACCATTTCGATTTAAATTAAATATTTAGTAGTAATAAATAAATGTCTTTAAATCTTTTAAACAAGCTGATTTTATTCAGAGATATTCGCATGTATTTTAAGTCGACCTTTCTCGAAATGCAGTAGGATCTTTGCCTGACTGAAGACTTTAGAGTTTTCCATGTAGGGTATCAGTACAAAAAACATTCGCCTTTGCCTGACTGAAGACTTTAGAGTTTTCCATGTAGGGTATCAGCACAAAAAACATTCGCCTTTGCCTGACTGAGGACTCCTTAGAGTTTTCCATGTAGGGTATCAGTACAAAAAACATTCCCCTTTGCCTGACTGAAGACTTTAGAGTTTTCCATGCAGGGTATCAGCACAAAAAACATTCGCCTTTGCCTGACTGAGGACTCCTTAGAGTTTTCCATGCAGGGTATCAGTACAAAAAACATTCGCCTTTGCCTGACTGAAGACTTTAGAGTTTTCCATGTAGGGTATCAGCACAAAAAACATTCGGCTTTGCCTGACTGAGGACTCCTTAGAGTTTTCCTTGTCGGGTATCAGTACAAAGAAACCTTCCCCTCCCTTGTAACTACCTGGTTCGAGTGTCCTACCTGAGTTTCATTAATGCCTGGGCTCAGTTTGAGAAAAGTCTTTGAATGAGTCACATCATCATTTCGACAAGATGCCACATTTGAAGCATTTGCTGTTGTTTTCCGCATTGCAAATGTTGCAGCTGCCACAACGTGTTCTGGCAAAAATCTCAAATTTATGCCACACCACAGATTTCCAACGTTACATGAGGTAAGTGCTACGAAATGCATACAACTCAATGGAAAGAACTTATAGTTAAATTTATAAATTTCAACAGATTCATGGAGAGCAGTTTATGTCCAAATTAATCGCCATTCAAATGCAATAAATTCGAGATAATCGAAACTGATTGCAGAAAGTGACGACATATAGCAGCAATCTGTCGAAGTAGCAAACAATTGTAATTTTGCGCAGCAAATATTGTCTTTATTCGACTTAAGAATCACCTCACGTAACTCTCGGATGCCAAAAAATAAGTGAGTGAGACGATAACAAATTTGTATGACTTTCAAGTGTTTGATTTGAAACGGAGAGCTCAATCTAACTGCAGAGCTCAACAAGAGCAAAAATTATCAAGTTTCCGACTTAGAGAATTTATTGGGGTTTCTCCACAAATCTCTCTGGGTAAAACACAGAACAGAACAGAACAGATCGAATAACAGCGATTGCAATAAATGTCTTGGCCCGAGTAAAGATCAGTTAGTTCAGTTCAAACGGTTGATAAGTGCACACAGTCGATAACAAACACTCTCTCTTTATAAAAATATATAATCTACACAAATCTACAGCAACAATGTTGGATTATAAACGTGTCTTTAACTTTTTAATACGAACTATTGCCGTAGCGAGTGTCTTGTTCGTGATGAGCGCCATTTACCAGGAGCACGACGATCCTGGCTCCCACTATTTGCATCCCAGGCACGCAATGCACTAAAAACCAATCCAGCCACTTGTTTACTAGTTAAGTGTTTACTACCTAAGTATTTATAAATTTTAATTATTATTCTCAGAAAAATAATAAAACATTCAAGAAATCCAACCAAACCAGTTGTTTTTCAATTATTTAATTACATTTTTATATTTATATAATATGCATAGAAATCAGGTTCTTTACTAGCATTTCCTTAATCATAGATTGCACATTAATTTTCTTGGGTATTCGCACAACTGCAACCTGAAATTCCCAAACAACTCACTCTGATGTCACATCACGCATATAAGTACTATGGAAAAACTAGTTTTACTGACAACTAATTGTAAAATTACTTGCTTAGATACATGTACTATCATATGGTTGTAGTTCTCGTTATCAGATCAGCATTTTGCATTGAGTTTTGCTGTCGAACCGTCATTGTGCCAAATTTCGTTGTCCCCTCCTGAGTTGATCCAATATTTGGTCTTGTTGTTCCCACTGTTGTCGTCATTTGCGGAGAGTTCAATTTATTGTCGTTGGCCTTTCTGGCAGACTGACGACTACGCAGCAAGAGCTTCATACCTATTAAAAATGTTTTTCATTAAAATAAGAAATGGAATTATTGAAATCTACATATTAAGCTGTTCCTAAGAAGACTGATTAGAGAGCTAAAGAAATGCCTCTTTTATAGCCCAAGCCAGTGACATTACATATCCGGTAATAATTTAATAAAAATTTACAATTGTTTAAATATTTTCGCAAATGTTTCCTGTGGATATTCCAGTGCACTCACTCGATGTGATCATTTATTCCAGAAACGTATAATAAAGTTCTTTCAACTCTACAAGAGCTTTAATAACTCCCACCTCCAGGCATTTTCAAGGCTGCAGCCAGAGCAACAATATGTCTCAGTACTCAAGTGTTTGCTATTGTTTGTGCAAATATGTGAAAAAAGATTAATATATGAAATGAATATTTGCAAATATCATTGAACACACTTGAAGTGATTATTTGCAATTGTGGGTAATAAGCTCAAATTTATTAAATTTATATTAATTAATCAAAAATTATAAACATACATACATACAAACAATTTGTAAGACATTTGCAGTTTCTGCTAGCGTAAAATTACGCATTCCCAATGGGAAGCTCTGTGACTATTCGCCAATAGATGGCGGCACAGCGATTGACTGAGAAATTTAGCAGATAAGAACTATAAACTTGAAACCGGTTCACGTTTGTAATATAATTTCTAAATATATGCATTAAACATATGGAAAGTTTATTATCTCTTAGCTGAGAATATTGACTATATATGGAGGCTGCAGCTACTGGGTCAGTCAATCGCGAAGTGTTTGCTCAACATGAAGTCTGTTTCTCTGTTATTTTGTTTAGTACTATTCGGATTTTGCACAGCTGACGGTTAGTATTTATTTAATAATTGATGACAAATAATCGAAATAAGTAAGCGTTTTAAATTAGAGCTTAATCTGGATGGCTTTCATAAGCTGGAACAACAGAATTGCGGTGGTTTTAATGATGGCGATTTAACTTTGATTAATAACGAAGTTAAAATTGGATCTAGACCTTGGATGGCATTGATAACAGTTCAACGTAATACAGATCGCTTTCCGTGCATTGGCACCCTGATCACTGATCGTAAGTAATCCAAGTTGACTTAAAAGTAACTTATAGGAACTAAAATTTGTTTCACAGGCTTTGTTTTAACGGTTGCACACTGTGCTAAAGACCTTGAGGTGTAAGTTATGAATATTTTTAATTAAATTTGCAAGCAAATAATTAATATTTTATATAGCAAATCAGTGCGTTTAGGTGAGCACGATCAAGGCACAGAGCAAGACTGCAGGACTTATGATGGTAAAAAGAAATGTCTGCCAGCCGTTGAGAATATCGACGTCGAAAGAGTTATTGTGCACAAGGACTATAAGAACAATCAAAATGATATTGCCCTATTGCAGCTCTCTCGCAAAGTAGATTTTAAAGGTGAGTTCTAAATCCTATTGACATAAGTAAATAACAAATAATTGTTTAAAATCTTCTTTTTGTAGAACATATCAGTCCCATTTGCTTGCCACTAACTGCGGAACTGCAGCAAAAGGTCGAAACTTTGGAAAGTATGCTTCAAACGGGATGGGGTATAGATAAAAAAAAAGAAGAAAGTCCAAAATATTTGCTACGTGAAATCGAGCTTGCACGTATGGATCGTCAAAATTGCTCGTTAGGTTTGCCTGGATTTAATGTGCAATCCAATCAATTTTGTTCCTCTACAAATGAAATACTATGCCACGGTACATCGGGTGGCCCCATGAGCAAACCTGTGGAGTTTATGGGCAAACAGCGGTTCGTGCAGTTCGGCATTGTTTCAGCTGGAATCTCAGGATGTAGAAAAGGCACTCCGCAAGTCAATACAAACATTGCTAGCTATTTACCATGGATAACTCAAGTAATCGCAGAGGCAGTCTAAATGCTAATGAATAATTTGAAATAAAAAAGCTGGCTCAACTAAACCGATTTACATAATTTGCTGTTAATTTTAAATAAAGATACAAACTTGCCATCTAGCCTTTTCTAGCTGTTATTTATTTATCAAACTGCTTTGCAAAATTCTGGCAACATTGTCACTGGTAGTCAAGATCGCAACCGAACCAGTTGTAGTTGAGGCTGTATACGCTAGATGGCGCGCAGGGTGTGCATGGCTAGTACCTTGAGCAGCCGTCGGCAGACGAAACACTTTGTCCAACTGCCCATAGATGGCGCTATAGCACACATTAAACATATTAAAAAGCTTAGTAGAAATAATAGAACATTTTTAAAATGTACCGCAAGCTTATACTAACAAATAAAATACATTTAAATATTTATACAAATGTTGAATATTTTTTTAAGTGACTTTGAAACTAGGTGACTACAAGCTATAAAAATTACAAAACAGTCGATTACATTTGAAGTTGTATGAATGTATAAAATATGCTTAATGCTAATTAACTAAATCGGAAAATACTTTAGATATAAAAATCGTACATAATACAAGTATATACAAAACGTACAAAGGAAGTTACGAGTATATGGCAATTGGCAACCGTCTACTTGTTAAAATTCTCAATCTGTTGAAGCACCCAGCTGCGGGATGCTGCCTGGCTGAGATGCGGTGGACAAATTATAGTACCCGGTATAGTGCCCTGTCCCAGCAGCTCCTGTAGTACAGCCCTCGTAGGCTTCGGAGCTATCTGCGGTGGTGAACGAGGCTGGGCACTACCTCCCACTGTAGGCGGTGGCGGTGGCGGACTTCGTGGTCGCTTCAGTTCGTATTCCACGCTGCGTTTCTCATTGTTGTCATCACTATAAATGGCCGAATCTCGAAAATCATTCTCCAAGCTGTCCTCCACTTGCTGTTCGTACTCGAAGCTGGTTGAAGGCAACTCGGCTCCGGATCTTTTGCGTTGCCGTTCGCACATGCTGTCACTGGAGGTGCACGACGAGGAGGTCAGGGAGAAGACAGAGTCGCGCTGCAAAGATGCTTCCGAGCTGGCAATAATGCTGAATAGCGTCTTGGGATCCGCATAGTCGACGTGAGCCATACGTTCACCTACAGCCTCGCTGCCCTGACGATGTAGTATACTCTGACGGCACATTTCGCTCACATCGGAGACTCTGCGCTCCGGCGGACGATTGCTGCGCCCGAAAGCCATACTCAGGTTATCAATGGACTTGAGCGCACGGGGCAGCAATGAGATCTCCGAGTGGCTTACATTCTCCAACGTGGATTTGCTACCATGGCTAAGCAGGCGCTTCATCAGATTCTTTGGTATGGGACGTGCATAGAGGGCATCTGTCTGATCCGTGTCTCGCTCTGTGGACTCCATGCTCAAATTAATGACAGTCGTTTGACTATCACGTTTGAGAGTCGAACCAGAGCTGGAGTCGGAGCTAGTGCTATCACGCTGCTGTACTGAATCCTCCCCGACACGCTGTAGTACTCCATCGGGCGAGTAGACCAATGTCACATAATCCGATTCGGGTCTTGGCACAAGTGGTCGCTTCTCCCTTGGCTTAAAGTACTGCACGGACTTGGCTCGACCAAGCACCGGAGAGAACTTGTACGGCACATGAACGTTGCGCAGTAGAGTCTCATAAATGGGTTCCTCGGGCTCCTCATCCCTGGTGCGATCTGGTTCCTGCTCTGTCTCCAGCGGTGGCGGTGATCGCGATGGAGGGCGCGGTGGCAATGGTGGTCCCTCCTGGCTGGGACTTAGTGGACTCAATGGCGTAGTAGCTTGACTGCTCTCTCTTCGCTGCTTCTGTTGTTTGTTCTTGTTGTAGATACGCTCAAACTCCTTGTTGTTTTTGAGGAGATCTAGAACAATTTCTGCATCTCGTTTGGATTTCTCTGCGGGCGACAGTGCTGCTACATCCACTTGATCAGCGTAATACTCTTGCTCCGATTGTTCCAGTACATCGGACGTCTCTGGCGTCTCCTGTGCCTCCTCCGCCACCTCTAGATCCTCCGTCGACTCAGTTATCTTAAGCACTGTGCTATCAAACTCACTGAGATCCATATAGAACTTGGAGCAGCTTTCCTTTCTGCTAAAACGCTGTTTCTTCAATGTCGCAATTCTCTTGGGCATAGTCTTGTGATTGTACTGTTTGACCTCAAAGAATCCCTTGCCCTTCACCTTGCGATCACTGAGATCTGGCTTGCTGCCACGCAGAGAGGCAGCACTATCATCATCTGCCTCAGCTCGCTCATCCAAGCCAAAGTCTCCTATGCGTGGCACCGACTTGCTGCGCTCCTTGAGAGCCTTGTAGCTAAAAACTGGACTCTGAGACTTGGTCCTACTACGCTGATCACGCAGCATGCACATGCACTGATCCTGCTCCTGCTGCTGCACCAGGCACTTGCAGTGCTCCTTGCTGGGACTGTTTTTGGCATCGGTTGAGTCCCGCTTGCCACTGCGATACCGCACCGCAGCTGCCAGTTTCTGAAGTGCCGTATCATCCAGACTATTGTTGCGAGACAGCGGCTTTGTGGGTTTACTCTGATGCTCCTCCTGCTGCTGCTGCTGCTCCAGGGACTCATTGAAGCTATCAAATGAACTGGAATTGGTCACCGTCTTTCGTTTAAACTTGGAATTACGCTGACGAATTTCACTGCGTCGACACGCGTTTCTGCGCTCCAAATACGTTGGCGTCGAGTTGCTGCTCGAGTGCAGACTCCACTTCCAGGTACTGCGATCGGGTGTGCGATCTGACCAAATAGAACAAAATCAAAATTAGTTTCCGACTGGAAAATGTTGGCAAACACATATCGCAAATGCAAGCAAAATGATCGAGTGTGAACAAACAAACACCAGCGACATTCAAAGCACTAGAAACCAAAGCAAATTCATCTTTGCTTCGGGCTTCAGTCGTGTCTATACAAAGTACATGCAAATGCAGTGAACGGTTGGAGCAAATTAAGTTTCCATGATACTAGCCTAAAAGGCGTCCTAAAGTAACTCACTATCCTAACAAATTTACTGGAATTTATAGTTAAAATGTCATTACTTTAATCAAACAATCTTAAAGCATTTATTTCAGACTCGACTGTATACTTTTCTCTGTAACAAAATTATGAGTATCGGTTTATTATTGAAAGCTTTAAATACATTACAAAACCAGCTGAAAGACTAAGCTTTTTAGCTACTAACATGCCACTAAACTAATCACTTACTAAAGTGTCCAATAAATGCAAGCCTTACTTGCTATGTTATAGAAGTTTTGCAGGATTATTAGGGTTAATTGAAAGTTAATGAGGGGATTAGAATGTGAGCATGCTAGACACAAACCAGTGAAGCAAAAAGCCAATTGTTTTTATCAAACACACAAACCAAAAAACAAGCGTTAACGGAAAACAATTTGTAACTCAAAATACTTACTAGACTGCGACCGCAAATTTCAGGCTTAAATAAAGTCTATTGAGTCAGCGCCGTCAAATACCAGAAATTTTACTACATACGATTACGGTTACGATAACGTTTGCATTATGCGATTACGCTTACGATAACGGTTAAACAGTTAAACAGTTAACAGTTAAATTGTACTACAAATTATTTGTTTAAATTATTGTTAAAAATTGAAATTTGTTTATTTGTTGTCTTTGAAGCTCTTTAAGCTTGGGAAGTAGGGAAGGAAAAGTAGTAGCGCTTAGTGTCAGTCTCTGGTGTTTAGCCTTAGGAACGCCTTAAAACTAGTTAAAGTTTTCTTTTCTTGTTTGGTTTGGGTGGTTTAGTTTTAGAATGCATCACTGGTAGTACTACAACGGTAAACATATAGCAAATCAAATATATATTATAATTAATACAAAATACTGTAAATCAAACAAAAGCCAATTAAAAATAATACAACCGTTACAATGTTAGTTACACAATAAAACACCGTCACCAATTCAAATTCAAGTACTAAACCTTTTGGTGGCGACCAAAACACATAAATCCATCGAGTACAGTTGTGCCCAAAACATGTACATACGTTTGCAATTAAAATGCCCAAAAGTCAGACAGACATAAATCAACTTGCCACTGTCAAAAAGCAGATATGGCACGATTTTGGCCAAAAAAAAGAGTAGGAAACTAAAAACTGTTAGCTGTAAGCAGTAAACTGTAAACTCTAAACATTCACAAGGCTTCCACTGGCTGATGTGTGATTATGTCACTAGAGTTGCACTCAAGCGCCTCTAAGGTGCAGTTGCACTGTCAGCAAAGGGACTAAAATCAGTTCATGAACTAAATAAGCCAGACAGGCTTCGCTTGAGATTTCTCTCAGTGTAGAGCCCGCATAACTATAACTACTACATCACTCGTTGCTTTCCAAAATTGAAATTTGTCTGTGTTTTAATCGTCGCCACCAACAAACGTAACTAAATCAAACAAACAGCGACAAACAACAACATTTGAAGCACACACACTTAGTCTAAGTTAAAGCTAGGCATAAAAAGCTTCTCTCTCTCTCTCTCTCTCTCTCTAAGCCTTAGTCAGACGCTCACCTTCCTCGTTGCCCAGCTGGTAGACCAATTCCTTGGCTCGCGTGGGTATGTCTAACTCCTCGAGCATAACACCTTTGATGTGCTGCGTCCAAATACGCTTCTGGTCACGATTTCTGGCCGTCAGTTTGATTTGATTGCGTGGCTCATCAAAGGGTATAACATAGAAGCTGGTTGGTTCTCCAGGTAAATGTTCGCTCAACATCAAGTTCTTTTGCTACAATAGTGTTGTCAGAGTGATGTTATTGTTGATTAGATGCCAAGAGTTTAAGGGCTTACTGTTATGAGACTCTTGAACTGCAGACGACCGTCCTCCTTTTGCTTCGTTATGATGAGCATCGTCTCAAAAAGTAGCACCTGACGCGGCTTGTTGTGCTGCTCCATCAAGAGACCCTCGTGCCTCAGCTCTCGTAGCACGCTGAGATCTGTCAAGTTCAAGTTAAGTTGGTGATTGTAAATTTCTTTCATTTTTTATTACATTTCTTAGAATGTAGCACTTACCTGGTCCCATCCAGCCGTCCAGTATGCCAGATAGCTCTTTAACACGACTCTGTTGCTCCTGCTTCCTCTTCACTTGATCAATATTATGGGCCACCTGACGCATTATGGCATAAGCTTCGGCCACCTCCTTGACATCGCAATGTTTTCGCAGGCTCTGCAATAGAGAGAGAGAGAGAGAGAAGGTCATTAAAATTATAGTAAAAAGGATTTACAAGGCCCAAATGAATGCCACTTACGTCCAGCAGCAAATGGTACTTGAGTATGCGTTGCACCGGTTTCAACAGATACGAGCCAAGGGGCAGACGATGTTGCAGCAACTTCTGCGTGGAGGCAAGCAGCGAATTCGTGTGCTTAGCCTGCAGTAGTTTGGTCAACAGCGAGATGGCTTCCGGGTAGCTTGTGCTGTAAAACAAAGCAAAAACCAAACCAAACAATAAAGTACAAAAACCAAAAACATACACACAATGTAATAAAGCTACTGATTTATGGGCACAAAAAACTGTTGAGCTCTTCATCAGGCCTGAACATGAAAATTTGAATTTAAAATCAACTGTAGGAGGACCTAAAACTTCCACAACCCAGTTCAAGTCGGACTCTGACTCGGACTCGGAGTCGGACTCTCGTCTTCATGATATATGCTCAGCTGTCAGTTGGGGCGACAAATCAAACTGCGACCATCAACGGCTCGCAGTTGGCTTCAAATTGACAGCGACAGCGACTGCGGCGGAGCACAGCCAAAATGTCAGCTTTTAAATGGAACATGGAGCATGAGGCATAGCGTGTCTGGACTACCAAAGACGCCAAGATCGCTTGCTTTGAGTTGAGAGCCAAAATCAAATGTTCGTGTCCCGCTGCTGGCTAACAACTAACAGCTAACAGCGTCTGCAATCGAGATCAGTTTTTGACCAGGCCGTTAAACCGTTCTTGGCCAGCCTATCAGAGATTTGGCAGACACGCCAGCCTTACTTCAGTTACTTGAGAAAGTTCATTATAGAAAATAAGTTTTGAGTATGCCGTTTTGAGAAATAAATAGAACAATTCTAGCTTTGTTGGGAGTTTATTAAACACCTAAGGTCTCTAATATTTTGTTAAACTTTTTGACACTTTAGCTGGCTTCTTTTAGTAAAACTAATTCAAGCTCCATCTCTACTTACCAATAGGTTGTATACACATCAAAATGTTCACGTAGATTTATAAAACATTTGGCTATTTTGCCCGGTTCCATGCCAGAGTTGATTAGCTGCTGCAAGAGCATCGAATTGAATTCATAAATCTCTTCAATGTTGGCAAAGAGTATTTGCAATTCGTCTAGGCGCAAACAAGCGCGCTCCTTCCAGTCCAGCAGATAGCTGCAAATCAGTGTAATTAAAGTTAGTTTGACTAATTTGATATACAAATAATAGAACTTAGTTCGCTGCTTACCCCTTGATAACCTGACCGAGATCCTCCACAAAACTGCGCTCCGAGTCCACAATTTCAAGACAGGCTCGTTCCAGCACACTCATTGCAGTCGTATGGGATTGATGATGATGATGATGATCGCCCAGTTCGTTCTCACTCTCGGCCAGACTCTCTACACTGGCCAAATACGAGGTGGCCGTCAGTTTGCCATTGAGCAACTGATCCGAACCGGAGCTTGAACTGGAGGATGTGGAGCAAATGGAGGAGGATGACAAGGGACGATTGTTGAGACGCGTCAATTCACTTAAACGCGCTGCAAACTTGGGTTTAATGTCTGTCAAGGTGTCCAGACTCTCGGCCGACAGCTTGTTGGCCTCCTCCAGCTCAGCCAGCTGCTCGGCAGTAGGCAATCTGAGTGGCATGCCACCACCCAACGTACTGGCCTTGCCGCTGTTGAGTAGACTCTGACTCTTGAGCTTCGTACGTGCATAGGTCTGAAGTGGTGATGTGGAACTGGAATTGGAACTGGCACGCGGTGCTGATACGCTGCGTACCAGTGGTTTGCCTATTAGCGGTTTATTGATGGCCTCCACGAGCGGTTCACCCGTGTGCTCCTCTGCCTCGCCCAGATCGAGATCACTGAGTGTCAGCTGTTCGATGTGCTGGGCCACCAGATCAAAGTTGATGGCATGCACAAAGGGTTCCGGACTCAGTGGTTCCAGTGCCACAACAAACTCCTTGTGTCTGGGCGGTGTCGATGGCGCCGCTAACTTTGTGCTGGTCACCGCCAACTGCTCCATTTCGATCAGTTTTATGCTCTGCTGCGATTCGTAGCGCGGCAACTTTAATTTGCCAAATGGTTGACTCTCAAAGTGAAAGGGTGTGCCGGGTGCGGCCTTATTGGTCGGTGTCTTGTCCTCATCCACCGGCGTAGCCTTGCGAGAGCCGTACTCGCCGCTGGCATCGAGCGTCGATACCAGATCACTGCCCGATTGTGTCGACAATTTGCCCGTAATCTTCGACAACGGCAAATGGGATAATTTTAGTTTAGCTGGTGTTGTTCTTTCTCCTGCTGGGATCTTGCCATAACGTCCTGGCGTTGGACTGCGTTGCAGTGGCGAAAACGTTGTCTGCTGCAGTGCATCGATGTCCACTGCATTCACGGGCTCTGCATCCGCGTGCGTGATAATCCGTTGCACATTCGGCGATAGCACACGTATGTTGTTGCCACGCCGCAAGTTGCTTGTGTTGTTGTTGTTGCTGCTGCTGCCACTGCCACTTGAGGCAATGCTGTGACTGCTGCCCAGCTCCTGACGCCGTTGCACCAATCGACTTAGCTGCACGCCATCGGCCTCATCACGCAGTCCCGCAACCACCAGCGGTGTCACTGGTGCTACCAAGTGGGTGTTTGCTTTCGAGTCAAGACTGTAGCTGCCCGAATGATTGTCGCTGCTGTTGTTGCTGGTGTTGCTGTTGTTGCTGCTGCTGCTACAGTTGCTGTTGCTGCGCTTAGGTGTTGACTCGCCTTCAGTCTTCTTGCTTGCTGTGCCAGCACCGCCAACGGCCAGGCTGTTTGTCAGTGTGTCATAAAAGCCCAACAGCGATGGTGCCAGCTCTGTGGTGCTGCCTGTAAAAAAATAGTTGCCAACAGAATTGAGTTATTAGTGAGTGCATGAAAATAGAACAGCAATGGCTGAGTAGTAACTATATTTGCGCACACAACTCATGCCGTTAGTTTTCTGGTTTTGTCGAACCTTTGCTAAAGTTTCATAAAGTAAAACTTGAAATCTTATTACCAAAAAGTTACAATTCATTTGCTTAACAGATTTAAGTTCTACCTTCGACACATAAATAATTGTGCCTGAAAATCATACAAGTTATTTATAATAGACTTTGACTCTCAATTAAATATTCAAGCGTCGTTGATCATGATCTGCATTCCACTCGCTAATTTATGCGATTTGCAGTCTTTTGTTTTCACATAGAATCAGTATCAGGGCATAGAATTGAAGAGTAATCGTTGTGGCTATTGACAATTGACTGGCATGATCTATAATTTATATATCAACTGTGTTTGAAGTCTTTTTGCTTGTGTGTCTGTTGTGTTACGTGGTGAATAATGTTATTAAAGTCGCAGTTGTGTAAGCTATTGTGATTAATTGAACTATTTGTGAGAAATGATGAGCAAAGCTGAGGAATGATGCCCCATGCCCCATGCTTCATGCCACATACCAATTGGCAATTGCCAGTTGTTCGGTGGTGCTCTTGTTGATGGTTTCTTTTGGTGGTGACTGCTGCCATGTTGCGTTGCCATATCAATTCGCATGTCAGGCCAGCAGGCAAACTCGCAAACTTGCTGGCAACCTACTTATTCATGCAACCAACTCAAATTCAAAACTCAGTTGTGTTGTGTTGTGTTGTGTTGCAAGTCTTGACTGATGGCCGCGTTCTTTTGGCCATTTTACTCGCGTCCTGCGGCTAAACAACTTAATACATCAACTCGCCGGCTTTAACATATTTCATTTAACGCAAGAAAATTATGGCAAATATCAAAATCTCAGGTAATGCTGATGCAGCCTATCAACGCGTCACGATCTTTGGACAGCCCACTGAGTCTGCATACAAACACGTTAACTGCACGACACAAATAGGGTCAAAGTCTACCATATATATTTAGCCTTTTTGTACATTTTAATCAATCTTTGGGGAACAATGTTTGCCCAGCATACCAGTTAATATTTGCTACTTGCATTCAAAGTTTGCTGGCCTTAATTTATAGCAAATATTTGCAATTTTTGTTCTTTTCGGTTACACAAACAAGTTCTTCTCCCTTTTCTTAGCTTTGACTTTTTCTTCTTTTTTTCATGTTGATTCCTCTGCAAATTTCTCCTCAATATTCTTCTGCATATGTGACTTATTTGCGTGTCTAATCCAAAAGCATAATCTTTTAGCACATTTGCCTAACAACTTTAAGATCTGCCCACAGTTTTGTTGCCAACATTGGTAGAAACTGTGCCGCTGCGACTGGAGCGCTCAGCAAATCAGGCAATTAACTTTAAGACTGAGAACATAGGAAGACACCGGCTACTGGTAGTCGGCAATTGGCAACTGGTTTTCTGGCTATTAAGAATCTGCAACATTAGCATAGACAGGCTAGAAGTAGCACCGTCATTGGCATCCTCAACACTTGCACAGTAGCCAACGGGCAGCGTTTTTTTTTTTTTTTGTTGCCAACTTCTAATTGCAAACGGTGTCAATGCGGAGTTGGGGGAAAAAATGTTGTTGTAATTTTGTGGGCTACAGTTTTAGCCGTTTCAGTCGTTGCAGTCGCCACGAACAACAATTAGTTTTGCTTGCGTGCCACGCCCACTGCCAGCTGACTGACAAACAGACAGTGGAAGAGCGAGGGGTACAAAGACTGGCCAACTAAACTGATAGACTGATGGAACACTCAGTTGTCTGTCGGAGACCGACAGCACGACAGCCCGACGACAAGTCGTAAACATGATTTGTACATTTAATTTTCCATCATTTTGTTTGCTTGATTATTTCAAAAGCTGCGCATGCGTGGGTAGCAAAAAAGCAATGACGAACCTCATGACGCCACTGGAAAACCATCATCCAGCTGCCAGCTGAGTGCTGCCTGATTCTGCTTCTCTGACCCACTTTGGTGGCAATAGCGTTTTGCAGTTTGTTTGCTTAATTGCCAGCCGTGGGACGTGGACATGCATGTGGAAAATAGCAGTGCACTTAGACAGGTAACTGGTTATAGTTATGTCTAGGAAGTGACCAAAAGAGTTAAGTTTTAACATTGTCACCCATGAGTGTGCTTTGTCCAGTTAAAAACCTTAAAAATCAGCAGGCTTTCGAACTGGCGCCCAATGTGTACCAACATTTAACTACTATAATTAAATTTACTTGAAAATTTGTATGTAAACTGTAAGTTAAATGCTTTTTCTAACTAATCTAACGTGTCCAATGTAGCCCACAGATTTCTATAACTTCTTCCCTTCGCTTAATTTTATTCTAAGGAATAACAATTTCCTAATGGCGCCCAACGTGCGCCACAATTTATGCACACACTCGTACAAAACTATGTAAGTGCTACCTTTTCTGCACCAAACAGCAGCTGCAGTTAGCAGCTACAGCTAGTACAAGAATTGGGGATTACAGTGATTACTTTAATCAATTTATAGCATAATTTGAGTTGACATTTTTATTGGCGATTCGAGGGACTAAGCCTGGACTAAGTCGCACTGGCAATCAGCCAACGGATCTGCTGGCAATAAAACTAGCTGGCAAAAAAAAAAAAAAAAACTACGGAGACAACAGATAAGAAGTTAAAGAAATATGCAACAAATTTGCATGTCACTTTGTCGCATTGTCACTGAAAACAATGAAAAGCATTTCGTAATTTTTTCCTTTTTTTTTGTTGTTTATTTTTGTGCAATTGGAGTAGCCCAAAAGGCCGTACCAAGCTTGACAATCTAGGTACGGCTTTATGCCCGTGGACATTGAGACTTGACTGCCAGCTTTTGGTTTCATTTTGCGGGCTGGCCGTCACAAACAAATACAACCATACACATAAGTTTCCTTTGCAACTTGAATCTTATGACGCTTGCCACATTTTTGTAGCACGCCGCGGCCCTTTGTCAGCTGTGTGGTGTGTAGTTGTTGTTGTAGTTGTGTCGTGTGGCGGCTTCAGGTGTCAGAGTCTCAGAGTCGATGCTATCGTCCGTCCTGGCCCGTTTAAAGTGCGCAATTTATGGCACAGCTGACACAATTTCATAATGCCCGAGACACAAAGTCTGAGTCGCAGATTGAGACTGACTCGGAGTCGAAGACGCAGACGCAGTCGCAGCCGCCGTCGATGGCTGCCAAAAGATTACGCGATGTTAATTTTTTCACTGCATTTTTTTTTTGTTACTTTTTTTTATGCTTTTTGGCTAAAAATAGCCGCAAGTTTTAGCTGCCTTGCCAAAGGTCAGCAGAAGGTGTTGACAAGCTGTAAGCGTAAGCGCTGATTTATAAGTCGCTGCAATTGTGACATTGAATTATTTGAACGCGGCAGGGAAAGTCCTCGCTGTTGTCTCTCACTGCTGTTCACCCTGTAGTCGGTAGATTGCAATCGAAGCGTTGACAACTAAATCGATTGCTGCTGTTGTACACGGTACACCTAACCCCACCTGCCTGCCCTACTCCCCCGCCCCTCCGCCCCTCGTTTAACGTGTTGTCACGCACCTTGGCCAATATCTATGCGCGTCTCTTGGCCAGCTGCTGATAGCATTATATTAATGCGCTTAGGCGATTTCGTATGGTGGCGTCGTCTGGCCAAGACAGACGGATACACACACACACTCACACACACACAATTGATATTTTAATCGGCATTTCATTTTGTCTGCTCTCTGGCGCCATTGGCCATGTTTAGGGAAATGACCAGTGGCAGCACATAACACCACACGGCACCTCAAACACACGCACACACACACACACATGATTTCTATAGCTGCCCCACCACAACACACCACACACACACACACACACACCACACAATGATTGGATCATTAAAAAGCCATTGGAATACGCAGTTATCAGTGTAAACGTGCGTTAAGCCAAATCAACGCTTTTAACTTGGCCTTTTCGGCACGCATTTTGCAATTGCCATAAAAATTATTCAATGTGTCGCAAAATGCGCTTAAAACACACACACAAACACACTCATACACACACAGTTTGTAAACTTTAGCTGATAAGACTTAGGAGTTCGCAGACAAGTTTTGCGGCTCTGTTTATTGTTTATAAATTGTATGCTGATTATAATAAAAATGCTAACAAGTCAGTTTATGTTTTACCCAATTTAACAGTTTATGACAACACCTGCTCTCTTAATTTGGACTTACAGTAAGTATAAGTATTATAACTACATCTTTATAGATACTGTATGAGCATGTGTGTATTCCGAAACGGAAGCAAAAGCTATAGCCAAATGCAGGCACCATTGGGCGTACAGCGGAAAAGAGACAGGGAGTGGTAGTAAGAGTGAGAGGAAGGGAGTAACATATGTGGACTCATGTGCAGCAATTTTACTATATTCAGATATACAACTCAAATTTTTATTGCGGATGCAGACAACACCTCAAATTAAACAGAACGGAAGTTCGTTATAAGACGAATAAGTTTCTACACTTGACAAAATAAATAATTATAGAAAGTTATTTATATAGACAATTTATTTATAAGCCATACAAATGAAATGTAACAAGTTAAATATATTAAATATTTATCAGACTAGGAAACTTTCAATCTTTACAAAAATACAGAATAATTTATACAATCTGAATATGGTAGCTAAAGAAACTCTTCCGGCTTTCTTTTTCCACAGCTGTTCGGGCCAAGTAAATACATAAAATTCCTCAAGTTTAATCAACTGTGTAAATAACTTGAACTACAGCCGACATTTAATGTATTTAGCTTAAGATCCGTTCAGACTGATGCGATAATCGCAATACTTTGCGGAAATCAAGACTACACTCGATTCCATAGTAAAGAAAGAGCATTGGAGAAGTGTAGTAGAGTGTGGGACATTTTTAAGATCATCTCCCCCAAGTGTGGCTGCTGCTGCATATATCATACTATATATATTTTTAGACTTAGCCGGATTGTGTGGCTCACAGGCACTTAAATGTCTGTGGCAACTTTTTGGAGCAACAGCAGCAGCAGAAGACAACAACTAAATATACAAACTCTTAGCAAATTCCAGCGAAAAGTGAAATCCTTTTAAGTGGTGGCAAACAAAAATCTAGGAAAATGTCCACAACGAGCCAGAGTTAGAGTTAAATTCAGAGTTAAAGTTAGAGCTAGAGTTAAAGCCAAGGCGCAGCCCCAAAAGTTATAAATCTTGTTCATATTTGCACGTGAAGAAACGGCAAACTGACAAACCGACAAAGCTCAGCCAACTGGACAGAGTGGACAGGGTGGACAACGTCCAGTGACTGCAGACGAGACGAAGCCATAAATGTCACGCAGCCGCAGCAAAGTCGATGTGTTCCTGGCCATGTCGGCCTTTAGGCCAAACGGGCCTTTAAAACTCCTCGCTGGCATATTAGTTTTCCAGCATGCTACGTGCTAAATTCCATGGCCAGAAATCCATTAAGCGTCCCAGGCCACTGCCAGTGCCCACTGCAGTTGAATCTCATAAAACGTTGCCAGTCGGCAGTTGGCTTCGGGCTACAGGCAGTTGCTTCTAAATTAACCCACCTCCCCCAACTCTCAGTCGAAATCTCAGCGGCAGGCAGCGTCGAGGAGGCCACTCGAGGCATGCGACACTTGCAGTCACGCAGCGGCAGCGGCAGCAGCAGCGGCAGCAGCAGCAGCAACAGCAACAGCAGCTGCATTTTGTTGCCGTCGGCTTTGCACTTTGCACTTCTGCCCGAAGCAGTCTCGAGTGTCGTCGGCAGCAGACGAAAGAACTAGACAGTCCCACGAAAGCTGCACAGCTAGCCAATACCCTGTAAGACCCCAAACTACATAAATTACTGTGTAAGAGAGCCAAAGAAACCAATTGTCAAAGCCCAAACTTAGCTTGCCGCCTAAATTCAGCATACCCCAAAAGCTACAAACTCTACAGGGTACAATGAGAACTTGGCAGCGTTCGTCGTTGACTTTGACATGACGAACTGAACTGCGTGACTGTGGCATTTGAACAGCAACATAACTGAAAAGCGGACCCTGCCCCTGAGCCATAAACAGCAACAGCAGCGGCAACAAAATGTGGCAACAACTGCGTCTGTTCGCCTGATGAATTGCAAACATGCCGAGAAATGCATAAAAGTGTGAAATATATTGCTAAAAATAGCTGCGAAAACCAAATCAAGTAAAATGCTTGCAACATTTTTTTTTTTTTTTAGTTTTTCTTGCAACAAAACTAATTTCGCTGGCCTTTTTGGCCAATTGGCAGCAGCAAACGACAGGCTATTGGCCTTATGCTAATGCCAATGCTGTTGTTGTTGGCGGTGCCAAGTATGGCCAGCAGATAGTCCGACATGGCCATGACCGGTACCAGTTCAAGGGCTTTTTAAGGCTAACATTTTCGGGTGAAATTTTTGCAAAACATGCAACAAGCCGCATTGTGCCGTATTTGGCCATAAACTAGCTATTTGTTGGCCTTTTTTCTTTGTTTTTTTTTGAGGAGATAGTTAAACGCTGATAAAGACATTTAAAATGCATAGGTTTATGTAAGACAGGCACGTTTAATTAGCCGATAAAATTGGCTAGCTTTTGCCCGTAGTTTTTTTTGACCCACGCCCACGCTGGTGACAGCTGCAGCTGATCAAGATACTGACCGCGATTGCTAATCTGTGTGGACATCGTTAATATGTTAGCTGTGCTTGCAATGCGGTTTTAGCTTTATTTTCAAACGTTCAAGCCATTCGCTTTTGAAATCAATTTAACCGTATCAAATACGCATCTGGCGGAAAACGAAAGCCACACAGACACAGACAATGAACAGGAAACGTCTGTCAATGTTTTCTGAAATCTCAAAAACCCAACAACAGTTTCAGATCTGTTTCAGTTTTTTTTCCAGCTTTTTTTCTTATTTTTTGATTGATTGCCAGGGCCCAAAAAGTGGATCAGCGATTGCATAAGGCAAAAAAAAAAACAACTACAACGTGGGTGCGGTAAACTGACACTGAGTCTATACATCTAAGACTGATACAGTTTTACTCTGCTGTAAGTACTGTGTAACGCGTACTGCTAACCCAGACTGTCACTCTGTTTGACAGTTCATCATCACTGCAGTTTTGAAGGCCAAAAGCGTAAAGGTGCATTAAACAGACAGAGAGACTGGGAGACAGCGAGACAGTTGAACAATATTGACTCTAGATACGCTGGACTGGAGTCCAGTTCTTGGTAACGGTCTTCATGTCTGCCTGCTGGCCTTAAAGCTGCTAATGAGCTTCATAAATAAACGCGTTAACTTGGCTAAATTTGCATTGGCAGCAGACTGTTGACACGAGCCAAGAAGACAAGTTATCTTTGTTAACAAGCTTACAAGTCTCTTTTTTTTTGTTCTTTGCTGTAATTGTAATTTGAGTGGCTCCATTGATCATTCCAAGAGCATTAAACACTTACTTAGTAAAGCTTAAACACTTCTAGCAGCCCTCGCTAAACATTAGCTCAATTATTACATACCTGCAATGAGAAAGAAATGGAAGAATAAATTAGTTAGTTGCCTTAAGTCTTAAATTAAGTACAGCTGAGTTGACAACAAATCTTGAGAATTCCCCTTAGAATTGAGTAGAGCCTAATAAGTATCTTTGTATCTTTTAGTACCGTATTTAGCAAGGCCGCTTGTGGAATGTGGAGCTGCTTTCAAATGGCCATAATGGGGCGGCAAATAGTGCCATATGATCACGAAGATGATCGTTTCTTGGCCAATGTCAACGACGTTGAGAAGGCATCAATTGATGTTCAATGCACTGCACACAAAAGTGGTTCAAATGCTAGCAAGACCCTGTACTGACAGCGCACAAAGGGTATGTTAGTTTTGTCATGAAAGTAGAAATTTTGAAACCAAAGAAATTTAGCAGTTTTCTTAACCAAATGTGTGTCTTTCTGCAGGCTTTTTGAGACTTATTTGATAGCTACAGGGCTTTCCAAGTCGACACGCATGCCTACTACTTTTTCGTACCATTTTTTTTCTTGGTTTCCAGTGAAAATATGCCAAAGAGGCAGAGAGCAAGACAACGCGACGGTGCAGATCACTTAGATGCCAAATTGGGAACCAAGAGAACGCGTTTTAGAGGCCATCATCCTCAGATCGTCCAAGTGTCTGGCCAGACCACCGGCGTAGCAGCTGCAGGCCTCAACTTGGCTAGCCTCGTCTTGGCCTGACTTGGTCTGACTTGGCCCGTTTTAGTTCAGTTTGGTTTAGTTGAGGCTCGCTGTAATTGGCAAGTGGAAAAATGTGTGCAGTTTTCAGGGGCAGCGGGGGGCATTCACTGGAAAGGTGGAAAAGAGGGAGTGGCGGGTTGGGGTTGCCATAAAAAGCAGGTCAGCGACTGGCGGCATTTGCTGCCGCTACCACTGCCACTGCTGTTTGGGGCGAAAAACAATCAAATTATGGCCACATTTATATGCCAGCATCTTTAATTGATGGACTGACTTGCCATTCAATGTTCGCGCATTTGTTGCAACAACGACGGGGCATTGGCAGCCAAAAGGAAATGTAGCATCATAAAATTTCACTGCCAATAACCAAGCAGCGTTAGTCCAACAGTTCCACAGTCCAAAAGTCCGCAAGTCTTATAGTCCAGCAGTTCGACAGTTAGGCAGCTGTCCATCAGTAATTTACAGCGTCAAATAAGTTGGCACGACGACCGCCCATATGTTAATGAAGTAGACTAAGACTTGGTATAGTATCGCATTGGATCGACATTGGACATGGCCATGGCCATGGCCATGCAGGTAGACATGAACCTGGCTAGATGGCCAGAACTCTTCCAGCTAAATGTCCAATGCGTGATGAAAGACAGGAAAAGAGGCGCTCTACAATTTAGCGCTTTAATTTGATGGCAAACAGACGACAAGCAGCCGCCGTGGCAAGTCCACAGCTAAAGTTGTACATTGAGAAAAATGCTAAAGTTTAAGCAGAATTCTTAAAAGTCTGTTTAAACAAAATTAATAGATTAATTTCTTTGTTTGCTTAAGATGATTCTGCAGAGGAAAAATGTATGGTAAACTGGAGTTTATTTCACTAACTGATCGAAAAATTAAAAATACTTTAATCACACAAACCTGTAAAATACTTGATTATAAACTATATTTTGTTCCATAAAATTGACGCACAAATTTGTTTCTTCTTCTATGAAACAAACATTTAAATATAATTTTATAAAATGAAAGCAGAGACTTCTGTTTCTTCCATTAAACATTTCCAAAGAAACTTGTCTAAAAATTATATTTTGTTCAATATATTACTTACACTATAATTTCATTTTTTTTCGCAAAGCAAAAGCAGTAAAGTTAATTAAAAGAACGCTAAATGACACCCTTTAAAAATAGGCTAGAAATTTGAAGCCAAAACTGCAAATTTTAAATCACTTTGCTCCCTTTGGGCCCTTTGGAATGCACACAAGTTTTTTGCTGCGTGTAGTCAAAATTAAAGTGCAAATTCTATCAACAGCCAGGTATCGGGCGTTAGATGGCCAACACCAGGCAGCAGCAAGGCAACCAGTTGGCCAACATGGCTAGCTGCTAGTTGGCTGGTTAGTCAGCCAAGTTAGCCAGCGTTTGGTAGCAATTTATTTTAATTACTCGCCTTCTACACGCTGTTGTTTATATTACGAGGAGTTGGTCAAAAAGCAAGCCAAGAGCCTTAACAAGAGAAATCAATTTTGGCCACTAACAACTACAGTTTTGTAGTTGCCAATTGTTTTTAGCTGTTTTCAGCTTTTTATTAGTTTTTTTTTTTTGTTACCACTAAAGGGCGTTCAACTTTGGGGCTTAGTGCCCCAAGGGTTTCATTTGAATTGACTTCCGTCAACAGAGCGAAGAAGAAGAACAAAATAAACTGCAACAACGAAGGCTCAACATTCTAATTGCAGCATGTTGCAAAGTAAGTGCGGACACTTGCAATTAATATGAACGCTACAGTGAGGCAACATGGCACAAGACACAAGACACACAAGGTACAATAAGGAGCCATAAAAGCTGACTTCGTTGGGCTCATGGTGCTCTTGGTGCTCGTGTTGCACGCTGCAAGTTCTCTGTGTTGCAAGCAACTTGCCCGTTGCCATGTTGTCTTGATATCGCCAAAGGGCTGTTGCCTGGAATGCAGCGTAACGCCAGCAACATTTCACGCTTAATTATAGACGCCGCAGCGCTAGGAATTTTTCATAAAGCCTGGTCTACTCACTCTGAGCCCGGCTACGGCCTGTGCATTGGGGCAGGGACTGGGGCAGGATGCGCGCATTTCCGTCTAATGCCGCTTCGCGTTGCAAAGCTTATTTATGTGTGGGCCGTTTGTTTTGTAATTTAATAAGCAAACGCAAAAAAAAAGGGGCGAGACAATGTTGCAAGTTACAAAAAATAAGGAGAAAAAATAGAAAGGAATACAAGAAAGCACAAGTTGAGCTAACGACTATCAAACACCCGTTACTTAAGGGGTTAGAAATATTTATTAAATAACATGAGTTTTCATAAGAACATAACCTAGTGATAAAATCCATTTAATTTTCATTGAACTTCAAGTTAAGAATTTGCTGCATACTTTTAGGTGTATTAGCGAACTACTCAGAACGATTGCTAAGCTTAAGCTATAGCTAAAATCATATAATAACTAAACCTATAAAACCTATGACTTAAAGGACCTGATCATAAATATACCCTTTACTCCTCCAATATAGGGTATCACAAGTAGAAAGACTAAAAAACTTATGAAGAATGAAAATGATTCTAGTCAACCACATGCAAGCACATGCATGCCACCCACACAAGCGCAAAATCAACTCACACAGATACTTATGCATCTGACGCAGGCGCACACGCGCCGTTGACGCCTCTGTCGACGTTAACGTTGACGTCGACGTGGACGTCGGCGCCATTCAGTCGTTCGATCGGTCGGTCGGTTGGTCGGACGAACGAACGTTCTGTCGCTGGCAGTCGGAGCGCCACAAAGCCAACAAAATGCTGACTCAGCCGGCGACGCTGGAATGCCAGAACCACAGCAACAACAACAGCAGAACAGCGCCGCATAATTCATATGCAATTAATAATTGGTTGCACATGCGCAGAATGTTGCAGCCCCGCAGCATGATGCGCAACTTTGTGGTGCAACAATAGCACAGCACAGCATACACTGAACGAAAATGTGTTGAAACATAATTTAAATGAAGCACTGTTGCCAAAGACATTCACAAGGTTTGCGCCTTTAAGGCACAAAGTATCTGCCAGATATTAATCACTTTGCCAGCTTTAAGCTGTTTCTAGTTGTAGCAAAAAATAAATAAATAAAAGAGTAGAAATCTTAAAGCAGGAACGAATGTTGACATTAAACTCAACTCGGTCTTGAATACGCAAAACAAAACTTATGCTAATGATGTCAAATTTGTCTGGCTTAAATGCTCTCAAAGTATGTCAAAATGTTGACCTTTGATCAGGTAAGCGTGAATAAACCCATAGAGAATTAAGGCGCAGTTAACTCATAGCTTTTCTATTGAATTAACACAGTGGAAATGTCTCAATTTACACACATGTTCAGACTCTTGTAACTCTTGACCATGTGTGGCATATAAATGAAATGAAAATGAAAAACACGCAACACATTCATCATTTTCAATTGACGCCGCTCGTCACATAATCAGAATTCTGAATTGGAGACGAAGCAGCAGCAACAACAACAACAATGAAACTTATTTAATTGCAACTTCAATGTCAACTGAAGTGGAAAAGAATGACACTCGTTGGCACAGTGTAAATGTTGCAAGTTTATGAAAAAGCAACTGCAATTTAATCCAAAAAAGTTTTTAATTGATTGAGTGCTCTTCAATGAACTTCAAGTTTGCAGAAAATTGGCTTTAATCTGTTCAAACTGTTTCCAAAATTAGCTTTACATGCACGCTTTTCTTAGCTAAAGTCACTTTAAATAAAGCTTTCCTTAAAATTTAATGAATAATAAACTAAGAGTCTACCGAAGCTATTAAAAACTAAATTTGTACTACTGCCAAAATTATGTACACTTTGAAAGCACTTGAAAGCTTTAATTAAACGCTAAAGCTACTTTAATCAAAAGCTTTTTAAATTTTTGCCATAAACTTAAAGCTAAATCCAATTACCATATAATAAAACATTGACATAAAATTTGAAAGCTTTTTAAAGTTTCAATTAATCCATTAGTTCAGCACATTTTTCTTCGCTTTCACACCACTGTGCATACGCCAGGCATTAAACTGTGTGCTTCAATTCTTGCTTTTTTTCATGTTAATTTTCATTGTTTTTTGGAGTCAAGTTTAGTGTCAAAGTTGTGTGTTTTTTATGCCCATTGTCTGGCTTTCTAATTAAATGGCCGCGTACAAATTTTAATTTATGGTAATTTAATACTTCATTTCCATTCAGGCGACAATAAAATGGTGCTCAAGAATTTCGAATCTGTGGCCTGCACAAGCAAATATAACAAATTGCTAGCAATTTGTGGCAACGCATCATTATAATGGAGTTCCACAATCTCAATCTGCATCTCAATCCAGAGATCTTTCAATAATTTGCGCCAATTAGAAACCATATTCAAAATGTGTTCTTTCGACCTCTGGAAGCAGCTGCTTTTTATGAAGTCTTCTTTGGGGTTGGAGAAGCCAGAAGAGTAGGAGGAACTGTTGCAACAGCATTTGGCCCAATCGAGTGGCAATCGAGTGCATCTAAAAATAGTTTCCTCTATATAGTCGCATGCTTCAGGTTTAGGTTCTCTATGGCGTGCTGCTTCTTTAGCTACTTCTTCCTCTTCCTCTTCTTCATCAGCTTCTTTTGGTCGATGGCAAAACACGATGTTGAAATTTTGATTGCGACATTCTTTCGCCGCTGTACAAATTGAGGCATTGCCTGAATGTCTAAATGACTGACTGAATGACTGACTGAATGCTTCACTGGGTATTGGGGTATTGGCATTGCTCAGGGTTTGCTCGTTCTATTGGTATTGTTGGCTTTAATGCCTTTGCCTTCGTTTGTGCTTTTGGCCGTCATTTGATTTATGGCAAATGCTTATGTTGACATGCCGCAAAAGCATTTTCAGCTTAATGATTGCATTCTTGCAGCCATTTCTATTTGAAATACCAGCCCCATGTGGCAACCTATCATCGCCATGTGCCACATAGCACACACACACACACACACACATCGTTTAGATAGATAGAACCCAACACATACTTATGTAAATGACCTGGAAAATTAAGACAAACATTTGTTGGCCCTGCCCTGCACACGTTGCACAAATTTAATTAAATTTTTTTTGTTTGTTTTCATGTCTTCGTATCGCGTCTGCAACATGCAACACGTTAGCATTAGATTCCTGGCCTGGCCTGGCCTGCCATGGAATTTAATTGAATTCAGCCCAAAAATCTTTAGTTTACTTATGCAAATCTTATGCAATTAACTGATGGAAAACTAGAAAAACGTGCAGTCGATTTTTCCATAGGGTAGAGCCAAAAGGTAAGCAGGTTTAAACTGCAAGTGAAGCAGCTTTTCATGCACTCATGTTCTTGCAGCTTTAATCGGGTCTTATAAATCATAGAATAAATTAAGTTTTTTATATGCGAATTATTTGTTTAAATTCTTAAATTCGCTTTGAAATTCTCCTTTATATATATGTTGGTATATATCTTAAGCAACTCAGCTCATATTGTTATAATCACATAATTATTCCTTTGCTTAAATTAATCTCTATAGAAAATGATTTCCATGGAATTTCATTGCAGCTTTTCCTCTACTTTAAGCGAAAAGTCTCCTTGTGGTATCCTTGAGTCCCCTGTCTTCTGTCTTCGGTTTTGCTGTCTTTGGTCTTCTGTCTTGCTGTGCTCTATAATCTCCATTAAGCATTTACATTGCTTTGGCCACAAGATGCTCATAATTTTCGCTGCGTGGCTCAAATGCGACTGCAATTTTGCAATCATCGAAATGCAATTCGAATGCAATCATTTATCTGACTTGGTTTCTCTTCGTTTGTCTCTCAGTCTGTGTGTCGAACTGTCTGTTTGCCTCACAGTTGGCACAATTTTTCATCTTGTGGACCGCATCCTGTGGCTGCCACGGCCAAAAGCAAATATTGATGCTAGACGCGAATTTCTTGGCTCTCTGGACACAAGACAATCGATTATTTGCCGCCAGGGCGCAAACGTAATCAGACAAATTCAATTTACGGCAATTTGCATGCCGCATCGTTCAGAGACGACTAGTTGCAAGTTGCAAGTTGCCAGTTTTTTTTTTTCAGTTGCAAGTTGCAAGTTGCGAGTTGCCAACAACGGACATTCAACAAACAAGCAGTTACCAGTTTTTCTTGCCGTTCGTTGCATGAGAAATGACAATGGCTGTGGCTGCTGTCATTCTAATGTGACCAAGGCTGGTTGCCAAGGCTGTGCAACATGCTCGCTCTTCTGCCCCTTCCCCAGTCCCACTCCTAGCTACCCCACTCCCAAGTTGTTGCTACTGGCGCATGCTTGTTGCACATTTGGCGCCTTATCACTGCACTCGCATCTGCCCAGTCTTGTGTCCAGGTACACGTACAGCTACAGGTACAGCTCCATGTCCAAGTCCAGATCCAGACTCACCCACTCTACGGCAGCCGGCAGCATGGTGCAACCTGAGCAACCTGAGTGCCACACCATTTTGGCTGGCAGGTAGTGTTTTTCCGCCAGGAAATGAAAAATAGCCAAAAACATGCCACGCTCTGGTCTCCTGTTATCCACACGACACACACATAATTGGCGTTTATGCCACGAGCAACCTGCAACCTGCAACGACAACAGCTACAACAGCTACAGCAACAACTGTTGCTGATGCGTTCGTTGATACGCCCCGTGTGCCAGTTGTGGCAAATTTTGCCCATTTTTGGGGGTGTGTCGCCTCAAGCCAAATGCGCTCACTCACTTAACCTTTGAACTTGCAACATGTTGTTGCTGTTGCTGTTGCTGTAGCTGTTGTTGCTGCAAGTAGCCAGTATATGTTGCTGTTGCCTGTCGCCAGTTGCCAATTGCTGCGGCATTGCATTGTTTGTCGCAGCTTAATAAAACGTGATTAAATTAAATTAACGTTTGCTTCCTAGCCGCCAGCAGCAACAACAGCAACAACAACCTGCAACAACCAACAGCAACTTGCAACAACAGCCACAATTTTTGTGGTTTTTTGTTGACTTTTTTGTTGTTGTGTGTAGCATATGAAATTTAGTCATTAGTTGTTGTTATGGCCTGGCCATTAGCGCACACTTGCCAGCCACGCCCATCAATTCGTGCTGCAGTTGTTGCTGCTGTTGTTGTTGTCAATGTTGCTGCTGTTGTTGTTGTTGTTTTTTGCAAACTGCATTTAATTTTATTGGCATTGAAAATGCCTACGATATAAGATATGGAAAATGCTCGTAATCAAAAATCAGGCAATCGAAACTGGTTCATTTATGGAATTGTTTGCTAATATTTCTTTATTTCTTTTCATTTTCAATTTGATTATAAAAATTATTTGTGTTTGGTATAAAACAGGAAATGACCTTTAAGTAAGTTTGAGGAAGGTTTAATAAGCCTTTAAGTTAAATCAACTACAAATCATTTTAATGTTTATAGAATTAAAGCTGTTTGTACAATTTACAATACAATAACATATGAAAGAAGAACTTGAATTTGTAATAAAACAAAAAATAAATAATATAAAATATTAAATAAAATTACTCTACTAAACTAAACATATCAGTTTACAATCCCAGTTAGTTAGCTTATGTTTTTATACCCTTGCAGAGGGTATATTGTTTTTGTCACGAAGTTTGTAACGCATTGAAGGAAGCGTTTCCGACCACATAAAGTATATATATTCTTGATCAGCATCAACAGCCGAGTCGATATAGCCATGTCCGTCTGTCCGTCTGTCCGTCTGTCTGTCCGTCTGTTTCTATGCGAACTAGTCTCTCAGTTTTAAAGCTATCTTAATGACATTTGGTACAGGCCTGTATTCTCTCTGCACGCAGTTCATATGTAAAAATCGGCCAGATCGGACCACTATATCATATAGCTTCATAGGAACAATCGGTTGAAAATGCTTAGTATGAACATTTTCGGTGTCTATTGACCGATTTCAACGAAATTTACGGAGAATGTATTTCTCATTGTCCCCCATCTATTGACCAAATTTCATTCAAATCGGACCACTATATCATATAGCTCCCATAGGAACAATCGGTTGAAAATGCTTAGTATGAACATTTTCGGTGTCTTTTTGACCGATTTCAACGAAATTCACACAGAATGTATTTCTCATTGTCCACTATCTGTTGACCAAATTTCAAATCGGACTACTATATCATATAACTACCATAGAAATAATTGGTTAACAAAACTAAGCTGCAAGGGTATTTAATCTTCGGCGAGCCGAAGATAACCGTTTTTTCTTGTTAGCTTTATTATTATTCCAAATTTATTGCAGATTTATTTTATTGATTTTCATCTTTACAAAAATCGCCTGGCTAGCCAAAATCTTATCGCTCAATATAAAAATTGGCGGATGTTTATCTCAGTGATTTCAGCGTTCACAGCAAACACGAAATTCAGAACAACAAACAGCAGGAACAATACAGACAAGAGCAGGAAGAGAAGAAGAGAAGAAGAGCAAGATTAACAAGATATCAATTTACTGCACAATATTTGTGGTTTATTTTCACACGCTGCCGTCGCTGGAGCCGCAGGCAAAAAACAGGAGATTAAATATGATGCATGCCTGTACAGTGAGGCCCAGCGAAATGACTCAACTGAGCTGGGGCTCGACGGTACTGACCAATCATCAGTGAGGGAGTGATCCTAAATGTCTGGCAACTTTTTGGGGTGGGCCGAAGGGAGGGGTCGTATGGAGAGGGGGTGTACAGGGGAGTAACCTGTCAAGCTGCGTCACAATTCTCAGGGAGCTCCACGAAGATTTGTGTGTGTCTCTTTTGCGCTGTTGCTGTTCTGCTGCTAAGACAAGTCATGAGGCATTGCTGCCAACAGGAAGTATATATGTGCATATAGTATATATACAGTATATAACATATATATTTATATATAATGATTTATGCGTGGGCGGTTAGAAACCTTTGTAAACTGTAAATTGTTAGCTGTTAAGTGTTAACGGTAAACTGCAAATGAAAACCTTTTTCAGCGTCTGTTTTCTGTCGCTTTTTCTGTGCCTTTTTCTATGCCTTTTTCTGCGTCTGTCGTTTTTCCCGAATAACACGTCACATGCGCTTTTCCTTTCACGAAACGCGTGTCGCTGGCCAGCGCCAAAAGCCATTAACATAAAAATGAATTTCGCTTTTCTCGACGCCATATCGCCGCTACCAAATCGCCTCAACCAGGCCAAATGAAGTTGTAACCGTTGCAGTGCCAGCTCAGCTTCGAGCTGGATTCAAAGCTGCAACTGCAGTTGCTCTTGTTGCTGTTGTTGTTGGCGTTACGTGGCCAAAAAGCGAAACGCAATAAATTTCACAAACGCGCGCAACAATTAGAAACGAAGCAAAGACAACAAAAAGTACAAGAATGCTCTCAACGAGTGGGTGCGACAGCGAAATACCCTGGAAACGCTGTAAAGCAAAAAAACTCGGTGCACAACTGTTATCCATAACTATTTTAATGGCCAGAAAATACAGGGTATTACGCTGCAACACAGTCAAAACTCTTAAAAGCTATCGACGCTTGGACCCCATCGACATTAAAATCGATTGGCAGCAACAAACGATGACGTCGACTCGTTGGACTCGTGCGCAAGCGCGCCGATAATTTCTTGTTATCGACGCGCCATGATCACGTAAATTATGTGGACGACTGCAAATCGAAAATGAAAACGCCAAAAAGTAAAATAAACTTAAGTTTTGTTTATTGGAATGCAGGCGATAGGCATTTAAAGCTGAGCACAAGGCGCCTCAAGGCAATCGACCTGGAACCCGATCGAATAAACCAAAAATATTGAGTAAGTTATAAACGCATTTAATGATTTATTTGCTACATAAGCTGAGAACAAATATAGATTTAAATACAATAGCCTTAAAGTCAGAGCTAATTAAGATAAATACACAGCAGGACAAAGGGAAGTTGAGAGCAGTGAGTGCTTGACATTGTCATGGAAAGATGCTGTCATGTCTTGGCAGTTAAAGTTGGCAAAACGTGCGAGTGGCAACATTTCAGTTAACACCATTTCGTCTGTTAAACCGTAGCAACGGTTGTTAACACGCCAGGTTGCTGCAAACTTGCACCTTACGAGGCTGCAACAAATTGCAGACGACACAAAAGACAACAACTAAAAAAAAGGAGGAGGAAAACAAAAAACAACAAAAAAAAACAATTTCCTACAAGTTGACTTAACGAAGACAACGCCTTTGCTAGCTCCTGGGACTGCAGCTAGCGCCACCTACACAGATGCATATATCTGTAGAAAAAGCTAGCTATAGGTAGGTGTATATTGGGTGTACCAGGTGTACACTGTACACCGTACGGTGACTGTTGATTGTATGTGCTCGTCCGCAGATTTTTATCGGCTTGGCATTCTTTGTGGCCAGCCACTGACATTACCACTGCCTACAGCTGTATTGTCTTCTTCTTCTACATCATCTTTTCTTCTCTTCTTTAGCTCCAACGGAAGTCAGTAAACTTTCAGGGTTATTATTATGCCAGTCTTGTGGGCTGCAGTTCCATTGAGTCTGTCAAAAGGAACGAAGTAACTAAAGAGACAACTGAAGTAAAACCTCTTCAACTTGCCAACTTGCTAACTTGGCAGTTTGGCAGTTTGAAAGTTACCAAAAAAAAACACACAGTTCTAGCCTGAACGGAAGAGAGACGACAGAACACAAATCTTTACAGCATTTTACAGCTATCTACAGTCTACACTCGTACATTGAACTCTTTGGAGTCCGGACAGTAGCTCTCAATGCTACAAAATGTTCTTTATCTTTAGCTGACTTTTGAGCACAATTTGATTTGCAAAATAGTTGAGAATGGGAATGAGAAGGAAAAACTGAAAACTACACAATGCGACGACTATTGACCCAATTCACAGTGACTGCAAACAGTCGACGCCCGCATTAGATCCACATGTCTATCGATTTCATTTTATGGCATATTTATGACACCGACGCCACCTCAATTAACTGTTATGCATACAGCATACATATATTTATATATACACTATATATAGACGTCACTGATAGATCAATACTAATTGTCCGTCAAGGCGGTAGACAAACGACTTTGAGTGCTTATTAGCCATATTGATCTCATTCGATTGCTGCGGTTCCTTTTGAAGCACTTAGGCAGGCAGCACTGTAATTAGATCAAATTTAGACAATAAAACCATCCGATATTGGATAAGCTATATGGCGCTTTCAATGGGATTCTTTTGTAGTCGATTCTTATGGGAATTGTGTACGAAATTTTGCGGTTTTCAATGATGGATCAACATGTGAGTTTATTAATAAATATCAGTATGTAAACATATACATATCTTTATGTTTGTATCTAGATGTGAGCGGGTTTTTGTTTACCTGACCTGCGGTTTCAAGCTTGTACCCCTTGTACTTGTGCTCAATATCAAATGTCGCCTTCCATCTCAAAGATATTCTTTATTCAAAACTTTACTAAGCCAAGCTAAGCAGGTGAAAGTTTGTTGATGATTATGATCTGATTTATACACTATAAAATAGTCAACTTAGTCATAACTGAGGGCCCAATGGATTTATTCACATTTTAAAGTCATAAACTTCGAACATGTTCAATCATATCAAATCGAGTTGAATCGAATGAATGCATTCGTTATGATTCACAAGTCTTTCGGTTGCAGTTGCGAATAATTCGCTTTATCACAGCCCAAGAAGACCGAGTGACTCTCCCCGCAATTTGCGCAAATGTGAATAAATAAAACAAACAAACAAACAAATCGAATAAGAGAAAAAGAAAAAAATGAATTTGTAAACTCTTGTTAAATGCTTTTATGACAGTTTATCTGATTTCATGTTTTATGCTTTGTTTATCGTCTTTTATTATGCTAATCTCTTTGGTTTTAGATTTCAATTGAAGTTTTGTCCAAACATTTAGTTAGATCTAGAGCATAGATTGGTGGGAAAGGGTGACCACACACATCTGGCGTGCACTGTGTGTGTGTGTGGAGATGCGGGTAAATAGATCTTCCAGTGACACATTTATAGGGTGCATTCAAATGTCATTGAACCCGTGTTTACATGTATGTATGTGTGTTTGTTAAGCCAACGTAACTTGTCATGGCCAAGTGCAATTGTGGCAACATTGTTGCAACATCTGTGGCACTCACCTGTCCGCTACAAAGCCATAAATCCAATAAATTCCCGATATCGAGTTTAATGCACGCTAATCCAATAAACTCCAATAAGTGAAAACAGAAACAGTTCAAGTGGAAGTCTGATTTGATATAGACATACTATGTATATATAGTATATGCACTCATTCCAGAGTTTTACCCAGTTTGCCAGTCGCAAGTTGAACTGAACTCAACTGATAAGAGCACGCAGTTGTCGGAGTTTGGGCTCTGCGCTCTCTCTCTACTCTAGTTTTATGGCATGCAATTATGGTCTTTTCAGATACACTGAGATACACAGCCGCGTCCAGAGATACAGATACGAATACGACTACAAATACTTCATACAGTTGCAGAGGCAGTTAATAAATGCATTTAGGTTGTTCGCTCAAGTGGAAAATTTATTTATTTCTTTCATATTTCTTTTAATTTATGATGTAAAGATGGAAGGAGCTTGGGGGACGTTTACGAGTGTGGGGGGCACATACACTGTCCACTTAACTTTGAACTTAACATTTTTCACATTAGTTTTGTGCACTTTTTCATCTTATCGGCAATTACAAATGCATTGACCTCGTTTCAGTTTCGTTTTTTTGGGTTCGGTTCGGCTTTGGAGCGAAGTAAACGACGCGGGGGTCGAGGGGCGCGGTCGCAATTGGTGCACAACGGAAGCTATTTCAACGGACTATGTGTGTTTGTGTGCGTATGTGTAGATTTCTTTAAACAACAACTAAACACGCATTTAAATGCATCGCTGGGCACAGCAATATAACAATAACAACCACTATGAAATTTTGTCGTTGTTTACACAAATGCCAAAAACCAAAATAAATATAAATTCGTCAATTGCCGATTTCCGAATGTTCCAAATGTCTCGACCGTCTCTCGACTGTCGACTCGCACCGGTCAACGTGTGACTGAAAACTGACAAAACAAAAACCGAAACTGAAACCGAAACCAAAACTGAATTCAAAAAAAAAAAAAAAAGTAAAAAAGAAAACAAAGTAAAACAACAAAAGCAAATAAAAACAGTCGTTAAGCGCAGCGCTCAAAAGTGTTTGGAAAGAAAGAGAGTAAGCGAGAGAGAGCGCGGGAGAGCGTAGCATAGCAGAGAGCGCGCTGCAGCCAGAAAGTATGGTCAGGCAGGCAGCGGCAAAAGAGTGCGAGATAGAAGGAGGAGAAGAAGAGACAGAAGGCAGCGAGTGCATGCGCATTTTGGGGTCGTCTCTCATTTCCACTGCCCCTCTGTTGCTCTGACTAGCGCTTCCCAGGGGTGGACTGCACTGCGAAAGGGCTCGGCATTAGAACCTGTTAACCGAATGCAGTCAACCAACACGAGTGACGAGGAAAGCATTTCCTTTAGTACGCACAATGTTACACTTAAAGAAATTCACAGGCATTTACCTCAAGAAATCTTCTCGTAGTCTACAAAATTTGCATTTCAGCAGTAAAAAACAAATTTGTGCAGTTCCAACGATAAATTTGTATATAATGACTTTTAAGATAAGTCACAATATGTTTTTTCTTTTGTTCAGTTGTCAGGTGTTATATATAATTGTAATTGTTATAAACAGATAAGTTAAGTTTACCTAAGCTACAAATCTAATAAAAGCATTCACTTCCAGGAAATTGTTCTTATCAAAGTAGTTTATAAAACGGACTGATAAAAAAAAGTTTTATTGTTGGCAATACGATGACAAAACTATTCCTCCTATAGTAGATATTTTGGGAAAAAAAAATAAAGTACTCATCACTGGAATTATTATATTATTGTTCAGTTGCTTTGCTGAGTTTCTCCCCTTTTTTTCTGAGCATCTCCGCACTTGACGCCACAAGGCACTTGTTACTCACAGATGCAAGTGTCTGACAGATGCATATAATAATTATATATACGTATGTATATACGATGTGCATTGTGCTCATTACGAATCCAAATACCTCGCTCCGGCGTCATAATGTCGGCTTTAGGGGTTGCTTCGCTTCTGTTTACTGTTTTCTGTTTTCCCCTCAATTATGTAGGGTAATAGTCGACTTTCGTCTGAGCTGCTGATTTACTGCCACGGATTTTCACACTCTCCCTCACATACACACCGGCTCTCAATTTGTGCCAAGTTGTGGTGAAAGTGCTGTAATAGATTTCCCATGATATGTGATGACTTTAATATGCGCAATCGACTCTAAAATCGAGGGTGTCTTTAAGTTCATAAAAACTACAAAAGGGATGCTTAAAGTTCATCAAAATATTATTCAAGCAATGTTTTATTTTCATACGCAACAGCTGTCAAGCCGAGTTTATTCAACTCGAACAAGAACAAAGCGAACGACATTAAATGTACGGCACGTTTCCGATGCACAAAAACAAAGTTTTAGGGGTAACGAACAGCTGAGGGGGAGTGGACAACAGTTGAGAGGGTTTCATCCTGTCTCATGGAAGCTGAACAAAAGTGTTGCGCGCTTTTGGGCGCAGCTAACACATGAAATTGGCGCACTCGTGCACTGGGCCATTCTCTATGTGAGTAGAGCAGAGCGAAGTGAGGAGAGAGTTGGGTGTGTCCACGCTTGTAGTGTTACCACCGTGCGGTACAGCCCATTTTCGGGGGTGGCTGACAGCGCACATTTCAATTACCAGACTTACAGTGTGTGCATATACTTTTGACACGCACGGTAGGTCGCAATCTGTTTAATTGAGGTATTTAGCAGGCTAAATAATTAAAAGAGCCAAAGGCAAATACGTCTCAGACAAAGGTCATAATAATAAATTAGACACGCGACTGACTTGACTGACTTGACTGACTTGAGAGTGCTCACAGAAGTGACAAGTGTGCAGCCCTTTGAATTAAGGATGAGCAGACAGGACATCACTTTTTTTCTAAGAAGCAATCACTTTTCATTCCAAAAGTAGCTCAGGTTATGCCCCTTTCCATATCAGACATATTGAGGGGCATAACCCTACTTGAATTATTGATTACATTGAGTTGTTTACTTCAGAAATTCGACAGACCTTTCGAAGGGGCGTAGAACCCCGCAGCAAGTAAGGTAATAAGTCACACCAGCCACAGACCAGGTGTTGTTACCTGTTACCTGTACTTTCGATTTGCTCTCATTTCGATTTCACGCTTGCAATACCCTGTAAAGGAGTAAAAAGGGCTTATTAAACTTGTTAATATCTGCACAAAACTTTCCTGTAACTCTGCCAAAACTTTTCCAGCTTTTAAAGCCAACATGACGTGTCCATAACTAATTTCTAGTAAAAGACCTTCTCCAAATTTGAGTTTACCAGACAGGAGCGGGTTGTTTTATGTCCATGTGTTGTGTCTGGGCTTATTTAAATAAGACAAAGTGCTGACATTTCGTGTTTAGGCCACGTACCCATTAGCCAGCCAGGCCGAAAACTAAACGATTATTGGCGCAGTGGAAGGAAAAAAAAAACCAACCCACACACAAAACAATGCCATACAGTAACCACTATAATTTAGTGGCTCAGTCGGTCAGAAGAATCGAAGAACCGAAGCGAATGCGCTAGAGAAACTACAGAGGAAAGCATAAAGTAAAAGTGCAATTTCGAATACGTCGACGAAGCATGTCCAAAAAGCAAAATATGAATGCAATAACAGCAAAAAAACTCTAAATGCATTTTGGAGTAACTGCTACTGTTTGAACAGCTGCCAGCTGTTGGCTTGACAAGAGTCAAAAGGCTGCTTGAAGAGCTGCAGTCTGGTGGGGGCCACGCATGCGCTGTTGCGTAACAGTTTGTACCGAAAGTAATGTGACAGGCGTTAAATGTGCAGCAATCGATTTGATTTGCAAACTGCGATGCGAGTTTACAACTTTAATTGAAAAACCGCCGACTGACAAATTAACAATGCGGTGTACTGTGGGCGTGGCTGGTTTGCACGGTACATCAAGTGCTGGCTTCCAGCCCAGTCCAACTGCTGGGTGGGTGGTGTGTGTGTGTGCAGTGACAGCTGTAAGGAAGTCAGTCGGTCGCTAATGCAAATGCCACAAAAAAAAAATTCGCCCACGCAAATTATGAAAAATTATGCACAACATGCGGCAAATCGATGGAGAGTCGCGCTCTTTGGCTTCCTGGCCAAAAGACATACAACAACATAAAGGCCGTAAGACTGTTAGACAGGCCAAACAGCCACAAAAGGCCATTTCACGCCACTAATGAAACAAATTTTTAAGTGGCCACTGAAAACCACAATTTGACTTGTCTTTTTTGCGGAAACATCAGCTGTATATAAGTATCTGTCTGTCGGTCTTTCAGTCTGTCTTTTTGTCTGCCTTTCGGCCTGTTTATCATTTCGTAAACGTTGCGTCTTCCATGCTGCATTGTTGTATAATGAAACCGTATCCGTTTAGTCCAGGCCAAAATGGTAATGGGATATTTATGCGCTACCTTCGCATTCGTATTGAATTTTTGCCTCTTCGAATTTCTGCTTATGATCAAATATTTCACCCTCTCCCTTTCGCTATATTTCTCTCTTTTGCATAAAAATGTTCACAGCTCTGTAATTTAAATCTCACGCTTAAAAAAAAAAGCAGACAAACTATACAGACATTTAGTCTCTTCTTTTTTCTTGCCCTCAAAGAGCATTCATCATTTGGCAATAAAATAATCACTTGAGTGGTCAATAAAATTAGCGAAATGAGAGGAAAATTATGTCTGGCAAAACGGTAACAACAAATATACAAAAAAATGCATACATTTCAGAAATTTTAATAGCTGTTATAAGAGGAATAAAAATTACTTAATTTTATATATGTTTAAAAAAAGCTTTTTGATTGAAATACTCTACTTTCCAACACATAAATCTCAACCAATTAAATCAAATACATATTTCTTATTAAATACTTAATGCATTCAAAGTTAATCGCGTGTCTTTTAAGCAGCAGTATTTAATTTTGATTATTATTTTACAGCAGAGACACTAAAACATTTATAACATTTCTTTCACACGAACGGCTTTTACTTTTGTTTTAAGTACGTTTTGAGTCACATTTTCGTAATGCGCTTGAAAGAAAAAACCTTTTAACATTCCATTTCATTTCATTGTTGACTTAAGCTACTTTCGTTGTCATTCTTCTTCGCTGAGCAGCTTCTTTCGCTTTTTAATAAGTTTTAGGCACCGTCTTAAGGAAAAGTGTTGGCCAAACAGTCAAACTTAAGTGGAGATCTTTATCGGTTCTTGGTTTTTGGTTTTTTGTTTCTGTTTTAGTTTTCGTTTTTCTTGATCTCGTACAGCATCCCCACAAATGTGTCGATAATATGGGCTTTAAGTGTTTTCAGTCGTTTTTCTCATGTACTGTTTAAAGGTTCTTTGGTTCTTGGTTCTTGTTTCTGCAAAAGCTGTACGAGTTCTTCTGCTTGTTTTTCAGCCTAACAACGTCAACATTAATCACTGTCAGCAGCCGGGATCTGAGCCTGGACCTGACGCTCACTGGGTACGACTGGGTCTCACTGAGTCCGACTGGGTCTGAATGGGCCACCTCATCGTCATGCTTGTTCTTTTGGTTTTTGTTTGTCTGCTGTTGTTGTCTGCATGTGATTTCATTAATTTCGCATTCCGATGCGCAACGGCGCAAAATTCCATGTAGTCAATATTCTTTCCCCTTTCCCTCCCTTACCGATTCAGCACACGAGGAAGTGCAAAGTGTTGCACATGTGCAATGCAATTTAAAATCTTTTTGCTCTTTTTTTTCATACGTTTATCGTTTTATTTGTGCTACGCTTTTTATGCAGCGCTTTGATCAATCAATTCAACTGGCGTCGTTTGTCTGTTTCAAGGTTTATTTACTGCCACAGCCAGATACAGAGACACAGACACAGACAGACACAGACTGATATATAAACTTATGAGCCATTGGCCCCTTTGGCTATAAAATATTTTAATTGAATGATCAAAATCGGATGCTCGTTTGCGCTTGCATAGGCATAGACATCCCCAGATCCACACCATCACATTCACACATCTCTGCAGCTGCAGTCACTTGGAAAAATATATAAATTATTATGAAAATCAATCGATGGGGACGACAAACAGGCGCCAGTTTCAATTCCAAAGACCAACTGACCCACAAATGCCGCTAAACTCGTCGCCAAAATTGCCAAATTGGGCATCAAAATGTCGGCAACATCCACACCATCCACAACAACTGACAATTGGCATATATAAGCTGCGAGGGTGGTCAAATAACAAGGGAATTCCACGTCATCAATTTGGATTTGGAATAAAGGCAAAAACGCATTTTAAATGCACTACAATTTTATTTAAGTTACAGAGACAAAGTTATTTTAAATATATATTTAGCTGTTACTAATATTTATTGTTTGCTTAACAATTAAAATAGTGTCAACTGCTTTTTAAGCTTTTGAACGATTTTACAAATAATTTAATATTGTTGTTTGCTAAAACAAGTGCTTAAAGCACTGAATAAAAATGTTAGAAGCCTTTAACTAAAGTTTAATAATTCCAAAATTCAATATTTAACTTATAAAGTTTTACTAGCCAAGTAGAAATGAAAAGAAAATGTTTAATTATTGGTTTAATAATTTTTAAATTTAATTGAACACTATTAAAGTCTTATTAAACACACCTCGCTTATTGCTGCTATTATTTATGTATTTTTAAGATTTATTTGGCGACTGAGGAGGCTCACGCATCTGCCACACTTGGCTGCCGCAGCGACAGCGAATCCAAATCCAAATTCAACTGCAGCTTGAAATTTTGCTGTGCACAGCTGCGGACGTCGTCGTGGCCATGTCACCTTGTCGGAGTTGGCTAAGTCGGTCGCACATGTCGCGGCATGCCATTTTAGGATTTGTGGCCAACAGCGGAAAAAAAAACTATATACTTTTATATAGTATATTTGGGCTGTTTATTTTTGGACAACGTTGTCTGTAGAAAGTGCCGCGAGGCAACAACAGCAACTGCGGCATCAACAAATCACAGCCGTTGCTGTAGTCGCGGCTCATTATTTTTATTTTTTGCATATGGCCATTAGCGTTGACAAGGCAGAACCACAAAGAAGTTGCCACTCGCCACTTGAAAGTGAATGCCAGCTGTTGTCAATTTCCGCATTTAGTTGCAACAACATCGGAGCAGCAGCAGCAGCAGATCCCAAGTCCCAGCAGCTCCTCCAGAATGTCGCTATATCGACCCCGACCACGACCCCAACTCGCTTTCATGCGACAACAGCAACGGCAGCAGCTGAAAGCCAAATCTGTTTGTGTTGGTAACACGTTGCGAAAGTAACATAAATGGCCAAGACATGTTGATGCTTGCCGCGGTGCTTTTAATTGACCAACAAATTACATGCTGCATGTTTGTCTTTTGGCCAAACCCTGCAATAGATGACAAGCACATACCAGCGACGAATGACTAATTGGTCAGCATAATGGTCACATTCATACTCATACACGGAGTCAAACTCATACTCGGTCTCCGCCTTCGATTCGAACTGAAACTCAGACTTCAGACGGAGACAGAAACGGAGACGGAGACTTGGAGTCAGGCTCAGAGTCGCAGTCGATGGCGATGTCGGTGATCGCGTCAAAGCCAGAGGCCGGTCAGAGCCAGTTGATCAGCTGCACAGTGGTATCAATCATATTAATTATTGTTTCATTTTAATGTGTGTGTAGCTTAGCAAATTAAATTTATTGGCAGTGGAAATAAGAGTGTAATAAAGTTGTGGAGAAATAAAAATGGGCAGTAAGACTGACTTTATTTCTATAAAATTCAGCCTTAAAATAAAGTAATAAAATTCTTTAAAATTTAATAGGCTTTCTATGTTCATTAGCTTTCGATATTGAAAGTAGATTATTAAAAATACTATATCAAAGCCTATTTAGCTGTTTTATTAAGCTAAGATTGATATGTGAGCTCTTTACATCGAGTATTTGAGTATTTTTTATATTTAACCTGAACTCCAATATCTTATATCTTATCATAGCAAACTAACAAGTAAATTTTAATAAAATATAAACAATTATTCACTCTCAAATGCTTATGTTTTGCTTTAAATAGCTTAACAAATATTAATTTATTTTTTTAGATACCAACTAATCAACAGCTTGAACCACTGTGCAGCGCTTTTTGACCAGTCGACTGCTGCAGTTCGTCAAGCCATTCACACACGATTTAGCGCCGCCGTCGCCACGGGATCTCATGTGATGAATTTGCCGCCAAGTCAGCGTCGCGTCGCGTCGCGTTGCCAGTTGCCAGTCTTTGGGTGGTCGAAAGACTTTGGCCACAAACTCCTGCGGCTTAAATGCTTCGACAAAAAGTTCGTTTTCGTTTGCATGAAATGACTAAATTATTCATTGCAGGATTTGCCATTGGAGCTCAGTCCGGATACCCGTTGGCTTTATTTTTTTACTTCAAGCCAACTAAAATCACTTTCGCTCTCAACTGCGACACACCCGTGTTGCAATTTTGTGTATTTTGAGTTAAGAGTTTAAGCCAACATGTCACAATTAATGCTCGGAAACTTTAGTCTTGACAAATCAACGGAACCAAGTGTACCAAAGTGATACAGTGCTCTTGAGAAATATGTGGCCAAGTAGACAACTAACTGGGCCCTCATTAGAGCTGCCAGGCAAAAGTCTAGTGCTTAACCACTGAGCAGCCATTGTTGTCTAGGAAGTCGCAACGCCTACAAGTAACCGAGCTGCTGTTTAATGGCACAGCTAGTTCCGTCTCTTTCACACTCCTCCCTCCCTCTGTACTTCTCTGTCTTACAGCAGCACGCGCCAGAGTTGCATTGTTTAACTCGGTCTATACAACTCTGGACTGCGCAGGCGTAGCTTTTATTGTTATTGAAATAAGTATATAAAAATAAATAACAAAATGAGGCTCCAACTGAGGTCGAGGACGTGCAACTGCAATAGGCTAAAAATAGCTAAAGTTAGCTTTATAAAAACTTAGCTACAAGTTACCCTGTGAAAGCACTTGGCACTTTTCTAAGTTTAATTTAAGAAAGCCATTAAAATTTATAAAAAGTCTTTAGTTTTAAAAATTATTAAATTTTATAGACAGTTTACTACTTTTTTTATAGCTTTTCTAATATATTTTAATCCCCCATAGGCGTAAAAATTAATGTACCCACCCGCTGTCTGCCACAGAACTCCTTGTCTCTTCTACCAATACCCATTCAGAACATGGCTTATGATCACTGCCACGCCCTCTTCCCACAGCGAAAGTATTTTTTTAAAGCATGCGCCATAACAATAAACGGCTTTAGGGATTAAGTGCATAACGTAAAATCAATAGGTTTTCCGCGATCATCGCACAACTGATCGTTTATGCCACATTTATGTACAAAACACTGGCAGCGTTTTGTGCCATAAAGCATTAACATGCCTATAATCAGGCAACAATTTGCCACAGTCACCCACAAAAGTATTTGCAGGCAAAAACTTCCTCATTGCCAGCCAAAAATGAAACAAAAAGAAACCAAATCGAATCGAATTCATTGCATAAGCCACAAATAGGAATTGCAACTGAAAGCGTTGAATGTTGAGCAGTTTATGCAGAAATTGGATGAGCCGTGTGTATGGTTGCATGGCTGTACTGCTCGGTTGCACGGTTGCATGCTAGCAACTTATGAATGAAAAGTCAGACAAGATACGAATCCCAAATAGAAAAGCATAACTTTATGGCAAATCAAATGAAATGAAATGAAAGAGCGGTGTCTTTGAGGGCGGCAGTAGGTGGTGGCAGGGGGCGTGCTGCAGTGAAAGACAGGGGGCAATAGGAGACAGAAGGAGGCAGGAAGCCCGAGCGATGATTGTCTGCGTCAGCGGCTAAAATGAAAGGCCAAATGTAAGGCAAATGATAGACAGTCGACTCTTTGAGCTGACTGCATCTCTCACTCCAACTCTTTCTCTCTATCCCTTTCGCTAACTCTCCCTCTCTCTTTCTTTCGCTGTCTGTGCGCTGCCAACGGAAGCGCAAAAATAGAAAATAATTTTTGAACTTTGGCGGCGGCATTTGACTTATTGCCTACTGATTTGCAGACAAATCAGTTTTGCTGCTGCAAGGCAGTGCCACATGTGCCACATGTTGCATGTCCAACTTGCAAGAGTGTGTGCCAGTGTGTGTCCGTGTGTGGGTGTTGCATATAAATAAATTGTAATTTAGTTTGCCACAGGATGCACATCATGTCTACGACTCCAACTACAACTACGACTCTGCGTCTCAGTCTGACTCTGACTTTGACTATAACTCTGACTCTGACTATAACTTTGACTAGCGCCAGCTGCATTTTAAAGAGAAAGTGAGTGTTTGTTAAGATTTGACAGGTTCATTTGACAACAGACTGCATATGCAAGTACTTAACCACAAGCACACACAGTCCACACACACACTTAACACACACTCACACCGCACAACACTCACGATTATAAATGAAATCGAAAGCATTCACAATAAATCTCAATAAATCAGCAACAAGTTGCATTATTTTTGAGGCCCATTTCAAGCCGTTAAGTTTCTAATAAATTTATGTTTTCTTAAATTAAAATAAATTAGCTGCAAAGGCAGACAGTACATAAGTGAACAGTTGGACTCTCAAAGGAAAGAGGAAGTTTTCAGACATGGGGGTTAAAGTTAAAGCATAGCTGCTAAAAAAGTGCACATGGAAGACTGTTAAACACTAAATAAAGCACTTTTAAAGTCTAAATTGAGTTAATACTTCAAATTGTTCCAAATAAAGTAGCCAGGAAGCATAAAGTGTACATGGAGAACAGCTGGCAAACAATTAACACACTTATTCACTGCTAAATTGTGTTACTACTTAAACTACAACACAACACAAAAAGTATAATGTGACAATGGAGAACAGGAACCAAAGAAAATGTGACAATGGAGAAAAATTTAGAACCAAGTCAAACTGCAAATTGAAGAGAATTGAGAAGACAAGCAATTACTATGACAATTTGATGTGCAAATAAAACTGACCATGGAGGTAATTAAACAAATTGACAAACTGTGATGGGTGTTCTGGCTGCCTCATTCCTTTTCTTTTTTGTAGAGTGACCATCCTCAATTGGAAATGCAGTCAGAATCTATGGGCCGAAAGGCGAAACGAGGTCAGTCTCATAAGCGTTGCACATAAATCATGTTATGGGTAAATGGCCAACGCCTGTTGCAAACTTGGCAGTCGCCAGTTGGTAGTTGGTAGTTGGTAGTTGGCACTTGGCAGTTGCCGCTTGCCAGCTGCCAGAGTTGCCACAGATTTCCGCCTGGAGGCAGCAGCGTCAACTGCATTTTAACCCAATTAGAGAACAGGTTGGCACCTCCACTAAAAACACACACACCCAACACACACACACACCCAACACACACTTAGACGACATTTCACATTTCAATTTTTGTGTGCCAAATTTGTGGAGCAGTCAGTTTAGTGTGTGTTTTCGACACGATCTGTGTTTTTTTTGGCGATCTTATCGAGTGCCGACTGTCAATTGTGCGCAGGGCATCATTAATTTGCTCAGTTTTATTATGGCGTTATCGATGATTTGTTTAAGTTTTTTGGTTTCTTATTTTTGTTGGGAAAGCGCATAAAATAGAAACTCATCCGCGTTGCTATCAGATCAGGTGAGTGTAAATGAGTGTGTGCTCGTGTGTTCGTGTGTGTGTGTGTTTAATTAAGTGCATCGTTAGTGGGCAGCATTTGAATTTGTGCCATAATTCATGGAAAGTCGAAAGCCAGAGATTCAAAGATTCAGCGATCCACAGCTCCATCGATAATGTGTCAGATATCAATAACGAATTCCCACATCGAACGCTCAGCCTTTTTTTTATACCCCGTTCATGCTGTTTTTTATGTGCATATTTGTGACTGCAGGGCATCGCGTTGAGACGACAACTGGCGCCACACACACTCACACTCACACTCCAAAATAAGTGTCACAACAAGTAGAGGAAGGGGAGGTGGCAGGAGCACCCAATAATATACCCGACACTTGCCTCGACATTGATGAAAGCCAAGTGCCGACCAGCAAACAACTGCCCCATCTTTATTGTTGGTTTTAGTGCACATAATTGGCCAAGTGGGTCAGTGTAACTTACCTGCAAAGAAAACAGAAAGAGAGAGAGAGAGACAAAGTGTGAGTAAAAGAGACAGGTAGTTTGAAAAGTAATTAAACGGCTGTCATAAAAGATATTAAGCTACATGAATTCGTCTCGAATGAAGCTAAATTGTAGCCAGGTAGATAGAAGGAAAGCTGAATTAGTCAAGCATTGCCATAAGATACCCTGTAATTAGTTCTAAAGTCAGCTTAGCTTTCTATTGGCTGCAAATAGGCCGACTAATTTCTAAATTACTTATATTAATAAAAAACACTCAATTTATTTTCTATGCATTTTTATTTATTTAGCATTAAGTGCTTATCAGCTAAAAACACAACTATTAACTAACTATACACAAGTAGTAGTTTTAGTAATAAACTTTACGGCATTTCATTAAGTTTTATATTTAAAAATTTTAGTGAAGAATTTTTGATTGCTGAGTGTTGACTAATGAGTGTTTATAGCTTTACAAGTACATTTTGTGAGTGTTGGGCAATAAATACTTTACACACATAGCTAACACTGCCCAATAAAATAAAGTGTTTGACAAACAGAAGCTAGACTTTCATATAAAAGTTATAAATTTATGAATTCCAAACGATTTTCTCTTTAGAAACCCGCTGAAACTTTGAGCATTATTCTTAACCACTATCTTTGCATATCAATGGATGAAACGACTTACAATCAATTAAAATTACAAGCTAAAATTTAATTTTGTTGCCCTTTATTTTTTTGTTTGGTATTCAAAGTGTAAATTAACATAATTTCAGATGAATTTCTTACGCTTTTATTGACTGTATAAATTCCATAATATTTCTTTTTTGGGTTTCTGAATTTAATTGCTTCATTTGCGCCAGCATTTTCCATCTTTTTCTCGTATTCCCCTTAATAACTCTGGCCACACTTTTGGTGTGTGTGTGAGTGTGTGTTTTGATTACATTTGGGCTGCATCAAACTAAAATGCATTCATAAATTATGCATTTGAATGCAAATGTCTCGCGCCAGCTAATTGGTTTATGTAATAAACATTTTTATTTATTTTCCTTCTTTTACTTTTGTTGTCGTTGTTGTTGTTGTTGTTGTTGAACCTTTTTGTTGTTGAAGAGTTGGCGGCAGAATAACAATAACAATTTGTGTCTGCCAGACGTAATGACAACTGCACGACATTGATGAAATGAAAGCACATGCGACTGGCATACGCAAAAATCGTGCACGTTACGCATACGCAACGTATGCAGGCAAAGGAAGACGGAAGACGGAAGACAAGACATGCAACGCCCCCGAAACATAACATAACAAACACTATTTGCTTTGACTTAATTAAGGTCTTGACTTATTGTTATTGTTATATTCCAGCATTCGAATTGGAACAACTGAAAATTGTTGCTTTGATGACGCGTGAGTTTTTCAATTAGCAGCGCTAATTACAAATAGTCATACTTAGGTGCTTAACAGTTGCTCTGGGTCACTCATTCAGTCAGTTATTCACCCAGTCACTCACTCACTTGGCATGAAAGACTCGTTAGCGTCTCCCATTAACCGATTCTCTGATAAAAATCTCTGGTAAAAGTCGAAGCTGTGCAAATTGTCAGCCCCAAAAGTCATTTATAGTTTTAATGTTTCATGTGTGAGTTGTGTGTTAATTTTCTGTATTTTCAACCACAAATATTTAAATATTTGCGCCAAAAACAAAACAAATTACTTGAATGGGGAAAAATGTGTGTTACGTGTGTGTTTTCATTTACATTTTAATGATCCATCATTATTGCTGTTTAGTTTTGAATTTAACGCATTCTGCTCAAACGCGAAACTCATATTATTTATTTGTGTATTTTTCCACTGTGCTCAAGTGCCAAATAATTGATTTAATTGCCGTGTGGCGCCAATGGAATTTCAAGTATGTTCAAGTACTTAAAACATGGCCCTAAATCAAGAACACTGGGCAGCTGAATGAACTAGGAAATGAATTTGATGACTCAATTGACTACGAGTCTGTAACATGCTATTATTTTATTTCTATTAAAAGATGCCGCAGTGAAGCGTTTTATCTTAACTTGAACTTTTTATTAGCTTGACATTCCGTAGAAAACAAGCAGACATAAATCATTGTTCTGTTCCCATTTCAAGGGCTCCAAGTGTGAAGCTCAAACAGTATTAAACAGATAACTGATTTATCTGAACATGTTTTGATTGTAACAATTCATTAAATCCGAGAGCTAGAAAAACGAATTGATTGAGCTTGGAAAATACAAGAAACTTGTATGCTCTTTCAGTGTTTTTTCAATAAAAAATTATAGACAGACTGCAAGGCTTACAACAAAACTATAATACTCTAACTTCTTGAGTGGGGTTTGTAGTATAGCGACTAGCTGGCCACACAAAAGGCCGCTTGGCCAACAAAGTCTTCAAATAGGTTAAGCCACACACACACAGACACACACACACATGGGAGACACTCAACAGCCAGCAGATTTATATGCTGGCCATAAAAAACAGCCAACATGCCACAACGAACTATTAAAGAAAATATAAAAAAATGTTTAAAAAAAAGACAAGAAGAAGAAGAAAAATAGTGGCAAGACAACCGAAATCTGAGCTTTTGTAGAGGCACCTGACTTAAGAGGCGTTGTCGTACCGCAATAGTGCTCTTTCTGGGGAGGTCATAAAACTGGCAGTGCCACCAAATGGAGCTCTTAGAGTGTGTGTGTGTGTGGGTCTGTGTGTGTTTTAGTGGTGGTCAAAATATAGTTATGAATTTCAAACTTTTCTTTAACTCAAATACTTTTTTAAAAATATATTTTTAAGCATCAATTAAATTTATATATAAATCGGTCTTTTAAATATCGCCTATATCTATAACTTAACTGATTAATCGCATATATCTGGACTTGGCCAGCTCTAGCGATTGTGCAGCGAGCCAAGCAGCAGAGACGACGCCAGCTGAAAAGCGAATTTTCAGCCCAGTCGATCCGAGTGGGTGTTGCTTGGCCACAAAGAGCTTATCTGGCCAAAAGCATAGCCAAACGTGATGGGAGCTCAAGCTGAAGCTGTGCAGTTGTTTCGACCACGCATGCGCAGCTCTTTTTTATGTTGCCTACGTGTTATCACGACCGCTTCGTGTGCACTGCGGAAAATGGGGCGTACATAGGAGCGAAAAAAAAAAACTCGAAACTTTGTATGAGTGTAGTAGCCGCTGGGTCTTTCACTTTTTTTTCTCTCTCTCCAGACAGTCATTTCGTATCAATAATCAAGCAGCTGTGAACTTGGAATGTTGCTCAAATTACAAAACAATAATCAGTTTTGCCATGATGAGTTTGTTGGCTCTTTTGACCATTGGGAATGGGTTGGCTCTGTAACCTTAGACGTGGGGCTTTGGGCCACGCAACACTGAACCACTTGAAACAATGTTGTTAAAAGTACAAAACATAACACAACAAAAAAACTTATTGAAATTACAGCTGAAGGTGAAGGTTGACAAGTTGACCCCGTCAAAAAGTTATAGATAAATAATTCACTTACATACTCGTAGTTATCGTTGTAGCTGAATAGTTGAAAGATATCCATATATTGTTGACTACAATTTTCAATTTTCATCTGGCAGTGTCACGGTGCTTTGCCATTTTTTTTGTTTAATGAGCATACAGCGAGGGCTGCCACAGCAGTTTTGTGTTAATTGTCAAGGCAAACAATAAACAAAGTGGAAGAAGTGGAAAAACTTTAACGCAGGTCAGAGGCCTTTGCTCAATCCATTGGCGCATTAAAGTCGTTTCAATTAATTAGAGCGCCGCCTGATGAAAAGAAACTTCTAAAGTTAAATATATGTATATGTAAAGCACACTATAAAACCAAGTGAACTCTTTGGGGCAACCAAGTGTAGAATATTTAGTTGAGTCAGTGTGAGTAGTGAGTGGTTGCCGAACAAGGCGACTCTTTGTAATTTGGTTTGGAAATGCCGCATAGTTTGAGTTGGAAATTAATAAGCAAGCAACTTGGAAAAAGGCAACAAGCGTCTCATGATCATCATGTTAATGATGATCAGTACCAACTGTAGGCAACTGGCGTTCAATTGAAGAACAAGTCACCGAACAGACAACTAACTAATGTCGGAGCACGAGGGGCGACAACAAGTTTCCAGTTTTTCCAATTTTCATGCACTAAACGCAATCAGTGCTCATGATCTGTACATTAGCGTCGTGTGCTGATCAAGCAGATTGCTGACTACACTGCTAAAAACTACCAAAATAAAAAACTCCTAGCTGTCCAAATTTTAAGCTTTAATTATGCTATTTAAATCACAAATGTCTGCACTTAACGTTCTAAGAATCAGACAGAGTGGAAATTCTTAAGTTATCTCGTCAGAGTTGCTATAATTCACAACTACTTTAAGCGGTGAGACATTGATAAGTAAATGGGATTACTTAGCTTGTCAGCTAATGGTGTGATCACTTAAAATTTATAGAAAAACTCTCTAAGAATATTTAATGCCCAACTTTAAATATTTTTCAAAGTGAACAATTTCAATTAGAATCAAAATTTGATCAGACTTTGAGCACAAAGAAATTTACATAAACTAAAAGAGTTTCCTTTAAGTTTTCTTGCAGAAATCTTAATTTATTTGACATATTTTTTAACAGTGCATACTATAAAGTGAACATGGTGGTACACAACTGCACACACACACACAATCTGTGTAATAGTTGACTGATATTTGGCATGGTTCGCAGCTTATGACCAGTTTAAGAGCTGTTTGCTCTGCCAACTACAAGATTTGGCATAAATCTAACAAACGCCTGGCCAGAACAACGTTCGAAGTTAGTGACTGAGAAGGGGACTGCGACGCTGACTGCGATGCCGACACTTGCCCGATTACCGCATTTTGTTTGCTGGCCATGGTCATCTATGCAAATTTGAGCCTAGTTTAGTGCCCGGTGGCATCAAGTGGACCAAGTGCATTTGCTATGAAGTCATCAGCGAAACCGTTAGAAATGTCATTACATAAACACAGTTTTTTAATTTAAAAATTATGCAAATTTACACACAGTGCTACAAGTGGTCCCAAGTGCGAGTCGTGGGCGTGAGTGATGGGCGTGAAAGCCATATAAACACCAAAGACGCCTGCCTCGTGTCTCATGCCTCATGCCTCATACCTCGAGTCTGATGCCTCAACGACAATTCCGCGGGGGCTTCAAGAGTTGCCGCAGAAATTGTCGTCGTAACAGGTAAAATGCTTAGCAGATCTAATGGGACTCGTTTCCATCAACAGCCACAGAGTGTTTAAACATGGCAACAACAACAAAAATGAATAGACTTACTAACAAAACTCTGAAGTCTTCTATAAACACAGTCTTTATTTATTTGAATAGTTTTTAAAATCAACGTCGCACGTCTGAAGTTTTCTCTGTGCGTTGATTGAGCTCTGAGTGAGTAGTTGTAAAATATTAAATTCAATTTAAGATTTAAATTAATTTCATATACACGAAGTGAGTCTAAATTTCAGCCACTTAAACATCAAATTAACATTCTATAAATAAATATTTAAAAGCCTCTACTAGACCTAAGAAATCAGTTACATTAAGCCAACTTTAGTGACCAGATCTAGCAGTATATTTAAATCTCCTTCAAGTCGTGACATCATGTGCTAAAAATCTAAATGAATCGCTTAAATTCTTCACTTCTACCAGATTGCTGAAGTTTTATCAATTGTTTTGCATAGCAGACAAGTCAAGAACACTTGAAAACATGATCACTTGAAGTTTTCGGCCAGATAAACTGCAGTTATTAACCATTACATAAAGTTGAAATTTATCAGAGTTGCGATACTGTTGGTTCTATCTCTCTTTCTGCCTCTCTCTCTCACTCATTCTCGCTCTATCTCCCTTGCATTGTTTACGCTTAACGTAGCTCACGTTTTCTACAGATTTACCAGATTTCTGTGCTCAATTTGTTGAACTTTAAAGAGAGAGAGGGAGAGAGAGAGAGAGAAACCTGTTGAACAAGATCGGTCTGCCTGTGTCTTTGTCGTTTGAATTTATAATTTATTTATATATGGTTCAATCTTTTATCGGTTTTTTGCACACACAACAGAAAATAAGAAATATTTCAATTATAATAAAATGCTAAATGCGTACGTTTGTTTATTTATTTTAAAAAGAATAACAAAAAAGAAAAGAATTGAAACAGCTGTGTTTGCACATTTTGTTTGATTTGTGGGATTAAACACACCATATAGTTTGGATATGTATTAAATCGATTTATTGGACAGCCAACTGTCAAGACAAGAAAAAACTTGACGAAAATTTCAAGAAGCCGATGGCGCTTGTGATTGCATTTAAAATGGAATTTCAAGCTACTCCACTTTGCTTTTATTATTATTGTTTCTTAATTTATGCACTTACATACACGTACAGCACATGTAAGTGTGCAAGTGTGCAAGTGTGTGTGTGTGTGTGTAAGCACAAAAAAAAAATCATAAAAGAAAAAAGTCGCTGACATTTGAAGGTTGTTCGCAGCATTTTATTAAACAATGTGAGCGCTTGAGTTAAATAATTACAGACGTGAATACTCACAAATTTAAATAACTCGAACGCGCTTTACATTAAACAAAAGAACCCAAGAATAACAACAAATACAAGTATTAATCAATTGTATAAGTTAAGGCATAATAACACCATATTTAACTATGCGGAAATTAGAAAATCACAATAGAGAAATAGTCACTGATCTTAGCCATTTCTATAAAGGCCAAAAGCTTCTGTCTACAGTTTGTAGCTTTCTTCCACTCGATAACAATTGTTTAGTTTACTCAACACTTTTATTTGTTTAACATATTTAAGTATTTCCCATCGTTGAGAATTTATTATTTACATTAGCGTCAGTGTGTGTTTTTTTGTACTTTTTCATACTTGATGAATAACACCTACAATTTTGTGGTTGAAAGCAACCGCATCCCAAAATAGCTTTCAGTTTCAACACACGTTTGCCAGGGCTGGCAAAGGTTTGAATGGTTTAAAAGTTTTATAGTCGAAATTTAGCAGTAATTAATTTAATTCATTAATAACAGTTTTAGTAATACGAAACTAGTGCCGACATTTATGAGTTTGTAAACCAAAAGCTTGTAAAAATAGTTCATTTTATTAAAGCCTATTAGTAAGTTATAATTGCATGATTAAGCTTTAAGTATGACGTACATTTTATGGAAAGTTTGTTAATTGAAAGTTGCTCAATCGTTTGCTACACTGTAATAACTATATTTATAGTTTTATAGCTTTCTTTTTAAATTTTGCAATAAAAATATTTTAAATATTCTTTGCACACTCATACCACATATGAGTTAGAAAGGCTAAACTCGAGTTACCCAACTGTAAGAGATCCCGTAGTCAAATATTTAATTGTCGCTCGATTTACCCTATGGGGGCGATAGAATATAGTTGTCCCATCCGCATCAAACTAAGTGAGAATAGTTATAATGGTACTATGCACATGAGGTATAAATTTGGTCACAATTGCATTACAATGTGCGCAGGCAGAGTGAAACTTGATCTGCGAACATCATATACAGTCTTTCAATTCAAATTTGGTGGCTTTAGCGCTTATAGTGTCTAAGATACGAACGGACGCAAAAAAAGACCTATAGACGGACATTAACTAAAAACTTTACGGGATCGGAAATGTTTCCTTTTGTCTCTAAAGCTGATTCTGACAAACCGAATATAACCCTGTACTCTTTTCGAGCACGGGGTCTAAAACTTCAACTCTACACCAGCTGAACTAGCTCAATTCGCTCATGAACCATTAGGCTGATGAACAACATTTGCACACACACTGGCACACACACAGGCACACACACACACCCCGTTCGCGTGTTGTGCGAGAGACAAACTCAATTATGTTTTTAATGCTTAAACAAGATGGTAATACACACCTGTAAAGGTGCAAACAGACTAAACTCAACTTGACCTTCAATGTTGCGTAGTTTTCTCATTTATTTCTCTGTTTCGCTTTTGTTTCGTTTTGTTTGGCTTTGTTTTATGTTGTTATTACTTGGTTTGTTGGTGTGGTAATTTTATTGATTCGATGCGCTTTGCTGCTATTCACAAATTTTGCACATTTTTCAACGCCCAAAGTCATTTCAAATGAAATGAGGTCAACAGCCCACAGTTCATGCTGGGCCCAAAATAAACTCAATAAGTCCAAAGCGACTGACCCCAAAAAACCAAGTGCTTTCGAAATTTGAACTTTGTGTAATTAATCAAAAACTAGAGCTTAAAGTTTCACTCGTGGGGCGAGAACAACGACCACCCATTGTAAGGTCGGTGGCGGGGGCGAAGCAAGTGGGGGAGAAACGAGGGCGCAATCTCTGAGCCGATAAATAATCGTTTAACATTAATTTAAATGGCTTCAATAGTGCATTATGTCACGATCGAGTGCAGCAGAGTTTCAAATAAAAAACGAAATGAAATGAAGTGAAATGAAAGCGAAAGTATGTCAAGAAAGAAAGAAAGAGACGGCAACACAACTGAAGCGTTAAAGATTCTGTAAAAACTCTCGATGAGCTTAATGATGATGATCGTGATCGTGTTGTTGTTGTTATTTGTTGATAATGCTCATGCGAACGATACGAGAAATGAAAGAGGCATTGGCATTGTGGTGGCACTTAACGGTGGCATGCGTGCGCTCTGCTCGCTGCACAGTGGGCATCGACTGCAATAATTTGAATGCCTCTGCTTCACAACAACAACAACAGCATCAGCAGCAACTCAGCTGACGACAGCTTTCCAGTCCAGTGGCTTCAGTGAAATGGAAAGGCAGTTTGGAGACACAAACTCGACAGAGAAAAATAACTTTCACTAGAAACTGAAATTCAAAGCCCAAGCAACAACAACAACAACAACAACAATAGTGCTGATAACACAAAAACAACAATACAGCAAAGACACAGCTGTTTTTCAATGCTCTCTCGAACTTCAACTCCAACTCAGTTCGATACTGACTTTGAGTCTTGCCCTGTGACTCATGTCTTGCTTATTTTTTCTTTAAAAAAAAACCTACAAAAAGCGTAAAAATATTCTTTAGACAGACTGTTGCCAAACCTCACTTGCCTTAACCCCCTCTCGCCCCTTGGCAATTGCCAAAAACTGTCACTCAGCGAGTTCTAAGCTGAGCTTAAGTGCTGCGAGAGACACGCCCCCGCTTCACTTTTACACGGGGTAGGCGTAAACTGTCTAAGCAAATGGCATTTGCCAAGGAAGTTATAAATTTGCTGCCAAATAGAACTGTGTGCAACGCTGGTATAGGGGCAGAGGGGGTGAAGGGAGTGAAGTGGGAGCACAGAGAGAGGCGGGAGTAGTTTGAAGAGCGAGCGCAAGCGAGACCTAAGATGCCACAGAGCGTTCATTAAAGTCAAAGTCCCACAACTAACGACAGGCTGCACTGCAGCAGAAATTAGTGATGGACCAGCAGATATCCTGTACAACATTTTAAAGTGACTCGTAAAGTTTACTAGCCTAAAACATGATTTGAAAAACAAAAGTTCTTGTTTAACAATATTTCATGGCAATTTATTCAATCGCTTATATGTAAATTAAAGTCTGAAAATATTATAATTTATATGTATATTATATTTGCATTTTAAATTAATTTATTTAAAAAATGTCGATAACAATATAAAATTTAATCAGGTAGAATACTATTTTAATTATTTTCAGTTGTTTGAGATTATTTTTTCCTTTGTACTTTAATATTTGTAGTTTTCATTTGACTTCTAGTGGGTTAATCATACCTTTCTTACAGTTTGCTCGAAGTTTTTAACCTTTTTAAGCTTTAAGCTCAACAATTTCTTAAAAGGATTACTTTACTTTCCTACATTCCTTATGGAACTTTCAATAAATGTACTAATTTTACAGTTTGAAAGAGGCAACTTTAAATAAAACTGTAAAATGAGTTAAGCCATTAAATGCCGATAACAATACAGCCATTTCTACATGTTTTTGATTAGCAGGGTATGGCGTTGAGCTGTCTGTCTGGCTGTCTGTCAGTCTGTTAGTGGGTTTCATTGAGAAAAAACCTTTTGGGATGTGCGTGCACAATGATCGCTGGCAAGTTTTACGACCTTCTGCGACGCCCACAACAAAAGCGACTGCGAAGTGCGTACACTGAGAGAAATGCCGCTACGATTGATCAGTACAATTAGAGAGAAAGAGTGTGGAAGAAGCAAAAGAAGCACAAAAGCGAAGAAGCAGATAAACGCCGACTCACGGCCCACACACGACATGACACGACACGAAAAGCGACACGAAAAGACTTGAGCCTGACTCTGGAGTACCTTAAGTAGGTAGAAGATCACACTCACACACACAGGCAGGCAGGCACACACATAGAAGCGAAGCTTTTTGTGCAATTAGAAGGAAGCTTTGGGTGAGGTAATAAATATTTATGCATAAAGTATTGTATATGTAACATTATCTGGGAATTAACAATCAAGAGTTGACTTGGCCAATGAACTCGTCTGATTATGCGTCAATTTTCTTGAACTTCTACAAATTGAGTTAATTAACTCATTGCTCCACAATTGGGCAGCGGAAATGGGTGAAGCGAAAACTGACCTCTTGATCAAGGGCCTACGCAATTTACATATATGCAGTATATATATTTTACACTAAGAGACCTTTCATCCAGTAATAATTCAAGTTTTGTGCTGCGTGACTTATCGGCTATTTCTGGCCTTGTCGGCGTTATCACAACAAAAGAGAAATCTTATCGGGCATAAATAAACATGTATGTGCATGTGTGTGCAAGTGTGTGCATGTGCGACGACCATCAATATCTATTAGTTATTATATTTCCCGCAACTAAAATATAAATAAATAAGAAATTCCAAATAAATGTCACATGAAAGCGGAAAGAACAACACACAAGAAGAAGAAGATGGCGAGGAAGACGAAGAAAAGGGCACAGGCCACAAAAAAAAAGGTTGGTGTTTTTTTTTTTGTTGTGTCTGTTTCTTTACAGATCACAATCAAACAGAGCAACAATATCAAATGAACTTAAAGAGTCAGTTAGACTCGAGAGTGAAGACTGAAAACTGAAGACTCCCGTGGTGTTTGCGGTTTGACAGCACTGTATCTAAACTCTGTCGCTCACTGTATGCCTGTATGTGTGTCTTTAGAGTTTAGAGTTGTTGTATTTGGTTATGAAATGTGCGGGGAAAAGTGCCTTGCCATGCCGGCTTTGCTATTCGTATTGGTCTCTGCCTCTGTCTCTGACTTTGAGGTTGACCTGCCCAGGGGCTGAGAGCATGCGCAACACTGTCAACGGCACTTGTGTCAATAGCATCGAAGAAAAACAGACAAATTTTCTATTTGACTTTCAGTTTAGTTTATTGAGGAGGCAAACATTGAGGCAGTGGTGACATTTGATAGCGCAAGCGGTCAAATGTTGACTAAGCGCCTACCAACGATATCAATTTACTGCCTACCATAAGTCTACTCACAATGGAATGCAAATGTGTGTGTGTGTGTGTATGTTGAGTGGGAAGGCTGGCAAGTGTCTTTAGAAACGTGAAATGTTAAATGCCTGCACTTATGTTAAACGTTAACAGTAGGAATCGTGTCTGTTACTCACTTACAGCGGCAATTACAGCGCACACACACAGCGCTGTTAGCTAACAGCGACCTTTGTCAACGCTCTGGCTGCCTGCTGTTATCTAAGCGCGGGCCACTTGCGCATAAAGAAAATCAGTAAAAGCAAACAGTAATCACAATAAATTATATAAAATGTTGTGACTAATGTACAATTGGATTATGGATGGAGTAAGGAAGAGAGTGGAGGCAGAGTGTGAGAGAGTAGGAAAGCGACAGATGGGGGCCACAGCCCTTTGCCCGGCGGGTGTTTATTGGGATTATAACAAAGGCAGCACAAGCCAAAATGTAACCTGCAATTGGGTCATAATTTGAGACGCAGATCATTAACATAAATGCCAAATTCCATGCAAGAAGCCAAACAACACCAATTGCCAATTGCTTCGCAGCACTCCGTGGCACAATCGTAATTTGGGTCAAAATTCAGCCAACAAAAAGCCAAAAAAAAAATACAAATATTATGTATTATCATTAAATTTCATTACAAGCGCAAAAAAATAAAAACAAAAAAAATGCGGTGCACGAATCGAGAAAAACGCAAAATGCAAAGCGAAAAATCATGGAACTGGAACCCGTTACAGCGAAACGCACTTCACTCTTCCAAGTGTACAGTTATAGTGACGACGCCAGACGCCGAACGCCGAACGCTGAACGCCAAAAAGACTTTGGCAATTGACTGTGCCACAAAAACAAAGCCTGGCTCTGAGTGTACATGTGTGTGTGTTGGCCATATTTGGACTGACAGAAGAAACAGACAGGGAGACAGACAGAAAGACAATCCGCATGGTAAAACATGCGAAAATGCGTATGACCGCCTACCTCCCCAGAACCTTGCCACATGCCACACTTAGTGATGACAGCGTGTCCAAGAGACTGGGTCATCCCGTGACTAACGAAGAAGACTTTGCAGCCAAGCACAACTACACTCGAGGAGCAAACTTTAAGAACACCTAATTGACTAAACTTTTATATAGAAGTAAAAGCATTTAAAAATAAGCCAAAGGGATTTATTTATTTTTGTAGATAACATAAAGAAATTTGAAAAAAAAAGTTTTTTTTGTCATATAATAAAAAACAATTTTAAATATTAAATAAAGTGCAGAATAAATCGATTTCTTTAGAACTAATGTAGCATAAATTACACAATTACTTTTCAAATTAAAACTGTGCCTTGTATGCAGTAAAAATAACATAAAATAATTAATTTTGTAAATAAAATAATTTTTTAACACAGAAACACAACTGTTAAGACTTCACTTAAAATTATTAATTCTCCATAATGAATCTACAACTCTTATCCATATCTGCTACGAATTTATTGTGCTCCTAACAAATTATTGTCTAGGCTAACAGTTTAGACAATATTATTTAACTACTCATCATTTGTCTATTAAAAATGTATTTACCTTCATTTACATAATTTAAATTCTAATAACACAACGCATGAGTAATTTTTTTGGGAAATTCTACAATTTAAATTGATGTTTAAGCGTTCGTGTCACGCTATCATCTCTAGGCTCTACTTCAAGCAGTCCTGCTGAGCTGAGTCATCATCATTATGATCATTATGATGATGAGCAACAGTCTGATTGGCGGCAAGTTCAACGAACTCAAATCACTTACCAAAAAAGTCCTCCCAGGTGTCTGAATCGGATTCTATGTCCATCTTTTCAGTTGTTGCTGCTGCAGCTACTGCTGTTGCTGTTGCTCCTGTTGTTGTTGGTGTTGCAAGTGCAATTCTTGCAGTTGATTTATGTGGGCAATGCCTTGTTTGGTATTTTGTGTGTGTCCAAATTTAGCCAAAGATTGCGTGGCTGGGTTTTGCGCACTTTTTTTATTCGCACTTGGCAGCCCGAGTTATGGCTAGAGCTGCTTAGATATTGTATCTAGTGATGGTTGTGTTAGTGGTGTTAGTCGCGGTGGTGGTAAATGGCGACTTTTGCTTAGTCGCTGCGCAAATGACTTCACCCGGCATTGTTCAGCTAAAGAGGCAAAAAAGCCCCCAATCAATGCTTTGCCGATAAGATAAACACACACACACACGCACACACACAACGTCAGCAACTGTTGTTCACTTAAAAAAAGTTTTTTCTTCTTCTTTGAAGCCTAGAAATGCGATTTATATGAGGCTCCGTCGTCTCTGTTAGTATCTTATCTCTTCCTTTGGCCAGAGCAAATACCCAATAAGTGTTCGCAAAGTCGCGGACTGCAGTGCAACAGCTGATATAGATAGAAGACGCACACACACACGTGCAGGCTCATAAAGAGATACACAGATACAGAGGCGCGCGCACACACACACACACACACTAACACTGGCCGACGACAATAAGACAGTTAGAATTTCTCACAGTTGCCGATTCTCGTGACGTTTGTTCATTCACTTGTTTGTGTGTGTGGAACGTTTAAAGCAGTTCTCAGAATTTGCGTATGACTAAACCGGCTGTGAACTTTGTTTGATTAAATAAACTTTTTTGCTATTTGCTTAATTCTATCTCTTTTTATCTCTCTTCCTCTTCGCCTTATTTGCTTGGCACTTGTTGCGCATGCAAAGCGAAAATAAGAAAACAAATTGCAGTGTGGGTGGGGGGGTGTATGACGCTTCGTTGATTTTCCAGTTTCACCTTCGCACCGTTATTTCTAATTGTGGATAACACTCACACATTTGACACTGACGACACAAAGTATTGCACGCACGCGCATTAAGAGGCGCACCGAAGACGACGACAACAAATCGACGATGGCGGCGACGACGAACACGACTCACCCACACGACGTTTCGGTATTAACTGAATGCACCAACTCCGTTACAGTTCAGGAAAATGCCTCTCTCTCTTGCCTCTCTGTCTCTGAGGCTCTCTGACTGTTCGCTTTAATAACAGACTTATAGCAGCAGCTTGCCGCTCATAGCCACACAAATATACTAAAATCAAACTTAACTTACATATTATTCATAATTAATTAATTTATAAGTAATTAATACATGGAAACAATTTAAATCTAATTAAAGCTAAAGTTCTTAAAATGAGCGCAAATTGAGCTTATGTTATGTTTCTGTTAAAGTGATCTGTTATTTGTTTCAAAGCAACGCTGAGTAAAAAACCCACTATTATCACAGACACACGAATTTATTTTCCCAATAATAGACGGTCACCCATATTATTGTTTGGGACAAATGGGGAAATAATTTTAAGCAAGATCGAAAGTTAGTGCAAAAGTAAACATTTATTTATAAAATAACTGACAATTTGCTTGTTAATGTCAAGAAATTATAAATTATGTGTGTTGTACATATGTAACTATATAAATATATATCCAAATATGTAATTAAACACACATAAATACATATTATTTATACCTTTACTTCAATTTCATCCGCACAGCATTTCCTGACGAGATTCCAATATGATAACACCACCCAAGCATAATATATCTCCACTGTTGAATAAGAATATAAATCAAACTGCATAAAATCCGTGGACATAAACTTACCTACAATAAAATAGACTAGCAAACAAATTCTCAATGCAGTTTCCTTAGCTACAATTTGCCATATGCAGAGACCAATTAGATAAATCAGGCAAAATATCATAATTATAAAGGAAACTAACAACCAGATCTTTTTGCCCTAAAATACACGTAGTCACGGAGATTAAAAATTTTAGTAATTTTGGGATAAACTAACCATAATTGCACCCCCAAGCAGCATAAATTTAGAAAGTAAATATAATATTACAAATATGAGCGCCAAAACGAAAAGAATCGTCGAAACTTCGTCACGTACTTTTAAACAAACCAGTACTAAACCAAGAATTCCGATCACAAGACCCCTGAAGCCAATGATTAGACAGCCAGTGTAAAGATGTAAGCAAAACCAAAATCTTTTCAAAAAACACATTTTGTACAAAACAACGAAACACAATTTAAATTTTTTAAATGTGACAACTAATGGCGGGTTTGCTTTGTAATCGACAACGATAACTCAGGGTTGTTAACGATTTGTACTGAAATGTCCCAGTATTATTCAGCCCACTGGTAATTTAAGTCCCACTATTAACGCAGTGTGTTATTTGGATAATTAATAAACAACAATCATGGATATTTTGGAACCGCCAGCAGCAAAAAGAGCTAAATCAGAACTTAATGACATTATTGGCATAAAGGCACTACTCTCCGACGAGTACAAACTGGATATACCCCTCATTCAGGTGCACAGTTGTCAGCTGGAGAGTAAACAACAGTTGCAGGCAGTCATCCAGGAACTAGCCCAAAAGTTGCCGCACTTTCAGCATTTAAAACGTGTTCATGACAGAAACGTGCTCATTTGCCCCACCGCCGACATAGAAGACACATTGGAGCAGCACCTGAAGCAGCACAAGATCTCCGACAATGTGCTCCAAGCCCTTTGCAGGAATGTTAATGTGGTGGAGGTGCCAGCGAGCAGCGCCAAGCTGCGAGTTCAATACGAGCAGATGATAAAGTACTGGCCCTGCAAATTCCATCCGGACAAGTATGCGGAGTCCCTGCAGAATGGCAGCAATTTCACTGCCAGTCAACGCATCTTCCACAAGCGCATGGCGCAACTGTTACGCAGTCTGTCCAGGGATCTGAACGAAGGTCAGCCAATGGCCATCTGTGTGGATCCTCGACAACCCAGCATTGTGGCCATTGCAGGTAAGTTAGCTGAAGCTAAGACTATGTGGGAGGATTCAAGATTCTCTTGCTTTTTTGCAGGCAGCAACAGCGAAAGTTCCCACCAGCACTGCGTCATGTGGCTGGTGGATCATGTGGCCAGAAGTCAACAGGGTGGTGCTTGGCCCTCCGAGCTTGACTTTGTCCAGGACGAGCAGAACACAACGAGAACACTGCGTGGATTGCCGCGCACATACTACGACTACTTGCAACGCCACGAACTCTGTCAGGATTTGCAGTACGGGGCAGAGTTGCCCAGACGCGGCAGCAACGAGCAGCCAACGGATGAACCTAATACCGTAACGACAGTGGATAATCTTAGCAAGTATGGCCCGTATCTGTGCACTGGCTACGACATTTACTTGCTCCGCGAACCCTGCCTCATGTGCGCCATGGCGCTGGTGCACAGCCGAGTCAAACGAATCTTCTTTCTGGAGCAATCTGAGAATGGAGCACTGGCCACGAGTTTCCAGCTGCACTCGGTGAAGGAGCTGAACCACCACTACGAGGTTTTCCAGTTTACAATGTGACTGACTAAACTTAACAAACGATTTCATTTAATGCACACGACAATATAGATTTAATTTCATAGTAACGTATCCATTTTGGGAGCTACCATTGTTGGGTTTCTGGCTGTGCTTTGGCGCGTGGGCGTGGAAATCAGACCAAGCAGGTGGCAGTCCGCCTCCAAAATGGTAATGTCCTTGCTGGAGCCCAAGAACTTGGTCGACAGCTCCAAGTCCTTAACACGCAGTCGCACGCGGGCACCACGCACGTAGTCGCTATAAGGAAAGAATAGTTTAGTCTTCCAGTATCTAATCCTTGCAAGAGTCAGAACACTTACGCGCCATTGCGTGTTGGTCGCGTGCATACGCAATGGAATTTCCAGCCGAAGTCTATGTACAAATCATCCTCCACAACGTGGAATATTTTACCACTGACCACCTTTCCCTCAGCGTCTCCCAGCTGCAATTTAGATTATATAAACTGTAACACTTGGGAGCATACTTGATTCCCACTTACATCAATGAACTTTGACTGGCGCAGCATCGAGGCAAAGCTCTGGTTGTCCACGGGCCGTTCCTCCGGCACTGCTGGTGCCGTATACTTCTCAAAAGCACGCGCGAATCCTCCTTTTGATGTATTTTCCAGTTGCTCCTCTTCCGCGGTGCTATTTGTAGTTGTTGTATCATTGCTGCTGGCGCTCAGTGTGCGCTGTGCAACATTCAAGTGCCGGCTTAAGCTGTATGGACTAGTTTTCACAGCGACTCTGCATATATTTTGCAGCAGCGACATGTTTTTAATTTATTAATTAAGAGAATAGAATAAAACACTTTTATTTTCCAATTGCAGCAGGCTATCGATTGTATAAGACGACCATATGTTGACTATCGCTGTAATCGATAAGTCTACAGCTGCAGCAGGGCTGCCAGACTGTTTTGTTATATATTAATTTCGCGGTACATTACATTGCACGGCATAAGAAACTGCTGACTATAATAATTAATATGCCATAATCAACCCAGACTATAGAACATATTTTAAAAATCATCCAAGCGTTAATTTCAGTTAAGCTTCGGCGAAGTACTAACGGTTCTTATATGTACTCAATGTGTCCAAGTGTACCCGGTAAACAATAATGGTACACAAACAATTCAGATGGCAGCACTGCCAAGGCTATCGATAGCTTAATAATCGTTACGAATTACAAAACACGCTGTCGCCGGGCGTTTTATACTTTATACATTACGAAATCAAATTGCAGTTGATCAAAACACAGTAAATATTTAAAAATGATACAACAACAGCGCCAGCGTGTGGAGTCGGCAGTTACCGAGCTCATCGATGACATGGACAAGAGTCATCTGCGCAAAATGCAGGTAAATATTGCCGGCTAAAACCAAGTACCCACAGCTGAAACTGTATGTGTGTGAATGTGTGTGTATTGCAGACTGAAATGCATCTGTGTGCGGCTAAGTGCTGCCAGGATGGAACCTCAAGTGTGGACAGCGTACAGCGCTGCGTGGATCGTTGCTCGGCGCCGATGACTCGTGCACAGAATTACGTGCAGCACGAGCTGGGCGAATTTCAGGGGCGCCTGCAACGTTGCGTCATGGTGAGTGGGGATTAAGCCATATAATAAATTGGAGTGAATTAAATATTGTTATTTACAGCAATGCAACGACGATGTCAAAGTGAAAATGCCAGCGAAACCCACCGAGGAACAGATAGCCAAGTTCACAGATCAGTTCGAACGATGTGCAATACAGTGTGTGGACAAACATGTTGGCCTAATTCCCACACTAATGAAAACCATGAAATCGGTGCTATCCAAGGGACCAGAAGGAATACCCGAAAGCAACTAAGTCAGTCAATAGGTTGAATCACAGCACTCACCCCAATTAGTTGTTGAAACTGCTTTTATTCATCCCAAAAAGAAGAAGTTTATTTCATCTGGTTCATCAGATCACTATATAGCTGTTATTATTCGTTTTTTAAATATACATTTATTGTAAAAGCCAAGGGAAAACTTGTGTAAACAAGTTTGCTTTCTTATTAGCATCACAAGTGAAGCAATCGGAATTAGACAAACACTGAACAAACAACAACCTAAAGAAAATTCTTTTGATTTTAATTAAATTCCAATTTCCAAATTATTGAAACTTTGTAAAACCAACTGTCATAAATCCAAATGGTGGAACAACAAAAGCGCCGCCTCGAGAATGCCATCAGTGACATGATCGAGGACATGTATCGCAGTCACCTGCGTCGCATGCAGTCCATAATGCACCGCTGTGCAGCCTCGTGCTGCGACGATGAGCGCGGCACTTTGGAGAGCGTGCAGCACTGCATTGAGAAGTGTGCCACGCCACTGATGGACGCACAGGATTTTCTACAGAACGAGTTGGGGGAATTTCAAAGCCACTTGCAAGTCTGCGTCAAGGTGAGTAGGCACATTGTACTCTTGAAGACGCAAAGGGAGGCAAGCAGGAACGTTTAAGATCAGCATGAAAAGCGTCGTCATAAAGTCGTGTGTCTGTCAGCTTAAACGAAAGTATCTTAGGGATAGTAGGAACTGGGTACTCCAAATGTATAATCATTTTTGTTGCCACACTTCCTTTGTCATCAATATGAAAGACATTTTTGGAGCTAATTTAACCATATGTGTAAACTTTCGATTAGTAATTCGTTCATTTATATGAGCACAGGTTCCGCAGGAAACAAATTATTTATTACCCCAATTAAAAATAAATTATTTGAACCTTCGATCTTTAAAAAAAATTCCATAGAAACTCTGTGGCCCTAGGTTGATAATCACTACTTAGCATTTAAAAACCTACTTTCATCCGAGCTGTTGGTTAAATAGCTAATAATATAATATACATATAAAATAAATGGCTCTGTAAACTTTAACAAAATTGGCCCATGAACAAACATGTAAGCCATAATAAAATATATTAAATTAAAAGAAGAAATATGTATATTAGCTAAGAGAACCATAGTAAAGGGTGTGGCCTTGTAGGTAGAAGAGTGGAAGGGTTTAAGGCAGTGCCAGGGTTCTATAAACCCAGTAGGAACAAGTTTTACTTAGAGAAGTAAATTAATAATAGAGAAGTAATTAATAATTAATAATTAATTTGAATTAAAAACTAATTCACTAAGAATGCTAAAGGGACTTACTTTTATCACAATACTAGATATATTTATGATTTACATGCATCAGTTCAATGAAAGTCCGTACAGTCGGCTGAGCTCTTCTCTCCTTCCTCTCAATTATTTTAACCGACCCAAAACAAAACCTTTTTAAAAATGCCCTAACCTTTCTAGGAATGCAATTCGGATGCACGCTCCAAGTTGCCAGTGAATCCCAGTGATCAGGACATGTCGCGATCGAAGCATTTGTTTGAGACCTGCACTGGCAACTGTGTCGACAAGCACATCAATCTGCTACCGGGTCTAATGAAGTCGATCAAGCGCACGCTCGACGGCGGTGTACCCAAGCGATCCCATCTGCGCAATCAGAGCAATGTGGATGCATAATTTGCACTTCACTATGTTTTTCCCCCGCAAACTTTTCTTTTTTTCCCTTTCCTGTTTTGACTACTTGAATTCAGAAAACTGTTCCGTTGTATGTAATAACCGAAAAGCACCTAATCCGTTGCCCTGATAAGCTGCCACCTGAAGGGTCAAGGCGCCAGCGAGATAAGACTATTTTGCAGTCGTAAATTTATAAGTTTTTCCACAAAAAAAACAAAAAAAAATCAAATAAATATATATATACTAATGTATTTGGATTATCTTGTTATTTCTTTTAGTTACTATAGCTAAACTTAAGTAACTAGGGCACTAAACAACTAATAATAGCAAAAAGTTTGAAAACATTTGAATGCGAATTCAGGTTTATTGTGGACTTGGCTTGGTCCTAACTCCGTACTTACTCCAGAATGTCACCTGGGCGGTGATCTTCTGGCAATTGTTCTGGAAAATGCTGCACGTATCGAAGGGAGGACAGTAGAGATGCAGGGAGACGGAAGTATCCGCATGACTGGGATTCTCCACCCGATGTAGTCCCAGATTATCTGTACAATAAAGGGGATATATAAGATACTGTTCAGTTAATGCCCTGATAGTTCACTTACCGTTTATATAGGCCACGTCATTGAGTCCCACGGGCGTTTCTCCAATCTCGACCAGCTCGTTATCATCGATCTCGGCACGTGAATCTTGTTGCTGTTGGACTCTCTCGATGTTTCCCGATCGATTGGGATACTGATAACGCTTCTCACGTAAATCCCCCTTAAGTATCTTCATAAAGCAATGCGAATCGGAGTGATCATGAATGGTGGAGCTGTGACCTTCACCCCAGCAGACAATCAACAGATTGAACTTGCCATTTCCAGCATCAACCAGATTCCTGGTGTACTTGTAACGATCGAACTTGGCATATTTGCGCCACTCCTTCGGGTTGGATTTGTAGGACAACATCAGGTGATTCACCATCTCGATGTTCACATAGTTGCTCTCGAATTCCCGATGCAGTGCAGCCACCAAGTCCGGTAGGGTTTCCACTATGGGGCCATGCTTGAGGGGCTTCTCCAGCGCACAGTAGTAGTGGGTGGCCTGGCGCAGATACTTCTCCTGATCGCATTGCTCGATCTCCGTATCGATCGGTTCGATCTTGGACAACGACATCTGATTGACCTGCGCAAAGAGGATCGATCACATCAAATATATAGTCTATATATAAAGCTATAGTTTTCAATGCAAGTCTGCTGATAATACTATTGCTTACTTTATAATTGATTTAAATGAATTGCGCTATAGATTTTGATTTGAAAGGAACTTTATTTGTTTTAGAAAACGATCGTTTTGAAAACAGCGAACTCAACGAACTGATTGCGAATGGCTCTTGTCAGTCAATAATCCGAGCATTTCATACACATTCCAATTATATATGGCATATATATATACATATATATACTTATGTATGTAGATTCAAATCAAATCTTCACCCCGGCATTATCAATAACAGATTGGTCGCTATAAATCGCTATAAACAAGCGATCTCTGAGCTTGAACACGAGCTGATCTGCCCAACACAAACACACACGCACACACACACACCTATATACTGGATGTTGCCAGGAGGCATAACATCTGGACATCTGGAGTGTATACCCAAAAAACAAAATTTCCAGATTTCTAACCGAAAACTTTACTGATAACGATTGGAACATCTCAAATCTCTCTGCTGACGCATGGAATTTGAAACATTCAAGAAAATCCATTTGAAATTTTATATGGTGCGATTATATATACGCATATATACTTATAAAAAAAAGCACCTTGCAAACGGTAGATTAAATATTTTGCGTCATTTTAAACGCATATTTTTATGTTTTTGAGATTTCTCGAGAAAGACACTCCCATTTTTGGTAATTGTTTACAATTTCCGAAAGTTCAAAGTTTTCTAGATTTCGAAAACAATTTCGAAACAAAAGATTGTAACATTGACAAACAAATTCAATGTTGAAAACATTAAAAACAATTTCGTAAAAAGAAAATGCAAACCGCTTTAAAAACAATTGCATTTCAAACACGAAAATCGTGTTTTTGAGTATTTATAGCGCACTGGACATCATCAATTACAGGGTATGCCTCGAGGCTTATAATTTGGTAATCAATGCGGTTGTTTGTTTGGCTTAAAGCGAGAGTGTGGTCAAAACAAATTTAGCAATTTTCAACTTGGCTCACAACTTTCGCAACCAGCTAAAACGGACAACAACAACAAATACTACACATAGACAATATTTAGAAACTATAAAAACTCGTAAGGATTTGAGTTATTTACTTACCATTTTTAATAGCACTTTATTTTAATAGTCTTTGTAAATTTGAAAACAATTTTAGGATATTGAACACTTCAAATAGTTTCTCTACTACCAATTGGATGCGCGTTCACTTGGTTTGTGTGCCAGTTTTAGGTATCTTTCACCAATTTATGGGAATCCATTGGCCATGCAAAACGTCATTTTCACTCAAAACGCAATTTGAGTGACATTCGCTGGACTCGAATGGCATTTTGAGCGCTTTTTTGCAGCGACGTCAGCAGCGGCAGCAAACGTATGAGATGCCGACGACGCATTGCCGCAGGCAGCAAAAGTCGCTTGACGTTTTTGTTGTTGTCTTGGATGTTACCGTTGTTGTTGTGGCTGTTGCTGCTGTTTTTGTTTGCACATGTACATATATCTTCGTTGTTGTTTTTGTTGGTCTCTGTCACGCTGAGTCGTTTCGTCCGCTTTGAATGTTGTTTGTGTTTTGTTCGGCCATTGAAAATTTATGTTGTTGTTGTTGTTACTGTTGTGTCCCATCAACGGTTAATTATCGAGACGGCTTACTTTTTTTCCTCTTCTCTTTCCCCTTCTGCTTCGCGTTTGTTTTTGCTTTTTGATATTTGCAGAAGAAAGCCGATAGCATCGACTCAGTGGGAAGCCAAATCTCATCGAAGTTGTTGTTTTATCTCTTTTTTTTTTGGTTCATTCTTGAATTTGCCCTGGGGTCAAATGTTAAATATGTGTGTCAAGTGTTTTGTTATTTCTACAATCAGCTTCTTTCCAGTTAGATGATAAATAGGTGAGCGCACACATTAAATTTCTCTTTAAGGACTTTGTACCAATAGATTTCCCAGAAATAACAATTGTTATTCATGCCATAATTGACCTAACAAATCTGACCCGAGCGATTAGCTATTATTCACCTTTTGAACTTTTGACATTCCAATCTTTGGTTTATTGAACTTTTGCATTCTGTATTTTTAGACTTTTATTTGTTTTTTCTAGGCAGTTTAGTTCTGATTACAGCTTTGCATAACGGTATTTAAATAACATACGCCTAAGGCGAACAAGTGGGACCGCTCGACTTATGTAATACCCTTTGCTAAGCTTTACTCAGAACTTTTTATTAAATTGGAGTACTTTTAGCTATAGCTATGGCTATGACTCTGGCTGTATTACCCTTTCCACAGGGTATTTAAATGGGAATCAATTCCAGTGAAACGATTTCCGTCACTTCCCGAGTGAAAAACAAAAACATATATAAAAAACTTATATGAATCGAACTAATCGCTATTTAAAGAGGTTCTTATCTGTCGTAATAACAATATAAAGCTATTATATACAGATTAATTATGTATTTAGTTAATGGAATTAAATACACGGATGATTTAACTAAGCAATTAAGATTTTACATTATTATTTTACGAATTCGGAAGTTATTTTACTGAAATAACTCTATTTTCTGTAAAAGTATTTTAAATAAATAAAGTACTGCGTAAATTAAAATCTTAATTATTTTTATTAGATAAATTTATATATTTTTGTGTATTTCAACACTAATAAAGAATAATGTGGCGCAAAAAGCATATTATTTGGCTTTAGGTATTGGAATTATTCAAGATTACATATATAAAAGCAGATAAAAATTCAAGGCAAGACTCGACTAATCGTCTTCATCATCGGAAAACTCAAATTTATCATCATCGAAGTCTATAATCTGCAAAAAAATTTATTATTCAATAGGGGTAAATATCCGTTTTGAAGTCCAAGACTTACCTCACTATTAAGTCGCTTAAACTCGGAAATGCCGGTCAAATCCTCCAGAAATTTGGTGGTTTCGAATGCCTTAAATAAAAACTCGTGTCCCTGCTCGCGATATGCGGTCAAAACGCGCTAAGATCAAAAATGAAATCATTATCCGATGTGTAAAGGGTATAATTTAGTTTAGCATACCTCAGAGCAGGCAGTGCACTGCGCAAACTTTTGTGTGGCAGGCAGAATGTTCTCATAGTTGCAGAGCATGCCCCGTATGCTGTGTGGCAAGATACCTAGCATACCCTCGGGCAATTGCGTGTCCATTTTCTGCTGCTCACGACTGTTGGCATAGTACGCAGGCGCCAATTCCCTTTGGGGGTGCTGCAGCAGGGCCACCAAAAGCTCTACCGCATAGCTGGCGGCAATATTTGAGACGCCGGGACGTGTAACAGTGCACTGTTGATCCAAAGTGCGATCTTTAAGCGACTGTAAAGAGATAACAGAAATGCTAATTTAGCACGCTTCACAACACTAACAAAAGAGGAGCATTTTTGCGCAAGCTTTTGCGCCTGCCCGAGACAATGTCAACAAACAGTGCAGCGAGCTTTCGCTGTTTACCAAGCACAACGACAACAACAACGAAAACAAAATGACGCCGCCTGCTACGTATGGTAAGACAAGCAGAGTGTGCGAGCGCTAAGTAAACAATTAAAAAATGTAGTTAAAAACAGAAAAGTTTTACAATATACATGCATAGCAATGGGAGTGGGAGTAGGTGTGAGAGTGCAATCTCTCGCAGTGCTACGAGCAGAGTCCCAACGTTGCTGATTAGATAAAGTTCTAATAAGCGTTACCCCACTCTCACACCTACATGCCCAGCTGCGCTAGTGTGAGCGTGTCTGTGTGTGTATGCGGGTGCTTGTGTGTGAAGCAACCGAAATAAAATATTATTTTCATTGAACGTTGAGCGCTTAACGATCAACATTGTTAGTAATTTGCTTAAAAGTTGCTAAATTCAACGTGTTGAAACATGTTAACAGAATACGCTGGAAATCTGTCGCATCCGCTGGAGTTTGGTCATGTGCTGGAGGTTGTGGCCAAGACAATCGATGGAGCCGCCAGGTAAAGTACCGTTCTTATCCCACCGCCCACACCCACAGACCGTACATAGGATCATGTATGGCTCGAACATGACTAAGTGCTTCCTTATCAGCGCCAGTGACTAACGTACTAATTGTATAACTGCCTCTAGATTCCACATCAACCTGTGCACATCCAAGACCTCACTGAATCCCGATGCGGATATTGGTCTGCGTTTCTCGTGCTATTTTCGCAATGATATGATTGTGCGTAATGCACGAATACACGGCGTTTGGGGCGAGGAGGAGTCCCAGGTGATGGACACGATAACACTGCCCAATCCCATTGTCAGCGGGGAGTTCTTTATGGTGTATATCTTGGCATGCGAGGAGTACTTTCACATATCAATCAACAGTCGGGAATTTTGTAAATTTCGTTATCGGCTCCCTTTAAATTTGATAAGAGCCATCGAGATATGCGATCAAATACAGGTGATCAAACAAGTCGATCATCGCACCATCTTTCCCAATCCCTGGCCAGCCATTCAGGCCTCCGACTACTTCAAGGCCTTCAGCAACGATCAGCCCATACTGTTCAGTCCGGGGCACATTATTGTGATCACAGCGCGGTGCTTCGAGAACAAGCGTGGCCAGTTCATTCTAAAGTTCATGGATTCGGATACGAAGCGGGAGGAGCTGCACTTCAGTTGTCGTTTCGACGAGAAATGCGTCGTGCGCAATTCCATGAACAAGAACTTTGAGTGGGTACCATAGAAACCACCACCTCATGGTTATAATCAATCACATTTGTTTCCCCCTTTCAGATTTGGCACTGAGGAGCGTCACGGGGGATTCCCCTTCGTGTTCAACCAACAGTTCAAATTGGCTCTGGCTTTCACGGAGCGTCAAGTGCTCACTGCTGTCGATGGCTACAATTTCTTTAGCTACGCCTGGCGCACACCAGGAGCCATGATGAATCTGGTGGGCTTCAAGGTGACCGCCATCAACGGCCTGGTCATACAAATAACTGGCGTTGATCATGTCCAAACTGGTGATCCGACGTGTGCTGCCTTTGAGAAATATTCACGACACGACTACCTGTGTGCTTAATCTAATCTTACGTTACTTGTTTTATAAACTATAAAGTCTGAAATTAATTGTTAACTTGACACTTACGTTACCCGGCGCCGTCACATCGTTGCAGAAGTAACAGCCCAGCTGCTGGCCACTGATACACTTAAGTCCAGCAATCTCCTCCACAGTATCCCCAATGGGAGCTCGCGTGCTACCATGACGCATCACCAGGTAACTGTCAAAGCCCAAGGCGGCGTTGATAACAATCTACAAGGAGAGGATTGATTTTGATCAGCAGAAGCTAATGAAGTGCATTCCAGAGCAAACCTTTTGATGGGCTGCACCCAGCAGTGTGGGCAGCCAGCGACTCTCCCGCGAGTCGGTGAGCAAAAAGATTACGTCATGTTCCTGCACTTGCTGCTCTATTAGCGCCAAGTGTTCCTCGGTTTGCTTGCGCAGAGATTCACCTATGGTATGACCAGGCATTGGTATATCCAACACATACCCTTTGGCCACTGTGTTTGGATTGATCTCCAGCAGACGCGCTGCTGCCGTAGTGGCCTTCATGCGATTTCCAGCCATGGCATCCGCATGCGTGTAGAGACTCTGGCGCACGGGATTCGAGTAGCTCACCTTGCCATTGTCCAGGAATGTTACCTGCTTGAATCCCCACGACTGCAAACACGAGAGATAGCTGAGAGATGGATACATTTAGTGGCATATCTTGACTCACCAGCAGATTACGCGCTACTGCACAGCCAAGGGTGCCGGCTCCAAAGAGCAGGCACTTGGTTTGGGCCACAATTTCCAGGTTCAGATCCGGCACTAGACGCCACTTCATCAGCTTAAGATTCAAATTGATGACACTCTCAGCCAGCCTGCAACGTGGACAATGTTATTCTTCTTATTTTGTCACTTGGCTTAAACCTACTTAGCTGAATCCATGCTGTCCCGCATGCTGACCATGCGTGGACCCATTTTGCCATTGCGATTCGCTTCCCACCCCACAAACTGGAGTTGGTCGTAGTCACAGGCATCTGCTTGGGACACCTGCCAGATCAGGCTGTTGTCCAGCTGCATTTGCTGATCACAGCGCAGTCCCATAAACTTCAGCACTTGGCCAACAAGTGAGGGCCTAAAATCAAAACAAAATTTGTTATTAGAGACTTGGTAGTTGCTTCTTTTTCTGATCTACCATTGCTGAAGCACAAAGGCCACGAAGTTCCTCATGAGCCAGGCCGGATTCTCGTATTCACTTGGATCCGCAAAGCAGTAATAGTAATGCGGTGACTCCTGTTCCTCGAAGCTGGATAAGCTGCGCGTTTCCCAGACTTTCTTCTCCACGTTTGCATAAAGTATAAAGAAGTTCTGTTTCTCCGTAGGCAGCGAGCGTATGGCTGCAATTAAATCTGATGAATTGGGATGATCTTTAAGCTTCAAGGGCTTGGAGTGGAGTTTCAGCGTTGGCGTTAGTGGACAAGGGAAGGCAAACCAGTAGTAATAGCTGTGACACTTAAGATCGGCAAAGGAGAGCACAAAGAACCGACTCAACAAACTGACATCGTTCAGCACTCGACCATTTTTCATATCGGCCAAAAGTCTTTTGCCCTCAGTGGCCAGAAGCGCTGTTTTGTCCAGAGCCTTAAACTCCTCAATGGTGTTTTTGTTGTAAATGGTTCCCACTGCTGCATAACTGAATTTCGGTGGCTGTACTGCACTGTAATACACTTAGTTAATATTATGTTTATTAATATTAGTGTATTTAGCAACGGTCTCACCTATTGTAGGCACTGTAATCCACTTCGAGCAGACAACCTGACGCCTTCTTATTTGTGTAGTGGCCGAATATTGATCGTTCTGTGTCTGAGAGGCGGTCGTAATCCAGTTTAAGCTCAGCCAATTTGTGCCAGAATGTAGGTGACACAAACGACTCAAACGGTGCAAATTTTAGAATATCTTCTTTGTCTTCGCTCATTTTGCCAATAATCGTTGTATGTAAATGCAAAATGCACAAGTAAACAAAGGGAACGCAAAGGCAACGAAATGAGATTGAAACAATCAGCTGATTGTCCGATAGGCTACCGATTGCACCAAATGTTATATACTTATCGATTTGTTCACGATATTAGATAACTAATTCCGACACGATTTATAAGCTTTTTAATATTATTCCTCATTATTTACATCTTTATAAAAAATTAATTTCCTAACGTTATCTTATAAAAATAAATATATGCAATATTATAGCATTTTATCGATTTTATTAACAGCATGTTAAGAGGCTGACACAAGGGAATCATGCATTCACTAATGATTATTATTAAACTAAATTACATTTTTTTTACAAACCCACATTAAAATAATATTTTCATGGATCATTTCCAGTCCACATGCTAGTAGAAATCACGTTGTCGCTTTAAACCAGGCTTGCATAAAATTATCGCCCTCTGTTAATAACAGTTGAAGCGATTCTTCAGCTCTGCTAATTCCATATGGTCCTGTTAGATGGCTTCAGTGAGTTTTGCAGCACTGGTTTAGTAATTTCGCTTTGTGCATGCACAAAAAGTTTGCCATACAGAAATTAGTAATTTATAGAGGTTAGTACGATAAAGTAGAGAAAGTAGGCTCCGTGTATTAATAATTTTATAAGTGTGTTACTTTAATATAAGTTAAATAACAAAGTGAATTAAGTAATGAAAAAGAGGCATTGAAAATTATAGCCCCACATTTTTTTTCTTCTCATAATTGAGAGAAAACGTACAGATGTGTGTATGTATGTGCATACATTTGAACGTCCTCGTTTCTTTTTCGCACACAGCAAATCCAAGTTGAAATCAATAAAAGTGAAATATGCAATAGTGTTAAAGCCTTTTCCGTGTAAATTTGTATAAGTAAAGTGAAAGAAAATTGAAAATGCGCTGCATAAAATTAACAAAGAAATCCAAAAATGATTCACTCGAAATACAAAGAAATGTGTACATGTATGTGTGTGTATGTGTGTATATACAGTACAGTACATAGATAGATAGAGTGAGAGAAGAGCAGCAGCAGCAGCAGCGACGTCAAGTGCCAGCAAACAAAATGGCGGCGGCACAGAGCGGAAAAACTCAATGCTGTTGACGTTGCCTTTGCTGGCTGCTGCACGCTGTTTGTCTCTCAGCTCTTCCCTCCTTTTCATAGCTTGAATTGAGTTTTTCGATTCGCTTTCAATGCAGCTTCTTTTTGATTTTCCGTGTGTACGCTTTTTTATCGTCAAATCAGCCACACGCGTGTATACGCATACACTTGCACACAACTACATTTTGTATGTGTCACAAACACACTTGTACATATGTATGTATGCACTTTGGTCAATGCTATGACGAAAGCAACGTGTAGATAGAAAAACTGCAAGGTATACCAGGAACACACCGGGGGTGATGCATCAGAGCAAACACAAAGTCAGGTCATTGGATTTGTATATTGAGGTCGAACGCTCGTTGAAAAAGTAAATTGAAACAACAATTTAATTCGTACTAAGCGCGCATTAGTTTCATAATGTGGGTGTGTGCCATTGGAAGCGGCATAAGTTTTTTCTAGTGGGTCTTTCTTACTTAGCGCTTGTGCACGATTCACTCGAATTGAGGTCAAAATCATCCACAACTGGGTCTCTTGGCGGCGTCGGTTTTGGTCGGGTCGGGGTCGTCGACGTCTTTTTCGCTGCAACGCTTTGAGAGGGAGGCGGCAATATGCGCACTTTTTGGGGTGGTTTTACGTTTTGGACACAATTGGGGGTGTTTGGAAGGCATTAAGTTGCAGCAGGCAACCGATAAATGTACACACAGACAAACAACTCTATGCAAAAGGGTCTCAGGGTTGCTTTGGGGGGAACAGAACATCCTTTCTTTCGTTGCTGTCATTTCGATTTGAGTATGTGCTCACACAACACACACACACACTCATATACTTGGAGACAACTTAAGTATATGCAAGTATGTGTGTTAAAGCTTTTTTGCCTTTGTATTTATCAAACAGTGAAATTTTTGGCAAGTTAATGTGACTCATGTTTGCTGCGAAGAATTTTTTATTTGAGCGCTAAGCGCTCGCTAATCAACAATACAACGCACCCATCTAGTACATTTTATTGGGGTCAAGAGACTTTAATTCGATGGCGCAGAACAACGCAAACAGCCAGCAACCCAACAAAAGCTCTAGCAGAGGCCATAAACCTTCACACACACACACACACAAACGCTTGGGCAGCCAGATGAACACATGCATACGTACACAGACTCACTCACACACACACTAAAAAAGGACACTGACACTGAGAAATTCGCGCGTTTGTGCGCACTGCGCAGCAGCAGCGTCTAGCGAAATGAGTACATTTATTTATATGTACATATATTGCATACTGTGTGTGTGTGTGTGTGAATGTCTCTCTGTGTACATCAGATACGTGAGCATCCACATCCCAGTTTGATTTCGTTTGTGGAGAAGTTCAATCTTTGGGGAGTGAGAAACACACAAACAAAGAAACTGGCCAACAAAGAACAAAAGCGAACAACGACCTGAAAGACTTGTCCTATTGATTTGTAGCCACATACTTTGTTAACTGAATATAAAGTACATTAAAGTAGTATTAATATTGATTGAGCACCTTCAGTTAATTGTATTTAAATATGTACGTACACAAATGTGTATACAAATATAAGTGCACTTTAGATGCGCATTATAATTGTGTCCATAAGACGACAACAAGGCAACTCTGCCGCGCAGCTTTACATCTAAACCCGCATACAAGCGTACATACAGTTGTGAGCACAAAAATAATAACACTCGATACTCTAGCTTTTTTACCCATAACCCGTAAGGCATTTTACTGCACTGGTTAAAACTTCTAAGTACAGATAATTAAAATATTTGGTTTCGTGTGATATTCGCATTTCTAAAGGCTGGAATTGAAAGTGACCCTAATTTTTTGTTCACAGCTGTACATACGTTTCTCTCCAAGCTGAGTGAGAACGCAGTCGTCTCGTGTTTTGTGCATTGGTGTGTGTGTGTGTGTGTTTATACATTTGTATGTGTGTACATTTGAGTTAGTGTGACGCTCAATTGCGTTCCGCCGTCGTGTGTGGGGGAAAAGTGAAATAAACTTGAAGGTGTTTTGCGAGGTTATTTTCATTAAATTTCCAGTTTTATACTTATGCTTGTTTCCCATTGCCGCTGAGAGTCAAACAACCGTTAGCTCTACTAAACTTGTACGCCTTGCACACAAACATGTACACAGTTGCTAAAGCTGCTCTAAGCCGATCGTTTTTTTTTATAGTGTAAATCACGACTGCTATTTTAACAGCTGTTTAGAAACTCGATTACTCATTCTTCTATTGTTGTTCTGGATGATATCAGAAAGAACGATTAAAAAAAAAACCTGAAATATTAAATTTAAAGTTTGGAATTTGTGTGTGGACGATAGCAAATGTCAGGAAAGCTTTTAAATGTGTGCTTTTCTTATATTATCAATATTTTGAAAGCATACATATTTTTATAGAAAAAAAAAATATATAAAATTTGAGGAGATTTACACATACATGTGTGTATCTGTATATCGTACAGTTTTCATTTGTATATTTGTCAGGATCTCGTACGTATTATTTACATCTATAAAATACTTTTGTCTCGTCCAGATTTTTTGTGTACTACATAGAATTTAAAAACATTCGCTCCCCCTCCAAAGTCCCCCACCCATCCCCATATAAATCTGTTTCTAATAAGCTTTTCGGCACTGCTATGCTCTGTTTATTCACAGGATTCCTATAGGCGTACGGCAAGAGATACGGAGAACGGCAATATCCGATTTGAGAGGAATCTATATAAACTAGAAATTATCTAAACCGGAATAAGCGCACGCAGTCCACGCAGAGAAACAAGGAAGAGAAGCAAACGAGACTTAGGACAGGACAAAGCAACCGAAAGGAAGCCCCAATAATTTACAGCAGCAGCTCTACATATATATCCACTTATTTGTGTGTGTGTCCCTCTTCTGTGTGCGTGTGTCTCTGTGTGTGTATTCGAAATTTCTGTTTTGTTTCGCGTGTGTAGTGTTGAGTAACACAGAAAGAACGAGTTGAGAATCAACAGAAGCACCGTAAACGTAACAGAGCTTACGAACAAATAAATATCCAATTGGAAAGCATCACGAAAGTCTAGTTAGAAACACGTGAAGCTTGAAAGGAGATCAATTTTTCGCTCCCGAATCGATAAAAAAAAGTTATCACCATTCCACTAACAGAGTACGACGCCGCTCCCCTTTTGCACACTTACGACGATAGTCCGCAACGTTGGACTAACGGTACAAGCAACGGGCATCAGGAAGGCGTCATCATAGATCAGTTTCGGTGCGTAAAAGCGATCACCATTGAGGGAGGCACCAGTACCGGTGACACGACGAGCATCGGCGGCGGCGTCAACGATTTGCGACTGGTAATAACGGGCCAACAAAACGATATCATCGAGCGCAATTACGATCAATTGACCAATCGAGGCGGTGGAGGAGGAGGCGGCGGCGCCGTTTTAGGCGTCACCAGCAGTAGCGGCAACGTCAGCGGCAGTGGAGGCCAAACACCCCCGACACCACAAACGTCAACGACAACGGCGTCGATTGGACAAAAAACTTTGCTCAATACCAGTCCCAATCTACTACCGATAACAACTGCAACCGATACCTTTAACAATCTCAAGAATTTGGTTAAAATCGACAAGGGCTCAACACCGGCTTCATCCAATCATACCGGCAACTATCGTGCCAATAAATCTGGTGGTGGTCCCGATTCCTTATTGGGTGGCGGACGTAACGGTAGCCGTTCAAGCGGTTCAGTTGGAGGTGCGTCATCTGTAGGCGTTGGTGCAGGAGTAGGTTCAGTTGGTGGCCCAAGCGGACACTATTCCAGTGGCTATAATAAAAATTCCGTCAAAATTCGTCAACACGATTCGGAGCTAAGCCCAAGACCTCGACGATCTTATCAAAACGATTCGTCGTCGTCGCGTTACTATAACAAAAATAGTGACATTTTGGGTACTGGCAGCAACAACAACAATAATAACAACAACAACAACATTGGTGGCAATCAGCAATCGCTAGCTGATAGCTCCTATAACGGCAGTGGTCTTGGAGTCCATCGTGGTAGTCGCAACAACTATCACACGAACTCCGATGGCGGGATCTATAATAACCGTAATCTAAACTCGGGCAGCAACTATCGCTCCCATCACAACAGCAATAACAGTAACAACGGTGGCAGCTCACGCTACGATTCGGTCAATGGCAATGGCAACAACAGCAGCAGCGATCGCCAACAACAACAGCAACGTCACTACGGCAACAACGGTAGCAACAGCAGCAGCACCACCAATTCATCTTCTGGAGGAGGTAGCAACAATAAATCAAACTACGCATCGCAACGTTCCGGGAATGATGGCAACAATGGTCATAGCTTGAGTGGTCGCTATCGCGACGATTATACCAGCAGTAGGGACAATTATAGGGACAGAGATAGCTACGCAGAGGATTCGCCAGCACATCAGCGGTACGGTCACAGCAATACAAACAGAGACAGCAACAACGGTGGCAGCCTAGAACGTAACGGTCACACTGGCGGCGGTGGTCCCGGCGGAGGAGGCGGCGGTGGAGGTGGTCGCTATAATTCAAGAAGCAACAACGATTCGATTTCACTCTCATCCCGAAATTCCGATGAGCGCTACGAGCGTAGCCAGAGCTTGAGGCACAATAGCCAGTTGGCGTCCACAAATGTTTCACTGAATCAGCAGCAATCACAACTACAACAGCAGCAACAACAACAACATCAGCAGCAGCAACAAGTTGCAGTTAAATCGATTACGCCACCACCAGTGTCAGGAGGATCAGGATCGGGTTCGGGATCTGGAGCACAGCAACCAATAACGGGACGCTGGATACCACCATCATTGCGTCCACAGCATGGACTCACACAGAGCGAGAAGAATGATGCAGTTTTCCGACGTGTTCGTGGCATTCTAAACAAATTGACACCCGAAAAATTCCAAGAGCTAAGCGATGAATTGCTAAAACTTGATCTTAACTCAATTGTAATACTAAATGGAGTGATTCTTCTAATATTCGATAAAGCCTTGGACGAGCCAAAGTACTCGTCTATGTATGCACAGCTGTGCAAGCGTCTCTCCGAGGAAGCGCCATCATTTGAAAAGGAACCAAACAATTCGTGCACATTTCTACGTTTGCTCATTGCCGTCTGCCGTGACAAGTTCAATAACCGTTTAAAGCGTGACGAGACGAACGATAATCGACCACCGCCAGAGAATGAGGCCGACGAGGAGGAGCGTCGCCATTTGGCGAAACAGCGAATGCTGGGCAATGTCAAGTTCATTGGTGAGCTTAATAAATTGGATATGTTGTCCAAGAATGTATTGCATGCGTGTATTATGGAGCTATTGGATAAGAAGAAGAAACGTACGGCCGGTGCGCAGGAAATGTGCGAGGACATGGAATGCCTGGCTCAATTGCTCAAGACTTGCGGCAAGAATTTGGATTCAGAACAGGGCAAAGAGCTGATGAACCAGTACTTTGAGACGTTGGAACGTCGTTCAAAGTCAACTGAATATCCACCAAGGATACGCTTCATGCTAAAGGATGTCATCGAGCTCCGCCTGAATCACTGGATACCCCGCAAAGTTGGCGGCACCGCCGAGGGACCCGTCCCCATAAAGCAAATACGCTCGGACGATGACTCAATCATACGCACTCCATTCGCCAATCGCAATCGCGATATGCGTAACAATGATCGCGATGGCGATAGCTGGATGAATCGCTTCCATCTTAATCTACAAACCGGCGGCTACAATGACATGTTCAGCGGCCTCAGTGTCACCGGCTCATCGCCGATAGTATCACCGTAAGTACTAACACATTCGGAGCAACTTTAGCGTCTATAATTAATAATTCTTACCGTTTTTAGATTTGCTACCAGCAACAACAATCGAGATCGTGATCGTGATCGTGACAATCGCCAGTATAATAACCGTGATCGCAATCGTGATCAGGGCAATAACATTGGCGGCAGTGGAGGCAGTGGCAACTACAGCAACCGCTACAACAAGCACAACAATCAGAATGGCGGTGGCAACATCGGTGGCGGTAGCGGTGGTGTTGGTGGCGTTGGAGGTGGCAACAATCGTGATGATTCACGTGGCGGCGGTGGCGGTTCGCATAGGAACAATGATCGCAACAATGATGGGCAGTACGGCGGAAATCAGCTGCTCTTGGGCAGTAAAGAGTTGGCGCCGCGTTTTAAACGCAATTTGATGACGACCAATCAGGATTCGGTCGAGAATTTACAAATGCGACCGGCGGCCAACTCGTTGCTGTTCCGAGCAGCAAACCAGAATCAAAAATTCCCGGCCACACTGCCCATATCGACACCGCCCAGTGGCAATCTATCGCATCAACAAAATCAGCTGCAACAGCAGCAGACATCGCAGTTATCCAACTCGCATTATCCACTCCTGGGCACACCAACATCACATCTGATGAGCAGCAATAACCCAGCACGTCCATCATCCACACCGTCTGCCGAGTACAGTGCTGAGAATCGTAATCTAACCAATGCTCAGCAGCAGGCCGAGAAGACCCTTAAGTCCACCTCATCGTCGCCCAACTTCAGCGCAACTGGCGCTGCATCTGAGAACAATACGGAGCGTAAGAGCTCGATCAGTGAGGGCAAGGAGCAGCCTGGTAGCTCTAAGAATGGCGCCGTCGAGCGACCAACGACACCAGCTGGCTCCGGAACTGGTTCTGGCACTGGCTCAAGCAAGCAGCAGAAGAAGGACAAGGGACCCAGCAAGGAGGAGCTAACCAAGAAGGCAAATGCCTATTTCAAAGAGAAATTCTACTATGATGAGCAAGCTGATGATGAAGATGAAGTGCCGGAGGTAATTGATACCGAACCGACCGATGTTGAAGGTGGTGAAGGCACCGCCGCTGAAACAGCAGCACCAACAAAGAAACCTGATCAGTTTACCCAACTGGTTGATGGTTTCCTTGAGCTGAAATTGCCGGAGAAGGCATTGAAAGAGGTCTGCCTCAATTTGTTGATGGAAGTTCTGGACCGTGTGAACGATGTGTACTTGGAACGTGTTGTGCGTTTTATGCAGACATTGCGCAAACAGTCCAATATTAAGCCCAATGTCATTGTTGACATCTTCAAGCAGCTGGTCAACAAGATGAATGAGCGTGAAGCTCTGAATCCCAGAATAACGGCCCTAGTGGCTTCTGTGCTGGCCAAGACGGTCTGTGAGCCGGCCTTAATTAAATTGAATGACATTGCCAACTATACGGACAATGGTCAGCATTATCCATTGTTTTTACTGGTGCTACAGCAGCTTCACAAGACAATTGGCAAGGATGCACTCGAGGAGAAGTTCCGTGCTAGCAAAATTGATTTGACCAACAGTTTGCCGGAGGTGGATCGCACCAAGGAGCGTTTGGCAGAAATACTTGAAGATCGCCAATTGTCGTTCCTGTATCCATTGCTTAAGGTACAGGCTGAGATGCTCAAACAGCTGCAAAGCGATCCCAATCCAACTAATTTCTATAAATGGATTAAGTCCAATGTGGACAACAAGTACTATAAGGATCCGGGTTTCGTACAGGCCCTCATGACCGTTGTGGTTAAATACATCACCAAGGAGACGACTCTGGCCAGCAATATGGATTCCAAGGAGCATCCCGAGAAGTCTGTCACCCAAAAGGAACAGGCAATGCTGGAAACCTACAGCCAGATGCTGCAGACTTTCCTCGGTCAAAACGAATTGCAATTGATGGCACTTTATGCCCTGCAACTTTTCTGCTACAATGAAAATTTCCCCAAGGGTAAGTAGTCCTAGAAATACATTTAATAGACCATTATTAATTTTCTATTATTCCTTCGTAGGTATGCTCTGTCGTTGGTTCAAATATTTGTACGATTCGGAAATAATCGAGGAGGAAGCATTCGTTTTATGGAAGGAGGAGATTTCTGACAAATATCCAGGCAAGGGATCAGCACTGTTCCAAGTGAACGCCTGGTTGACTTGGCTGCAGGAAGCCGAATCTGAAGACGACGAGGATTAAATACCCAAAATGCATAACCACAATATATATGTATATCACTTCTATATTTATTCGCAATCTAACACAAAAACAAACAACAACAAAAAAAAATTACAAAACGCTAAAAAACAAAAACACAAAAAAAAATACTAAACAAAAATAAGCTTCTAAAAGGAAAAACGAAAAAAAAAAACAAGAAAAAAAAAAATATTAAATCAACACATTAATACATTACAACAGATGAAAGTTGAAATCGCGGTTGCAAATGTTAGTCAAATTATAGTAGAAAAACCTACAAGTTAATCCAAATTATTTGATATTCATTCAAGTTCAAGCAACTATAATTAATCACAAATAAATAAAACGGCAGTAGACGCAAACGTAATCAAACAATTTATGATATTTAACTCAACTAAATATGGAATAGCAATTGAAAAACCAAACCTTCCTGATGATAAAACACCAAATTCAGACTACAAGCGATCTAAACTATATGGAAATTAGTAAAAATGAATATTAAATAAAAGTAAACAAACACACACAATGTACGATCAATTTATATACATGCATTAATTAGTGAATTTCATGAGTAATTGAACCGGAACTGATCGTTTAATCGATATATTCTCAGTTTTTTAGAATTATCCTGTTTTTTGCTACTTGCACAGCCCACAAATTCATATGTATATTTATTAAGTAGTTCAAATCAAGCTGATAACAAACAAATCATATATACTTATATATTTAACAAAAGGAAGAACACCAAATCCATAATCTAACCATATATAAAAAAGACTCAAATGCGAGCTAGCATCGAATTCGTAACAAATCGTAGCACTGAAAGTATTTTAACTCAAAAAAGATACAAAAAATAACAACAAAACGCCAACATCAAATATAGCCTTAATAAAATGAAAACAACACTGCGAACGGCGAAAAACTGTCTTTTCTTTGACTTGGCTAAGGGATTTTTAATTCAAATTCGTACTCAGTTTGGCGCCAAACACTGGTAGCTTAACAGCACTGTTAGGCCAGCTGTTTTGCAGCCCTGCGCTGTACTGAGCGTTTTACAACACTGCACAAACAAAAACTGCATTTCATTGCAAATTTAAAGCAAAGCATTAATTTTAAATTTTAAAATATTTATAAAAATGGAAGCCTGTGCGGTAGTGTCACCACAACAAGAGGAAGCCAAGGATGTGGCCGAAGTGGAAACAGCTGCTGCTGCAGCGTCCAACGGCTTCTCCTCACATGTGGCACATCTGGACACCGGCGTCGTTCAGTGCACGCTGCGCGTGCTCAAGATGAACGGCAGCACAATGCTGTTCCTGCACGGCAAGGAGACAAATCGCTTAGATGAATTGGCAGTGGCTATGCCAGCACGCCCACCCAGCAAAGATGTGGTGGGCACCACATTTATGGGCGATCATGGCCAGAGTGAATCCCTGATCCTGGCCAGAAAACTAAGCGCGCGCTACAATCGTCAGTTCTACGTGAGCATGAATCTGCAATTGGATAACATCACACGACCAGTCTTCGAGAAGACGCTGGTCAACCACATGAAGGAAAATCTGCACGAGTTTGTCTGAGGAGACTATGGACTGAGAGAAGCTGGAATAAGATGTGTGTCTGTGTATCTATAAATGTGATTAAAGCAACTCAACCGCTTAGCTAAATGTGTTTGTATTTCCATTTCCCCAAATACAAATATATATATTTTATTTATACATATCTACACCCGAAGACACATTCACGCCGTGTGGGTCAAACCTGGTTGGCGTGTTTATTTCGGTGCATGGGACCCCACTTGGACCACACTGCTTGGCTGAGCTCCACGAGCTCCAACGAGGACAGTTCGATATGCGCAACTAGCACAAGCGTGCGCAATTCTTATAGTTAGTTCGTGCGACTAAACTAAACTCGCGTAAGTTTTGAGCTAAGTCACATAATTAATTGTTGGGATTGAGCTAAGTCCATGCCGCCAAATCCTCACGTGTTGTGCTCTCTTATCGCTTCAATAGGGTCAAAGTGGACATGATCCCGTCCAAAAAACACAAAAACCGTAAAAATGTTTTGATTGATTGCTGTGGTGTGCGCGTGTTTTGATTTTAATGTTCCATTGCAATTAGAAATGTGGATTGCATCAGTTTGTGGACTAAATGGAGCTTATAAGTCCTTTAAAAATTAAAGAGTTATATGATATACTGTAACTGATTACTGTGCTTTATAGTGTCATTTGTTAACCCTACAGTAAACCTATTTTGGGCTTATCGAGTTAGTCAATTAAAAGAAACGTTGTTTGCATCAGTCCAGAAAGAGGTGAAAGACTGTGACTTTTATTTGTTAACCTTTTAATGCCCTTTACCTTATGGAACAGCTAGAAAAATGTCTATAATTTGTTGGCCTAATCGAGTTCGCACTTAAAGTTCAATGGCAATCAGACACATTGATTACATCAACCCTCAAAAAAGATAGTGACTCCATAAATCTACTAAGCCTGGCAAGCCCTTTAACACTCTGCAGGAAATTCTATCTAATCGGCATTGAAAACATTGGCAAACTGTAATTAGACACATGACTAGTATAAATTTATTGACCAGAATGACTTTAAGCAACTAACCAAATTAAGATTTCTATAAAGTGTGTAGCCACAAATACTAATTTTAAGCTTTATATGAAGTTTATGTCTACAATTTGTTGCCTCACTTGACGCTGTTTAAAATCGAAAATTGCTATAGATTTTTTTCTTAGATCAAAACAATTTAATTTTATTTAATCCCTTAACCTTTAAAGCTTCATCGTAAGTCTATAATCACATCTAAAACATTTTTAAACTAATTGTTGATGATGAATCCAATTCTGATTACATAAGTTTCTTGACTTAAAATTAAAACTCTTTTGAATTAAGAAACATTTTATAAATAAAATAGTGATCTCAGGAAAATATGTCTCCTAACCCCTTAAGCCCCTTCGCAGCTCCACAGAAAGCCCATAAATATTTCATTGTTACAATTTCTAACACTTTTCGGTCCTAATCGATGTTGTGGGCCCTAAAAATAGTCCGTCTAGACGAGATATTGTCAGCAGTATCAGCTAAACAAAAAAAAATACTGAAAGAGTTACCTGCATAAATAGCAGACAGAATTAGCTGTTACTACTGGGCAAATACTTGGGGAATGATATATTAAATTTCTGAAACATTACTCTGCTCAAATTTTGGACAGCGATAAGGCTCGAAAGTTTTGCAGTCTGGAGCGAGGCACAAAAGCTGATGAACTGCATGCACAGCTACGAGGGGGGTTGGGAGTGGAGGAGTATAGTGATTGTGATACACAGGGATAGACGAGTACTATATATACATCTATATGTGCGTGCTTTGGACTTTGCACGTCTGTCAACAATAGATTGGAATATCAACGGAGCAATTAGCCATTGAAAACAAAGTTCGCTGCTATCAGTAAATCCCAGTGGGTTCCACTGTCTCCGAAGAGTTCCCTTACATGACTTAATAGTCATTGCATCGTAAGCTGAGCCTTGATATAAACGAATTTGTTACGATTTGAATGGCGATTCCGTTTCGATTCCGAAACCCATTCCGAAAGTTTTCCCTCTAGGGCTTATCACCTCAGGCAGCCAGACCGGCAGCCAGTCGAGCAGACCCCAATGTTATCAGCTAAGTTTATTTATTTATTATTATTTTTTTTTTTTTTTTTTTTTTTGAGTATGTTGTTAATTTGCTAGAAATATTGAACATCATTGTATGGCTGTGTTACCGGTTTGCACCGGTTACTCTGTATAATCCGTATCAAGACCCGGTCTCAGGCATTTATGGCGCATTTGGATTTGTATTTGTTTCTGTACTATCATTTCTTCTATTTATTTATTTACTACAAACGAATATTTAAATTTTGCTGCAGCGCACGCGTTCACCTCCAAGAGATCTTGGTCTAATCTCGGCGGAGCAGCTCAGGGGGTGTGTGAGGAGATAGAGAGAGGGAGAGATGCCTGGGGACAATGGTACTGCTAAGCTCAATATGATTTGAATGTGCGGTGGAAACCACCAGAGCAGCTTATCAATTGCAGCTCGCGCCATGCAAAGTTCAACTTGGCATAGAGATGAATCGGAAAAATCTGGTTTTATTTTTACTGTCGCACATGTCGGGCTGTAAATTTGGGTCAGGGCTGGGAATCCGTTACTAAAGGGAGTCCTTAAAATACCCTTTAAGTTGGCCTCAGTGGTAAGTTTTTCTAGAAACCCAACAAATCCCATTTTCAAAGTGACATTTCCTTTGTTATTGTGGGAATTTTTCCAAACGATCGATTGCCGGCATGATAGTCTGGACTCTAGACACTAGAGGGCGCTTCGCCAAGCAGTCGCTTATCAGTGCGTTAATCGCGAAATAAATCATGTTGTTTGATCTCTTGAAATTTTGTGCGCACTTTGATTACAAACTGCACCTGTTGTAAACCCCGCAATCAGCTTACAGCTAACAAAATGGTCTTGGGGCGCCTCTAGCGCTATCAAAAGCGTTGATGTCATGCTATTTCCGAGTAGTTGAGGTTGAAATTGCAGGTGCCCAGCACCCCCAGGGGTATATAATAACACCCATTTAGGTGGTATGCATCATGTGTGTGTGTGTGTGTCTGCATGTGATTCACTTCCTATTGATATGGTTTCCACAGACTGGTAACGTGTATAGCTGATAAGTTGGGCAAGACAGTTCCCCAAACACCCCTTACCCTTGCCCGACTGGCCTTCGCTGCAAAGTCGAAATGTAAACAGAGACGAAGACTCAGTTGCTCCCATTGATAAGCTGGCCATACGTTCGTTATTTGGGGTCCAAAGAAATTTCAGCGTCATCGTCACCAACCGAGTTGCAAAACCGTGTATTTTTTTTTGCTCAATTTCGGTCGGTTGAGATATGAAAGACATGTGGCTGTAGTGTTGACTTAGCAGCACTTTATCAGAGGGAGTGGGAGCGAGAGAGAGAGAGGGGCACAACACGGTCACAGCTGGAGGGGAATTCACTGCGACGTCTCAGTTCTCACCACTGCCCCGCCCTGCCCTACCTACCTACGGCCGAGTCTACGGGTACGAAGTGCAGTCCACACTGAAACGAACTAAACCGAACCCAGTCGACTCGGTTGTAGCGATAGCGAGTGGACCCCCCGTAAGAGCTGTTGACTCGACGTGCTCCATGGCTGATCATTGGCCGTACTCATGCTAGACCGATTTTCCACTTGTGCGTTGCGCTGATAACCGTTTTCCCTCCCTTCCTGCCTATGCTCACGTACTTGGTGTGTGCTACACCCGCCACTACCCCCCCTGCCCGCCTGCCCACCTCCTCCTCCTCCACTACTTGCGCCTTTTTTCGGCACTCACTCGGTACACTTCCACCCCAACCTACCACCATTTAACCCCCCTTCGCCCCACCTCAACACTCTATCCCCCCTCTGAGGCCTGTCTGGCTGCGCAGCCTTCGCTGCTGATAAGCGTGCGGCGCAGTCTAGCGTTATCGCGAATAAACTTTTTGAATATTACACGAATGTCTGCATGCGAGCGATTCATTCGTTTAGCAATCGCAAACGCGAAAGCAACACTACAAAAAGAAAGAAAACAGCAAACAGAAAACACTAAATAATTATGGATATATTGGTAGTACAAAAGCCTGTCTTCTGCCCCAGCAGCGACTACTACTTAACGCCGTACAGCACGCCACCGTACAGCACACAGGCCGCACATCCTGGCGCCACCGGAGGCTGGTTGGGCGAGCAGATGCAGTACCTCAGATTTCCAACACCGCCCATAACACCGCCGCGGATTGTGCTACCAGTGCCGGTGCCGCTTCCTGTTCCAGCGCCAATTTCAACTGCCTCAGCTTACACCTCCGGCTTTAGTCCTCGCACACAGTCTGTTATTATGAAGTGCAACAAGAGCTCTAGTTCCGGTTCCGGTTCCGGTTCAGGCTCACGTTCGCCCACAGAATCGTGCAGCGAACAGAGCAGCGGAAGCGAGTGTGACTTTATCTGCAATTGGCAAGATTGCGGAAGGTGAGTCTCATACTTTTTTTTTTTTACTTGTACAACATGTACTCATGTCTTGCCTCTCTTTCTCCCCTTCCGCAGAGTCTTTGAATCTTTGGAGGTGCTGGCACAACACGTCACGTTACGTCACGCGATTGCTTCAGTGCTGGACGGGCTCTACTACTGCCGCTGGGGCGGTTGCCAGCGCAGTGAGCGTGGGTTTAATGCTCGTTACAAGATGCTCGTCCATGTGAGGACCCACACCAAGGAGAAGCCTCACTGCTGTCATCTCTGCGAAAAGTCCTTTTCGCGTGCCGAAAATCTCAAGATTCACATACGCTCACATTCGGGCGAAAAGCCCTACAAGTGTCACTACGAGGGCTGCCAGAAGGCTTACTCTAACTCCTCGGATCGCTTCAAGCACACACGCACACACTCCATGGAGAAGCCCTACATGTGCAAGGTAGCTGGCTGTCAGAAGCGATACACGGATCCTTCGTCCTTGCGCAAGCATGTGAAGACCTTTAAGCACAGCATTCAACTGATCGCCAGCCAGAGTGCCAGCTGTCTACTGGAAGCCAACGAGCACTCATCCGCCTACACCTGCCTGCCTGTGACCGCCCCCGTTGCAACGCCTCTGACCACGGAGTCGCCTGCCAGTCCGCACTGCTATGACAGCGGCGATAACGTGGCCAGCGATTATTCGCTGAGAGCCAAGCATCATCAGGACAGCGTCTACAACTCCTCCGATTACTGGTCGTATTCTAGGGAGCATGGCTATCGTTATCTGCACAGCGAAGATTTCTCGATGGATCTGGACACGCCCACGCCGCTTGATCTGCGCATGCACAGAAGCTGAATCTGAATAATGCTGCTGTCGTGGCGTTTCTCTCTAGTCAACATGCTAACACTAGCTCTTGTCATTAATGTTAGGTAATCGTTTAGTTTTCAATTAAGACTGTCTTATGTAATATCACATGAATCGCAAATCAAATACAAATTAGTAAATGAAATTAAATTTAAACTTATTTTTTCAAAACGATATATAAAATGAAATATTAAGAAACAAAAGAAAAACTCGATTAATTGTTTATTAAGTTTCCTTTCACTAAAGTGAGTTCGCTTTTATATTTTAAATTTTGGCGCCAACGACTCGAAGTCTACTGATATATGGTGTTGTACGAGCTGTTATCGACTATCGATATCAATGAAAAATTAAACAAATATGTTGCATACTTTTGTGCGGCCCATACAAATACCGCTTGTTTACTGCTAGTAAAAATCGTTGCCTACTTTAAGGCGAAGCTGTAAATTATATATAAATTCGTTGCATGCAGGCAGCGTCCACTCTCTGACGTTTTTATTTAAACAATAAATAATGAATAACAAATAAATTGCGAATCACAATTTCATTGTGAATCCCTTTATTGCATTACGTGCTAATTGAAGTTCAATAGCAGCCAAAATTTGCATACAGAGCCAGACTTGCATTCATTTAACTCAGTTTCATTGAAAAGCAAAAGTTCTTTGCGTCATCGCGCCGTGCAACACCTTATGCGGGTGCAACAAGCAAACAAAAATTAACTCCATTAAAAAAGCGAATATGTTACAAGGTAATTCGCGCACGCGTGCTTAGCCACCCGCAGGTAATAAAGGTAATTTTTGTAAAGATATTAACTGCTCGGTTTCACTGCTGATAAGAAGTCCATGCGTTGCCCCCATACCCGCCAGTAGCTCCACCTGTGCCACCTGCTCACATGCCACACTTGTAATACCCATTAAGGTGTTTTTTTATTTCGGTGCTGCACACTGCGAAATGCGTCGTAAATTTTTGCCAAGAACCGAGCTAAATACGAATTACTCATGCGTTTTCCACGAATGGCACAAGTTGAAGATTAGCACATTTCCAACGCCGACTTGATGCTCCTCGGCTCAGTCTGAAACGACAGCAGCAAGCGACAACATCACCAGAAATGCAGTTTAAATTTAAGTTTGAAATCATTTGCCTGTGTTTGCTCTGGGCTCAAGTGCGGACTCAGGATATTCGACCAGAGTTTCCCGAGGATTTTCCCAAGGCCACAACAGAAGCAGCGCCAACAACAACCACACAGTTGCCCACAACAACAACAGCAACTACAACTACTGAAGCGGTCACAGAGTTAGCAGTAGACACAACAACAACAGCTGCTACCACCAAGCCGCCTGCAACAACAACTCGGCGCACACCTACAACCAAACGTCCTGTAGCCACAACCCATCGCACACCCCCAACAAGGCCAACAATGTTGCCTCCTTTTACCACCTGGCAGCCCTACTACCCCACCTATGCCGCACCCACCAGACCACCGCACTTTACGCCCGCTTATCACTGGCTCTGGGATTTGCAGGAGAGCGACGAGCAGCGCTGTTATCTGCGGGATCAAGTGGAGCGTGGACGAGCTCGTTGGAGTTGTGGCTGTAAGTAGCACACTTGAAACCAATTAGCATATTTATTCCTATTTTTAACAATTGTTTTCCCTTTCTTACAGTTACAAGTTCAACGGCGATAACGAGTTGTTATCGCTGCTGTTATTATGGAACTAGCCGATTTGCAGGTTGCAGCAAACTGCACAGTGGACGCTGTAATTCCGTTAGCAGCAATTGGCACTTGTAATAATACTCAAATGGGTATTACCTACTGATAACGAGGGGCACAGCTTACAATTAGTTTTGGAAGGGGGTGTTTTTGGCAGACTTTTTTAGAGAGCAGAAATGAAAGAACTTAAAAAACTGATTGAGTTTAACTTCGATAAAATCTTAAACCTAAATGGTTTTGTTTAAATTATTCTATAATTTTTAATCCTATTTTTCCCCAAAGCTTCCTTTGCTTGCCAGCTCATTAAATCTTCTGAAATTCAACTTTTTAACAGATTTATTTTTATAAGTTTAAAACGCATTTCACAAACACTTCAGTTCCGCTCAAATCCTAGTCCAGATTGTACATATTACCCAGATTGAGGAAACAATCCTTGAGATGCTGTTGGCACTCGCAGAAATCAGGAAACGGCGGAGCCAACACCTCGTACATGATACGCAGTAAGTCGACAAATTTATTAAGGGCTTTCGAGTACTCGCCGGTGTCATAAAGCCGCTTTGCCGTACGTGTCATCATTTCCGTATCCTGCATGACCTTGAGGCCCTTCAGAATGTTGGTCAACTCGCCGCAGGTGACGCATTTGATCATAAAGTCATTGCAGGTGGGCGGTACTTCAATAATCGCCGAGCAGTTGTTGGGTGCCTCACAGCGGAAGCGTATGACGTCCCGGGGCAGCTGATCGAAGAGCGGCCAGTTATCCAGACAGGCATCACAATTGCATTCGAACCAATAGAGATCCTTCAGCTTGGCCTGACGATCCTCTCGCTTGTCCTGCGTGTAGATTGGACCGTAGTTCTCATTGATGGGCAGACCCGCTTCAATGGGTCGCACGCTGTTGATGTGAATGGTCGTGCCACGGAAGTATCTCACCACACCGGGATCACAGGAGTGATTGAAGAGCGCCAGTGTCGGATAAATGGCACCACCAATAAAGATGGACTTCTCGCGTCCCTCGGCACGGAACTTGTGCAGCTCGGCCACCTCGTGGGTGTTGAACTGAATGAACTGCAGACTGCGCAGTAGCAGTGAGCTAATCACTCGCACCTGATCCTCCTGCGGTTCGCTGCCAAAGTAACCCGACGACTGCAGACAGCGGGTCAGAAAGCGTGCCATCAACACGTACTGGAAGAAGTTTGCGGGCGGACGTTCCTTCTGATGCCGTTCCAGATGTGCCACACGACGGTAGTCATCCTTGGGCAGGCTACAAAACCGATGAAATAGTTAAAATTCACAGACCAGCTCAAGACTCACCTCAGAAGCTGCTCCAGAGACAGCTGCTCATCGAGAGTTGGCTTCAATTGCAGATAGTAGTCCAGCGGTTTGCTGGCAATGATTCGCAGTGCCATGTGGTTGTTGATGGAGGCACCTGAGCGCCAAATGACCGGCAATATGCCACATTCATATTTGTGGTACTTGGCTGCAGCGCGCTGCTGGCACTGTTCCGAGCAGTAGATGACGTCGGAACAACCGGGACAAGCAACCGGCACGACGGTACTGTAATCAAAAAGAAAATAATTAAACTCAATTCAATTAACAGCATATATAAAAGGGCTGAGCTGAATCCACTGTTAATTAGCATTTACATTACATGCCTTTAGCTTACGTATAACATCAGCTACTGTTAACCTAATAGAATATTTAAAGTGCTAAGCTGCTGTTAAGTAACCCACTGTTAATTAGCATTTACATTACATGCCTTTAGCTTACGCAGAGCATCAGCTACTGTTAACTTAAAAGACTATTTACAGTGCTAAGCTGCTGTTAATGCTACCTAGCAGAATGTTAGTTTACTCTAACATAACATACTTCTAGCTTATACTACTGTTAACAATAGCTGCCTTATACTGTTGTTAGCCTGTCACCTACCGCACAAAGCAATACTCGCAATGAGTCTGCGCGAATTTCTCGAGCAGCACAGCGACAAAGGGACGCTCGACCAGCAGCTCCTGGCCCACCTGTACGTCAGCAGAGGCACGTGCGAAACGTCCTTCCTGCGCGTTTTGATCGATGCGCACCAACGAACTGACAAACTCCTTTTCATCCGGCAGAGTTTGTGCCTGATCCAGATGCAAGGCATTGGCATCCTTGAGTTTCTGCTGTTTGGCTGCTTGTTTGGCCGTACGTGGATCGTGCTCCAGCATTTTAATCATGGTCATGGCATCCAAATGCAGCTTTGAACGCCTGTCTGCCGGCAGCGTAGAATCATCCATGCACGTAATGCACTTTCTGCAAAAGGAAATGCATTGATGTAAAGATTTAAATGAATTAGAAGTTGTTACTCACTTGAAGGCACTGATCGTGTGGGGATAATCCTTAAGGGCCATGTAGCAGCGAGCCTGTCGCTCGTACAGCTTGTAGACGAGATCCTTGGGATAGTCCAGCTCGAGGGCACGACGAATGTCCACCAGGCACTCGCTGTGTTTCTGCATGTGCGACAGCGTCGCCGAGCGATTGGCCAGCGCAATGGAACGCTCCAGAGCTGCAAGACAGCAGATAGTGACTATATACATAAACATTTATGAAAGAATCACTTACTTTTGTCACTAGGCAGTGCTACATAGCAGCGGCTGTAGAGCAGCATGGCCTCCAGCCATTTCTTCTGCTTGAAAGCAGCCGTGGCACGTTCCTTGAACTCTGCAGCGACTGTTGCGCACTTTCCCTTGAATTCGCGTTGCACTTGCAGCCCCGCATCCCCGGAGCGCACCCAGTTCAGCTGATCCACATATGCCACGCGCTCGTCGTCGTTGCCACATCCGGATAATTTGGCAATGTCCGACTCGCAATTGGCACCGCCCGCTTCTCTGAGTTTCAGATAGTATTCGGCAAAGAAGCCCTTCTGCTGGCTAAGTGGCAATTTCATTGTGTTAACTCAATTTATGAAGATTTTATAGACACTTTTACATATATTTGAAATTATGCAAGTAGTGAAAAATTGAGTTCTTTCGTCTACGATTACTGCAGCCGCACTAAACCGTCGAATATATAGTGGCAACGTGTGGTATCCAGACAACTTTTGGGTCTTTTATTTATAGATCGGAAAAGCATGCTACTCAGAGCATTAGAGCATCAAACGCCTGAGAGATCGGGAGAGCAAGAATTACAAGCAGAGAGACGCTGCATTTGTTTACAAACAACTTTTCCAGCTGCGCTCTCTCTCTCCCTCTCTCTCCGTGCTTTTCAAGCATCGCAGAGTATCACCTGCACACCCCCTATGCGTGTACATTTTAACAGTTGTTCGCAGAACATTTGAACATGAAAACACCGTTAACTTAATTATGAAATGCGCTAATTTTAGCTTATAGGCTCACTCTTTTAATCATAACCTTTATTTGGCAAAGAGGGCACATTCGCCTCTTTAGCTCAGCGGTAGAGCACTGGTCTTGTAAACCAGGGGTCGTGAGTTCAAACCTCACAGGAGGCAGATCTTCAGAATCTCGCAATAACAATAGTTGTGGGATTCCTTTTTTTAAATTTAATTTATTACTTGTTTTTATTTTTGAAAGTTCAATTAAAAAAATTATGGAAGTTCCCAGAGTTTATTGCCAATGCGTCACAGCTTGGTGATTACATTTCATTGAAAAAATGCGGTGCTGATAACAAGTTGACATGTTGTTATTTTACAAACACAATCTAATTAATTAGAAATAGTTGAATAACTATTAGTTATACTTTGTTGTCTTTGTTGCTAATTAATAAGCAAGCAAAGCCAAAAAGCAAATAATTTCTCGTGTATCGATCGTTTGCATAATTGTGCAAAAAACTTGCAAACATAGTAGTTTACTAGCTTGCAAAACAGTTTGAACATTTTTAGAAGTTTTACAAATATGCTTTCTAATTTTTAATGCTATTATTCAAACCAAATAGGCGGTAAAGTTTATTATAGTATTCCACAAAATTTAAAAATACAAAAATGTATGCAGTGTTAAATTGCCTCCTGTGAGGATTGAACTCACGACCCCTGGTTTACAAGACCAGTGCTCTGCCACTGAGCTAAAGAGGCCTGAGCAACGCGCCACACTAAGACTGCTGATAAAATCACCGAAGCTTTGTTCGATGTCGTATTCTCACTTCTCGGGGGCGGTTTAAACAGTTGGCAACGCGCCGAGAACGCTGCTCAATTAGGAAGTGAGTCAATACAAATACAATATGTGTTAATGCTATCTGCGATTAATAACTGATATTATCTAACATCGGCACTTGCCTTGAAAATGGCTTGAACAGCTGCCAAGGTTGTCGCTTCAACTACTTAAATTTGTTTTCGTTGACTAATGAAGACAAGTTGGGCTCTAGAAACGTTCCAAATGTCTAGGTTTTTACATACCTTCTGGTGGCAATTTGTTATGCTAATTGTAAGCAAAATACTTGGCTCTAGGTGAGTGGTTGCAACTGTGGCGTGGGAAGAAAAGAAATTGTTTGCAATGGATTCATTTGTGTCATTGAAGTTGCAATTGTGTGCATAAATTTGCAGATTGCTGCGATAAGTTTTAAGAGCGAAACCCTGGCTTTATGCAGACAAGATACTTTGAGATATCATGCATTTCTTTTTTCGAAATTAACTGAGATTTATTTGGCTACAGTAGATTAGTCAAATAAAAATATTTGCAGTGCAACTATGACAGTAAATTTTTGAGTAGAAACTGAAGCTGTTAAAATCTATCCGACAGCCCAATCAGCACAACTGTACTTTAAGCAAAAGGTATACATTTCCAGGAGTAATGCATGTAGTACAGGTATTATTGTATTATTGTGCATTAGGCGCATATCAAATTACCCAGCGAGAGCCCTTTCGTAGTCCTATTCACGTTGAGTGCGTTATGCAAATTTGCATATCGCATAAAGGAGAAATGCGTAAATTACAGTGTCAACATTACAACGCCCACTTTCCCTTTACTTTGCTTTATTTTTTCCATACTTTTCTTTAATTTTTGGGCACTTTGGGGTGGCGTACCGCTGTGAAAATGCATTATGCACAAACGATACGCGAAACCGAAACCGAATACTCACCTCAAGCAGGCTAAACCTAAGACTGCACCCGGGGCGCAAACGATTTCAATATGTTAATTTCTGTGTAAGCTGTTGAATAATCGCGCTGCTATTGACTTTGGGCATGTAACCCTTTATCGGATAGTGTTGGAAAACACTTGTGGGGTGCAGGGTGCAGAAAAAAAGGGGTGCTGTTGTGCTGTCAGTGCAAATAACTGGACAACATGTCATGCGAAGCCTTAACATCATCAATCAAAACGAGGGCTGACTGAATGAATGTACGACTGAACTGAACTGAATGACTGACTGTCTGAGTGCTTGGCTTGTAAACGATGCTTACAACATATAAATCCGACAGCTGCCACTTGCAGTACAGTTGGCCACTCAAAGGATGCGCCCTGTGATTTGTGATTTGTGTTTCATGTAATCAGTAATCACTGTTGCAACTCTCAATAAAACTGCTGCTGCTTTCACTGCTGTCAATGGCTATAAACCGATCTCTTTATGAGCTGTCATTCAGGCGCAAAATATTTATCACTCTGCCGCAGTGGCAGAGCATCGCAATTGTCATTCTCAGGTATTGCCACTGGTGCCACCCCTAATTGTGTTGCATTGTGAGCAGTAGACATGGTAGACAAGGACTCTGATGCAGTCAGTCCCTGACACTGCTCGGACGCTTGTTTCGTATGCAAATTCATGTGGAATAAATGGTTGGCAGCACTGCTATAAAGAGCCCTGCTATAACCATTAATTTGTACACTCAAGAGCCCATAGTTAATTACAGTTTACATTTTTCTTTCATTTCATTTCGTTTGGTTTCGTTTCTAAACCTTTTGATTCTCTGCTGTGCACAAAAAATGCAGTAAACTTCCGTTGCAATTTAAACAAAACAAAAAAAAAATTGCAAACTATTTTTGTTGTTATTGTGCAATACGCAGCAAACTTCCGGTATTCTCTGGGCAGTGCCTGTTGCGTTCAAAAGTGCACTCCATTGTTGCAACAACTCATGTCAACTCGAAGCGCACTCGAACTCAGTTCACGTCATTCACAGCGCAACAATAACAAAATCCGTACAATGCTCGAGACGGAGAGACACAAAGCAGCCAACGGACAAAGCAATTAATGGCCATAAAACGTAATTAAACTTGGCTTTTCTATAAGCCCAGTTTACTAGTCACTTGTTTGTGTTTCCTGCCAAACTGAATTCGCACGCGTAATTGAAATATATTTCAACATTTGCTAATGGCCACGTTTAGTGGGTGGCTCTTGGCATTAAAGCCAAAAAATAATTTATAACAATTTGCATTGCCATTGTGTCCAAAGAGAAGTCTTACAAAATCATTTTTGAACATTTTGGAGCTTTTATGACTTTTGTGCATATTTGTAACATGCTTTTGTCGTCTTGGCTTAAATGTGTTTTTAAGCGGCCAAAACGAGTTTTGCATGAAATTTCCCCGCACTCTTTTCTGCGATGCAAATTTAATTGCTGCTCTTAATTAATTTTCAACCAATCACGTTTTGGCTCAAGTTGAACGCAGTGTTGACAGCATTTTCCTCAGCTGACATTGAAAAAGGTCCAAATGCGACACAATCTCCAGTTGGTTTGATTGATTTTTTGTCAATAAACGATTTACAGAAATCTTTATTTATTTTATGGCTTAGCCATGAGTTGAAAACCGGCTTGGAATTAAGTATCAACAACTTAACAGCAAATTAATCAATATAAGTCTGGTATTGTTATAAACTAAATGATTTAAATTTGTATATTATCAGCTGCCTAAAAATAAATATGAGCATAAATTTATATAGAAATCTCAACTAGACATGCAATTATTTAATTTCCAATTTTCTCACAATTTGTTACAATTGCTTGCTACTGTAAGATTTGAAAACATTCAGAGTTTTCTGGCTGGCGCCACATGTGTTCCGTTTAGAGTTCACAAACCCACTCGACGGGGCATAAAAAATAGGGATATGGGGGAATCGTTATCGCCTTAAGGCAGCCCTAATTGAATTTTCATTAACGCAATGCTTCAAAACTCTTCTTTTTTTGGGAACGCAATCAATTCAAATTAATTAAGTGCGCCAGAAAACAAATAAACTGAGGCTGGAAAAAAATGAGTGAAAAAACTGCATGTTTTTCAAAAGGCAACAAACAATGGAAAGTGCTCTCGGCTGCAGCACAAACGGTTTTCAAGTGGAAAACAAAAGCTAATACGAGTTTTCCCCGGCCGCGAGGGGGTTGAAAATACGATTCGAGTGGCGGCGTCGGCGTCGGCCTCAGCGACAGCTGCATGGAAATGGGAAATTGGAAAATTGTAAGAGTGGCGCGTGCGTAGCCTGCTGCAGGACACTGCGCATGCGCATCTCCCAGATTTAACAGCTAATACAGTTACAACCTGCGATCAGCGCACTGAGCGCTCGTACACGAGATTGATGACACGCATTGCTCTGACAGTTCGTGACGAATTGTCGTCTGACACGCACATGTCCTTTTTTTAGGATAATGATGAAATGCCATTCGCTGCCTGTCAGCGCGCATTAAATCCCATTTTTTACACGAGTTCCTATTTTTTATGCGCAATTCGAGCGCTGGCAATTTTACACTAAATCAGCCAATTTTTCACCCAAATTCTGCGCTCTTTTCGGGGTCGTTTGTCACGAATGGAACAATGGGGAAAATAATCCGCTAAATGCAGCTAATAAAGCTGTGATGTGATTTGAAATCGTTTTGCGGTTTTATTTTAATGCGATTTATTTATTGCTTAAAAAAATAAGATGAATAAAAGGATTTGCTTTTTATTTTTACGGGAAATAAATTCAGTTTGGTATAGATTTGAATTCTGGGTTTGACAAAATGTAAAACTAACAAATCTAAAAAACATTTTATTTATTTTTTTCTGTACTTTTCCTAATGAAGTCTCCTCTGTCTGCTCTGCGTTCTTTTGGAACACATGTGGGTTATTAGGATAAAACCTTATGTTGGCTGGGTTTTGATAAAAGTATCTGCTGAGTTGTTGTTGCTGCTGCTGTTAACGCCTTGGAAGGTGTCCAACAGCTGTTAAATTTCCCATAACTCTAACGGCGCACAGCACGCGCCAGTTGTTTGTCTCGCTTAATTGCAATTACCTTTTATTTTAAATTTGGCCCAGGGGCAAGGTAAGGCTAAGGCAAGGGTCTTTTGATCCTGCTGTGTGCCTTCTGTACGACGTGTTGCCACAATGTGTGCATCACATGTGTGTGTGCAGAAGCTGTGATCAATTGATTTCAAAGGAGTTTAAAATGGAAGATGAATTGCTGAAGCGCTTAGATCGTTGATCCATTTAACACGCACTGTTGCCTCGAAACTGAAAACTCACAACTCAAATCGAACTGTAATTCACACACACACTGGCACACACACTGGTACACACACACGCACACTCGCAAGTGCCAACTGTGGTAATCAAAATGATGATGTGAAAATATTTGTTCATTGGCCATGTCGTTTTCATTTTGAGCCCAACTAATGGATTCATTTCCAACTCTCGATTCATCTTTATATTGTATGTATTTTCAGGTCTGCTCCGTCTCCATTTCAGCTGGTTTCACTTACAACAGGTGAGCCTGCCCAAACTAAATTTCTTCTGGCCCTAATTGTCATGGGCCACTGAAGCGCACAGCCCAAAAGGCACAACGACAACACGTTCGGGTTGAGCTCAGCCCATGATGATGATGATGATGATTATAAAGATAATAATAAAAGTAATAATAATAAGTATGAGTGTGTGTAATTTTTAAAAATTAATATCCGGTCCTAGCCACTGACCTTGCCATGTCTATACTCATTTCATATCTTTCATAAAAGAGGAAAACATCAAAACAGTTATCAGACGCGACGTCAGCAGGCGACAACTGTGTCAACATGTGTTTGCCACAGATACAAGATACAAGAAGTTAACACAAAAGATACAACTACAAAGCACGACTCGAAGCAGAAGCAACTTGAGGTAGCTCAAATTCGCTACTTTTGCGGCACTAAAACAGTCGCCTCTTTAGCTCAGTGGTAGAGCACTGGTCTTGTAAACCAGGGGTCGTGAGTTCAATCCTCACAGGAGGCAAATTCCACTCGGGGAACACTCTGGGTGTATCTTTTTTTTAACACATAGTTTTAGAGATATTTTCAAGCTTGATTAACAAAACCAATCAATCATAATCAGTTTATGTAAAAACGAGCAGAAGCTGGCTATGCTTAATGAATTACTGCATATTGATTAAAATCAAAGCAGCTACAGTGAAGTCTTTTTAAAATGGTTTTCTATATTCCACAAGCTGTGCTTCTAACATTAATAACGTAGCATATTTAGCCAACTTTCTTAAAAGCCAATTAAACACTTCTGTAAGTGTCTTGTATGTATGCCATTTCCACTGGCCCAGTGAGATCATTTGTTGTTACTTTCCTGCTGCTGTTTAATTGCAAAATTGCATTAGTGACACAATTTATGGTACCGCGAACGTGAATTGTTTTATGTGCCATGGACATGCACTTGGCAACCGGAAAACTACAAGCGAGAACTGGAAACCGGGATAAACACCTGACGATACGTCAACTGCAGAGCGGCAACTGCAGCTGAAACTGTTGAAAATGCCACTAAAAATTGCAATTTGCAACGCCTCTCAAAATGCACATAGGTAAATGGAGCACTGACGTGTCGCATACAGTTTTTTAATGGGATCTACGCAGAGCGGAATACCCATAGCTAAGTTAAGTACTTGTTGTGAGCAGGTAATTGAAAATTCAGGCATTACATTGACCCTACCCAACCCGACACGGCATAAATTAGTGCAGTTCAGTTTAGTCTATCCTGTTTCTCTCAAGTGCCGCCGAAAATAGTTTTTTTTCTCGTGCACGAGCAATTTACAACATTTTCTATGGCCTTTGGCCCGTGTTGAGTTCCCAGAGATTTTCCTGCCACTTGCGGCGTGTTTTTTGTGTTTACTTTAGTTTTCTTTTGTGGAAAACCATAAAAAACGCAGTCGTGGAATGACAGCGACAAGTGATTTTTCTTTGCCTTTCACCCCTCGTCAAGGCATCCTGTAGGAAGTGTCTGTTGTTTTATGATAGTGACAGTCTCAAATCCGTATCATCCACTTTTCACTCGACTCCATGCGTTTCTCTTGCTGTTCTTTGGTTTCGTCACCGCAAACCACTAATAAAATCAAAAGACTTGAACAACAAACTCTGGCTTTTATGGTAATAACTTCTACCTCTTCTGCTGGTGTCACCTTTTCGGGTTTTGTCAAAACAGTTTTGATTTTGTAATAGACTAACGGTATGCCCACATTTCACTGTTTTCTACATGCTTTTAATGGGCCCGCACTATTGTCTGAGTTTTGATTTATAGGCGCCGACATTAGCTAATCGAAATTTTGAATGTTTAAAAAGCTTGTGAGCAAAAAGCAGAGGGGAGTGTACAGCAGTGAAGAGGCAGCACTTGAAAAGTGTGCCAGGCAGACGCAAGGACGCAAGGACCTTTTTGCAATTTTTGGTAAATGCACAAATGCATCCTTTTTTTTGGGTTATTTGATTTATGCCTTTTTTAGTTTCGCGTCTGTTTTGGGTGCTTCGTGCTGTGCTAATTTTAATGATTTTTAATGGGCAAATGTAATCAACGCGCTCTGACAATCCCCGCCCCTCTCGAACAACTGCTACAAACCCCTACGACAAAGGGTTGTGCCATGTTTGGGTTGTTGTGATCATTTTAATTGACTTTGCGCACGAGCGCGCACTGATCTCTATCTGGATCTGAATGCCACATCGAAATGTCGGGCCACTTCATGAAATCCGCCACCACCGCCAGCACCACCACCACCACCACCGCTATCACCAGAAATCTGTCTGCCTTATGTACGACAGTCAGTCAATGGGTTTACCGATATTCAACTCTTCCTAGATTCTAGTTTATCCCAGCACGGAAATGGACATTTAAGATGCACATCATAAAACTCTCAAGCTGATGGCAGCTGTCAAAATACGGAGACGCCTTGTGCCGAAGATGCAATCCAAATCCCAATCCTATCTTCGGGTGGGGGGAGTTCAATGCACTATACTATTAACTACACACTGCTACGTTTATTATACCAGGCAGTTTTAAACCAAAGTTGAGCTATGCTTGCCCTAGTAACTCGCTCTCTCGTTCTCTAATTCTTGCTCTCAAATTATCTGTTTGCCATTAAGTCTTGCTCTTTACAAAAACCCACCACCAAATTCGGCAGAGCTGAGATCATACTCAAAGCGACGGCGAAGAGTGCATGTAACTGCGAGGGCTGGAATGGAACTTGGTGTAACAATAAGACAGCGTAAAGGCTTCTTAGCTAAGATAAAAATTAAAATTATACTTCATTTGAGTTTTAGTATTGTACTGTATTCTATTTTATTTGTATTGTGTTGTTTTGTATTTTATTTAAATAATTCATTACAAACGTTTTAAAATTAATTTTCCATTATCTTTTAACACGTTTCGTTTACTTGTTAACATCAACTGTAAAAGTTGCCCTCTCTCTGGCGGCGCAGTCGCTGCTTACAGCGGCCGCAGTCGTTGCTGCCGCGGTTGCTGCTGCTGCTCAGCACGCTCAGTGCTCAAGTAGCTGTCGTGCCGTATACAACGTTGCGCTCTCTCGCTGACTCGCTCTTATTGCACGCTCTCGCGTCCGTTGCGATCTTTTGTATTGTTGTGCGCCTGCGCAGACTTGAATTCTGCTGTCGCCTTGTGTACAAGGAACTCTCTTGAGTTAGTGGCAATCGTGAAGCGAATATTTTGTGCATTTCTGTTGTTGTTATTGTTGTCGTTTGTTTATTAGTTTTTCGCGCTCGAGTGTAAATTTCCTGTTCGTCTCTGGCAATTTGGAGTGGGAAGGAGAGAACGGAAATGCAGCGAAAAGGAAATCAAACATACGTGAATGACAAACGGAAATTGAATTGTGCGAGATGTGTGAGTGTGAATGCACACGAATTGAATCATTGATTTAATTGTATCAAAGCAAAAACGCCAATAATTTGTGGTCAACATTTGAAAAAATTTCAAACTGAAAGTCAAATCAACAATTGTTATAAATATACCAACATAAAAGTTAATAACAACGATAATGGTGAATTGTGTGCGACGATTTAGTGACGGTCTCAATGTTGGCTCCTTAATGCGGTTGTAACAACAGCAGCAGATTCAGACAATAGCCGCTTTCATTGATTTATTGCCAAAGTGTAAATAATTGCAACAAACTCTAATGAAATGAATTCAAACGAAACTAAATGAAATGAAATTCCATCATTGATGTGTGGTTTGAGCATTATCAAAACCGAAACAAAGGCAATTCAGAATCGCATTGATTGAGCAGAAACACAAATACCAAAATACACATATGTAAGTGATCAATTAACTAAAATTAGTAACTTACAACTTAAAGTTGAGTTGTGTAAGTTGTAAAGGTCATAGCATCTGATGATTACAGTTGAGTTACATTTTTGGCACACAGTGCAGCCTGCCTAAAGGCGCACCCAATGATGTGGCAATAAGTAATATACTATATAACACAGAAGGCCGCTCCTCCAAAAACACCAACAGACACAAACACACCATCATTAGTATTTGTGCCAACAAAATGATTATGCAAGGTTCTTTAGCTGAATAGTTATATGAAAAAACCTAGAGATCTTGACTTTAAATCGCACTTCACGTTCTCGCGATTTTGGCAAACATTTTTACTCTTGAATTATGGATTACAAAACAGTTTCTTCCAGCTACCTAATAGAGCTAAGTTTTTTTGTTCTGCTTTTGTTCTGTGATTCGCAACAAAAAAACTTAACAAAAGACCTGCTAAAGTTGGCTTGAAAGTTGTTGGCTTATCATAACAAAAGAATTGCCTTTCGCAATCAAGAAAGAAAATTGTTTTAAAGCAAAGAGTAAATAAAGAAATAAATTACAGATCCGACTATTAAAACGCGATTAGAATCACTGATGCTGATGTTTAAGTAATTAAAACAGATTACAAAAAAAGAAACAGAATCAATTTGTCGCCGCAAAATCGTATCAAAAGTTCCAGATAATTGAAATTCTAATGGAATTTCTAGTTTGCCCTTGACCAATGTTCAAATGCTCATGCATTGATGCAGCGATAAATATAATTACATATGATTTTCTGCGGTTGACTCTGACTGTGTGTGTGTGTGAGTCAGTCAGATAGACCCAGGTAATTGTAGTATTCAATTCCAAAACAGTGGCAGGTAACTCTCAGTCCTCTCCAATTGTCTTGTTCTCTCGATAGTGTCATTAATTTTAAGAGTCTCTCTGTCTGTCTCTTCCTCTTCTTCCCGTTCGTGTGCATTGCATTTGAATAACAATTGAGTTAGATGGCAAAACGGTGAAACGTACCGGGTTTATTGAGTTTCGGAATTCGAAATTCGAAGAGGGCCAGAGCAACCCTTTAGGCCTGAATAGTCCCGAACAGGATGTTGAACCGGGGAATGATTAACATAATTTTTTGTTGTCAAGATTCTTCTTCTATTGACTTTGTCTTATTTGTTTTTCGTTTGGTCTTTGTCTCTATATGTATTTGTCTTTCCAACAATCCAATCAAAGTTTCTTGCCTTTGATATGCAAATCTGCTCAATATACCCAAAAATCTTTTCTTCTCTTCAGAGTGAAGTGTCTAGACTCTAGACCCAAACTCCATGCAACTTGAGCTTGATTGGAAAGCAGCTAACGAATTCAGTTAAAGTTTATTTAACCTTCTCGATGAGTCTGAAAATCTTTTAGTTTCACTTTCATTTCAACAAAAAGCTAACAATTAAAGTTTTATTCAGCTTGATCTTTATTTTCACCTGCTTCGTCTATAGATTTCGCCTTGGATGTGAAGATTGATATTTCCGATCATTGACAGATTGCTAAAAGACATTGACAACAATAATTTGCACTTTCGTTTCGATTCACAGTAACCAATACTTAAATAAAACACTATATCTATGTACGATCATTTAGTCTATAAACTTTCTAGACTCGATAGAGTTAAGAGAATTGATTTGCATAAATGATTTGTCAGCACAACTTTCACGCGACCCAAATGACATTCTAGCTGAACCCATTGGCGTTAATTGTACGCACAGATTATGGCTAATTATCAAGAGAGCCAAGTACGCGCACTGGTTAAGCACCTGGCCAAGAAGTCTCGACAGTTAAACCACTTTAGAGTCTTCATCTTAAGAACTCCAAGTCAAAGTTGAAGTTGAAGACGTACAGCTGGAGGTAAAGCAAAAGTTAAAGATGATTAAGATGAAGAAATGCTAATGCAAAATCACGAATCTGAAAACAAAACGTATTTGTGTCAAGTCTATTAACTTATGTCGTATTGTAATATCCACTTCAGTTTCCCCAGTTCCACATTTTCTTCTGGCCATTTCTGAGTCCATTTCTTGGTCATATGCTCACAGCCTCTATTAAGGTGATTATTTCTTCTTAGTCTTTTCTTACATTTTTATTTTTATCAATGTCGCTCTGGTTGTCATTGTCATTATTTTTGTTATTGGTGTGAAACACTTGTGCACACATACCAAAACACAATCGAAAAGTGTGTTTAGAGTTGTGCTAATTTGTGTGAGTGTGTGACAAACAATTCGTTTGGTCACATCAAAATTACGACTCTAAAGTGCTCGACTTGGAATTGAAATTGAAACTGTGCCAAAGGCATTCACCAGATACCAGCAGCAGTTATGAGTACTCACACATAAAAGCGAGTACCCGTATTTATCAGTGAACAGCTGTTAAGAAAAACCGTAATGGTGTATGGGATCGGGGTAAAGCCCAGGGGGGCAAATGTTTATATTAATAAAACACACAAACCTTTACCATTGTGCCCAATTTGTGTTATAATGATTCGTTAATTATCTTAAATAAAAAAATAAACAACACGTATAGCTAATCAACCAAGCCGAAGATAAAACACACTATGCTAAAAACAGCACTGATAAATTTTATTATGACCCAATAGAGTATTTGCAAGCTGCACAAACAAGTCAAAATGTTGGCTAAAATATACAACGCATAAAAATCAATGACAAAAGCCTTGAATTAAAGTTTTTATCGTTTCTTATTAATTACAAATGCCTAATTTTTAACAACCAATAATAAAAAACAAATTTAAAAAAAATATATTCAGTTTTCGAGTTGCCTCCTGTGAGGATTGAACTCACGACCCCTGGTTTACAAGACCAGTGCTCTGCCACTGAGCTAAAGAGGCGCTTGGTGGAACTGTGTCTGATTTCCACCAGCATTTACGCGAGCAGAATTGTTCTTAACAGAACATAGAAATGTTAAGCGTATACGTTAGCAGAAAGCTGTATAACTAACAGCAAAGTTTATTAAGCAGCCAAAGGTAACAGCGACTAGCTTATTTGCATTAACTGAAGCGTCATAAATAATTAATTAAATGTGGTTGTTGTCTCTGACTGTGTTAGAAAACAAAACAGGTGTCATCTCCATTTTGGTAATTGAACAAAACAATTTGCATTGCCATTACGACAACAACAGACAAAAATGTTGGTGGGCGCACTGAGCTCATCTCGCAATATTTTGTAGGTGCGCTTCAAACAAAAGCAAATTAAACGTAAAATATTTGAATATATTTATAGATATGTTTGTAAATAGGCAGACGACAACAACAAAGTTGTGTGAGTAACACCTTCAATCAGAAAACGCGTTTAAATTGAACATTTTATACGTGGGGAGCAAACGTCTCCGTCTCTGTCTCTGTCTCCACAAATATTTCAGTTTACTCGACTGCACGGCAACCACAACAACAACAACAGCAGTATTAATAACAGCAACTGTATAAATGTTATATGCGTTATGTGTGTAATTTGAAATGGAATTGCTTTTGAATTCGTGCATTTCATTAGCATAAAAAGTTCATTTCAGTTTTCGTACAGGGCAAAGATTAACAGCGCGTGGGAAGTTTGAAAGTTTGTGATCAAACGATTTGAGCTTTTCACTTTATCGTTTGCTGCAAGTACAAGTTATTTATGCAATTGTCAACTGATAGAAATCAAGCATAATTTCAATGCATTTTTATGTGCAGCGAAAGGAAACCAAACCGCTTAGACTCCTGGCCATAAAGACAGCAGGAGAATCGTTTAAACTAATTAGTATTTATGGCCAGTGATTGCTCTTGGCCTGACTCCCCTTTGGGAAAACTCTGTCATCGTTTGTACAACTGGGGGCCACTTGAGTGACACCAATTTGAAGACCTGTGACCATGTTTTTCAGGTCATTTGCCGGTCAAAGTCACAGCTAATGCCAAACTTGAAAACGCCAGTAAACGAGCCGTTGAAAGACCGGAATTTGTTGTCCGGAATCTTGATTCTTGAATCCGCAATCAACAAGTTTCTTTTACCTTGCCAATGTCCCAGTTGTTTGACCAGCCGAATGCAATTTGTTTGGATTTCAACATAAATTTAACAGTACATATGCAACTACATAGTTCTTGTTCTTGGTATCAGGTCTTAAGTTGTTCAACTCTGTTTAACTGTTTAACCCGACACTTGCCACACCTCAAGCACCACGAGCACTACAAGCACCTCTCGCTCCCTGTGTCAAAAACACGGCGCTTTTTTGTTATCATGTTTCTTGTTTCACTGTTGGTTTTAACACCGGAAACACGCTGTCGCTTCACTTAAAGTTAGTTAAATGTTTATAACAGCAGCGAGGGCGGTTTGTATAGTAACATCAGTGGAAACATTCGAGACTAATAAGATTCTAAGATTAGTGCTACTGCTTAGTAATGAGTTAATCTAGTTTTTACTTTGTATTTCTTAAAAATGTAATACAATAATCATAACTTGTCTTTTGTGTGCTTTTTTTAGGCACATTTTAGTCTTTTTTGCAGGCTTTCATTAACGGTTGAGAGCACGTTTTGTTGTGCCTACACATGTTCCTGCAAACTATTGATTCACCCTCGTTGACCAGCGCAACTTTTTGCGTTTGGTACGTGACGACGACCATCGCTTAGTAATTATCAGTTCCAACTCTGGTTATTTCTTTGGGTTCTTCTGGTCGTGCTCTGGGTCTTGGTCTTGGTTTTGGTCTTGCTCTTGGTATGGTTGCGCTTGGGTGATCTCAACGCCACTTCAGCGCCCACATGGCTTCGGGTGTGTGCCTGGGAAATAGTCCCAGTTTATAGTCTGGAGTTTTCATTCTTTGTTGCACTTGTTTTTATTGAATTGTGGAGAGCGAACCCTTCGAGTTTGCCAAGTAAATTCTATGACCACTTTTTTTTATAAATATTTTTCTTTATATACGTGTATATAGTTCAATGATCTCTTCATGCTTGAGTTCAGAAATTGTAGTTGTTGCTGCTGGGAGTGTAATCGCATGCTGCAATTTGGTGAGCTTTGAACTCTTGACTCAAGAAACTCCTGCAATTCGCAACAAACTTTATTCTAAATTTGTAGCTCTCGCTCGTTTGGCTCTTGTCGGTTGGTAATTAAGCCTGAATGCTAAATTAGATTAATGATGGGCTGTCAAATTAGGCAACTACGGCTAAACAATAGACTAGAACTTGTCGTGTAGTGTAGTTCCTGACTATCTTCTCTACCTGTCGACCTGTCTACCTGTAGGCGAGCACGCAAACTACAAAAAAGAACAACCTAAAAACAATCTTACACCCAAGCAAAACTGACAGATAACACTCAAAGCTGTCATGCCAATGAAGTTCTAAGTTTAATCTGAATTTTTAGAAAGATGGCAGCATGGTAATTAGTCCAAGTTACTAATGACTGACTTGTTTTAGTTCGCAGACAAGGAAGTTCAGCCGAAAAACAGCACAATGTCAAAGCAGTGTTATGCACAACTAAAAGATACAGATACAGATACTAAGATACAACGCACATTTGATTGCCAGTTTCGCAGAACTTTTAAACAGGCAGAACTTAGTTTTTTGTATACCAATTTGAAATATTTTATTTTATGGCTAAAATGGAAGCCATTAAAAAGGAAGCTAACGGTTAGTAGCACTTCCATAAACATTAATCTGTCTGCCATTAGCATACGCGTATCTGCAGCTCTCAGATACATTTGTGTGTCACAAGTATCTGTGACACAGAGCCATGAATGCGTCTCTTTGTTTTCTGCTTGTTTTTTAAGGGAGAGAGGGAGAGAGATGTGTAAAAATGCCAGTAAAAAAGACAAGTGAAAAGCACAAAGGCAACAATTGCCGCCACATTAGGTAATGTGATCTGTGCAGACAACTGCAGCGACATCATCTCGCGATGTACTGTAGCTGTATCTGTATCTGTATCTTGTAGTGTGTATCTTGTGATGTGTATCTTGTGTGTAGCTATGCAAATCTGCATATCAAATGCATTGCTTTGTTTGGCGGCTCCCAGACAAAGACTCGCATGTATGTTTGTGTGTAACTACAAATTGTATCTTTAGGTACGAAAGTGCGTGCCGTAAGCTGACTTGCAATCAGCAGCTCAGTGGGTTGCAGTTGCAGTGGCAGTGGCTGTGGTTGTGCTACACTAACGGCACATTCAACGCCCTGCAGCACATTTGCATGTCATTATGACTATTCTGTATCTTTTTGCCATACTTTGCACCGCAAAAAAGACACGTTTTAGGGCCTAATTTGGTTTCGCAGAACTAACCGTAGAAGCTTCTAAATATAGCCAAGAGCTGAGAGCTAATTAAACTGCCTCTCAACGAGCCGAGCTACAAAATTGCCGACCGAACATATTGTAAATTGTAGAGCGAAGACTGTAGAATTCGCAAACTGAAGAGAAGCCAAGAAGAAACCTCCACTTTAGCTGTAGTAAAGTACTTGGCAATTGTTTTAGTGCAACGATGCGGAACGCAAATTAAAGTGACTTTGAAGTGAATATCGTTAACGGGGGAGGAAAGAGGCGCGGCTTGATGGGTTCAAATTGTATCACACTCCTTATAACTTTGTATATGTTTTCTTGTTAGTAAAATGCATATTTCTCATCTCTTTTTGCAGCAGATACAACCCAAATTAAATCATGGACACCGGAAGTGTGGTTAGCGAACCCATTTCCGCGCATCATCGCGCCTTTGCCAAGCAGAAATCGGCCTCGATGGTAAGTGAACTTGGAGTTCATGTAACTCTTAAAGTATATGCCCATAAATTATGATATACGCCCCATTGTCTAATTCGATTATATAAGTGCGCAAATCATTTGCAGCTAATTAGTTGCAGACACGCACAGACATGTTCAACCTAAACAAGCCAGCATCAGATACTTTACATAATTTCACGCTAGAAAGTTGTCGAAAATGACATTGCCAATAGAGTGAATACAAAAGCTACAAGTACAAGGCATTGGTATATAAAATGAGCATGCCACATGCAGCTTGCAACATGTGTGATGTGCTGTGTGGCAAGACTTGCAGTCAATAAAGCATTGACGACTCAAACAGACCATCAACAATTTGCAACTATTAATTGTTAATTTTTAATGCAGCGTAATGCATTTTTGAGCAATACTTTCTCGGCGGTCTCAAAAGACAAACTCATTCCCAGCCCAGCAGCCTCGATTGGCTGACTCATCAGTTGCTTAAAAAAGTGGGTGAAACTTTGAATTAGTAAAATTCATTTTCACCGAAAAAATATTAAATTCAAATTCATTCACTAATATAAACAGTTGGTACAAATAATATATACAAATGTATATGTATCTACAAGTGTGTAAAAACTATTTGAACTACATAAAGACACTGTCTTTTAAGAAGTAATTAACTACTTACACTAAGCTGATCCCAATCTACATGCGCCATTAGCTTAACAATTCACACGGTATTTAAAAACTGATCTTATCGCTGCTGCAATTGTAAGCAGTTGCAAGCAGTGCTAAGCAGTGCAAGCAGCTGTTTGCTTTGCTAGAAGCCGACAGTTCCTCAACTTTTTTTGATTTCTAAAGAGTGCATTTGAAATTCAGTGTGCCTATCTTAATGAAAGTCCAAGTTTAACTATCTATACTTAAATGCTTTCGTTTTACACCCACGTTATACAATTAAGTTGGACATAAAAGATATCAGATGCATAGCTGCGGGTGTTCATTAGACCATTAAATCAGATTTATATATTGTTTATAGATAACGAGACTATTTCCGCCGACGCATAAGAAAACAACGTCTTGACTTTCCTCACAAGTATTACTACTCCAAATATGATACAAAAGCAATACCTTGCAAATTAGTTGAAAAAAAAACGGTTGGGCAGTCATCCATAACACTAAAGAGACTACAAAAACTAACAACAGTAAACTCTTCTATTGAATGACTTTCACTCGTAGCCAAAATGATTGAAAGCAACAGTAAACTACGTGTATTTTTAGATGTTTAGCACCGATGTGGACCGTTAACTGGACAGCTTATTAGTCATAATAGAGTTCAAGGCGTAACTTTTGAAAATTTTGAAAAAGATGAGGTAACACGACTACAAGTACTCATTTAAAGACATTCATTAGGTGATTTTGAGGTAACACTCACTGAATTAGCATACCAAATAGGATCGTTACCAGAGTTATCACCTTGGGTAGATTTCACACCCTTTGGCAGCGCAAACGTGCCTAGGAATAACATGTATCTAAGTGTCATATACGCTCAATTAATTTCTTCCACAAAATTACCCCAATTATTCAAAACTTCTCAACACGATCTATTCTGTTTGAATTTACGTGCGATGAGACAGTTTCTCGTAATATATGTAAATTTATTAATGATCTTAGTGAAAAGTCAAGAAAAAAGGGACCATCGCGTCAGGAAGTTCTCACGTTTTAGCTGGACAATGTCCGGTCTGGACAAATTTCTTTAAAACTTCCTTGCAGATGTAATTTCCTTAAGTTATTACAAAAGGACAGTCAAGGGGTTGACCGACTGAATTCATAATCTTCTACTTAGGAAGGGGAGGGTGTGTCTCCTTTTTGGTGGTGGTTCTTAAAGTGCATTTGAGAATTGTAACGGTTCTTGCCGGCTTCTTATTGCACTTTTTGTTTCTTCTTCTCGCTCGTTTCGTTGTTCAGTTTGCTTTGCTGCCGTTGAGCACGTAGTCGTAGTCGAAAGCTTTTGTTACGTCAACGACGACGGCAGCAGCAACAGGTCTGAGAGCTTTCATATATCGCACCAATACGTCAAAGCTCAAAACACGCGATGAAGCTTTTCAGTCGACGAAGAAACGTACGCGTGCAAACAGCTGTTGCCTCTGCAGCTTTTTATTTATTTATTGCCCACACATTTGTTTTGTTATTTGTTTAATCTTAAATTCACTGCAAATTCGTGTAACTGAAGCTTGTTAGTATAAAGTGTAAAAATAAACAACAGTTAAACTGTTAAAGTGATGCAAACAGTGATACGCGCTTATGTACTTATGAGCAATCAGTGTTTAATTAAACGGACTAAGTCGTAATATAAATACGTGTGTGCCAATAGATTAATACAATAAACACACACATACACCAACTGCACACATACGCATTTGCGTAGATATTAAAAATAAACACCAAACTAATAACGAAAAAAAATATTCACGCGGCCGGCAAAACAACAAAATAAAAGAACTGGAAAAGCTATAAGCGTGAGCTTAAGCTCTACACAAACACACACACGCATACACTCTCGCGAGATAGCGATCGGCAAGCACTTCGTGCCCTGGCCCCCTGCTCCACGAACTTTTCACTTTCACAACGATAGTCAAGCCCCATTGAAATGCGAGCAGTTGGTGTCAGTCTGCTTTCGGCTTTCGTTCGGCTGCCTTCGTTGGTTCGCTGTTCCGCTGCGCCAGTTACAAGGACGGTGAATATTAAAAGCTTCTCTGCTGCTGCACCGCGATTGCTACACAGTCAATCAACTACAATGAGTCTGCCGGAGCGTAAGCCATTTACTCCCGACTTCTTCTTTCGTCAAGTGGGTATTATCGTTATCAGATATGCGCTGTGATGTAATCACTAATGAGCGTAATGAAATTGGCAATTCTTACAGCTGTTTGATGGAGAGAGCAGCACCTACAGTTATCTGCTGGCGGATGTAAACAGTGGCGAGGCTGTCATTATCGATCCCGTGCTGGAGCAGGCAAAACGCGATGCACAGCTGGTTAAGGACTTGGGCTTCAAGCTCAAATATGCCAGTAAGTCAAAGTTCAATGGACCCCGGAGTACAGTGCTATTTAAAAACACAAAATATTCCGTCAATTGCCACAGTTAACACGCACATGCATGCAGACCACATAACGGGCAGTGGCTGGCTAAGAGAACTAACGGGTTGCCAGTCGGTCATTGCGGAGGCAAGTGGAGCCAAGGCGGATCGCCATATCAAGGAAGGGGACCGCATTGAGTTCGGACGGCATTGCATCGATACCTTGGCTACACCTGGACACACGAACGGTTGTATGAGCTATGTTATCGGCGAACAGGGCTGCATTTTCACCGGCGATACGATTCTGATACGCGGCTGTGGACGCACTGATTTCCAAGAGGGCAGTCCAAAGAGTTTATACAACAATGTGCACTCGAAGATCTTTAGTTTGCCCGAGAACTATCGCATTTATCCAGCGCACGACTACAAGTGAGTGAGAGTGAGAGTGGGAGAGGGAGTGTGACAGTAGATAAAGCTGTTTTAACCTTTTAACACTGCTTACAGAGGTCAACTGGAGAGCAGTGTGTGGGAGGAGAAGCGCTATAATCCACGACTGACCAAAACTCTGGATGAATTCATACAGATTATGGACAACTTGAATCTGCCCTATCCTAAGAAAATCGGTAAAGTTGCCGAAGTAATTCTGATCAAAGCGAATTAACTGTAAACTTATATGATTATTGCAGATGCTTCACTGCCCGCTAATCGGGAATGCGGAGTATACGATATACCCAAGCAGTAACTTCTACAAAATATATCGAAAATAAATATGTAAAGGGTTATGGACATCAACGACAATATACAACTAATTAGCTATATCGATCATATATTCCAGTCAAAAGCTTTATAAACCAGTCAAATAAAAATAACTTTACAATTAAAACTGTAAAAAGCGCGTTTACTTATACATAATTGCTATATAAGTAGAGTCTTATAAAAGTCTTATACAAAATTTTAAACATTTTTTCTTTCCCTTCCTTTGCAGACTATTCTCAATCCAAAGAGCTGTGCAAATGCAGCCAAGTACAGTCTGCACTCGGCGTCGGAGAACAATCATGACACGCAGCTGCAGGTGAGCAGCGCTGCCTCGCATTGCTCCACAACGGGACGCAGACGAAAGGGCGGCTCTCTGGGCGGCACGCTCTCCTCGCGCTCCACACGCGGCGAGTCGAAGGAGTTGCGCTCCGCTCTGCAGGATCGCGAGGCCGTTATACAGAATCTACGCATTCAGCTCTGTCTGGGCAAACTGCCACGACCCAGTGGCCCGCCACTCGATGAGTCAGAGAAGCCGGCCGCTGAGCAGAAGGTGAGCCGACTCAAGGCCGAAGCGGAGAACAAACGCATTAAGATTAAGAATCTGAAGAGCGCACTGGAGAAACTAGACATAACAGAGTGAGTAGCTTAAAGAGGGTATGTTATAGTCTATCAATTGCTGATTTTTTGTTTCCCTCTACTTTACGTAGCAACATTGATATACGGATTCGCCAAGCGGAACTGGAGTATGCCCTGGGGCGGGAGGAGCTGCAGATGCTCTCGATTGTGGAGGAAGCCAGAGCTTTGCAGTCTCGTCTGGAGAAATCCAAGCCAGAGGCACAAACGCTTTACAACATCATCAGCTCCGGCGTAACACTGAGTCTGCACGCCGTACACGCCACCTCCGGACGCTGGGCGGCTCAGCAGCGAACCGATCAGCCGGGATTCTATGTGGAGTGGGCACTGGAGGGAGATGGGCTTTACAAGGGTGATCGCATACTGGAGATCAATGGTCGCCTGGTGACCAGCAAGACGAAGGAGGAGCTACAGAAGCACGTGGGCAATTCTGGCAAGTGTCAAATGGTTGTGTTGCGCAAGAAATCCGTGCCCATACCACAGAAACAACTGGATCAGGAGAAAGAGAACAACATGCGACTGCAGCATCGCATCTCTTACCTGGAGGAGCAGGTGAAAGAACTGCAAACAGTAAAGGAGCAACAGCATCTTCGCCAGCAGCAGCAACAACATTTGTCCGCAGCGACGACGCAGTCCAACAGTGCTCATGTGACCAGCATAAGCATATCCTCGCCGCCTTCTCCCTCCACGCCACCAGATAAGCCGCTGATCTTCCAGCGAGGCAACTACATAACCACCTTGGTGGGTGGCAAACCCATAGAGCTTGTTGCTGACGAACTGCCTCCGACGCACGTGACCAAGACTCTGATCAAGGAGAACACACACATTGATCTGCGCGAGCGTTTGCCTCACTCGCATCTGTACTCCATGCCGTCCAAGTCGCTGTCCGCCTCCAAGATTTCCATCAACAGCGACTCAGCCTTCATGCAGCAGCAGAAGCGAGAAAAGGAACGCCAACGTGATCGTCACGAGCGCCAAAGGGATAGAGATCGCTCAAGGGATGCACTGCAGCAGCAACAGCAGCTGCACAGGGAGCATCTAATGAGCACACATGCACGCAGCGTGGAGCATCTGAATCACTACAACGGGTAAGTCAGAAGAGACAGCAGCAGACCGAAGAGCTCTCTAACTTAATCCACTTTCTCTTTTGCAGCTTGGAACGCAGACGCGACACTCCACGTCAGAGCGAGGCTCAGACGCTGCGAGCGCGTCTTCCCAGCGACATGCGAAGCGTCAAGTCCCTTGACTTTGACAGCGAGAACGAATCGAAACCTTCGACGGAATCACGCACTGTGCGTCCAACGCCTCCAAAGAAACCTCTCCGTCTCTCACTGCAGCGTGCCCAGAGTCTGCAGACGGTGGAACTGCATCCCTCTGAACTGGATCGCAAGCGACCTATGAAACGGGTTCACAACAACAGCAGTAGCAACAGTGGCGGGTCCTCGCCCACCGATGAGGGGCAGGGACATGGTCCAGCACCAGGCACAGGTCTCCTCATTGAGAACTGTAGTCCCAGGCACACGGCCTCATTAGGACGACACAAACTCATCTGAATTATCTCATAACTTAACTTGGCTATAATTACGGCTACATCTGGAATTAGTTTAGTTACTGGAGAAACAGCTGCAACGCAGCCATTTCAACCAGCAGGCGGACATGTGCAAAATTATATATATAAATCTAAGCCTATTTTTTACTACTTTTTAAATCAGCAATTTAATTATGTAACCTATGTACTTACCAAATGAATTAAGTAGGGCTTGGCTACTAGACCGCTTTAGCAGACGGATTGTATCTAGAACTTATTAGCACAATTTTAAAATGTAAATACACGAATTATTCAACCGATTTCACCAAAAGCTTTTGATCTATATTTTTGTTGAAGCCAATTTCAAATGGGCTTTGGAAATTACGTACTATCATTAATTCCAGAGTCTAGTACGATGCAGGATTTTTAAGGTATTCAAGTATAGACACGATCTCTTGCTTCATTCATAAGGCATTGTTGATAAATATTCGCATAAAACTCACGTTGTCGTGTTTGACAGTTGTTATGCCAATTAAAAGCTAAATTAAAAACAAAATGTATTAAATAACTATAAAATTACATTTTGTTTCAGCTTGAATTAGATCTCTCTTAGGGTGCACTCAAATCTGCACATATGGACACTCAAAAGAGCTCAGCTTCCGGCTGCAAATCAAAAGAGCGAAAAGTATGTAGGAGAGCGAGATTTCAAGTAACTGCACACACATACACACAAAGCAAGAGCAGCAACGTAAGCCTAATCGTGAGCATGAACAGCAGATAAGGTGTGAGCACGCGCGAGAGTGAGCGCCTGATCGTGCTTTGCCACCCACGACGTTAGCGTCGACGCTGGCAGAGCATCAGGTACTTAGTCGACTTGCGCTCTCAGTGGCAAAGCTTAAATCAGTTGCGTCGCAGGTCTTCAAGAGAACGGTACGGTTGCATCGAACATAAAAGCGTCATTCTCGCGTGCAGTTAACTGCTATATAAACGAAAAAAAAAAAAAACAATAAATTAAAGAACTGCTAACTAGGTAAGTGCACACACTGAAAAGCTAACGAATTACAATAAAATGCTTCAATGACACTTGAACGAAATTTTGCGAATGACGCAGAAAATAATTTAATATAAACGAAAACTGGTTAATTGTTCCTTGTACTCTTCATTGAAACAATAAGTAAACCTGTTTCCATTTACGCATTCGCATTTTGGGCACTTAAAAATAAAACCTTCCTCCTGCTTCCTCCTCTACTTCTTTTGTGTGCATCGCCTCTGTCCTCGCTTAGGTCGCTGTAACCAGTTCTACAGAATCAAAAAACAAATCAAAAATACCGAAATTTTTGTGCTTTTGTTTTAGTCTCTGTTTCGCTCAAAAGTATGTTCCCTTGTACACCAATTTAAAATATATCAACTACAGGTGTTTACACTTTGATATGTATCGCAGCATTCATAGTGGAATTCCTATTGATGTTTGCCTCTTATCTGACATTACTTGTGCCCTATTCAGCAATTATCGTGTGGCTATCAAAAGTTTTATTGTGTGCTAATTTAAATAATGTGCACAAAGCAAATCTACTGTTTTATCTATATACAAATTAAGTTAAAAATTCTAACAGAGAGTGTGAGAGAGAGAGAGGAAAGTTTCCTGAGTTAATTAGCATTCAAATTTCAGGGTCACCTTAAACACTTGTTAATCAACTTGTTAATCGGCATTGTTCATAGAAATAGTCATTACTTTTAGAGTATTTTTAAATCTAAATAGCAAAATTCTTAAAGTTTGTGAATTTAAAGTAGTAAACAATTGATTAGTGACAGACAGAAAAAAGCAAGTCATCGTTTACTAGTTGATTAGAGGTACAGTAGTTACCCCATAACTAGAGCGCTGAACGGGTAACTACTATTACTTCCAAAGAGCAATTATTTATCAATCAATCAACTATGTGAGTTGATACATATTTAATGAATGCGTCGCATAAATTAATTAAGGGCTCTGAGCACACAAACTGTACTAATTTAGCTACTTACTAGCTAGTATACTAGCTATATAAACACTTGGACTTATCTTATCCGTGAGAGTTTTATGTGCCGTCAGACAGTTATCACTTGAAATAGCAGCAAATTCCAATTTTAAGATGCAGATATCGATTCCGTGCGACTCTGGACAAGATTCAGGTCTTTAATTAATTTACTTTTGAGGTGATTCTAAATTTATCGGTGCATCACTTAATTTGCTAATTGTAGGTTGCTTATGCCGAAGTAAGCGTGACAAATAGACTTGAGTATACCCTGTAAAGTAAACACTTTTAATTTATAGCATTTAAATAGTTTAAATAAATATGAATTTATTTATTTATTTTCAATCTTCTTTATCTAGAAAATGAGAAATATTTCTGCCTTATCGCATTCATTTCCTTTAGTCCCAAATTTTATGGTGCCTTCAAATGTAAGCACATATTTTATCTCTGTGTGAAATGGAAATAAGCCATAAACTACTCAACATGTTGAACTACTTATAATGCTCAATCATAAATTCATTGAAAAGTGCGTACAAAAAGAGATTGTTGATTGGCCTTCACGGCAAACGGTGACTGTGACTGCTACTGCTACTGCGACTGTGACTTGTAGGTCATTCGCACTTAACCCTGTGAAAAGGCTGTTTTGATTTGCTTTTACATCATAAATCAAGAGGAATATATGTTTTATTATGTATTCGCAGAAGCAATGTGCATGACCCACAAATCGCTTAATAAATTGAGGTTAGGTTTGATTCCGCGACAAGATAAATAATGTAAATTGTTTAAAAGTTGGCAAAAAATAAACCAATGGATATAAACAGATGGATAAATAGATATATCGTATAACTTAATTAAACTTTTGTTTTTTTTTAACTTTATATAATCAGTCCTAAACTATATCAAATAGAGGTTAATACTAGTGAAGAATACTCTGATTAGCTTAAGATATTCTTAACAAATATTTGAATTATCGTATCAAGTTTTTCCTATATAATTTTCCCATTTAAAGCAAAACCTTTGGAGCTTAATTTAAGTACCATGATTTTCTTCAGTGTATTACTACCGAGTCCATAGATCATCTCTGACGTTAGTAGATTTACTTGGATCAAAACCAACTAAGCCTCGTGAGTGCCACAAATGAAAGTGCGCTTGTTTCTAAATTGGATAAAAGGTCTCGATCAACAGAGGGTGGGTTTGAATGGGGTTTGATGGGTGGAGAGGTGTGTCTAGAGCCACTGACGTAACTGGAACACACAGTGAACAATCAGTGCGAAATGAGTGTTATTTTTGGCATATTTCTCCCTGAATTTCGCACGTGTTTAATTTAAAAACTTGATGCACTTACAGCTTCAAAATGTTACGCCTTTTGACCATAACTCTGGCGCTGTGTGCCACGCTCTGTGCTGCCGCCCAAACGGTAAGTTCAACTCACAGTAATCAATCAAAATCAAAGTCTAATCCCATTGTTTGAATCTACAGAAGAGCACGCCCATGCAGGCGATTGCCACTTTGACTGGACCCGTTCAAGCGGACAACAGTCAGGTTAAAGGTAACGTGACCTTCACCCAGAACGACTGCGGTCAGAGTGTGCATGTGCGTGTGCAGCTGGAGGGTGTGAAGGAGGGCATGCATGGCTTCCACATCCACGAGAAAGGAGATCTAAGCAATGGCTGCGCTAGCTTGGGAGGCCACTACAATCCCGACAAGGTTGATCACGGTGCACCACATCACGATATTCGTCATGTTGGTGATTTGGGTAACGTTAATGTGACCGCCTCTGGAATTGTTGACATCACCTACACGGATTCCGTAATCAGTCTGACCGGCAAGCGTACAATTGTTGGACGTAGTGTTGTCCTGCACGAAGGCGAGGATGATCTCGGTCTGGGCAATCACACTGATTCCAAGAAGACTGGCAATGCCGGCGGCAGAATTGGTATGTAGATTAGATTACCTTATCACATTCCAATTGGAATTGCTCATAAAATTCTCTCTTCTCTTTTGCAGCTTGCGGCGTTATTGGAATTAAGTAAATATCAGTCCAAGAGAAAAAAAAAACAGAAACTAATTGCAATCTCTTTATAACTATAACATTTCTCTTTTGTGTCTGCTAATAAATAACTGTTCTATAAGCTAACACTCACTGTACCTCGCTCTCTCGCTCGCTCTCTGTCTCTGTGCCTAATGTAACTGTTATACGCACGCATTACACTTTTTCCCCCCTCCCGCTTACACTTGTCACACGTCTCACACACACACATTCGCTCAATTTTATGAATGTGTACGCTTTTCAGAGCTGTTGTGTTTATTTCCGATTTTATTTTGGACAGTCATTAACAGTATTATTGTAGGCCTAAGTAAACCTTTATTGATAAGTTCAGGACTTAAGGGTAGGTACAACAATACGGGTTTGTATACACGCTAATGTCATTGGCCTGATGGGAGTCCTAACAGTCAGTCAGTCAGGTCAATGAATAGTATTCTAATTTCAATAATTGTGTTTGCCTAATGCCTTACGATAAAATCCACACAGTCATTCACAATCCACAACATCCAAACTCATGCCTCAATGTTCTTCGCTCTCTGTCGGGACTGCTTTTGTTTTTACAGCGCACTTGCTTCCTCATACGAACAGCCCACAACAACAACACATCAACAACAACAACAAGTACTACAACAACAACCACAACAAGCATCTACATTGCACAATAGTCGAAGAAGCTCACACGCAGCAAATCAACCCACATTCTATGTGCCCCACGATCAGCCGCAAGATCATGTTATATATCCACTGCTACGTCATCCCTATCCATACGCATATCCGTACTATTTTTAAGTGTTCTCTGTGCCGTGTTCGTCCACTGTTATCTGCTCTTAGTTCTGCTCTCCGCTTTTAACCGCTCTGTTAACCACTCTGTTAACCTAACTCTACTTACAGCTCAGATATGGAGGAATGGCCCTGTCAGAAGGGCGCAGCAGGCGCTCTTGATAAATCCTTGGCATTTGTCACATTCTTGGTGTCTCTGATTCTTGCACGCGGATTGTAAACGAATGCAACTAATCGCACTTTATCATACATATACTAAATACTCCCCATAACATTGTCATACAGTCAACAGAACTACTAACTTTGCTTGTAATTTGCCTGAAATGTTAATCAAAATAAAATCGAAACTGTTTAAATTGTAGCTTGAATTTAACCAAAACAAAATAGGGATTTATTTATTAGAATGCCTAAGAAAGTCTGGTATTTTACTAGCTCCGACCTACATATAGTTTTAGATTGACTTTAGTCCGGAATATATATTTATTCCGCAAACATATACTGCATATTTAATCGATCCACTTCATTTACTTTGCCAAAATCGTTGAGATTTCTGCTTTCAGATAGGCACTTAGAAATGCCTTGGGACGTAAAATACACCTATATAAATATATATGTAGGTCCCGGAATGACCCAACTAAATTGGCATGCACAGTTGGACATTTAGTGTGTCTCAAAAGAAATAGCAAACAGAAATCGCGACACGCAACATTAAAATCAAGCAGAAAGTAAAGCCCACCCACGCCAGGAGGTCGAGGGACCCCACTTTTTTGGCATGCCTCTAGGTGCCAACTTACAATTTCAAGCGCACATTTACCGACTTCTTTAATTATTCGCACAGTCTGGCATTTATTTTATGAATAGCATTTATAACTTTCGCCGTTACTCACTTGAAGGCACGCAATTTATTTGGTATTATGACGTGAACCGGGTCTCGTACTCTCCAGGGGCCGATCGTTTAGTAATAAGCTCAGTTATATATAACATATAATACCCAAAACACACATTAGTTATGTATAATTTGGGATTTCACTGTGAAATTTGTAGTTTTCTTTTCAGAAACGGGGATAAACAGAATTCTTAAGTTGTTCGCCCAGATTTCTGGAAAAGGTTTTCAATTATTTCCATTTAATATCCACTTAAGTAACCCTCACTGATGTCATGTAGTGGAACTTAAGTTAGTAAAAAAATTCTCGTCTTAGCTTTAGTTGTACCCACTCTAGAAAATATATTAGAGGCCCCAAATATTGCATCAGTATTCGTTTATAGAAATGTAAACATTGAACGAACTCAACGGGGTTTTTCCTGTTAGAACACCGACTACGAATTAAGCTATTTTGTCTTAAGAAATTGTGGCAACACTGGCACTGGTTAATACAGTATTGACTCGGGTTAAAGAAATCGAGTGCGGCTAATGAGTGCAATGACTTGTTACCCACATTTACCACTGCTGAACGGAAGCCACAGACGACCCAGAAAGCCAAAGCTCAAGTCTGGGAACTTTGCTCAGGTGCTGGTCAAAGTTGTGGTTGTTGTGCTAGGAGGAGACTACCCACTCCCGTGTTCCACGCAGGCTAAAATGGGTTACAAAGCATAAAAGACGGGCTTGCTACTTGCCTGCTTGACTTGCACCTACGTCTCACTCCGATTTCATCGACCAGGCCCTAATCACATGGCCTGAATAGGAGCTATGAACGGTTTCAGCTTCGTTTTACTCGGAAAAGACTTTCACTCACTTTTACTTTAGCAGGCAATTGTAATGACTGGTCAGAGGCGGCTTGGGTTTGGGCCTAACGTTATTCCCGCTGGTTACCAACTTCCAACATTATGGCCACAACACTGGCCAGACTTGGTTGCCAACACCATTATCTTGGCCAGTTCCAGAGCCAGCAATCGGTCAGTTACAAACCCAACGTCAAATCGACAAGACGCGCGTGCTCCCAAAATAAAAACTTCAAATTTTTATAGCATACTTATCAGCGTTCCATATATTACAGTGAATTCTAATTTTAGATAACTACGTGTACACGTCCCAATTGGAAACTAATTCCATCGTTAAATGAAAATCAAAATGCGCTCCTGTGGACCCAGTTTAATCAAATATGTTTTATTTGCATTTAATGTGTTATTTGCGGTGAGTATCAAATATTACAGACGATTAAATCGCAAATATTCGAGCAGAGTTCATTAAACTCTTAAGTGCCATCGTGTGTAAAATGGCAATTATAATTATCCACAGTAAAATTTCTCTAATTTACTTATTAGCACTTGCGGCCAACAGATAATTATTTAAATTCACACAACTGAACATGCACAGCTCATTCAGCTTATTCCCTAGTCCGCATATGTACTATATAATTTCACTTTCAACTGCGTGCTGGTAAATTAAATGAATTATGTTGTAAATAAACTCAACTATCTGCCATTACGAGCTATTTAAAGGATTATTGCATTCAATTATCGCAATTTGTGGCATTTAAAATGTGCGCACAAAAGCAGGCAACACATTTTTCAATGCCACAGCTTTGTCCTTGCTTAGGCCAATCAGCAGTAATGCCCATCAATAAACCATTGACAGACCATTTGCAATCTAACTTAATTGTACGCAATTAGATGCGCTTTTTTAGAAAATCGCATATGTAACAGGCATGACAATGATTTGTGGACTTTGTGGATTACATATTTATTTGGCGCGCACAAAAGTATGCAGCACATTTTTAGCGGTACCTTTGCCCTTCGCTGGAAAACAAGAACGCAACAATTTCAATGACTAATTTGAAATGCCATTGACTTGGCCAATGTCCGTGGTTAAGGTTGTGACAATGGTTGATGGCTTATCAGGCAATTAGAGTTGGTAATGCAAACAAACACAAGCACGAACGAAGTACACAAACACACACACGCACACACACATTTATCTTATAGGTAAATGAAAACGAAGTGCGTAGGTTTGATTGGAAGGGTCATTAAACAAATTGCTTTGTAGCTTAGTTATGTGTAATGCGATTGCGGCTGCTTAACGGAAATCGATGGCACCGTAAGCTATTTTTATGGGGACTGTTTGGTACTACAAATTTTGTTTAAATCCATTTTGGGTGGATATAAAGTTTCTAAAGTTATTCTTTGAATTCTGTACTTTTGTTAACTTACTTCATCCCTATCATCTCAGCTTTCTGGTCTCGGCATACTGATTGCTGGTGCCATAGTGCTAGCCGATGTCAACGAGTTCAATCACTTTGTGGAGGGACGTGTTTTGGCACCACCTATTGTCCTCATTGTCACCGGATTGATCATATTCCTCATTGCCTCGCTGGGCTGCTTTGGAGCCATCAAGGAGTCACCCACTCTGCTCTTAACGGTAAGTTATTTCTCCTCCCTCTTGAGTAATTACCTTAAAATGCCTTTTCTCTACAGTACGCCGTGTTGTTGGCCATGATTTTCATCATTGAGCTGGCTGTGGGCATTGCAGCGAGCGTTTTCAAAAAGGATCTCGAGAGCATGTTGACAAACTCGCTGCAGGAGTCCATAAAGCGCTCCAACAGCGAGGACAACATTGCCTGGGACAATGTGCAGCGTAAACTCATGTGCTGCGGCGTTGAGACTCCGGCGGATTGGCGTGCACTCAGCCTGAACAAGACACTGCCGGCCAGTTGCTGTCAGCCGCAGTACATTGATTCCACTGTAGGACACTGCCGGGATTCACCGGCTCTGGGCAAGGACAAGTACTTCCAGGAGGGCTGTGTGGGCAAACTACGTGAACGCATCGATAAGAATGCCGTGATACTGATCGGTGTCGGCATTGGCATCGCCTTCATACAGATACTGGGCATTGTTCTGGCCTGTTACCTGGCCAGCGCCATCAGGCGTCAGGCGAATTAGGCAACTGGCAACCAATTGATTACTTAGCTAATTTACTGTTAAACGATTGACTCGAATCCCGCCCAGTTAGCACATGCACGAGGATCGCTCAAGTCGGAAAACTTTGACGATCTTTGTACCACGAAAAACGCAACAAATCATAAAAATTGAAAGCGATTTTAATCAATTTTCCAGTGTCTATTCCTTAGCAAGCTCCAAGCTTCCTTTTTTCATGTATCCTCCTTTGCTTGACTCGAATAAATAATGTAATCGCTGCAATCTGTGACTAAAGTTTATTTATTTGGTACTCAGCTATTTTCAGTTGCAATTGGCCAACACAACGTCCTTAGGCTTGTTAAGACACTACTGACTACTAGCTAGCATTATGTAGAATGAGTTTCGACGTTGTGCCTTCAGCTGTGTGCAATGCCGCTTAACGAGTGCAAACTACGACTACGAAGGAGGGAAGGAAGTTTTTGGGGTACGGGGTTCGAGGGGTTCGAGGTTCGGTAATCGAGGAATCGGGGCAAATGCATAACTTGGTCCTTATCCGCATTCTGTTCAGCGCTCAGCTCATTTGCCTTGCAGCAGCGATTCGGAGAGCCGCTCTATGGCCGTTGCTGGTGTTTTCTTGGCGCTGTCCTTCTCCACAGCCGCTGCAGCCTCAGCCTCCGCCTCGGCAGCCTCCTGTGCCTTGGTCTCCTCCTGCTCGCGTTGCTTCTGATACAGACGAAACTCTGTTGGAGTCAGCATGCCACGCAGCACGGTCTCGTAGCTCACACTGACTCCTTTAGCGGACATTTTCTGATGCAGTTTCCAGCACTCACGTTCCTTAATGCTGCACACATACAGCGGGAAGTTGTAGTCCTGCTGTTGCTGTTGTTGTTGTTGCTGCTGCTGCTGTTGTTGCACATTGCAGTTGGGTGCATTGTTCTCCTTCTTGGCCTCATCCTGGGTTGGACTTGGAGCATCCGAGGACTCGGTTGGGGAAGACTGACGTTGCCTGCCTTCCATGGGCTTGCCAACGGCTTCACTGAGGAATATGGAAACTGGCGGTGCCGTCGGCGGTCGGTTAGCGCGGATTCGGGCTGCTAACGGTGCGATGGAGCCACGTCGAATCATGTGCGAATACTCCTTGGAGGCCAGTTGGAAGGTGGGCGGATAGCTGTCTTGAAACGAGACTGCAAAAACAGTTAGACCATCTGACGTCATTAAACGGAATAGATTTAAAACGAAATGAATGAATTTAAATATAACTAGTTTCCTATTGATAACTTGTGGGGTTAACAAAAGGATTTGTTGGCAGAAGAAACGAGGTATGCATAATGGAACCCTCGGAAGGGTTTAAAGTAAAGCAAGAAGGTAGATTCTTTCGATAAGATACATACACAGAGTTATTACTGAACCCTAGGAGGTATTCAAAAAGAGCTGTATTGAAGGGCGTATATCATTCATTTAAGGAGCCTATCAGCCACTCCTAGGCTAAGGTTTTAAAGTAAAGCAGGGAGGTAGAAATACATTCTTTCGATAGGATTCATTTTATGAGTTGTTATGGAGCCCTCGGACGTATTCAAAAAGAGCAGCATGGGAGGGATTTAAAATAAGGCAGGCAGCTAGACAAATTATACATTCGATAGGATTCATTTACGGAGTTTGGATAAAGAGTGTAGGTTGGTCATTCAAAAACACTCGGAGGAATTCAAAAGAAACCATATTCAATGAATAAAATGAACGCTACCTTAACTGACAGTTTACGCTAGTGACGAAAGCGAAGGTTCGTTGAATTCTTGGGGTAATTCACTCGCTGACAATTTCTAAACTATTTTTGGTATCGACTTACCCGATTTACCCGTTTTACGCAGCAGTGGCGCCCTCCGCTGCGGACTGCGCTGTGCCGTCGGCGTCGATGTCGATTGCTTCTCGCTGCCCGTGGGCGTGGAGGAGGAGGAGGTTTCCTCCCGCTCCGAATCGCTGCCCTCGGAGCTCAGCAGCGACACCAAAGTTATGACATCCGGGGCAATTACGCTGCGTGCTCGACTCAGCTGTTTCTTGTTGGAACCACCCGACTCAGAGGTGAGCAGCGGGCTGCCAGCATCGGGTGGTACGGCCACAGAGGAGGCGGCACGTGTGAAGATCTTGCGACGTCGCAGCTTCTGTTGATTACGCTTGTTGGCTCCACCAAGGACACTCTTGCTGCTCTCGTCCAGACGCACCGGAGCGGACATGGCACGCACCAGAGGAGGACGCCGCTGTACTGTCAAAGCTGAGGAGACGTTGTCCTCGACGCTGGCAGGTGTGGGCGTGACTACTGCAATTGTTGGCTCCTTGGACAAGTCACTGCACTCGGTGTCGCTGTGGAGCGGCTCCTGCTCGTTTGTGGCACGTATCGTCTGGGCGAGCACAATGTTCAAATTGATGCGATTCTTGTCCGCCTTGGCGCTGTGGAAACCAAAATGCAAGTGGGACACTTGAGTAACTAACAGACTGGATGATTGAGTGATTGACTGAACGACTGACTGACTGACCGGGTAACCTACTGCCTTTGGCTAAATTTAAATCAAATTATTTTGGCATTAGTTTTGCAATTTATGCTGTGCTCGATTTCAAATCCAAATTCAAATTCAAATCCAAATTGGCCGCATGCAACATGACGACCCAAAATAGAAATTAATTCGTGCAAATGCGAAGGCGGCAACAGCCAAGCAGCTCTCCCCGTCCCGCTCACTCTCTCTTTCTCTCCTTCGATCTATCTGTCTGTCTGTCGCTCTGTCGTTCTGTCTGTTGTTGCGAAAATGAAACCATGTCAATTACATTTACAATTTGCACCCAAAAAAGAAATGAAGTAAAATACAAAATGTGTTTACAGCAAGTCCTTCAGTGCAAAAAGTGAATCTTGGAGTCGTGAAGAGTTCAATGAACCAGTTCCCCACCTGTCCTACTGTTTACTCTTTCACCTTCCCACCAGCTCCAGTTACAGCTGCGACTCCAAAACTCCAGTGCAACTTAACGCTATCGAGTTAGACACACTCGCAACTGGATCACACTCAAGTGTGTCCTTTCTCGTCTTCGGGCTCGACTTGACTCCCGGCACAACTTACAGTTTCGGGCTAACGTTCAGCTGTCAAGCGGGTGTTTACCTGGCTAATCATATGCACTGCCTTGATAACTTTGACGTCGGTGTCAAGCATGCAAATTGCCCAAAGTATCGCAAGTGTCATTTGTGCACCATAAATGGAGTGGAATGTGATGGCATGACAAGCAGCGGAATGAAGCGGAATGGAACGGCATTAGCTTCAGCTACATATAGCTTCTGCTATACTATCGTAGTTAGAACCCAATTTAGCTCATATCATTTGCATATAAATACTTTTTTATGCTTCACGCACACAACATGACAAGGTCAAATGAAGTATTGACATTTCTTTTACTACTATTTTACACTAGGCACACATACATATGTGGTACTAAATAAAGCCGAGCAAGTCTTTACGAGGAAGTTGCCCTTACTTTGCGTGGAAAATTAATGAATTATGAATGCCAAGACAGAACGTTGGTACAGAATCTATTTTATTATTTAGTGCCACATCAGAAGTGGGCAGAACTTGCACAAAGTTATGTTAAAAGAATTTAATCTTCCAGCAATCGAACCTCTATAATTCTTTTTGTTTTAAGTCACCTTATAAATAGTCTACTAGATCTAAGTTACACTGTTTCCCTACAGTTGCTGGGTCCTCTTAAGTATTCAGTTCAGAACTGCAGCCTAAAATCTAAGTGCCAATTTACAGTCCACAAATTTTCGCACATTTAAATAAAGTGCCGCCTGAAAGTATGCAATGTTTTTACGTCGCTAAATTCAGAGCTAAGCAAAACTAGAAAAATGTCAAAGCGAACAAAGTTAAGTGTTTCAACTAGATTAAATTTAGAAAGTGCCATTAAAACTAAGTTGTGTAGGCAGTAAAATGAAATACTTTTCTAAATACAAAGAAATCTGTTGTAGTGATTAGCAGAACTTTCCTTACTCTACCGCTCTTCCCACTAGCACTCACCTGTCCGTCTTAAGCTGCAGCTCCTGCGGCTCTGTCTGCTGCCTGCTTGAGGCGTTACTCTTTTCCACAGACAGTGAAGGCTTCAGCAGCGAGGATGTGGATGCCCAGGCCACCAGATTTGTGTCCCTCAAACGCACGCTGGAATCTGGCAGACGACCCAGCCTGTGAGCGGCAGATTCGTCAGTGGCCAGTGATGACTGTCGACTCAAGTGTGTGGAGCCTGTGCCCGGATACAGCTTCTGGCGTATGCTTTCGATGGAACGACCCACGGAGAGTCCACGCGAAAGATAGCCACGCTGCTGTGCCGAGTATTTGCCAACACCATGGGCGTGGGTGTGGCCATGCAAGGGGGCGTGGCTGGCCGGTTCAATGAGGGATTGCTGCTTGCGTATGGACGTTATGGGTGTACCTGCAGTTGTTGTTGACGTTGTTGTCGTCGTCTGGTAGCGACGACGGCTCGTCACAGACAGCGACATGGCCAGGTGTGCTCAGGTGTAGTTTCTTGAGTTTACCGTTTGTTAAGAGATGGCGACGATGACTGAAAGACGTCTGGAGTTCGAATAACGATTTGAACTGCCAATAAATTGCCACAAGCACATCGAATGCAAATCAATTACGAAGTCATTAAGCCAAGGCAATAACTTTGTCAACAAAGCCCAAAAGCCAAACACTAAAAACCAGAACCAAAACCAAAACCAAAACCAAAAACCAAATAATCAGAATCGAAACCGAAATCAAAACCGGCTGCAGTCACGAAACAACGGCACTTGCCACCTGCTACCTGCCACTTGCCACTTGCCACCTGCCACTTGAATCGGCCTAAACTTTCACTTGGGGTTAATTTGCAACAAGCGTTTTGGCCAGAATCTCGACGTGCCTCGCCCACAAATTGCAACTCCGGGTGGCTGCAACCTCCACGTCCACTTTGTTTGCCTGCCGCGCGCTAACTGCGTTTTCTGTTTTGTGAATGAAGCCAGAAGCTTGGAGCTTGGAGCTTGGAGCTGCTTTCGTTATGTTACCAACAAACAAAAAGAAAATAATAAAAGGGAAAAAAAAACAAACAAACAAGCAACTAAACAACATAACGCCAACAGCCGTTGCCAATGCCTCCCAATAGCACCCAATTCTACCCCTTCCCCTGTCGCTTCCCCCTCCACTTTTTTTATTTCTTCCACTTACACTTTCCACTCCCTTTCCGTTACTCTTTGGCATGACTGAGCTCAACTGAATTGAACTCAACTGAGCCGGTGCCATCGCCGCTGCAGCGACTGTTACAGTTATGCTCAGCTCTGCTCTCTTCACTCCTCTCTCTGCGCTCTGCTCTCTTCACTCCTTTCTGCTGCTCTCTTCTTCTTTTAGCTCCTCTCTGCTCGGCGGCTGTCGCTTGTCTTGACTGCTCTGCCAGCGTCGAACTTGTTTGTCCCATTTCCGCCGGCCCGCACACGTGCTGGCAACGCCAACAGCGAGGGCTGATCAACGAATGTGTGAACTAGCTATGACTGGTAACATATCGTTATTTATTTAATTTAAAAAAAGTAAATATTTTAGTACTAAATGTAATAAAATTACTATTAAATTACAAACAATTTTTATAAGCAATTAATTTTCAAACCGCTTAACTGTAAGTAATTATTTTTTGTTGACAAACTTTTAAAACCTCCCTCGCTGTACTGTATGTAAGTTTTTGGCTGACTGGCAACTTTTTGCCAACTCAATGAACTCGCACGAACTTTTGTTTTCATTTCGACGCCCGTCCGATGCGACTACTCCACCCATCTCCCCACCCTCTACAACCACGCCACGCCCACACAACTCGCCCACCGCCCAGTCTAAAATGTAATCAAATGCTTGGCGAATATACGAATAATTCGCCAAGTTCTTATGCAAATCGAATGCGAATAAAAATGCACACAATGAATGAATATGAATAATATGAATGGCGAGCAAAATGGAGTATGCGTGAATTAACGGTACTAGTCGCTCAATGTCAACAAATGTTAGATGCAAATTACCCAAGGGGTTGAAAGGGGGCTGAGAGGGGCTGAGAGGGGCGTAGGTATCTGCTGGCAAGTGAAAAACTTTCACATTTGTGACAATTTCAAATTCATCAAAGACATGCAAAGTTGTATAAAAGTTTCCGTGCGCGTCGGCAATCAAAAAGTAACGAACATAACTGCCCTAGGAGCCAAATGAAACAACAGCAGCAACAACAACAGCAGCGAATGGCATCAAGAACCAAATCAAGCCGCTTTCAGGGTCAAACGCCATTCATATATCCCCTGTGCACTAAATACTATATAATATAGACATATACATGTCTGTATGTGAATAAGAATATATATCTCCATTTGTGGGCACTCCATTGTTTGCTGAATGCTTTCGAGTGTCTCAGTGAATGCCAGCGTATGAATCGAGTAGTGAGTACAACTACTCCCCACTCACCACTCTCCACTACTCCCCCCCTACTTTAACTTAACTCGAAGGTCTTTGCATTAATCACAATCCAGAATAAAGTCAATATTTATTGGTTCGTTGACGAATTCGACGGCGATTTGGCATAGAAAATTCATTTTCCTGCCATCTCCAGATGTGAAAGTAGAAAGCAGAGAATAAAAAAAAAACAATTATAATAGAAATGAGCTAAGCAAATAGCGTCAAATAAATTCATATTTGTCAGGCGGTGTCAAAATTCGAAGCGGTACCAACCGGCACCACATTCGCTGAGACCGGGACCCGATATATTCCAAAACTATTTCAATTAACGACTGTGAATTTTGGGCATGATGGGGACTGCCGCATACCCTGGAAAAAGCAGGGGGGAGAGTAATAAATATCAGTTTAAAATTAAATAAAATAATACAAATTTATGTACACAGATCTAGCTTTATTTTGGCTAAGACGACAACACTGGCAAGACAGTGCTGGTAAAAAAGTGGCATGACCCACTGCTACATACCCTAGAATATTCATAGCTCACTTTCCACACCGGTGGTTATCAAGAATGTACAATACGTTCCACTTATGTTCCACATCATGTGTGGATGGCAAGTGCCTGCCATGGAATCACAGAATTTAACACTTTATCAACTGAATTTAAATTTAGACTAGTAGCATGACCCACTGCTATATACCCTAGAATATTCAAAGCTCACTTTCCACACCGGTGGTTAGCAAGAATGTTCAAACTTCGTTCCACTTATGTTCCACATCGTATGTGGATGGCAAGTGGCTGCCATGGAATCACAGAATTAAACACTTTATCAACTGAATTTAAATTTAGATTCGTTTTTAAATCAATTATATATATTTTATATGTTTGACCTATTTTAGTGATAAGCTCTCAAGCTGCCAACAAGTTGTTTCCGTACCGAAGTGAACTGACTCACCTCGAGAACTAGAACAAGTACCGCGAACGTGCTTAACCAACACTAGCTGCAAAAGCACTCAACAGTAGAAATCGGAGATTGAAACAAAGAAGATGATTCTACGCTTGAATTTCTCACTGCTCTGCGTGATTTTGTGCAGCCAAACGGTTTGTAGCCGATTTGAATACTAATTTGTACCAAGTAATACCCATCAGTATACTTTAGGGCGTGGGGCGTGGTCAGCAGCTTGAGCGGAATGGCTTGCGGCTCTTGGAGCAACAAGATTGCGGTGTCTTTGTCAGAGTCAAAGTGATCAATGGCCATGAGGTTAAGCTGGGATCGAGGCCTTGGATGGCTTTACTGCGTCTCCGATCTGACGACGAGGAGGAATTCGCATGTGGTGGCACTCTCATAACTGAACGTAAGTAAAATTTATTTATTATTAGATTGCAATAGAATTATTTAAATATTCTTTGCAGGTTTCGTTCTCACTGCCGCTCACTGCGTTTCCCGTTTTCAATTGTGAGTTTTCGATCGTTTCGATTGTGAATGAACTGAATTAATTCTGAGCTTACAGAGTCTTTGTACGCTTGGGTGAGCATCAAATTTCAACGGAACCGGATTGTAGAAACATTGGCAGAAGGTCCAGGTGTGCAGGTCCCGCCGAGGACATCAGTCACGAGCGTATCTTCATGCACGGAGATTACTCCCGAAGCACAGGACACAACGACATTGCTCTGATCAAACTGGCCAGAGCTGTGGAGTACAAACGTAAATAAATTGCTTTCCTACTTTACGCTTAGTAATAATTGTTTATCCTAGCGCACATTAAGCCCATTTGCCTGCCTATTAACGATGCACTGCAGCAACAAACCGATACGAATGAGCACTTTCTGGTGACTGGTTGGGGCATAACCGAGAATGGCACTGGCGCCGATGTGCTGATGGAGGCCAACATCCAAAGGAGAAATCGTCAAACTTGTTCGCAATCATTTCTGCGTGAAATTACACAGTCGCAACTTTGTGTGGGCGATGTCAGCAGAGATTCCTGCAAAGGCGACTCCGGCGGACCCATCTCGTATACGGCTGAATATGTAAACAAGCAGCGCTTTGTGCAGTTTGGCATAGTGAGTTACGGGGCACGGGACTGTGGAACCGGTTATCCAGGTGTTTACACAAAGGTGAGCAGTTTCATGCCCTGGATAACTAAAATACTAAGTGAAAATTAATTTTTCATTACTTTATGTAAATCCAAGTTAATTTTATTTGATAACTGTTAAACACTTGCAAATTTTTAACTCATCGTTTAAAATTTAAATAAAGCGCGCAGTTGAATAATCGATAAATTATTAAATTGGTATTTTTGTAGCAGCCAGCTTTTTTGCGCCAGCTCTGAAGCGGTTTCAACGATCTGGCAGCTCTGCTAGACAACAAGTGTTGGAAAGCGGCTTTAACTGCTGACGTTTCGCTGCCGTCGGCTGTCAGTTGACGTTTGCTGTCGTGGCGTTGAAAGAGAAAGAAAGTTGATAGTCGCCGATCGTTAGTGTCGTCGTTGCTGCAAAAGTTCGTTGAAGTTTTCAATTAAAATTAAAACAAATTACCACAAAATGTACCGCCAAATGTTTGCACTTTGCCTGGTTGCCGTTGTGTGTGCAACGGGCGCCTATGGCAGCTGCAAGGCGACGTTGAGTGCCTTCAGCACACAGGATGCCACCATCCTTACGCAGCTCGCACACGTTGCCGAGTTCACGTTGCAGTGCAGCAACTCCGCACAGCCCAGCCTGTTCGCCGAGTTCCCATGCGGCAAGGTTGTGCCAGTCGCCAAGGTGGGCGACAGCAAATACCAGGTAAGTTGGTCATAAGCCAGCATGGTATAGTCTCCACTCATTTGCATGCTTCAATTACAGGTCAGCTGGGTGGAGGACATCAAGCAGGGCAGCAGCGGCAACGTGCAGGTGCGTCTCTTCGACGAGGACGGCTATGCCAATGTGCGCAAGGCCCAGCGCGATGGCGATAAGGTGTCGTCGGTAAAGTCTCTGCTGGACATTAGTGTGCCCACCAAGGGTGCCTACAAGGGTCCCTGGATCAAGGCCGAGCTCCTAGCTGCCTTCCTAGTGGGCGGCGTTGCCTATTTCGCCTTCACCACCAAGAGCAAAGTTCAGTCCTAAGATTGTGTCTCAGCTGGGACGCAGTGCAGCGACTTCTTGAATGAAATTCATTCACCATACCATATAGAAACAAATCAAGGACATTACTAGCGATTCACTCACTCAATCACACCCACTAGCATCTGGAAAACATTCATACTCCTAGAGATTTGATCGCGTCGAGAAGCGTGTAAATAAAAGTCAAATTCCATCAAATAATTCCACGACAATTTACATTTTAATACCACTAATTAGAGTAACTTAGTCTAAGTTAATACCACGTAAGTATCTCTACATAATCGGGACGAAACTCCGCCTTAATGGACCGATCCCGTTGCGGCAGAGGATACGGCAGCAGCTGCAGTGGTGGCTGCACTTAATCCACCATTCATGTTGCTCTCCTCGTCGGAGGAAATGTCGATCATGCTCTCCACCCGCGATGGTGACATCACGTAGACAAAGTGCTCCGTGGACAGTTCGGGTCCCAGTGGCTGATTGGTGACCATTGCCGATCCTTCCTGTGGTGGTGGAGGTGGCGTGTCGGTGCAGTACTTGAGATTGGCTGTGCTGCCAGATTCCTCGGGCGGCACAACACCATTGCAATCAAAGTTTTCCAGCTCCAGCTCAATATCACTGACGATGCGCATGCAACGCATCTTGGCCAGCGATTGGAACTTCATGGGCATGGCACGCACCTGTCGGGCCAGGCTGAGAAAGAACAGCGTGTTGGCGTCCAGCTCCCGGTTGGCCTGCAGCACGGCGGACACATCCCAGTCGTTGGGGAATCGTGGATCACTAATCTTGCGCGTCTTGGCTGGCGATGGCTGGGAGCAGGATGAGGCCGTTCCTGAAGCGGAGCAGCTCAAATTGATGGCCGTCGTCTGAGGCGAGGGCTGAACTCGTCGCACCTTCGAGCTGGGCGGCGGTGGTGGAGGTGGCGGTGTGGGATTCCCCAATCCAATAGTTGAACCATTGCCATTCAGACAGTGGGCTCGATTGGCTAAATTCTGGAATAGACCAAGTGGCGCTCCCGCCGCCGCAGCCGCATTCAGCTCCTTCTTAAAGTTGTCGGCAGCGGCAAAAAGATGCGGCTCAATGATCAGACAGCCCACATTGCTGGACGTGCTGCAGTTGGGTGTCAGCGTCGATGTCGGCACCGCTGGCAACGGTAAGCCGGCAGCTGCTGCCGCTGCCTTCAAAGTGGCCAAGGAACACATCTGAGCTGCCGCCGCTGCGGGCAGACCACTGATGCCCATGGGCAGACCGGCCAATGTGGCAAGTGCAGCGGCAGATGCTGCCGCAGCTGAGGCTTTACTGGCTGCGCTCAGGGGCAGCGCGGGCAGAGAGAGTACTCCACTGTTGGAGTTGCTGCTGCTGGCTGCGGGTGGGGACATGGCATTGTAGGTCAGTGGCGCCACTGCAGCACAGTTGCTCCCGTTGCTGTTGCTGTTGTGACTCTGCAGCGGCATACCAGCCGTACTCCCTGGCGATATAAGATTAGGGGGCGTGGCAGCGACACTGGGCGTTAGTATTGGAGTCGTATAGCTGTTGACGGTCTGAGTACTCAACGCCGAAGTCGATGCCGTTGCGGTGGAAGCCGCTGTGGCTATGGTAATCTTCAGATCGTCATCGCCTCCATTGCTGGCTGCCTTGGCCAGCACCTGATAGCCAAAATCACACTCAGTGTCATCCTCATCGTTCGACTTGCCATTTCCATTCGCCGAGTTTCTGTAAACGATTTTCCTTATCAATGTCAAATGATAAGAGTTTAGGGGTCTGTAGCTTACCTGCCGGGTCCTTGGAACGGCTTCAGGAATTCCATGTGATCCGCGTGCGCCCAGTATTGATACTTCTTGGATGTTTTGGTGCCCACACGGAAGGAGCGCAAGTACTTTGTGTAACTGTCGCGCAGATTCTTCCATTTTCGCTTTGAAGCCTCTGCAAAAAAATAATATATTTTTATTTAAATTTTTACACAATAAATTAGCTGTAAATAATATTTAAATACTTATTTTTATTTAAACTAAGTACATTTCAATTGTTTACTTTATGTACACACATACAGTAAAATCTTCACACATGCATTGCATACTTTACGTGAACACTTATGCACACACACACATACATACACATATTAAAATATTTGTTTACATTTCTCTTTCGCTCTTTATGACTCCATAGTTTCAATTTGATGACGATGCTCAAGCACTTCAGACGCGCACTCACACACACATATATAAACACCCAAACATAACACATACAGCCAAAGAAGTGGATCGCATTTCAGCAAACGGCTTAGTTGTCACTGGGTGTTAGAGATGAGCATGTACGATCACTGTGACTCGCTGTGACAAATATTTATGTATTTCTGTTTAAATATGAATGTAATTATGTATCAAATTCATAGTATTTTTATGACAATTCATCTTCCTTTTTATTAGTTTTTATGAACATTTAAACCACTTACTTTATCCCTCGTGTCACTTCACAGTTCAAAAACCGTTAAATTTGTTTTGCGTTTTAGTTATCTCTAATGGCGTCCCCTTCAGTTATGCCGACTTCAGCTTTTCCCTATTTCCTTCAATGTCCCCTGTTCCTATTTCAATTTTTTGTTTTGTCGTTTTTGATTCAACTTCAGTTTAGTTTGGTTTCTTCAGTTGATCGTGACGGGCGCAGTTTTTATTCCGCGATCTCGCAAAGGATTTTTGTGGGAAACTTGAGTTAGTATAACTTTAAACAATTAAACTACACCAATTACGCAAAAATTTGCATGTTATATTTGTCTAACTCTTAAAGATTTGTATCCCAATCAAGTGTTTAAATTAAAAACTACAACGCAATTTCAATTTGTGATCCCTATTAGCTTAACATACAATTCATACATTGTTTGAATTATACCCATCAAGGGTTTGTAATACATTGATAAGTTCACAACAGTTACAAATAATTCGTGACACAACTTGAAAGTGAAAAGGAACAAAAACAAATTGAGAGAAGGCAAAGTTTGCGGTTGATATGAATGTATGTGGGTATAAATGAAGAGAGCGAAGAGAGAGACGTTGAGTGATGCGCAGAAGCAACAGGGTGCCATGGTTTGTGATTTTGTACAAATTCTAGATTTATTGATGATTTTATTTTGATTATAAAGAGACACCTTTAGTTTTTAACTGCTAAACAACAATTTTACCTCCTGCCTCACATCTTGCAATATCCTAGTTTTTTGTTATCAAGTGTTTCCGTATTTCTCATACATACATACGGAGTGTGCATTCAATACAAACAAAAACACACACACATTCATACATTTAAAACGTAAAAGTGCGCGCCTGCAAAATTCTCTCTCAGCATCGCACTGGCAACAATAACAATAACAGCGGCGCAGAGCGCGCAACTTGTATCAATTTCGCTCTTACGTTTTTGTTTGCTTTTTCTGCGTGTTCGTGTTTTCATTATACTCTTACTAAGAGTATTTTGGCGTTGACAACTAGTTTGTAACATGGGTGCATCTTAAGTGTTCAGCGACACATGCAAATACAAATATTTAATTAATTTGTCCTAATTTGTTCACTGGTCAATCCATGAACAACAATAAAGTATCACATAATTAGCCGTTATAAAAATGTTGTGCTAAGTGTATAAATTTCTCGACGTTCTAGGTCCATTTTTCTGTTCTTTTTACTTGTTTTGTCTCTCACTGCAATTCGCCGACCGCGGCCGCGTTCTGCACAGCGCCATGCCTTCAATACCGCACTCACGCTCCCGCACCAAGTTATCCGTAGGCGCGCTCACACTCATGCATGCTACATTCACGCACACATATACACATGTTTGCATGTATGTACAATCGAGAACATCTACACAAACGGCCGGCGCACAATGGAACATTTGCTCGATTTTTTGGAATCAAATAACTGGGGAAACTAACTAAAATAAACATTGGGAGTGGAAAAGGCGGACGTGGATTATTATTTGTTTTTATAGAAGTAAGTGGGAAAAAAACCTTTACAATACGAAATGTTAACATTGTTCCCAACGTGTGGATTTCCAAAGCCAGCACTTTTTTATCAATCAACATAAATGCGTAAAAACGTGAAAATGCACCATAGTGCGGCGGTTCGTCGTCGATGCGATGGCAGAACATTTTGTCCGCTTTGGCTGACTGTGCGACGCGCACAGCGCGCCGCTGACTGAGGCTGAGTGTGAGTGTGCGTGTATGTGTGAGTTTCGCAGTATATACAAGTTTGTGTGTATGTGTGGATGTTTATGTACATATTATGTACCCGTGCACGTAGTAATTGAATTTGAGCGAACAGGCGACCGTCGGTGCTGTTCCTCTGTTACTTCCTTTTTCATAGAAATTTCTTTTATTTTTGTTATGCTGCTCTGGCGATATTGTTTGTTCCTTACCCACAGATAGTCCAATTTCATCCGATATTTGAGTCCAGACTTTCATCTTCACTTCAACATTTTTGTAGTCGGGATTGTGATTGTTGTAGACAACATCATACTTTTGACAATATCAATAAAATCAGATGTGTTATCAGATGTGGTTGAGGATTCACTAATCACTCGCGCCACTTTCATTTCCTTCATGGCTTTTAGCTTTAGCTCTAACGGTTTTTCAAAAAACTTTTCACACAAATATATTTGCTCACGCACGCACGAACGCTCGAAAGCAACACGAACAGAAATCTTTTTATAGGTGTGTGGGCGCGTTATTGACCGTTGACGGCAAAAACCACGACCACGACCCCTCTCGCCCTCCTCCCCCCTCCGAATGAACGGTAAAGAACAGGCAAAGCGCAGAGACAACGAACGAACTGTGAACAACGAGAGGCAAAGCGAACGAACCAGCGAGCGAGCGACTGCCGTTTTATATGACCGCCTCGACAAAAGTTGGACACTTGAATGAGGAGAGCGCACATGAGCTGCATGCACACAACCTAACAGCGGCGGCAGCGGCAGCAGCAGCAGAAGCAGAGACCGCAGCTGGCAGCGGCGCCAGCAAACGCGACAACAGCAGCAGCAGCAGCCAGGCAGGCAGGCAAGCAAGCAGGCAGGGCAATAGCAAAAACAACAAGAAGCAAAGCAACAACAACAACAGCAACGATGGCAGCAATAACAGCAACGCGCCAGCGTACGAACGAAGCGACAGCGAGGCGAACCGTCGTTGGAGGACGTGTAAAGAAGAACAAGAAGCAGCAAACCTCATCATCATCATCGTCGTCATCGTCATCGTTATTGTCGTTGTTGTTGTCGTCGTTGGAGTCGTCGTTGGCGTTCAACGGCAGCAACAGCGGCAGGCAGTCAGCCCCATGACATGCACACATACACAGACACACACATACAGACACTCATACATATTTACGCACACAGAGACAGGGAGTACATAGCGACAGCGCAGTTTGGCGCTCGCAATATACGCGCAACGATTGCGACGCCATTGCCGCCGCTACAGCACCGCTCCAACGTTTCTGTTAACCGCCCACATGCGACGCCCGCTGCTGTGCGGAGCCAAACGGCAGCAACAGCAGCAAAGCAGAAGCAAAAATAACAACAGCTACAACTACAACAACAACAAACTTAATTTCATGACTACGTTCGTCCGTTGCTGTCGCCGACCCACAAGGCAAAAGCATGAGTTGGTTGTTATTGTTGTAGCTGCGCTGCTGCTGCCGCCGTTTCAGTATGTTTTTGTTGTTTACTGATGCCTTTGTGTGTATGTGAATGTGTGTGTGTGTTTGTGCTTTGTAGCATGCGAGAACTGATGAAACTCATACAGCAACCACACCCCACATTACCCCTCTATTCAACACAACGCATAGTAGAGTTATTCAGTTTGAGGTGTTGGGGTCCTATTTAGGGAGTAAGAGCTGTCTTATATCTCTATGCACTTTGCCGTGATACTAATAGATCTGCAGACATTGCAATAATATCCTTAAACTCTTAGTTTAATTGCATAATCTTATGGAATACAGCTGCTAAAAGGCGAATGTAAGGAAACATAATCGAATGATCATCAAAAACATTGGCCTCCACTGTCAAGTAAGGCTCCTTTAAGCACTAAAAGTTTATAAAGCTCCTCTTTCTGTCTTTTAACAAGAAAGAAAAGTACAGTCGAGCGCGCCCGACCGTATAATACTCTCTGCATTTTCCCGATTAAATTATTAAAATCGGTATCCAGATATTACAATGAATAGTACTTGCATTAAAACACGTTGAAACAAAAACAATCTAAGCATAATCAAACACACATCTGTTTGTTTGTTGCGAATACACATACGTTTGACAATATATGATGCATGCATGTATGTATGTGTGTATTCGGCGCAGCCAGCGACCGCGGGCAGCGCTGCCGCCACACAGGCAGCAAAAAACGTTCGAGCATGTGCTTGTGTGTTTCTGTCTCGCTTGCACCAATGGGTTGATATTGCGTTCAATTAACAATATTGTAACGCTTCTAGTTTTTCTTGTTTATAGTCCGATTTTAATGCGCCTTTCAGGATAGTTTAATATAGTTAGTCTCCACACCAGTTATAAACTACAATACTGTACGATACGGAAAAAACGGCATTGAAGCTTGAAAACTATTTTATAAATTGTGGGAAAAGTGGGCGTGGCAGTCCAAATTTATAGATGGCAATGCAACTATGCTGTCGCTAGGAACTCCCGTACAAGAATTGGTGATCCTAGGTGCCATAGTTACTGAGATATTTGCCGAAAACACCAATTTTTCACGAGGTGTGTCCAGTTTTTTTTTTTTGCTTTTTGTGGGCGAATGGGGCGTGGCATCGAAAAAAAAAAAAAGATTCTTGTATTGACTGACTAAATATCTGATCGTTTGACACCAAGCTCGAACTTGTAGCTCTTACCATCTCTGAAATCTGTTTGTTCATACGGACAGACGGACAGACAGACAGACAGACAGACAGACAGACAGACAGACAGACAGACAGACAGACGGACAGACGGACAGACGGACATGGCTATATCGACTCGGCTTGTGATGCTGATCAATATATATATACTTTATGGGGTCTGCCACGCCTCCTTCTGCCTGTTACATACTTTTGCACAAACCCAATATACTCTTGCAGAGAGTATAAAAAAAGAACACTAAAAGCTTGAATCAAGAGGAAATGGGAACTAATTCACAGTCTTGCCCTTTTAGCTCGATACAAATTTTGTGATTGTACTAAAGTAGACCGCGCATAGATAGTTGATATATTTAAATAGTGCATATCTTTAGTCCTTGGATTTAGTCTTGAAGTAAAGCTCATTTATTACTTATTTAATGAACCTAAAAATATTAAATGCAAAAGATTATTTTCTGAAAAAATCAGATTTCTTCTTAAAAATATATGTACATATATTACAGTCCAGTTACAAATTAATGGACAGTAAGAATACCAAAAATCAACGCAAACAAACATTAGTTTCTATGTGTTAAATAAAAGCTCTACTCTTTTTTTGCTCGCAGCTGGATGTGCATGTGTGTGTATGTTTATGCGTGAGTGTGTGCCTTAGTTTGAGTGCTCGTAAGCTCTTCTCCGCGCTCTTTGTGTTCCACCAGTCGCTGCCCACCCGCTGCTGACAGTGGCAGGCTTAAAACAGCTTATATTTACATACATTCAAACATGAGTACGCGTGCATGTGTGTGTAAGTTTGTACGTATGTACGTGCATATGTCTGGGTATGCGTCTGTGTGGTATGAATGATTGCAAGCTGCAGAACTGTTGCACCTTCATTCAGTGCAATTGGCATTGCAATTACGGAAACTGAAGTTCAAGGTCATTGCTTAGCATATGTATTTATGTACAGTTAAATATGTACATACTTTGTATGTGTGTATGAGCATTTACATTAAGCACGCATACCAATTTTATAGAGCGACACTCGGAATGATCGACGCGATGTGAACGATGCCTGACTGCAATGCTTCCGATTTTTTGCTATATGCGCTTGCTCTTGTTGTGGTTGTTGTTGTTTGTGCTCTTCAGTTGTTGTGAAGTTCAATTACTGTCGCTGCTCTTATCAGTTGCTGCGGACACCGCCCTCTCTCTTTAAAGTGTGCGCTCACTCTCTTTCTTTCCCTCTCTCTCTATCTCTCTCTTTCTGTCTCTCGTTCGCTGACGTTCTTCCTCTCTGTTTTGCAACACGGCAAGTTTTGTTGTTTGTTGGTGTTGTTGTTAAATAAGTTTTGCTGCCGTTTGCCTCGTCTGCTCTTCCTTTGGTTTGTTTTCTGCCGTTGTTGTCGTTGGGGCCGCCGTCACCGAGCTGATTCGCATTTTATGTTGTTGTTTTCCTCCTTCTCCCTTTTCGCTTCTCATCGTAAGCTGCTTTGGTTACGGGCCCGAGCGAGCGAGCGAACGAATGTACGAACGAACGAACGTCCGCCCGCCGATGTCGCAGTCACTGTCGCTGTGGCTGTAGCTGTCGCTGCCTCAGCAGCATCCCAAATTGTTTCCATCGATTCGAGGCAGCAACGTTGTAGAATTTTGTGCCCCATTGCAAGACCTCCCTCTCTTTATCAGCACCATCCCCTATGTCCCATCACCGTCACCATCACCATTTCATCTTGCTGCGGCTCTTTTCCTTTACTCAAGTTGTTTTGTTGCCGTTGCTGTGCTGCTGATGTTGTTGTTTTTGTTATTGTTGCCGATGTGGATGCCGTTGACGTTGCTGTAGCTGTAGCTGCCGCCGTCTCAGCCAGCGCCGCACACTTGGCCCACTCAGCTGCTGTCGCTGGCTTGTGACTGTAGCGAACCTACGACCAGTTCCCTTCCCCAAGCATTGCGTCCCGCCCGCACAGCTCCAACTGTTATACTCTGTGCGTATATCAGTTTCTGTGTGCGTGTATGTGTGTGTGTGTTTCTGTGCGAATGATTGTGTTTGTGTGGCGGACGAGCGTGCTCCAAACTAACACGTAGACGTCGTCGTTATATATGTGTATACACATACACACATAGCTATGTCTGTATGTATTTCGAATGTATATGTGTGTCTGTATGTTTGTATCTCTTCAGCTTGTGCGCGTTTTTGTTGCTTTTATTATATTTTTTCGCTTTTCTCTATGCCCCGTGCTTCAGTCAGCGACGGCAACGACGACGGCAACAACAAAAACAACAACAAGAAGAGCAAGAACAACAACAATAACAGCAATGGCAGCGGCAGCCAACAAGCACCTTCCATTTGCCAGCTCCTACTGCGAATGACTGCCGCATATCGCCCTCGTCGTTGTCCTCACTTCGCCTCTCTCCTTCTCAGTCCCCGTAGCCACCCAGCAAAGCTGGCTCCCGCCTCCTGCCCGTCCTTGTTGCCTTTACGTGTCCCAGTCACCAGTTCGCATCGTCATTATCACCGTCATCATCATCATCAGTGCCATCAAAAGCCCGGCAGTCAGCCCAGGACCAGGGACGGCAACGTGCGTCCCCCTTCCCAGCCTAGCGTGTCCTCAACCCTCGCTCCCTTCCTCCCACCCAGCAAGCACTAGCGCCAAATGGCAAAGCGAACGGACGGGAAGGCAGCTCGCAAAAATGGGGAGGGATGGGTGGTTGGTTGTGGAGAGGGGTGGGCAGGGGAGGTGATGTAGGGAAGGTGGGGTGGCAACTGTATGGGAGGTGTGTGTGTGGGGCGTTTGCGTGCGGCGGCGTGAAGCCGGGGGCATGGCTGTGTGCATGGGCGTGTAGAAATATGTATGTGTGTCATTGCATGTGTGTATGTATGTGCGTTTCTCTCTTTGCGAGTGTGTGTGTGTGTGTGAATGAGAGTGTTTTGTAGTTGTTGTTGTTGTCGCACTCTGCCGCTGCCGCTGCTGCTGTTTGGGGTTTTTGCTATCACACTGAAGCGGCGCGGCCTACAAAGAGAGACGAAGTTGCTGTCGTTGCCGCTGTCGCAGTCACCGCTGCCGTCGCCGCTTGTTGTTGTTATAGCTGCTGCTGCTGCTGCTGCCGCCGCTGCCATTGTTGTTGTTGTTGCTACTCGCAAATCGATAAACGATGTCCGGGACTGCGGCATGGCGTGTGTACCTATGTACAAGCTTTATATATGTATTCGTTATGTACATGCATGCATTTGTATGTGTGTGCGTGTGTTTGAGTAGAGTTGTTTGTGTGCGTATCTGTTTGTGTGTGTGAGGTTAAGCGGCCCCAACATGTCCCGTGGCTGGTCAGCAGCGTTCTCAAATTTGCTGCAGTTATCGCTGCGTTCATAATGTGATTTACCCTAGGAATTTTATACTGCTCACACGTAACTGCATCTATGTTTTTATTTTGAACAAAGCTCATCAAAGCTCTTTACAGTTATATATAAGTTGTACGTATGTGGGTGGTATATTGATATAATATATAGGATATTCCAAAATCTGACATACCGAAAACTGATCTGCCTGCCGTCCAAGCGGTACGAGTCCAAGACTACTGCTAACTCTTTTTAGACCAACCACCATATCCTAGGAACTACCCAAAGCTATTAGAACTACAGTTATTTCTCCCCATAGGTATTTCGGAAAACCATGTCGAATTTTGAGTATTATTTGCAAGAGATTGCCTCTGACATCAGCAGTCCTAAGAATTCCATGGATATAGGGGACTTTGTCACTGTCAAGGACTATATACTGTACATAATGAGAGAGCAGTGTTCATACTTTGCAGATATTTGCCAGAACGACGTGCTCTTCGGTGGGTAGCCTTGGTAAACTCCATTTCCCGAGATCCTTCAAGTTATACTCAGTAATTTTACAGGCAGTGCTGCTCACAATGTACGGCTCTATAATGACGACGAGTTTGATGTATTGATGGAGCTGAGTTTTCCGGCTTTTCAGCGGATTAGAACAGTCCTGTGCAAGGATCGACCAGGATTTACCTTTTTGGATTTCTCCGAAGCTTGTTTTGATACTATGGTGGACAACAAGTTGGCCAACAATGATCATACATATCTGAATGGATTCTGTCTCAAGGGCTGGTTGGATACAGTTTTCCAAAATGCCTTGAAAAACTACGGAAATATCGTGTACGCTGACTACGGACGGTATTCTCTCAAGTACATCTGGCGTGGCATCACTTACACCATCTACGCCAGGTCTTCAAGACGCTCATTTTCCATAGACTTTGTGCCCGCCGTAAAAATTGTACGGCCAAATTCGAGCATCTGGCATGCAATACCAAAGCAGCGCAAAAACGGAACCGGCAATTCGCATCTCTTCACCTTCATGCTAAGCAATACGCAGGCAGAATTGCAGATCATTGATCGATGTGGGGAAACCCTTAAAGACGCGCTTCACCTTCTCCAGGCTTTGCGTAATTCCAAAAATCTAAAGAAACTACGCTGTTACCACCTGGTCACTGTGGCCATTTGGTTGTCCCGACGTCTAGGACCCTCCGGTCTTGAGAATCTGTCTCTCAGCAATATATTTTTAATGGTAAGCACAGCTCCAAATCGTAATTAATTCCGTATCAATTTCATTCTTTATCATGACTACAGTTGCTCTCGGATTTGTGCGATGCTTTTATCGAAGGTCGCCTGTCCAATGTGTGGGACTGCCGAATGAATCTCTTGGATCACTTTACACCTGGGGATATGTCAAAGTATACCGACGCGCTTTGTTATGCCTTTAATACTCTCAACACGTATACCTATCAACCGGCATTGAGCTTCGGACGCTGCCTGCAACACTTTAAATAAACATTTTTCAACACTAAAACATTTTATTTACACACCCATTCATATGCCCCTGCATGCATTGACATTAAATAAAGCTTAAATAATTTTAAACGCCATTAAATATGCTATAAGCCGTTAAGTCGTATTAATTTTATTTTAACTCTCTAGCGTCTTTTCAAAGCTTGCTTTATTTTAGTTACATGCATGTGTATTTATGTGCGTGTGTTTGCTAAGCTCAAGTGGATTGTATGCATGTTTGTCGCAGAGCACAGCGCTCTTCGCACTTAGCATCCACAAAGGAAGCTAAGTTTTGTGGCTGTATGTGTGCCTTGTAAGCTCAAGTGCAGCTTAGACCAACTGCGTTCTTCGCACTTAACATCCACTGTGGAAGCTGAGTTTTGTGGCTGTGTGTGTGCCTTGTAAGCTCAAGTGCAGCTTAGACCAACTGTGCTCTTCGCACTTAGCATCCACAGTGGAAGCAGAGTTCTGTGTGGTGTTTGAAGTGCAAAAATACTGCAAAATTAAAGTGATAATCCATCATCGAACTTTTGAAAATGCTACATCTGACATGAAAAAGAGGAAATGGCAACACTGGTTGTTTGGCTGCATACATGGGAGTATTTAACCTGGGGTGTGTGCTGTGTGCATTTTAAGTGCATTTGTTGGTATTTTTAAGGTATTATTTACTACAAATTTATGGCCACACTGTTGAAATAATAAACAAGCTTTTTGTCATAACTCAATTGAAGACCCCAATTTGGGGTACTTTCTGAATTCACATAAAGAGACTCGTGTTTTTGCATTTGCCCTTGCAATGTCGTCACCTTTTAAGAGTTAAGCTCTAGGCTTGATGAGCTCCACATCCTTGGGCATGATCAACGCGTGCCCTTGTTGCATATCCTTTAGTTGTAGCTGAAACAGTAGTTGCACCAGTACGATCACATAATTTGCTAATCCATTAAACACCTGAAATATATGTTATTGCTGAAATAATTAATTTTCTTGAACATCGGTCACTGATCCACATGGGGCCTAAACCTACCACATAGATCAATGATATGTTGCAGGTGAAGCTGTTGCCAATGGTGGCCACGTGACTGTTGTGCATTCTCCAGTGCTGAAAACATTCCACCAAAGTTTGTACAGATCGCTTGTCCCCAAAGTGGACAGCATACTCGCTTAGCAGACGCATACAGTTGCGTTTCTAGAGAGGATTTTCATATACTACTCTGTCTACCAAAACTTTGTTATGTTTTCTCACCTCACGCTGCAGTAGATAACCGTAGCTGCATGTGATAATGACCTTATAGACGTGGACTACAAGATGCAGCGATATGAATGCATACTGGGTGTCCAATGTCTCTGAGTGGAGCACTTTCTGGCAAAGCAGATATACAAAGCAGGTCATGTGGGTGAAATCGTAAAAGAATCCGGTGGCAGCGACAGCTCCACACACCGCATTTATCTCTCGCAGCAGTTGGGAGCACTGTTTGGTGTACTCAAATAGCTTTTCAATATTTTGATGAAGTTGCTCCACTTCCTGTGCCACAATGCCGCTGTCTCTGCCGCTTGTCTGGTACAGCTGTTCGAGAAGCTTCATGATCAGACGATAGCGTATGCGCAGGTAATCCATTAAACCTATGTGAATGAAGCCCATGGCACCCAGGCTACTGGTCAGCCAGGCATACGTGCAGGCAATGAGAACCGTGGACACGAAGCCACAACTACACTGAGTTGTCTCGAACATGAGTGCAAGTGAGACCAGATTGTAGCAGAGCGTGATGACAACCGTTCCATACCAGTACTTGGAACGCGTTCGATTGTAGCGCCAACTCACATGTGGAAACTGCGCGGAAACACTCGAGTCCAGCTCCTCCATCCGATTGAGTAGGTTTATGTGACGCCTGCGATGTCCATCTAGAGTTATGCAATACTGAATGTAGGTGAGAAGGGACGATAGCGACTCCCACGAAAAGATGATCTTGACCAACGGTGAGAGATGACTAAACATAGCTTCCGACATTTGACTATCGCTAAGCTTAACATAGAGTCCGGCCAAGAAGCCACAGATCAGTCCAAAGCGCATGCCAATCGCATAGGTGAGGTTCATGGGTGTAGTTTTGGGCCCACCCTCGCGGTGACTATGCAGACGAAAGGTAATGACGCCCCAGTAAAAGAGCAGACTGTACAGGCCGTCATAGCAGTAGACGAAACCCTTGTCGTGTTCCTGAGTCCGCGACATCGTTTCAACTGACGTTGTCCTTAAGGGCTAAATCAATTAGTCGAATATAAGTGTAATTAAATAAGATTAAATCGCACGCACAATTTGACAGTTTAGTTTATTTAGCGCCGCACAGCGTACAATATCATCTATCATCTGGCTGTCGTTGGTCTATCTAAGATCTCAGATGTACACATTTAGTTGGCGTTCTTTACTACTATTTGTGTCGTATTTTCCTCAAACTGTTTGATTTTGATTAATGTGAAATTTATAAATTATAACTAAATACGCATTCGCTGGTTCTTGTTGTTGTTGACGTGTGTGGTTGTTTTTGGGCGGCCTTTCAAGTTCGACGATCCTTCTTCTCGTTCACAGCACCGTTGGTAAACGCATGATTGTGCGTGTCCGATTTCTTGCGACGCAGTGCCTTTTGGAGGACATGGGCATCCGCTGGCTCGATGCGTTTGTAGTACTGCTCTTTGGTATCAACAATTTCAAAGCCAAACTTCTTGTAGAACTCAATGGCACCATCGTTGTTGACTTGCACATGCCTGTCCAATAGAAACATTCACTTTGTTAGTACTTCTATATAATTTCAATTCAAATTGATCGCACTTACAGAAAGATACTATCGAAATTTCCGTCCTTTTCGGCATAGCTGAGTATGTGCTCAAACATGACGGTGCCAATGCCCAGGCGTCTGTAGGGCGATAGGCATCCCAATGTCATGATGTAGAGCCGCCTCTGGTTGTCGGTCGTATCGATGCGGCAGCAAACTGCGCCCACAACAATATCGTTGTAGTACGCGAGTTTCGCCAATTCGCCGGCTTCAAGGACGTCCACGTAGAATTTGTCATTGTAGGAAACGGGAAAGACAACCGTGTTGAGCTTTTTCAGTTGTTTAATGTTGTGAGGCGTAACATCGCCCAACTCGATACTGGATCTGCAAATGTATCAAATAAATTTCCCACACGATGGGGACTCCATCATTCCATGTACTTTTAGGTTAGGGTGTTGTTTTGGGCGCCCTTAAGACAAGTGGTTTTTAATGACGCTTTCGCACTTACCTAGTCATGATTTGAAGTTAAGAAAACTATTTACGGTTGAACAATGCGCTTTGCGCCTTAATTTAAAAACAATATTTATGATAAATTAAAGTAAAATGCTAGTAACTTGATAAACTAATTTTTTGATGCGAGCGATATCGATATATTTGATATCGAAAACAAAAAACAGCTGCGAATGTTTCAAGTGTTACCACATTACTAAATAATTAAACTGGCTTATTTAGCTCATGTTAATTTTTACTTTTATAGCAAGTACCACACTGTTCCACATTGAACTGAAAAAGTTGTAGTGAATGCGTTTAAATTAAAATCATCATGAATCCAAACATGAATATGATGCAAATGTCTGGGCCATCGATGATGCAGGTGTCGCCCATGATGCAATCGTCGCCACAGCCAATGATGCCCTCTGGACCGCCGGGACCCGTCACAATGCAACAGCAGCAGCATCAACAGCAGCAGCAACAACAGCAGCAACAGCAACAACAACAGGCGGAAAAACTGGACAACATATCGCGGGTTAAGAGCCTGCTGGGACCGTTGCGTGAGTCAATGTTTCTAACAATACGCTCCAGTGCATTCACACTGCAACAGAACAACCTGGCGGACAACCTTAAACGTGATACTGGAGGTCATGGCCATGTGCCCCGATTTGATAAACATCTAGAGGATTTTTATGCCTGTTGCGATCAAATGGAACTACACCTGAAAACGGCAATTCAATGCATGCAGCAATTAACATCGTCTCAACACTATCTTCCTGGCGCTGTGACGGCTATGAGAATGGAGAACTTTATGCAAGACAATCCTGCCGGACCCATTCCATATCCCACCTACTTGAATACAGTACGTGTGCACGTACAGTCGGCTAAAGACATTCACGACACACTGATTAGTGCGGCGCAAAATATATCCCAGGCCGATTGATAGCTGTAGTACTTTTATGTTTAATTGTAATTATTTAGGTATTTCATTTAAGTAAAAATAAATTCTTTTTATTAATATTTGAACTGCGTTTGCAGTCATTTCAATATAGTTAGTGCTCGTGAGGTAAAAAAAAATAAACAAAACGTAAACTCACCACAGACTCGAACAGTGCCAGTAGTTTCTGGTATCTTTTGCAAACTCTGGTAACTCTGAAAGTTACAGCTGTTGATGTCCGACGCACTTCGCGCGAATGGACGCTTCTGTTTGACTTTGTAAATGTTTGTTTAGTTTGTTTTAAAAGTGTTCAAAATGACGACAGTAAAGAAAAAAAAGAAGTTAAAAACTGATGCTAAACAATCTCAGCAATTGCGCAAATGGTTAACTAAGGAGAAGGAAATAAAATGGTAAAGTGCTCGATGGTTGAAATAGATCAATTTTGTTTACTAACGTTTGTGTTTAGTGCGCATCCAGTTTCGTTTGAGACGTTTAGAAAATTGGTGGAAAATCTTCCCGACATATCGTTCGAAATTCAGGTTACTGATGCTACAGGACGCCATGCAACATTAGACGAGTGCGCTCTATGGTTTTACAATGCCTTCTACACTGATCCCACAGTGCGAGCGAATTACGAAGTTAAGCTCAGATCATGTCCACAATCAATCAGGGAGAAGTTATTCGAGTTCCCAGCGAAAGAGACCACCAGCAGCGAAACTGTGCCCGCAGATGGCGTTGAAGTCTCAGTAACCAAGTGAGTAGCAAAACTGAATTTCCAATTATTCCAATAAGCAATAATATCTGAATGTTTGGCAGATGCGGACGTTTTCTGTTTCCCGTAACATTGGCCACTTTCGAACAGTATATCGATAAGGAGAGCTTGTTACCCGCACTTGCACGCATGCATAGCAAAAGCAAGAAGGAGCGGGAAGCCTTCTTAAAGGACAAGAACAAGTGGCGCACCGTGTTGCAAAAATTTTATAATACATTTTACATATTTCCGAAGAGACGAAAATTTGGCTTTAAGGAGGCGCCTCCCGCACTGCTGACGCAGCTACTGAAAGGAGGCATACCCCTGGACGAGCTGGCTTTCAAAATTATAGAGGCGAATGAAGAGTAAGTCAGACAACAGAGTCTAAAGTCGAGTAATCTTCATGCATTTATTAAATTTCCCTGCAGAAAAACATCCAACACTTCAGAGTCACCACAAGCAGCAGTTAGTTCGCCGAAAAGGTAAATAATTTTGGTTAATACTGTGTACTATTTATTTAATTGATTTAATTATTTGCAGCATATCTTCCATAGTGAGTTTTGCTGTTTTTGAGAAATACATCAGTAACATCTACGACGTTGTTTGGCGTCTGAAGATCGATGATCCGGAGTTTGCATATAAAGGGTTTGAAGACTGTGCCTTGACCTATTACCTGGCCTTCTATTTAACACCAGAGATACGCGATAAATACCCATTCGAGATAGCTCCATGCACAACGGCCATGAGAAATCGCATACTTGGTTTTCCCAATCCAAACGATGTGAAAATGCTGCTGGACATGAAGACACAGAGTCAACAATTAGCCTCATCTCAAGAGTCGGCAATCAGCGTGGTCACTCCAGTCGCAGAGCAAGTACAAACCCTTAAAGCAGCCGAAATGTAAGTTATTTGTACTATTTTTAACTCTAAATGGAACTATAGCTAGATACATACTTCACAGCCAGTTGCCCTTTGCTGGAGATGTAAGAAACGAGCAGCCCGAAACGTCCAATAAAGCACAACCCGTTACATTCGCCGTATTCAAGAGCCATATCAGAAATCTAGACTGGATCGTAGACGAAATGATGAGTTGCGGCGAGTATATGGGAAAATCTAAGAAAGATTGCGCTTTGGAATACTTTAAAGCGTTCTACAGAACGCCTCAGATACGTGAGAAATATGCATACGAGATAAAGCCGTGTCCGGCTAGAATGCGTGAGAAACTACTCGCTATTCCGGAGGTGGAACCGCCGACTTTGGCAGACAAACCCACAACTACTGAGACAAAGACCAGAGATTTATTTAATGAAAAACAGTTGGTGAAAGTTCAAGGAGTTACCTATATCTACTCGGTTACTTTCGAAACTTTCAAGCGGTTTATTAACTACGATGAGCTCAGGGATCAAATCGTTGATTTCCATGCAAAAAATAGGGATAAACTTGGTGAATATTCAAGTGAAGAGCAATTATTGAAGCACTTTTACTACGCCTTTTACATTGACGAGAACTGGCGCCATAAATTCAATTACAATTTCAATGCTGCTCCACCAAAGCTGAGGCCTATGCTCATGAGTATGGCAGTTCCACTGGCCACGAGAAGCGAACAGTCCACAAACGAAGTCCCCAAAACTGTAGCCACGTAGGTTATCCATTGGTTGTTTATCGATCTTCAGAGTGTTAAAAGTCTTGTCTATTTTAGTAGGTGCACAAGGGAAGACCAAGAGCAAGCAGAGCACGAGCAGCCATTAAATCCTGAACAGTACAAACAAATGGAAATTGAAGAGCAACTAGTATTGAATAATGAATCTCAAACTGAGCCAGAAGAGCCATTGGATGCCGAGCAGCAAATTGCAGAAGTAGAAGAAATTGAAGCCGTCCCGCATATTGATGCCGTAGAGCAAACGGAGTCAGAGGAGCAAGCGATGTTTGAAGAGTATCTAGAACCTGAAGAGCAAATGGAGCACTATGTGCAAACAGAATACATGGAAGTAGAGGTGGAGCGGCCAGTGCATGAGAATCAGCTGTATGTTGTGCAACAAACAGTTCCTGAGCCACAAACAGAGCAGGAGGAAATACCAGACTTGCAGCAAGTGCATGAGAATCAGCTGTATGTTGTGCAACAAACAGTCCCTGAGCCACAAACAGAGCAGGAGGAAATGTCAGACTTGCAGCAAGTGCATGAGAATCAACTGTATGTTGTGCAACAAACAGTTCCTGAGCCACAAACAGAGCAGGAGGAAACACCAGACTTGCAGCCAGCGCTTGAATACCAATTTTATGAGGAGCAACAAAGAGAATTTGAAGAGCAACACACTCACGAAGAGCAACCAGTATGCGAAGAGTATAATACAGAAGCAAGTCCTCTTCCCTACAGAATCAACGATTTGAACAGCTCAACTGCGAACAAATCCAACCATGTTGTGGTGTTGAGTGAAAGAGTTATTATAACTTTGCAGGGGATCACATATGAATTTCCGGTTTCGATTCAGGCATTTAAACGTTTCATCAACTATGATACACTTAAAGTGGAACTAGCTAAGAGTTTTGCCAAGAAGAAGAACAACGTCATGAAAGTCTTAAATGATGAGCGTAGTAATTTCATATTACTACGTCGCTTTTACAATTCCTTCTACATCGACAGCAGAGTGCGAAAAAAGTTTAATTTTAATTTCGATGCTGCTCCCAAAGAGTTGCAGGAGAAACTGCTTCAATATGCTATTCCCCTAAGCTTGACCACAAAATGTGTCAGGAGCAATGAGGCGAAGGAAACTCCGGAGATTAACCAGCAGGATGTGGAGATGCAAGAAGTTCCCACAGTGCCAGAAGCCCAAAGAGTTCCTGTGGAACCACAAGAATCGATAGTTATTGTCTCACAAGAGGTACCAGCAGCTCCTCTTTCCCAAGAGGCACCAAGAGTTCCAGTATTACCTGAAGTACCTACAGGAGTACCAGAAGCTCCCGCAGAAGCCATTCCACTTGTGGAGCCAGAGGAAGGACTTCAAAATGATGAATCATATCCAGTATCGTTTCGTATTTTCTCCAAAATATTACGTTTGGATGACGTAGTCAAGCAAATGCAACAGGAGCCGCAGTACGTGCAAAAGTCGGCCAACGATTGTAAGTTGGCCTACTATGAGGCCTTCTACCGCTCTCCCCAGATACGTGATAAGTATATCTGCACCCTAAGACCGTGTCCAGCTGCTTTAAGGGCGAAGATACTTGAGTTGCCCAAACTGATGCCCACAATCGATGAGAATCAAAGCAGAACTTCTACTCAAGAAACCATTGGACTTCCTCAGTTGTATGCCGCCCGAGGAGCTGAACTAAACAGGTAAGTGAGTTGGGACTCTTGACGATCTTAATTAATCAAATCTCTATTCTTTAGTTTAAAAAAGAGAAATGTGGTGGAGTACATACCACACAACTTGGGCTCCTACATAGCAAGACGTCTGCCATGTCCGAAGAAGCGCGCGCTGCTGGAAAAGCACTTTGTGTCACGCAAAAGGTGTCAATTGACAAGATCGAGTGAAGACTCTGCAGCGGATCCCAAGGAAACTGCGGGCAGAAGCACAGAGAAACTAGATAAAGAAGCAGAACCTATATCTAAAACTGTTAGTGGGACTACTACATCGACTTCAAGAAGTTCAGAGAAACCAGCAAAAGCCGCAGGAACTGCTGCTAAACCAACGACTGTCGAGTGTAATCCTAGAGAGTCCCCAGCATCGAAATCTAAAGAAGTTGCAGCAAGCAGTCAAGAAAAACCAGCCGTTAACACAACTGCAGCTAAACCCACAACAGGCTTAAACGCCAAAACACCAGCAAGAAGTCCACAGAAACTAGTCGGAGCAACAGTTCCTGCAGCTACTACTGAGCCCACGCCTATGCGAACTAATCCTACGGCGTCCACATCAGCGGAAACTGTGAAAACTTCAGGGCTGAGTGCCAAAATACCTAAAGAAGTTGCAGCTAGAAGTCCACAGAAACCAGTCAGAGCAACAGTTCCCGCAGCTGCAGCTGAGCCCACGCCAGTGGGAACTAACCCAAAGAAGTCCACAGTAGCGGAAACTGTGAAAACTTCAGGGCTGAGTGCCAAAATACCTAAAGAAGTTGCGTCTAAAAGTCCACAGAAACCAATCAGAGCAATAATTCCCTCAGCTGCAACTGAGCCCACGCCAGTGCGAACTAACCCAAAGAAGTCCACAGTAGCGGAAACTGTGAAAACTTCAGGGCTGAGTGCCAAAATACCTAAGGAAGTTGCGGCTAGAAGTCCACAGAAACCAGTCAGAGCAACAGTTCCCGCAGCTGCAACTGAGCCCACGCCAGTGCGAACAAACCCAAAGAAGTCCACAGCAGCGAAAGCTCTGGCAACACCAGATTTGGGTACTCAAGCTTCTGAAGTTATTAGCATTTCGTCTACACCTTCTTCAGACAGCGTGCCATCCACTCAGGCATCTCAAGCTTTATCACAAAATGAAGCAACTGTGCCAGTAGCTGCAGCTTCCAACCCGGCAAAGACTGTAGCATCCGTGGAGTCAAAGATCATGTCAACTTTCTTGGCGCCCATATGCAAAGTAAGTTTCCACGTTCTTGAATTAAACAACACAATAGTGTTAACTATTTTGATACATTTCAGGAGCACAACATGAAGTACTTGTTGTACACAAGTCATGGTCTAAGCAAGACCATTTGGCACATATTGTCCCAGCTGAGCATGTTGGAGTTTAAAACGTATACGGGCATTTATGGCGGAGAGTTATTGTATAGAGATGAAAGTGTTTTGGCCCAAATCTATAGCCATGTGATAGAGAATGGAAACTGGCCGATTACTCTGTATGTGAAGTTGTCCATGTTGGGTAAACTGTTGCAGAGCAGAGGTGTTTATGTTGAAAGATTAGACATGGCTCAGTTGTCACCAAAGATCTTTCACTGGCATGAACTTAGTTCTTTCACAGACTTCGATGATATAGTTGAGTTCGAGCATCGCAAGCGAACAAATGGAAATATTAAGGATCTTGTGCAGCTGTTTGCGGAGGTGGAGCTGTTCTATACGCGTTGCTGGACACGCAATCGATGGATCGGGGAAGTGCCACAGATCACAGATAGACAGCTGATTGGACCGATTACAAGGGACGAGAATTTAGAAATTCCAAAATCGACAAGTAGGTTTTTGAAACCCTTTTTAGTTGCATCAATTAAAGTCTCCCTTTTAGTTCCAATCTGCTTGATTCATCACCCACAACTCGCACTTGATGCTGCCGATGTTATTCCACTTGAGGAATCACCGCTTGTGATGGAATCAGGCACCATTCAATCGCTAGGTAAGCTCACATTAGTTTCATTTTGTGTTTGTCTATAAAATGTTTACATTTTCAGAAGCAACAGAGTGTCCAGCAACTCAGCTGGACGAGCCCGTTGTACCAGACTCGCAGCTTGACGTGTCAGTTGGTGGATCCTCACAGCTTAACGTGTCAATTGGTGGAACCTCACAGCTTGACGTGTCCGTTGGTGGAGCCTCACAGCTTAATGTGTCCGTTGGTGGAGCCCCACAGCTTGACGTGTCCGTTGGTGGAGCATCACAGCTTAACGTGTCCGTTGGTGGAGCCTCACAGCTTGACGTGTCCGTTGGTGGAGCCTCACAGCTTGACGTGTCAGTTGGTGGAACATCGCAGCTTGACGTGTCCGTTGGTGGAGCCTCACAGCTCAACGTGCCCATTGGATCGCCTAATTTCGTGGACATTGAGAGTGTCTGTCCAGCCACACAGGCGGCAGAGAGCCAAAGCGATCCACTCATGCAGAGTACCTTTGAACCCGTTTCCATTCCAATTGAGACAGTTCCAATCAAACAGGAGCCTGTTAAATTCCTTAATCAGATGCGCTTCGTTATCAACAGTGATCAGAGTGGAGAGTTTTGCTGTGAGACTATTCCAGCGGAGGAGCAAGTCATCAATCTGGATACCGAGGATGATGAACGGATTGCACAGGAGTTGGCGTGTTTTGAGTTGAGCAATCCATCGGCTACAACAGTGCTGCCATCATCTTTAGATAATCAGATTCAAGCCTTGCTCCATGAAATGAATGTGGACAGTCAGTCATCGAGTCAAGGTAGCAAAGTGGATTCCATAGAACCACCACAGCTGATGCAAGCTCAAGCTGCTGCCGCAGAAGTGGGAAAAAGCAAAGCTCAGCAAGATTCCGTTGCTGTACCGCCAAAAGTGGAGCCTCTAGCTCGAGTCAGTGTGGCCAAAAAGCAGATACGAGCCACAACATCAACTGTGCCGAGCAAAAAACCACGCTTAATGGCTGACAATGTGCCGCAGCTGAGACATGACTTCCGTCCCTTGCCTCTAGCTGCTATGGTACGCATCGAAACAACTGGGAATGCCACAAAAGATCTGCCCACGACCTCTAACCAGGGAATTTTCACGGCTGTTAGCCAAGGCGTGTCCACGGATATCAGCCAGGGACTGCCCACTGCCTCCAGCCAGGAACCCTTCACGGCCACCAGTCAGGCACTGTTCGCAGCCTCCAAACAAGGTTTGTCCACAGCGGTCAGGCAGGAACAACCAACGGCCTCTAGCCAAGGACTACCTACGTCGACCAGTAAGGTAGTGCCTACGACCGCCAATCAGGGCTCCACGGCCTCCAACCAGGGACTGCCCACTGCCTCCAGCCAGGAACTCTCCACGGCCACCAGTCAGGCACTGTTCGCAGCCTCCAAACAACCAACGGCCTCTAGCCAAGGATTACCTACGGCGACCAGCCAGGAAGTCCCTACGACCGCCAGTCAGGCCTCCACAACCTCCAACCAGGGACTGCCCACTGCCTCCAGCCAGGAACTATCTACTACCTCTAGCCAGGGACAACAGTCTGGTCAGATGACTGTCTCACAGGCCCTTGCCACGGACAATACGCTGATGGAATCGTCTCAGCTGCAGCATTTGCTGGATGCTCCGTATGTTAACCAGCGACAGGTAAATGTAAATCAAATGCAAGTGGATGGTGATAGTAGTGATAAGAACGATAGGGCCGCGCTAACAACCGGTCGTTCAGCGGTGGTGCCAGTGGCAAATCGAGTGCCCACGACAGTTTTGGACGAGCACATCGTGTTCAGCAATCTACAGCGATATTTGTACTTCAATTCGCTGACCACTGCGAATATAGCCAAATATCAGCTCAATACTCTCGCTGTGGGCACGTCGTATGAGCAAGCGCTGATCAGTGCCAATGGAAAGTTGTGCAATGTGTATGGACCGTTGTTAGAGAATCTATTTCCACACTGTTCCAACAGTCCGCTCAACGACTTGCAGTATCTGCTCACGGATGTCGGTGACTTTAGTTACAACTGTCGCCTAAATCTGCACCGCGAGTCCACCGAGGATCTGCGCAGCCGAGTTCTCTTTGCGTTTATGAGAGCGGCGCCTCCGTTCGCTCGCATTCGTCTCAGGTTCGAAAACGAGTCGCGAGAGTGGGCCAGCTGCAGTGCGATCGTTGAGCGGGACGGCGATACAACCAAACGCGTGCCTAGCTGTGATGTGAGTTCAGGACTCAAGCCTCAAATACTTGAACGCATGAAGGAACTCAAGAGTTTAAATAATTTATAGTGTTTTGGTTTTTTTTTTGTTTATTGTTTTCTGTAAGCCAATAAAATAATTTATATTTTGTAAACTTACATTTAAATCTCTTTCTTTTCAGAGGCGACATTAAGGGAGTGTGAGCAATATGTTTTTTATTATGCCTGCTGTTATGTGAAATAAATAAAATAAAAAAATAATAATTCAGTTTGATTGTTAAAGTAAAAGAAAAGTTTGCAGAACGTTTGAATCGCATTCGATACAATCGATTAAACTTGTTAAGTTTGGCGCGCTTTCAAGCACAGAGTTGCATTGGCCAGAGTTGCTTTGCAAATGGCGCGCAAAGTTTAAACTGGCACTCGCAGCTGTTGGTAATCGGTGTAGTATACAAATTAATAACATCTTTGTCAAGCGATATAATAATTAAACAAATGTCATGAGAATAAAACTTGGCCTAGACCACTCACAATTTCCGTTTGATAGATCTATTTTACCTTAATGCTATCATTACAGCCATCTCGTTTAACCCTTTTAAATATTACCACAAACATGGCACACACAAACACACAGCCAGCAAACAAACAAACAAATGAGGAATGAAAAGAAGAACAATTTAATTAGCGTTGACATGTTGCTATTTAATTTTCTTGTAAAAAGTGTAATTAAAAATGTGCCCTTCACAGTCGAAGGAGCTGACAGGCAGCCACTCGGTGGCAGTGGCAAAGACAGTGACAGGGACACTGTGTCTATAAAGTTTGTGGTGGCACATAACATACACACGGCGATCATATATCGGTAGGTCGGTGATAAATCATATTGCGGCTGCCTCTGGTGCATATTAGGCTCTAAACGACGAGATAATCTATGGCCTGAACCCGGCAACAAAATGTTGCAAGTGGCAATAAATTTGGTAAATACAAAACATGCTGACAATTTTCCACACAGTATAAAGGTGTACGGATGTGGTGTGCGTGTGTGTAGGGGTAGGAGGAGGGGTAGGGTTAAGGGTAGGGGGTGTGTGTTGTGCGCACACACCGAGTACATAGTCACGTCAACACTTTTAACTCTTTGCCTGCTTCGTTGCAACTATACGGCGTGTGTGTATGTGTGTGTGTGTGTGCTTCTTGTTGTTTTTATTCTCATTCGTATCCTTTTGGCAATAAAAATTCCGTTTACTATTTATCTTGATTGTCCCTTCGCTCAAGTCCAAGTCGCCGGCGTGGCATAGAACACGGGATGGTAGTCGGAGTCGGGGGCGTTTGGCGGACGGACTCGGGCACTTCAATGTGGCATACATTGTGTGGCAGTTGGCACTGCTTGTGGCATGTCCCGTGGTCTGTCGCGTCGCTAGAAATTTTTTGCTTAATGAAATGTACATAAAACTAAATGAAATTAAGTTTGTGACGTGCTCTCGTACCAACGCCAAGTGGCCCACAATTCGCAGTTCCGCCTTCAAAGGCGCCAGAACCCTTTGCTAATGCCACAAGGAAATCGCGTTTGCTGCGTGTTTATTACCACGACAAGCATAAAATGCAAAATGCGTCCGAACACACAAAATGGCCGCCGCGGCGTGTTGGGGCTGGGGGACAACCCTTTTGCCGGGAACTCCCGCTTTATGTCTGTGGGAGTCCAAGCCAAGCATTGGCCAGCGGTCACTCCAGATCCCCAGAAAGGAAATTAAAGCACTTGCTGCAAAGCAGCTGAATCGCAGCTGCTTCTGTTGCTGTTGTTGTTGGGGTGGGTAGTGGTGGTGGTGGGAGAAAAGCTCATAAAGTCGAAATTAAATAATTTGTCTTCTTAATTTTCAAATAAATTCTTCATCATCCAAATAAAGGAAAACCCCAAGCAGCAAAAACAATTGTGCGCAGCCCAAGTTCCAAGTCAGCCAACCAGAAGCGTGGCGAAATCCCGACAACAACAGCAACAAAAGCAGCTCACACCAGCTCTGAGCAAGCCCAGTGTACCCTCCACCACCCCCCCCTGCTGTACGCCACTGGCTGGCACCCTTCTTATCCTCGTAGCATCTCGCACTCGAGATGTTGCCGCGCAGGGACTTTTATTAAATTCGACCTAGGCCATGCCTTGAATATGGTAGCATTGTCTTCCCAGCGCCCCTTACTCCCCTACCCCCCCTGGCAGCCCAATGTCCTAGCATTCTAACGTCCTTATTCTCATACAGCCGCCCTCGCGACAGTTTTCGTATTGTATTTTTTAATATGTTTGTGTGTCTGTCTGTCTGCCTGTCTCTCCGACTGTCTGTCTGTCTGTCTGTCTGTCTGTCTGTATCTCTGGCCCTGTCTCTCTTCTCACTCTGGCTCGCTATCTCTTTCCCTCTTGCTTGGCACAAATAATCGTGTACACCATTAATCCTTATTTCACGGTATTGTTCTCATTTCCTCCTCCTACCCCGCCCCTTTCCACCACTTGCCGCCCCTTGCTCAACAGCTTCTTCACAAGTGGCATGTAAGCGATTATCGCCAGGATAAATGTATGAAGCAGAAAAAACAATAAATGTAAAAATAAATAAAAGGGTGTCAATGACTTTTGATAATAGAAATGATAGTCCAAAATACTGGCACAATATTTGTTAGTACACTGAACTAAATTTCTAGTGCTTTACCGTTGATTATGTTATATATTTATATTGCCAGATCGTTATATTTCCATCTCCAAACGTTTAACATAACTCACACTAATCTATGTTAAATAACATCACTCTGTAAGATGCCTTGATTCTCTTATGTTATTAAACAGTCACAATTTAGTACTCAACAGAGATATACATATGTATGTGTGTTATTCTCGGAACACAACAGATTAAATGCTTAATTTGATTATTTAATTGAACTAATTTGTAATTATTCTTTAAAGACATTTTGGTTGTCAATTTTTGAATTAGTTTTCTGCGCTTTTCTTAAATTTATTTATATCTAACTGATTCGAGTTGTGTTTTGTTCAGTGAGTTTTTCCTGTAACTAATTTGTTAGTTGCTTAAACTTAAGTTTCCTCCAAATTCCCAAGTTGTTATTAAACTTACTGCTATTTATATTATACCTACACTCTAAACTTATTAAATTTTAAGAGATTTTCTTGAACAAAGCACTTTAAGCCAATATTTAGCCAAAATTTTACTGATTAATTTCAATCTTTAATACTTGATCATGTATAAAATTTTAGAAATATTTAAGAAACTTTTATGTTTTATTTTCATAGCCTAAAACCTAGAATTTCATGTTAAGTGGAGCAATTAAAATGTTCCAAATAGTGTTTTTTATAAACTAACTCTCATGTTAAATAGAATTTTATCTAAAATTTAGCTACAAATCCTGAGCTTTAACAACTTTAAATATTCATTGTGTAGTAGGCTTATGGCATACCACTGCTACTTAACCATTAACAGTGTCATCGCTAGGATTAACAGTGCCTTTATGAGCTTGCATTAATAAGATAGTGATGTCGCTCTGACTAATAATAATTTGTGAATTTAGAATTGAAATTGAAATCGTCTCTTTGTTTCATTAGTCGGCTTTTCTCTCAGTGTAGTAAAAATCTCGTGCCAAGAAACCAATAAAGTCCAACGACAGCTTTTAGCAATCACAAAACGATTTCAAAAATACACGCACAGTGAAAGGCAAAGAGGACAACAACAACAACAACAACAAGAGCAACCCTCGCTTAGTTCTCTGTCACTGCTTTTGGCAATCATCAATGTCTTGGATTGCGTTGGTCCTTTATCCTAGCTGACTGCCTGCTCCCTGTGCCTGTCCCTGCCCCTGCCCCTGCCTCTGTCCTATACCAAACTTGAGCACGCTTTCCGCTTGGCCTAATTGCCGGATCAGCAGCGATTCAGCTCGTTTCTATTGCAGATGATGCTGTTGCTCTTGATGATGACGATGATGATGATGATACTCGTCCTGCTCGGAATGTTGGACTTTTCGACATATACAAATTTTCGGGGGGCGCTGCGCAAAATGAAAAATGACAACGACAACGACAGCGACAACGTTGTCGACGACCGCACGCATTTTCCGGACTCAATGGAAAAGCCAGGAATGACTTTGACTGTCCTGACTGTGCGTGTGTGTGTGTGAGTGTGTGCGTGATCCTTTTTGCATCCTTTTGATGCTGAGGGTGCGAAACGTTTGAATGCGAAATTAAATGATAAAAGATAGCAAGGACACACGCGCACACAAAGCGAAAGGGCAGGCAGCGGAGTGAGGGGGGAAAACCACCCCCACCAGCACCACTGCCCCCCCCTTCGACTAACAGCCGCCCTTCATTTACGCGCCGTCAACGCTGAAGGTCGAGCACCTGTTTTATTAAAAAGCAAATAAACGAAGCCAGGACACCGCAGACAACAGAACGTAGAACGCTGAAAACAGCCGACAGCCGACAGTCGACAGTCGTTCATTGTTAATGTTAATGGTTGGTCCTGCTGGGTAGTGCTCGGGTACTGCTGGGGTGGTGGCGGGCAGGGTGCGGCCGTATACATATATTAAGGCTCATGGACTCATGGACTGTCAAGTGGTTGGCGTAGCATAATAATTGTGCATATTTGGCTTTTTAATAAAATCTAATCGTCATGGCATCAAGGGGCGGCAGTAGCAGCAGCACCACACAAAAGGGGAGTGGAGTGGTGGGTTAGGGCATGGGTGTGTGTCTGTTTGTGTACGGCTATTAGCGAACTTAGTTTCTGGGCAATGAAATTTTAATTAAATTTACCAAATTGATATGGATTAACAATACGCAATGTACTCAAAAAACTACCTAAAGTTTTGTTAAAAGTGCAGCAAACACACACACACATGTTGTGGCTCCCAGAGCAGTGCCCACTGTGCACTGTGGAATGCCACAGCCACTAAGGAGCGGGCCAACAAAAAAAAAGGAGTAAAAGAAACTCAAGCAAATGCCGAACATGAAATTTTTTGAAATTAATTTCTGTAGCTCTTATCGCAAGACAAACACAGTTAGGGAGCAGAAGAGGGAGAAACAGAGACAGGCAGAGTGGGACAGGGAGAGGGAGTGGGAGAGGGAGAGCTAGTCCAGTCCAACAACCGGATACTGCGCTAAACGTGATGATGCATTTAAGATTCTTCCGATTGGTCATTATTGCCTGGCATTTAATGCTGCTGCGTTGACGGCCTTTTTGATTGATCTACTCATTGACGTTGCTTCGTGTCTTGCCATCGTCCCCAGTCACCCCCATGCCCGCACCGCCCCTCCATTTCCCCATGCCCCATTGCAGATGACAGCAAATCATCATAAGGCAAAGACTTTAGACCCGCCGTACATCGGAGGAAAGTGCGGGGGCATCCAGGCAGACCTCTCGCCACAACACACAGCACAGATGACAGCAATCGATAAGCATGAAGACAGTTGCTTCTTCTTGCTCCATGTCTTCGTCTTGGCAAAATGGATGATGACTCAAATCTCAAGGTTTCAATGGCTGTAAAACGAATTCGATTCACAGAATTCTTTGCTTCCTTCAGATTTCTGCTACAAACTATGAATAATTAATACATTATTGTGCTAATTAAACATTTACTTTGGCGGTGAGTTATTACACATAATATGTACGTAGTACTGAGGTAGGTACTAAGGGATTTATAGCTAGTTGATCGCGTTTATACTAGGTACTCCAAGTTTTTTAAAACAAAACAACAATTAATAATAAAATTTTGTTTACTTTCGCATTTTATGTGATTCCAAAAACCCTTTGTTTAAATAAAGAAAAACTCATATTTTATTTCTTCATGACAAAACTGTTTTCTACTTAAAATAACGGTGCGAGCTTTGTGTGCTGCTTGCCCTCTTTTCCTTTAGGTTACTGCACATTTCTGGGCTGATTTCAGCTTTCATTCAAAGACGCGCCCACGTGCACTAACCATTGAACTGTGGCCCATTACTATTAGTAGCCACTGTCACACGCTCGTCGTCGTCATCGACATCTCAAACGTCAGTTGTTGGGGCAAGTCAAGGCAAGGCAGAGCCCACAGACAATAACAACAAACACAGCGCGTTGCATGCCCGCGCGTACTCCGCAGGCATGCAACCGCTGCTGCTGAGTCCCTGCCACAGTGCCAGTTAAACTGCAGTGATGGGAACAGCAGCAACAACAACAATCAGCCTATGACTAAAAAGTTTCTCAAGCTTCGGATCGTGCGTCATATGTGTGAGTGCGATTGTGTTGGTGACTATGTGTGTGTGTATGGCGAATGCTCAGTGCTGCCAGAATTACCCAGCCGAAAAAAGTTAGTTTAAAAAAAAAGAAGCTAAAATGTAGCTAGTTAAAAAATTTGTATTTATGTTTGTCAAACAAAACAAATATTTATTTATTAAAGCGATACTGAAATTGTATAATATATTAAAAACTGTTCTTCTATATTTTGTTTTTAAATTACAACCAAAACAAATAAACAAGCAGCAAAAGTAATTACTCATACATACATACGCAGAACTAGACTCACTCACACTACTTTGATTCCGCTCAAAGTAAGGTTTGTTGCTCGCAGTCGAAACTCTCTATTTTCGGCAGCGCTGCTTTTACTTCTGCTGGTTGTATGTGTGCGTGTGTGTGTTCGCTTCAACTACACATGCACTATTTAAATTGCAGTAAGAGTAATTACTGTTTCTTTTTGACTGTTTCGCTCTTTTGAACTGCGATCTGCAGACCGACAAAAGAGCGAAATTAGAGCTGGAGTATCAGTCAAAGAGAATAATATAGACAACGCTGCAACACCCGCACTATTTACATTACAGTAAGAGTAATTACTGACTCCTTTTGACTGTTTTGCTCTTTTGAACTGCGATCTGCAGACCGACAAAAGAGCGAAATTTAAGCTTAAACACCAGTCAAAGAGAAGAAACAATACAAAAAAGAAATAACATTCTTTTATTCATTCACACTGTTAAAATAGCAAAGTCGGCTGTTAATTAAACTGTTGTTATTATTAAAAGTGACAATCAAAAGTATAAATTATTCATGTGTAGGCGGGTGGGGTAAAAATGCTTTTAGCGCGTTACATTTCAGCTTAAATACCAGGCCAACAGAATTGGCAATAGGCAGTAATTTACGTAATCAAATAGCCAAATAAATGCTCTAATGCAGGTACAGGTACATAGGCACTCAGGGTATCGTAAACTCCCACACATAACGCAAAGAGCGCGCAGTTAACTGTTTATTCTCTTTTTTCGATCTCCTTTCTGTTTGTGTGTTTGTTCGCTACCGACTCTAGCGCACACACTTCAGAGCGCACACAGAGCGCACAAACGGTTTGTGTGAATGTTCGCGAACGTCAATAGAGCACACAAAAGGTTTGTGTGTTTGTTCGCTGTCGTTTCTAGCGCACACACTTCCAGGCACCCGCTCTCTATTCAAATTGCGCTCAGAGATCCCTGCCGCTGTTTGTGTGGATGTTCGCGGACGCCAATAGAGCGCACAAACGGTTTGTGTGAATGTTCGCGGACGCCAACAGAGCGCACAAACGTTTTGTGTGTTTGTTCGCTGTCATCTAAGCCGCTCTAATACAGCATTATATTTTATCTACTCTCTGTCCATCAATTTGAGCTAAACTCTGCTACTTGCTGTTGATTCTGATCGCCTGGTGTTTCGCACAATGAAATCTTAGTTTTTGGGCATTTATTGTATATTTTTTTTTACTGCTGTGATCTGCAGTGCTTAAAATCAATAATATTTCTTGCTGAAACACCAGGCAAACAGAAACATCAGCAGGTCGCAATGTAAAAATTATTCAACAATAACATGCGCTTTTACTGATGCAGTAGCATTTCCAGGCACACTCTCAGGCACCCGCTCTCTATTCAAATTACGCTCAGAGATCCCTTCCGCTGTTTGTGTAAATGTTCGCGGACGCCAATAGAGCGCACAAACGGTTTGTGTGTTTGTTCGCTGTCATCTAGGCCGCTCTAATATAGCATACTGTTTATCTACTCTCTGTCCTTCAATTTGAGCTAAACTCTGCTACTTGCTGTTGATTCTGATCGCCTGGTGTTTCGCACAATGAAATCTTAGTTTTTGGGCATTCATTGTATATTTTTTTTTACTGCTGTGATCTGCAGTGCTTAAAATCAATAATATTTCTTGCTGAAACACCAGGCAAACAGAAACATCAGCAGGTCGCAATGTAAAAATTATTCAACAATAACATGCGCTTTTACTGATGCAGTAGCATTTCCAGGCACACTCTCAGGCACCCGCTCTCTATTCAAATTACGCTCAGAGATCCCTTCCGCTGTTTGTGTAAATGTTCGCGGACGCCAACAGAGCGCACAAACGGTTCGTGTGTTTGTTCGCTGTCACCTAAGCCGCTCTTATACAGCATACTCTTTATCTCCTCTCTGTCGTTTAATTTGAGCTAAACTCTTCTACTTGCTGTTGATTCTGATCGCCTGGTGTTTCGCACAATGAAATCTTAGTTTTTGGGCATTCATTCATGTTAATGCTCAGCTCTCTCTCTCTCTCTCTCTCTCTCTCTCTCTCTCTCTCTCTCACTCTCAGTCTCTCTCTCTCTCTCGCTTAAAATTCTCGATTTCTTTGCTTTCGGCTCACTCTCTAACTGTCCACACACACACACTTTACTTTTTAAATTGCGTTTGAATTATATTGTTGTATCTTACTGTTGATTTCTTTTCGCCTTAGAATTCAACTGGGTATTTGTATTTTCCAGCTGTAATACCAGGCGAACAGAACTTTCAATAGGCAAAAATTCAAACTGAATAGCAACAAGCAAAATAACATAAAAAACAGTATTCAGTTAACAACATTTAAGTTAAATGAATATAACAGAAAGCATTTAAATGTTTTGCAGTTGCCGTAAAGAAGCTAAATCGTCAACACTGTCCATGCACGTGTATATGTAGGTAAGACTGTGTGCGTGCATTTGACTTGAAACAAATTTGGTTGCTTGGCGAATGGTCGATCGACGGCGCAGTAGGGGCATGCTCCGGGGGCGGGGACGAGGGGCGGGACAGTTGCTAACAACTGCATTCGAGTGGAGCTTGAAAACAAAAACAAAAACAAAAACAACTTGAAAGCATTTTGCAGTTGAGCCGCCAAAGCAGCGAACGTCGTGGACTTCATCATCTTTGTGTTTGTGTTTGTGGCTGTTGTTGTTGTTGGTTGCAAGCGGAGTTGTTGTTGCTGTGGTTTGGGCATCTCGACCAGGCTAAAACTGAGACGTAGGCGCAGTTGCAGTCGCAATTTAATGCTGACGAGCGTTGTTTGCCCATTTGCCGACGCAGATAAGAAATTTGCGATTGCTGCGACGACGACGGCGAGGACAACCAATTGGAAAAACTAGAAAAGCAGCAATTTGATTATCCGTTTTATTTCCAGGTATTGCAAGTGCAGGTCTTATCAGAGCGAGAGAGAGAGAGAGAGAGAGAGAGAGAGGCAAAGCGATCGTGTTCGATATCAAAAATTGTGCTTAGAATTTCGTCCTTTGCGATTGCCCATCTCGAGTCATTGTGGTTTAGACCCTGCATGCCCCTGTTTAGAGCCTGTGTTCACGTTTTGTCTTTGCCATTGCCGCCGAGCAGAAGCCAGCTACCATCTGGACGCACAGTGGGGTGGAGAGGAAAGGGTGTACACTGTACAGTGGGATACAGGGCCATGGCGGCTGTAAAAACGCACAGAATATCAAGTCAAAGCAAAGAGTGCAAAACAGAAGCACGCGCGGAATGTGAAAAGTTGGTTCCCATGACTCCATGGACGAGGCGCTGTTCAAAGACACCGAAAATTTCGTACCGTCGTCGTTCGTTCGTGGGTTTTGTCTGTTGTCGTTTTGTATTGTTTGTTGTTGTTGTTGTTGTTATTGTTGCTGCCGAGTTCGACTTCGTCTCTGAGTTCGAGTTGAAGTTGGAGTCTCCTCAGGTCTCCCCTTCAGCACCCTCCTCAGCTGGGGGCCATACGCAAGTTGTTGCTTTATTTTTGCAGCGTTTATCAGCGATTTGGAAGCATTCAACATGCTGTTGAGAGAAACATAAAAACATATTGAAACATTTCGCATTGCGATAGAGCCGACACGATCTTGCTGCTGTCGCGGCACTCCATTGGTCTGATCCCGATCATGTTTTGAGGATACTTCCACTACGCCATTTTGTATAGCATACTTTTCAGCGCACTACAAAACAATTACACGCCTTCACTAACAACACACTAACACTAACACACACACTCGGTTTGGGCCAAGTCATTCGCGATTACCTCAAAGTAAATATCTCGAAAACATTTTCATTACGTCAATTTGTCGTCGTCATCTTGAAGTTAAGACTGGTTGCTTCTTTGACTCGTTGATTCGCCGCTTCGTTGGTTGGCTGATTGTTGCTTTCTCTCTGTCTCCTTTTCCCTCTCTTTCTGCCGCTCTATTCATAACTTGGCTAAAGCTACCAACTTGACTGGCTTTGCGCACGCGGCATCCCAGCGCATAATGAGCCCAAAATTCTGTTTTCCGCTTCCTGTTTACCGTTTTCCTTTTCCCACTTTCTCGCTTTGACTTTTCCCATTTCCACGTCGTTGCCATGTTTATGGCAGCAGTTCATCAAATCGCGTTCCACATCCGTCTGTGCTTTTTATTTAATTTGTGTGCCATCGAAAGTTTACCGAGGCAGCCAAAGGACCTCTTCACCCCAAAAAACAACAAGTGGCACTCTCTGTGACCTTGTGAGTCCTAAGTGGAATTAAATGATGTGTTAAGAATTTAATAAATTCAATACGCATACAATTATTGTTAATAAAAGTGTGCAAATTCGGCAGACATACCATTTTAGAGGCAGTGGAACTACATAGCTTAAATATTATTATAGATAATATATTTATTTTAAATTGAATAGCAATAAATTAATTGCTTTGGAACACATTTTATTTAGAATATGAAAAATATATACAAATATGCGGTCTACCGATATTGGCTTTCAATTCGGGTACTATCGAGTTGATTACATGTGGAAAATGTACAGCATTCCTAGATATTTTGGCCACAAAAGCATATCCGTTCTTCCAGCCAAGTAATTTAGTCACCATATTAATTTAGTCGCCATGTGGCACTAATGTGTCTTATAGAACTCATTTAATACCATTAGATGGATGTACCCCCAAACGTTTTCATTTTAAATTAAATATTTTAATATATTCAAATGCTTTATTTGCATTTTCATTATCTCAATGTGTCAAGGACTCAAGGACTAGCTGACGTCATTAATTTCAATTCAAAAATGTAAACAGCCGCTTCGTTGCAATGTTGGAAAATGTAGATATTGTCTCCATGGCTACTGCTAATAGGAATAATTCTACTGCTACTACTAATTTAACAGAGCTTCTATTAACACTACCAATACTACTACTTTACTATCATTTCATTTACTTATTTGTACTTTTACAATTTGTACTACTATCTCTTCTAGTACTACTACTAATTTAATACAGCTCCTTCTACTACTGATACTACTGCTACTGCTACTACTACTACTAATACCACTTCTACTCCTACTATTACCACTTCTACTCCCACTACTACTACTACTACCAATACTACTACCACTTCTACTACCACTACTACTACTTTACTGTCATTTCATTTACTTATTTGTACTTTTACAATTTGAACTACTATCTCTTCTAGTACTACTACTATTTTAATGCAGCTCCTACTACTAATACCACTACTACTTCTACTACCACTACTACTACTACAACTACTTTTACTGTTAAAATAACTTCAATTTGAACTACTATCTCTTCTAGTGTTACCACTGTTTTAATACAATTCTATTATTTTTCCCATTAAAAGTGCTCTACGACTACTTCTCATCCTACCTAACAGTGCTCCTGCTATTGCAACATACATACTTTTAACTATTACTCCATTTAAAAATACTTTTCTTTTACTAATTCTATTATTAGTAATACGTCTAGAAGTAATAATACTGATACTAATACTAATTCCATTACTTCATATATAACAACTACTTTTACAATTAGTAAACCAACTACTATAACTACTCCTACTCCTTTCAATTGCTAGAATTTATTTCATGTCATAATTTTAATACTCTTACTTTTACTACAACAACTGCACAAATCTCTACTATTTTTATAGCATTACTTCTTTTTTTTTATTATTTATACTACTACACTTAACTGCTGGAATGTTTATTACTAATTCTAATACTTCTACTCTTAATATATTAGTACTAATGTTTCTGCTACAACTTTGGATTACTACTACTACTTCTACTAATTCTACTACTAGTATTACTACTATTGAAACTAATATTTATTTAACTTCTAGTACTACTTTTTAAGCTACGTCTTTCTCATACTTTAATCTGTACTGCTTTATCTAGTAGTTCTACTTCTTTTACCATTACTAGCACTTACCAATAATTTACTACTAGTACTACTACTACCAAATGTGATTTATAACAACTATTGTTACTACTATTACTCCTATTAAAAATACTACAATGACTACTACTATTACTTCTATTCCTCTTACTACTAACTGTACTAGTTCTTCTTCTAAATACACTACTTTTACTACTTCTTTCTCTAATTCCACTACTTTTACTACTTATTCTTCTTATTCCTCCAATTTTACTACTTCTACCACTACTACTCACAATTGGGTTACAAAACTCGCCGAGTGTTGACAGTTGCTGTTGACTCTTGGCTGCTGCTGTGTTGATGCTTCTGCCGCCTTGAAAAATGCAAATCAAGTTTCAAATATTTGAACAATAATATTTGTGGAATGCCACGAAATGCTCGAAGGGAACGAAACGGAACGCCCAAGCCCAAGCCCAAGTTTCCGCATCCGAGGGCAGAAGCACAAGAAGCCGAGAGAGCGCACACACATACACACTCACACACTCTCACACATATATTTAAAATGTCGCGTGCCGTTAAGTCTGAAATGCCAAAAGCCGAGTCGCATACATTCTAATTAATAGTGCGAGCAGGAATGGGAATGGGTATGAGACGGGTTTCTGATTGGCAGTGGGGGGAAAGTAGGGGCAGGGGCACAACACCCAGGCGGAACAAATGAAAGACCTCGTTGGCGGCATTAGAAAGCAGCTGATGACAACCACGCTAGTGACAGAATGTCCCTGTTCGATACGCAGCGCTGTCAAACGAATGCATTAATGCCAAACGAGCCTCGATTGCGTTGCCTGTGCATCCCTGGAGTCGGAGCTGGAGTTGGGGTTGGGGACACTTCCGTTGGTCACTTAGATGCCTTCGTCGCTGCTTATCAGTGGACACGGCTACCGGCTGAAGCTGCTGCCCGTGCACACTAGAGTGCCGTTTCTCTGTCTCCTTTACACTACACTCATTTCTCCTCTCCCTCCACCCCTTCGCTGTTCACTGCCAAGCCCGTTCCCAGGCTGAGTCGCTGATTTAGCCGGCCACCGGCTGCGTCTGGGCTATCGATGACACATTGACAGTACACTATCGGTCCACTTGTTAGCCCTCTTATCTTAATTGCTACTGACCTGCACAACGTATTGGCCGCATTTGTTCGTTGTTGTTGGCCAAGTTATTTTAAATGCGTTTCTCGAGTGCCTGCATGCGAAATGAGCGCGAATGAGGCCCAAAGCCAAAAGGCCCTCGAGGCCTCAAGTTTCCGTCAACAGCGTTTTTTGTGTCATATTTTGCATAGTTGTGGTGGCGTCTGTTTTTTTTCGGGTAATACCCTGTAGTTTTTTAGTTTTTTTGGGGGGTGGAGAGGGAACAACGCTAATTGGAGATTATGCCTAGCGCGTGTTTGCGGCATTCCGCGGATCGTCGCGTCGTCCAGCTGGGTGGGATGGGTGCACACACACACACGGAGAGACAGAGCTGCAAGTTGGCTTAAAAAGCTAACCAAAACTGGTTGCACACATTAGAGCCAGAAACATGCTCCAAAATGGCAATTGGCAGTTGCCAGTTGGCTATTGGCAGTTTAAGCGACTTCTTTGCGTTACTTTTATTCCACAGAAGTGTAAATTGCAGCTCAATGTGCGAAATTATCATTTCCATATCGGGTCTAAGAATTTTAACGGCCATTTGTGTGCTCAGTCAGCAACAGCAACAGCAACAGCAACAACAACAGCAACTACTACTAGCAACTACAATAACCACAATGACAACAAAATCATGTCGAGTTGTATTCCAACTTCAACTTGCAACTCGTAACTTTGTTGGCGGATTTACGCGGAATTGCAAGCGTCCATCTTCCTGCAGCAGCAGCAGAGACTACAGCAGCAGAGACAGACAGGTGGACACCCAATATGGCTATTGAGTTATTCACTTTGACATGCCGGCAACGACAGCGGCATTCCACTGTGAGGGAGCATCAACAGCAGCAGGAACGGCACCATCAGCTTCGGTTTCACCGCGCAGCCCCAGTAGTGCCAACTGGGCGGTCGCTCGAGCCCAACATCCCACTCGCAACGCCCAGCTGCCTACACGGCAAAAAAAAAGGTTCGATTTTAGTAGCTAAAAGTAAGACAAACATAAATTAAAAACAGTTTACAGAAGAATATGTTTATATGGATAATGGTTAACTTCACTAACTAGCCAATTTATTAAACAAAAAGTATTTAGGCACTTTTGTTACTTTAAACGTAAATTTTCTTGATTTCAGTCATGGGCATATTTTCAATTTTAGCTTAAATAAACCCAGATAAAGTCAAGAACTTAGTGGGCTGCTTTTTGTACGACTTTTTGAAAAAAACTTTACCTAGTAAAAATATATAAATTTCTTTTACTTACACTCAAAAGTTTAAGCACACATTTCTGTATAAAGCAAGTTAATTAACTTAGCATTGCTCTTAGCTAAACTCCAAAGCCTTTCGCCTACCTTAAAGCACCTCATTTTTTTACAGTGCACTGTTAGTCCGCTCGCTGCTGTTAAACTGCAGCTGGAATGCGTATTAGCAATAACACTGCGCATATTTCATATTTTTTGGACAGAATCGAGCAGCGGTTGGTGTTTGGCGGGGTAATAGGGATAGTGGTTTGGGGGCTCAGGGCTGTGGAGCTCCGCCTGTGGTTGCAGTAGGTGGTGGATAAAGAATTATGACAGCATCACATAGTTAACAAAGTATTTTGTGTGTGGCAATTAGCAGTGTTGCTCATATGCCGCATACTCTGGCGCTTCGGGTTCCTCCCTCCCCCCTGCCACGCTTTGCATGCGTAGCCATCAAACCATGGATGTTACCAATAGCTTGGCCATGTTGCTGCAATGGGCCAATTTGCGCAAAAGGTCAGCAGCAAGTCCGTAGCTGAGTGGTGTGCATGGAGTTTATCAAAATACGCGAGTGTGTCCCTGTCTCTATAAATGTGTCTGTATTTGTACGTACGTCTGTGTCCTTTCGCCATTGTTGTGCAGCTGTGTATGTGTAGCGAGCGTAATTCCTCTCTGCCTCCCCACCCCACCCCACTCTGACGATGGCGAACAAATGTCCAAGTCCAACCCTTGGCAAAGATGTCTGCTTGCTGCTCTTGCACACAAATACACAAGCACACGCACAGAGAGAGAGAAGCACACACACAATGACAGCAAACTGGTTTGTGCACAAGCACACACACACACATACAGGCGCAGCCAAGGGGTTCACACTGTGCGCTCACATGGGGCGGAGACTTTGCCGCTGCTTTCGTAGCTTCTGCTGCCACTGCGCTCTTCTTGTTGTTGTTGTTGTTGTTGGCTTTTTACTTGCTCTTATCTGATGGCAAAAAGCCGAAACCCGAAGCCGCCGCCTGTCGCTCTCCCCTGCTCTCTCTCTCTTCCCCTTTCTTTTAGCTTGTTGTTGCTGATATGTTGCACGAAATGAATTGTTTGCTTGCCATGCGAATACATCACGCCAGCTGCTGTCGACACGCACACTACGGTTGTCTCGCTCGCACGCACGCTGCCCAGCCTGGGCCAGGCTTTAAGGTGGAATGGAACTAGAGCTGAAGTCGGTGCTGGAGCAGTAGCAGGAGCTACGGCTAGTGCCGGTAATGGTGATGGTGACGGTGATGGTGCCGGTGCTAAAGCCATGGCCAAATTGTGCTGCTTTGCTTGGCCAAAAGTTTTTGGTAAATGTTGCAATTGCTGCCGCTGCCGCTGCCGCTGCTGCAAGCAAGGTGTGCTAGTTGCTATTTCTTTTCCGCCTCTTTGTTGCAATATTAAAATCGATCCAACGAAGTGAACTGCATTTGCGGCACTTGCACTTGAATGCATTTTGAAACAGCTTTGCTGCATTTCTTTTTCATTTCCTTCTTTTTTTTGAATTTTATTTTTTTTTTCTGTTGTTGTTGTTTTTGCTGTTTGCTTTTATTTGTATTCTACTGAATTTCAGCAATTTCAACAATTTCTGTTCGCATCCACGCGGCATTTGGCGTTATGAAGTGCATGTATGTGTGTGTGTAAGTGTGTGTGTGTGTGTGTGCTCTCATACGTGTGCATTATTAACCAAATATTTTATATTCATCTCTGCGTCTGTCTCTCTGTTATTTGCTTTTTTTCATTTTCCCTCTCTTCCGTTCATCCGCTCTCCCGCTCTCCTGCGCTCTTTTTGTGCAGCTCAGTGCATTTCATGGCATTCAGTTCGTCTATTTGGGCTTTCGTGTGGGCCATGGGCGCTTCGGATTCCCTTTTAATTAACTCAATTTCATGGCATTTACCACTTTTTTTTTTTCTCGTTTACAGATCTGAACATATTTCATATATTTTTTACTCCATATCCCCCGTCCCCCTCACATGCCATCCCGCTCTCTTTATTGCGGTAATCAGTTTCAGCTTCTGTGCTTTCGTTTATCGGATTGCATACGGTAATTGAAACGTATGTATTCGTGCTTTTATGAGGTGCTATAGCCTGCCAAATACCCAGCTCATTTTGGTAAAAATTTAACGAGTGCTGTTTAAACCCTTAATTTATTTAATGTTGTTGCATAACTTTTTAATTTATGTGATAATTTTTATGAAGTTTTACCGTATCGTATATAAGTTTATATACTCCACTGTAGTATTTTGTTACCAAAAGAAAGTATTTTTACTATAATTATTTTGTGCAATTTTATGAGTACATACCTCGCTTACTTGCACTGCATTGCATTCATAATTTAATTAACTGCAAACTTTTATTTAAAACAATTTACAGTCAGAGGGTAAAAAATATTTATTGGTTACTAACTGTATATCGGCAAAACTAGCTTCAGTTTAATGAAAGTTTTAAGCAAAATGCTCAAAATAAACTCAGACCTTTCTCTAGACAGACAAATCGCAGGAAGTAATTTAATTTTCAGCTCAGTTATAGCATAAAATTGATTGTTACTTATTTACTTATTGATTACTAAGTGTCTCCTTGCTAAGTATCAATATTAGCTTAGGTTTAAAGTGAGTTCTTAAAACAATACCCACAAACAAACTTCCAACTCCAAGAAAAGTGTGCACAAAAGAACTTAACGTTTATTAAGAAACCGCGCCGCAATATTATCCCATTCAGTTTATAATCAAAAATAAGTGCTTATCCCTGTTGCCTGCAGGAGCAAGTCAAACTGGAGTCCTTTCACTGCCTTTTAGGCCAAGCAAAACTAATAAACTCGTATTTTTTCCTTGGTTAGATACGGCCCACAATCAAGTACGGCCGGAGAACCTTTGTCTTCGAGTTGCTGCTGCTGCTGCGCGCCTCTAATTGCTGTTTAAAGCGAATCGGTAATGGCAAGGGAAGAGTTTTGGCGCTGGGGGGTTAAGGAGGACTCTACAAACTTACCAACTGGCGCTGGCCAACTGCAAATGCAGCTACAACTCGGGCTAAAACTGAAGTTTTTTTGTGAATTATTTTGCCATTATGAGCAGATTAGGTTTATTGTAAAAGCGTCTTGGCAACGACAGTCAAGGCGAGTCTAGGGGAGTCAAGGGGAGTCCAGGGGAGTCTAGGGGTGTAAGGGTAGCAAAGGGAGTCAGGGGTGCAAAGAAAGTCAAGGCAGACGAAGCGAAAATCAACCCGATTTGCTGCTGAGCCTTTGGATGCCTTAGGACTTGCTTAGGACTGGGCTCCCAGCCAGATAATGGCGGCTGGGAAGGTGAGCTGAGCAAGGCCTGTCGTTCTGTCTGTCTGCCTGTCTGTCTGTCTCTCCATCCATTTGTCTGTCCCTCGGTCCGTCCGTCTGGGCTGTCTTGTCGTGTCGTAACGGTAGAAAGTTCTCTCGTTGCCATTTGCCGCTTTTGTTAGGCAAATTGAAAAGAACAAAGGGGAAAAGTATTTTAACGCGGTCTGAATTTCAAAAGTTTTGCCAAGGTGCGTTCAGCTCTGTTTTGTGTTCTTTTTTGTTTTTGGGGGTAAGGGTTATATACGCTAGTAAGACAGGAGTTGTGGGTGAGTGGAGGGGTTGGGGTTTGTTTTGGGAGCAAGCAGACGCTTGAAATTCCCGCTTTGAAGTGTTTGTTTTTATGCGAATTTTCCATAATAATTTTGGCGTATTTGTTTAACGTGTAAATTACGGAATAACTGACAGACGACAATGTCAAGCAGTGAGTAGATAAATGTGTTACACGCTCTGTACTTAAGCGTCGTACTTGTGCATAATTACACATGCTTTGAGTAAAACACATTAATTAGAATATCAATGGAGCATAGTTGTTGTGTCGTAGTTTCTTTTCCTTTTCGCCGATACAGGAAATGTCAATGCACAAGTAAATTGAAATTGAAACTGAAACAGAAACAGAAGCTGAAAATTGCCTGCTGTGGTGTCAGAGTCAGAGAGGAAGACTGAGACTAAGAGCGGGAGAGTGAGCAAAGAGATCAGACAAATAAATCACAATAACGCCAGCTACTGACGTGACCGGCCAACCTACAAAAACCGCACACATAAACACACTTGCACACGCACACACATGTGCATGCAAACGAACAGAGAGGACAGATTGAGAGAGCAACAGACAGAGAGGACAGATTGAGAGAGTAGCAGACGCACACTCACACAGGCATGCGAGCATGTGAATGCACACACACACGCACACACATATAGGCACATCAAGTGCAACCGCAGGCCGACGCACAAATGAACCCAAATGAGAGACGGACTGTGGGACACACAGGAAAATGATGTATTGCTTTTTTAACACTGCACTGATAGTCTGTTCTGCTGTGTGCTTGCTCTGCTGTGCGCAATCGCAGGACCCAAAGCCACATGGATGCGGATGCGGATTTGGATTTGGATTCAGATTCGGTTTTGACTGTGACTGCGACTCGGACTGCGACTGCGACAGCGACTGCGGTAATCGAACCACAGCAGAGTCAGAAGCAGCGCCACAGCATCAGTAGCCGTAATCAACGCTGCAACGCTGCATGTGGGATCAATGGACGAGCGTGAAGCAAATAAGCAAACATGTGGTCCAAACATGTTATTTTCTACGTTAATTATAAATTGATAAAATTCAAAAGTATTTTATTTTTTATTTCAATTTCAATTTGTGAGAGGCAGTGCCCCTCCACCTTTGCTACTCCCCCTGCCCCAGCTCAATTAGCAACCAATTCGGTTTGATCAAATTTACGATTGGCCATTAAAACATTTAAGAGCCACAAATACGGCTACGTGACACGGAGAATCATTCGATGCGTATACGGAACAGAGCGGAACGCTACTCAATGCCCCAAAGACAACAAAATGCTCGCTGCTGTTTATTTATGTGTGGCCAGAAAAAGGTAATACGGGACTACGAACTACGGACTATGGTATACCCTAAATGGGGAGGGAGTAGGGCACATGCGGCGCCCATAAAGTGTCTCGATTTTCGATGTCAGAGTTCCTTCAAGAGTTCACACTCACCGCCAACTGTATGTGTCCACTGTTGTTGTTCTTGGCACGATTTTATTATTGTTGTTTTCCCATCTTATTTATTATCAACTTTGGGTTTTGTTCCACTGTTTGGCATAATTTAACACATCCCTCGATTTCTGTCGACAACTTTCCCCGAATTTTCTTGTTTATCTGCACTCAAATTAATTTTCACTTTAGTTCGAGACAATTTCATTTTCATTTGTCGAAGGCGTTGAATTTGTGTACAAAATTTATAGAACTGATTTTTGTAATAAATTTTGGGGCAAACTGTTTTATAGTTATAGACAATTGATTTCTTTAAGTTTTACTTATTGGCTCGATACCTAAACTGGATAAAAATGGATTAAAACTCAGAAACCCCCAGAGAAACCTAACCAGATCAATAAAAAACAAGAAAAAACGGTTATCTTCCGCTCGCCGAAGATTAAATACCCTTGCAGTCATGAATATTGCATTAGTAGTTGTATGATACATATAGAAGTCCGATTTAAAATTTGGTGAACAGGTGGGACAATACTAGTAATTCATTCTACGTGAATTTCGTTGAAATCGGTCAATAGACACCGAAAATGTTCATACTAAGCATTTTCAACCGATTGTTCCTATGGGAGCTATATGATATAGTGGTCCGATCTGGCCGATTTTAACATATGAACTGCGTGCATATTATTAAGATAGCTTTAAAACTGAGAGACTAGGCTGTTGATGCTGATCAAGAATATATATACTTTATGTGGTCGGAAACGCCTCCTTCAATGCGTTACAAACTTCGTGACAAAAACAATATACCCTCTGCAAGGGTATAATTAATGCTAAACATTTACTAAAGGTTTCTGATTTAAGGGGAAGTAAATTCTTTAATAAAATTACCGAAAGAAGTAAAAAATTTAAATATTTTATTAATATGTAAGTTAAATTTGCATAATAACTATTTAAATATTTTTTACAACACCTTTTATTACCTTATAATTCCATCTAAAAAACAATTTCCTAAGGTCTAAACATAAAGCCGACTCCTTCAGCTTTCCAGCTAAACAATGCTCAACCTGTACACGCAGTCGCATTTACAGGTGGGAAATTGAAGTGCATACATTGCCGAGCTGTAGAAACTCATTAGCACACAATGAGACAATAAACATTGAGCGGAACAAGGAAGTGCCGCCAAAAAGGCTAAAAAAAAGCAGGAGTAAAAACGGAACCATCTGTCGCCGCCCCAAGTTGAGTGACAACGGTGGTAAAAAACGCAAGAACAGTGGCAGAAAAAACTGATGTGGAGAAAAAAACAGAAACGTGAAGTTATTAAAAAGCGATAAACCCAAAGCAAACGCATTTGGCGAATTGCTGAACACCTTGGCGACAATTCAGGCCCAGTTAGAGCCGTCCGAATTATGGAATTCTTATGCTAAAATAATGTGAACAAAACGGACATCGAACTGGACTCAAACTCGTATCGACTTGACTCGCCTCGAGCGATCAGTAATAAATTTGTTCGCGACAGCGTCTTGGCCAGGCTGCAACCAGTTGGCCAAGTTCCTTTGCCACTGGCAGAAAAAGAGACAAACTTGATGTAAATACGCACACGGGAGCATGTCGCGCGTTTGTCCGTTTCTTTAATTCATGAGACACGAGCAGAGAGCCATGGAGAAGACCTGGCTTGTAGAACGCCAGCCAAACTGGCTAACAGGCAGCTAACAGGGCTAACTGTGGCCCAACTGTGGCCCAACTGTTGGCCAACTGTGCGTTAAGTCATTGAAAGTCAATAATATGTTACGCGTCTTCTCGCTCTGCCTCTGCCTGTGCCCCTCACTCTATCTACCACTTACTCCCCCTCTCTGTCAGTATATATTATATAATAGCTGTACAGTAAGAATTTAGCCTCAACGCCACTTTTTACTCTACTTAGGAAGTGAGGCGGACTTGGAGCTGTGTAAAAAGTCGGTTAATAGAATTTTTGATTCAGTAAAGCTATTCAGTAAAGTGTGCAAAAATTCAAAAATAACCGAATTATATCAACAACTCTACAGTTCACATATTTTGACTGTAACTGTGTCTAAAAAAGATACAAACTTTGTATCTTTCTGCCGTCAGCAGCTTGAAACCAAAAACGTTCCATGTTTTGTATCTTATTTATGAGTCGAGCTATCTGAGATTTGTTTTTCATTAATTATGCATCTGCTTACAGTGTCCCTCGTCTTCCGTTCAACGCCGACGCCGACTCCAAAGTCAACGGCGATGATAAATAGCCCAAGATTAATAAGGCGCCTGGCTAAATGGCGTGGAAAACATGCACATGTGAAATAAACGATTATTAAATTTGTTTTTTATTTCTTCTACTTCTTCAACTGATTCATATCTGAGCGGAGTTTTCATTCCTTTTGGACTGGGAAGCTTTTGGACGTTATCGTTAGCTCATTCCAAATGAAATCATTAACTAACCGTTTGCATAAATTATGATACCGATTTTGGAAGTGATGGGGGAAGCGCAAGCAGCAGGAATCTCTCAAATGAGAGGCATTTTGATTATGTTATGTAATAAGAAATATGGATTCTTATCAGAGGAACCGGAGAGTTGCACAGATAATTTGGGAAATAAAATAGATTTTATAAAATATACTTACTGTTTGAAGTGTTTTTATTGCACCTCTGGATCATTTTTGGCTCTTTCTTTCCCACTAAATTTTTAACAAACTTTAATTAAAAACAACATATATTATTTATTTTGATTGTATTCAAATGGTTTTTTATTTAGTCATTGTTTTTTTTGTTTTTGTTTTTATTTTCATTCTGCTTATTTGTCGCATTCAATTTGTATAACCTAATTTGTGAAATTCAAATTCAAAATCGAAGTTATATAATATATATTCATATATATATATATTTATATAATATTAAACAAAATAAATTCTAGCTTTTAAATATATATATTTATATGTTCATGTCCAAGTCGTTAACTATACAAGAAATGTAGATTATTATCTTTTTAGTGTTGTATTATCGCCTTAGTAAATTGTTACCAAAAAACTCTAACGCAGATAATGCACAAGAATTTATATATATATATAGTTCTATATATATATACTGATTTAAATTTAAAGTATTTGTATATGCTTGTATGTAGTATGTATATATATATTGTATTTATATGTAGGCGTGTCTAACTTGCTGATATGGGATGCTAAACTTATGGGGTTTACAATACAAAAAATTACACAAAATTTTTAATACGCGAATTGTTTACAATATTTAAGAGTTAAAGTATATATTTAAATTTAAATTTAAACCTCACAGACTCACTTTAATTACAAACGAATTTTTTTTAATTATCTGCAACATTTTCAAAATGTATGAATTTTCTTTTCCTTTATCTATTGTTGATTGTTTTTTCCTCTTTTGTTTTTATAGATTTTTTTTGCACATTTATTTATATATTTTACTTAATCTTAGCGTTTATTGTTGGGCTTCTTATTGTTGTTTTTATTTTTGTTTATTGGTTGTGATTTATTTTTGAGTGTCGCTTTTTCCCTTTAATACAACATCAACGAAAATTCCCCCTTCCCCAGCTGGTCCAGCCGGCGTTGTGGGATAACACGAGAGTTTTCCTGTCTGTGGAGCTCTCTTAGAACCAATACAGATCCTTTGACGATTCCTGAACTTGAGCTTCCAGTCCTTCAAATGTAACAAAAAATAAAAATAAAAGAAAAACACGTTTTATTAGAGGTCAAGCGCATTGCCATGACAATGGCACACATGTCGTTTTTTGTCCTCCTTTTTTTACGCACCTGCCATTGTTGGGTAACTCGAGTAGGCCGCCGCACTCTCCAGGGCATGAGCCGTCTGCTGGTCATGGTGGAGTCTGTAAATGGAACAAAAATAGTGACACATTTATGTATGTACATAGTTAAAAACATCAGCTAAATAATCGACGTGCAGCAAAGGTATTAAAGAATCATCTAAAATTTAAATTCTAAATCAGTTCAATACACCCCACTGTTCTTTTCTTTTTACAGTTGCTCAATCTCTTTCCCTCTCTTTTTTACATTAACTTTTTGTATGTGTGGTGCGTTACTCGCATTACTTTGCTTGTATGGACATAAATATTATTACTCTCTGCGTCAATAATTGAGTTTGAAGCAGAGCTGTCTACGCTGTTGCTCTTTTGTCTTTTGTAATTGATCTCTCTATCTTTATTTGTTTATGAGTGTGTGTGTGTATGCTAGCTTTCACGCTCTCTCTATACATCAAATTATTGAGCGACGCATTACATTGCGCTCCTCTCTCAAATTGTTTTTGTAATCGCTGCAGCTATAGGCGGAGCTTTTCTTGTATGAATGTGTGTGTGTGCTTGCATGCGCAACTTTTCTTATTTCCTTTCTTATTTCTTTCTTTGCCGAAGTGCCTAAGATCACCAATAAGAGTTACAGTTATGTATTCTTTGTTATTGTTGTGTCTTCTGTGAGTTTACACTGGTAGAAATCTGTTTTAGTATTGAGCGGCTAGTAAAATGTTCATCAATTCTAAAGGTTAAACAGACATACATTTTTTTGTAGTGCATAAATTAATTAGGCGTCTTCTACGTGTGTGCTTGTGCCCTATCTTTTTATTTATTTAATTTTATTTGGTAAACGCGATTGATCAATCATTCGCCAAACATTTTCGCTTCTTCAAAGAAAGTGTATCTGCATAAAATTCCGATAGATCGCTTAGTGCCCACTTGGGCTAGTGCACAAAGGGGAGATCGGGGATCTGTCTTACCTGCTGGTGTGGCTGTACTGCTGGGGCAGTCGGAGAAGGCTGCCGTACTGGGCCATGTTGTGGTGGTAGGCATGGGCGTGGGCGGCATGCGCGTGGGCCGCGTGCGCATAGGAACCATAGTGGGCAGCGGCTGCGTGCGGCACCCAGGGATCTGTGGCATAGCCGGTGTCCGTTGCGGTGCCGTACAAGTCGGTTACCTGCGATTGGGGAATGGCCAGAGATGGCACAGAGGCGATTGCCGGTTAGCAAAGAGCGCGAAATTCGTATTACAACTTATTTAGTAGTTGGTTGGTTGGTTGGCCTGGCTTGGCCTAGACTGGCCTGGCCTGGTACCCGAGCAGAGCTCGCGATCCTCGTAATTGCGGCACGTATTGCAGTTAATCGTTTTCGTGGACCAGGCCAGTTTACCTGTTGGCCTTTACTCACCTGGTGGTGTGTGGGGGCGGGTAAGGGATGCACGTAATTGCTGTTCCAGAACGATGGTGGGAAATTGCGAGTCGCCATGGGGCTGCTGCTATCTGCAAAAGTGTGCAAAACAATGGAAGAAGTTTGATAAAAAGAACAGGAATAGGACAGGGGAAACTAAAAGGTTTAACCTTAGGTTTATATTTATGTCTAGATAAATAATATGTAGTTTTTATGGCGTTAATTAAATATTAATTGTTTATTCAGAAAAGTAATCCTATCTCCGTATAAGACTTTCTTTTATATACTGTTCTATGTACGATCTGAATGTTTAACACATTTCCCCCATTTCTTTCAGTGTACACTTAAAGTTTTCCAATTTGAATTTTCGCTTTAGAATTTTCCAACTGAATTTGAATTCAAGTGCTTAATGATTAAGTGTGTGCAACTGTGGCAAGAACTTGCTGCACGTAGCACGTACTTGGTTTGTTGTCGGCGCCACGGCTTGTTGCAAATAACTGAGCGGAATGTTTGTTGTTGTCTCCGCTGTTGTTGGTGTTGTGTTCAGGATCATCACTTGTATTAAATGGTTGTAAATCTACGCGTTTATGAAATGGCCCAGAGGAGCAAGTAGCAGCAGAAGCAGGAGGACACGAGAAGACATCTCCATTATGTGTGGAGTCGATTGTAATGGAGCTGACTACAGCTCCAGTCTCTGCCCGCTGCCTCTGCCTTCAAAATTGTTGCCGAAAATAGCAACAACTTTTGGTTGGCTGCCTGGCTGGCGTCTGTGGCATGCCACATGTGCCAAGGACTGTGTGTAACTCTGCAACTGGGGACATAGGCGCATTTGCGTTGACAACATTCCAAACTCAATTCGAGAGAAAAATATACAACAACTGCAGCAGCAGTAGCAGCAGCAACAAAACTACAACAACAATCGACCGAGGCATGCGGCAAAGGGAGAAGCGCATAGAGAAGCGCTGCAAGTTGGGGCAGCTGTGGCTTTTGAGGATATGTTGCAAGTCGCGACTTGCCACGGCACGTTTGTGAGTGTGCCTTGAATGCTGATGATGTGGCTGAGTTGGTTCGCTGGTTTGTCATGCCGCGTGCCCCATTCAGTGCCAGCAGAGAGGGAGAGTGAAAGAGAGCGAATTGAGCCTGACAAAAAGTCGTCATCCTCGTCGCCATCTTCAGCGTCATAGTCATTCACTCACTCGCTCAACTGACGCCCAGGAATTCCCATTAATGTGCAAACAAGCGGCAACAACAACAACAACAACAGCAGTCGCTGCAATGCCAAATCTTTGCCTTTGCTGCAACATCAGCTGCCATCAACTTGACTTTTCACTTTCAAAGCGAAAGCCGCTTCAGCTACCTGGGATCACCTTTCACCTTCTACCGTTCACCTGATCTTGCTGATAGCAGTGGCTAATGAAGCTGCAACATGTTGCATGATAAGACGACCACACAAAGTTACAGTTTACAGTTTACAGCTCTTAACTAACTCAAATGTCCTTTTTTCTAAGCTGAGTAAAAGGAAAGAGCGAGGCAGAGTGAGCAAGTCAAAGAGAGCGTCGGACTGTAGTTTAAGCAAGTGGAAAAGAGACAAACGTTTTAAATGCTGCTCTCTTTTGGGTTCTTTTTCGGCAACGACGACAGCGACGCTGACAGCGACAGCGACTGCAACTGCGAATGGGACTGCAACTGCGGCGGGTGCCAAGGAATTTTAAATCGAATTCTTGAAGCATCTAATTAAATACTCGTAGCATTCGAATATCATATATGTGTGTATGTTGTGCATATATTTGTAAGTATGTATGTGTGTATATGTAGTGTGCCCAGAAAACTAAACAAACTGAAGGCTGCAGCTGAGCACGTCTTCGAGGGATTCTCTGCGAGTTGTTGTTGCTGCTGCTGCCGATGATATTTTAAGAGACACATATAAACAGAAAGTGCAAGCGTGCCACTGTGTGTGTGTGTGTGTGTGCGAGAGTGCTTGCGTGTAAGTTTGTATGTGTGTGTATCTCGAGTGAGCAGTTAATTGAAATGCATTTTAAAACCGTAATGAGGAATCTATGCGGCATTCGGCATTGGCACCGCCAGACGAACCGCAACAACAACAACAACAGCATCGACCACATCGCATTCCGGCGACATTTTATAGCACATTCCAACTAGATATATATACGCATATATATAAATACATGTTTATATACACACACACACACATACATGTGTACGAAAAAAATACAACAATAAACTGCACATTGAGCTAAAGAGAAAAATCTATATAAATTGTTGAATAGTTTTTAAAGTACCACGTGTTCGCGCGTGTGTGTGTGAGTGAGTGTGTGTGTGTGCAAACCACTCAAATAGACAAATAGCCAAAATGAACTTTAAATACCATTAAGCAGCGTCACAACAAAAACTACAGTGGTGAAAAAACTTGTTTTTATTTTTTGTGTTTGTTTTTTGGTTTTTCCTCTAGAAATTTGAATTGCGCAAGTTTCACAGTTTGCTTAGTGGGCGTGTGTGGTTCACTTGTGGTTACAACAACACGAAACACTATTCAACGCAAAACTTTTGATTTCATTCAGCAAATCGCTTAATTAAACTCGATTATGAATATCAAAGAATCAAAGAAAACGCTTTAAAGTTGCTATGGTCACACAATTTAATTAAATTTAAATCTAAATCTAAACTAAAAATAAATTACTCTCAAGTTAAAGCTATTTATAGCTTTAGAGCAGCACATTTAATTTTTTGAAACTCTAAACTAACTGCAAAAATATAAATTACAGCTCATATATTTCTAGAGTTTAAAAGTCGGAATATTAACTAAAAATAAATTAAATATAAGCAGAAGTTTTTATATAAAATTGTGAGCTAATAAAGACACATATTAAATTTTCTAAATAAATAAAGACAAATCTAAGCAAAAAAAATACACTCAAACTTTTAACCGCTTTAGAGAAATGAAGGTAAAAATTATAAATGGCTAAATATACTAAATAAAAAATTATTATTTATCCATTAGTCAATTTTTGACATGTAAAAAAGTATTTTAATGCACAAAATAATTTTTTTTAGTTGAAAATTTATAAATATATTTAAAAATTTTGATTTAAAGTTTAAATTGACATATTTTATCATCAAATTGTTAGATATTACAATAAATCTGTTTATTGCTTATAATATCATTTTAAATTTATAAATAAATAGACTGTTTTTTATCACAGTTCAATGTTTTTCACAGTGTACTGTTATTAAGTATCAACTTCTATTAAAGTGTAGAGTTATTAGTTATATTTTATGCACAAACTCCTTAACTTTAATAAGTTATGCTTGTTAAACAAATAACTACAACAATAAGTTAATAGCAAATTCTTGGCTTATTTGGCAAACGCTTTGAATCTGATTGAATTTCACGGCAAACGCAAATTTCCAATTAACGCGTGTCGAATGCAATTTAACTACCTCGAAATTGCACAATCAAAGCGGCAATAGAGTTGGCCAGCTATGCTCCCCCTCACACACACACACACACACACACACACACACACACACACACACACACACACACACACACACACACACACACACACACACACACACACACACACACACACACAGCCACACACACACGCACCGCTGCTCAAAGCCATTGGCAACAGCCACAGAAAGTCAATAAAAGGCGACTGCGATTTGCGATTAGCGGTAAAAAAGGAATAAGCCACAAATTGTTCAAGAGCTCGTTGACTGGGCCAAAATGCTATTGACGTTGTTGTTGTTGTTGTTATTGACGATGGTGGTGGTTGTGTTGGTGTATGCGGCTAAAATGGAGTGTGGCCAAAACTGATGCTGAGTTTACAGCAGAGACACGTAGAGAACATTAACATTAACAGTGGCTTCTGCTCATCTGTTTCCCTGTTCCCCTATTCACCTGCTCAGCTGCTTAGCATGCAAATGTGTAAATTTCCACATCGAATAATATAAAAAACTCAAACGATAATTGATTGATTAAGCAATAAAATTAAAGCAAATTCGGTGGGCTATAATTTCAAGTGGCTAAGGAAGACAGTTTGTGAATTAGCTATTAAATTCAACTAAGTTAAGACAACTCATCACAATTTATACGTTAATAGAAGGCAAAAACTTAAAAGGTATAAATAAAAAATATTTTTAAAGACAAAAAAATATATATATATAAGTAAAAATTATTTAGAAGCCAAATAAGTAATAAAAATTGTGACTTAAGACTTAAGACTTGACCAAAACTTAAAAAGTACGAGTCTTAGGTGCCTAAAAAGAGCAACAAATATAATAAAGGCAAAAAAAAAAATATATTTTTGCTCAAATCAGCATAATCTCTACATTTCATATGTAGAGATCTAATTAAAAAACGAAAATATAAACAAAACCTCAAAAATGTTGAAAGCTTGTCAAAAGTTAGCCAAAAATAAAATCAATCAAATTCGAATGCAGTAACAAAGCAAAATAGCCTTTTTCTTAAAAATTTGCTTAGGTATTGACCAAGTTATGCAAATTTCAAGTTTTCACAGTAAAAAGTCTTCCAACAAACAAATTTTACACGCTGTTAACGCTAAAATCTAGACAAGCAGCCACAATTTATGCAAAAATCAGCCAAAAGTTGCAAAAAAAAGCCAAAAAAGAAAATGGCGTTTTAAGAGGGATGAGAAAGGGTGCGAGGGAGGACGGAGTGAAGAGAACGCGACAAGCATGAACAAACAAAACGTTTATCTTCATTAAAGGAGGTAATTAATTTTGAAATCGAAAGAACAAGCGAGTGGCAAGTGGCAAGTGGCAACTTGATTTATTTGGTTTATTCTGCGACGCATTCGCATTCACCGAGAAAAAAAGGGGAAAAGATTACCTAAAGACAGCCGCATCGGGGCACTCCGTAGGCATACATACACACTGCACTGTAGCACTGTAGTGCATGCGTTTGCGAGAGGCGCTTGATAAGTTTGGCAATTAAATTTCACTTATAGAAATTTAAAATACAGAAAACACCAAAATTTAATAAGAATGGATACACAAACATTTGACTTACTTCAAATTAGTATTTATCTTAGTTAAATTAACAGAACTAAACTCATTAAAAGAAATCTTATAAAAAGGAATCCTTAAAATTCTTAATTATATTCAACTTAGCAAATTTCTTTTTTTTATTACTTAAATGTGTCCCCAAAAAATGCTTAATTTTATTAAATATCGTGTATGTCTTTGTTAAACTAGTAGAATTAAATAAATAAAAAAAAAGAGTTATTAATTTTGGAGAATTTTGTATATATCCTTCATGAATTAATAGAAAAGTGCAAAATATATTTTTAAAAGCTAATCTCCAAAATTCTCGATAAATTTCTTTAAAATATACGATTAAAATCATAAGTTATACCATAAAATACTCGATTATTTTATTATCAGTGTGGAAATTAGAATTTATGAAATTGAAGAGCAAACAAATTTTTACAAAATTGTGTGCCCCAAAAACTTGATAGTTTTAACTAAACTAAGTACAGTGAAAGCTCCCTTGGCCGAACAGCCACGGTTCCAGTATTTATGGCCGCCCCAGACAGATGTCCGCCTAAGAGAACAGATTTTGTACAAAAATCATGCTAAAAAACTATAAATTCGGACCAATAAGGATGCTGTCCGCCTGAGGGAGCTATACGCATGTAGAGCTCTCACTGTATATATCTTTCTTGTTACGCAAAGTATCTAAAAAGTCCCCATTTGTACGGCCAGAGAAAAAGTACGACTGGTAGCAATTCCCACTAGTTTTTCTCTGTGTAAAATGCTGTGTTTGCAAATTTGAACTAGATAAATTTCAATAGCGCCGCTCTGATTCCTTGGCTAATTATGAGAGCAAATGCTCCCCATTGTAGTGCAGACACAGATGCAGATTCTGGTAGTGCTGCGTGTAGTTCTGTTGGCCTCTGTTTTTGCCAGGTTCTGGATAATTGTTAACGCCAACACGCAAACTGACAGCTGGGACAAGTACATGACATTCGCGGCGCTTTTGATCAACATGTAAATGCCGAGTGAGTGTGGGCCGTGGCACAAAAGGGGCGGGGCAGCGAGGGGGTTTAATTTCATAGGGTAATTCATGCATTTTTTTCTTATTTTTCTTACCTTTTGTATCCTTGTTGCTGTAGTTAAGCGCACGGGAGAAATGCTCATCGACAACGCTCGCCGTGTCGCCCGAGTAGTTGGTGAATACAACGCAGGAGGCTGACAGGTATTGGGCGTGTCCTTGACTGCTGGGACCAGGGGCGCCGAGACCGAGATTGATGCCGCCGGTGCTACTGGTGTCCAGCGGCAGCTCCTTGGACATGGCGCCCGTGATGGAAGAAACGCCCGACGAGGACGCTCCGACCGTGCCGTGCAGCGAATGCGGGTGGGAGTGCGGATGACGCGGCGAGTCGGGGCCAGAAGAGCAGGAGGATTCATTATGATGATGGTGATGATGATGCTGCAGATGTTGGGAGCCCACCAGGCGCGCTGTAATATGCAAATTTACGACTCATTATTGACTGCAGATAACCACAGCAGGAATGGAGGATAAGAGGGAAGAGGGGAAAGGGGTTTGCAGTAAAGGTGCGAAGTTCATTGCATTACTGCATGTTCTGAGTTGCATTTCCGTAATAAAATATGATATAAATTATTAAATGTTAACTCGTTGGAATGCCGTCGAGCAATCTCAAAAATGTGCAAATTAATTAGCTTGCTTGCTGCCCTCTCTCTTTCACACGCACACAAAACACACATTCTCTCTCCCTCTGCTACTTGCGCTGCTTTACTCTCTTTCGTGCTGCTTCTCTTTATCCCATTCTTCGCTGCGCCAAAACGGCAGCACATTCCAAGCACGGCAAAACAATCGATCTTCAATGCTGACAGCAGAAATGTGTACACACACATACTCACATAAATATACAAATATTCATTTATTTATTTCTAACCACAGCAAATATAATAAACAAATGCACGTCTGTTTTTGTGTGCATATACAGACATAGTATATGTGTATGTGCTGACACTCTGTGACAAAAATTAAGTTTAGAGCAGAGAGCTGCCCACGCCAATGCTCTTTTGTGCATGTAATGGATCTCTCTTTGGTCATGTGCGTGTGAGTGTGTGTGTGTGTGCGTCACTACCTCCGACTGCATGCTTGTAAGCTTACTCTCTGCGACACAAATTTAGTTCAAAGCAAAGCTGTCCACTCTATTGCTCTTCTCGCTCACATTATTGCTGCTTTTAAAGGCGCAGCTTTGCTTGTGTTAATGTGTGTGTGTCTGTGCACTACTCTCAGCATAGGGCAATGCAAAATACATGCACAACTTTTCATATTTCGTTTCTTCTCCCTCTCTCTGCTGTGCCAAAATGACGAGATCCCCAATGAGAGTTACAGTTATATTTCTTTTTGCTGTTTCTTTCTTTCCTGCTGTCTTACACTTGCAAAAATACAATTTTATTTCTGTGTACTATTCATATGTGTTGGTAAATGTTTGCTGTCTGTTTTTACTAACAAATAAATTTAAAACGCAGTGATAACAACTTGCTCTAATAGCAAAGATAATGCAAAGTTTGTGGGTTTTGAGTGACAACTTTTCTCACCTTCAGCTTCGCTTCGCGGCACGATGAGATCCTCTTCTTTGGTTTGATGCGTCCGGCTGTGAATGCCGTGTCCGACAATGGAGCCACCTCCACTCAACACCGGGCTCATGCCAAGGCCACCGCTGCCAGAGTTGCCACCATGTGACACATTGTTGCCCAGTAATCCGCTGCTTGGACCACTGCCAAGACCAACACCGACACCCACACCGCCCACAGCACCAAGTTGCAGTCCGGAGGTGGAGGCATGATTGGCCACCGCGGCAACTGCAGCTGCCGCTGAATTGTGGGCAGCGGCAGCGACGGCGGCTGCGCTCACCGATGAGGGCAGGATGGGACTGCAGGGGGAGTGGGAGCTGCCGGAGGCGCTCGAGGAGGCGGCCAGTTGGACGCCCGAGGACGAGTACAGATCCTGGTTGAACTGCAAAGATACAAGATACAGAAATTAGCTAAAAGTGTAAGAAGGGCAAAGCGGTGGGGTAGTGGAGGGAACGACAGAAATGAGTTATGGAAAGCGTTGGTGCAAATTGAAAATGACACAATACGAAAATTTATGTTGATGGAAAATGCAGTGAGGCCATTAAATTTACGAGCGTTCGCATATTGTCACGCAGCTGAAAATTGGAAATTCAAGCGGCCGACAAGGTCGGAGGCGTAACTAACTCATTTGTGGGGGGAGTAGAGGGTTAAGGGGTGCACTGGGGGGTGGACTAAGGGGAAGAGGTCACAGAGCAGAAACGATAATCACGCCGCAATCTCCAAGCTTGGCGACGTGTCAAACATAATGCGGCGCTCGCGACAATTTACGACACCTTGTGGTCCCCCCTTTAACCCCCACCTACGGGAATTCCCCTAATTGCCAAGCAGAGGAGCTGCTCTTGCTCTCGTTAATGAGCCCATTAGCGAGCGAGCGTTCTATAAGTGGCCGATAACCCAGTTGAGGGCGCGCTACAAATGTATCTAAATTTAAAACCGAACTGCGTTCACTGCCCCATCCCCAGCCCCTACCCCAATCCCTTCTCTGTCCAATTATGAGTTCGCCAGGGGTTAATAATGGGTTAAGCGGCACGATCCATTTGAAAAATGCAGCGAACATCGACAGCGCGTAACATTGTCTATGATTTATGTGTTGTGGGTGCGTGTATCTCGCAGATACACTCAACAGCTGAGATACAACAGCTCATTTAAGTTTCGCGGCTTGTTTACAAAGTCTTAATTTGTGTTTTTTGTGCCCCAACCCAATTAGACGAGCTGCAAAAAAGTGTCAAGTCATTGCGTTTGAGCAGCCTGTATCTATGTAGCTGTAAATGTATCTTTATCTGCATCGCCTTTGGCATTGGCATTGGCATCTGAAACTGTCAATCGGTTTAAGCACATAATCAATATGTTATCAGGCAACACGATCGCTCTTGGCCATCTCAAGTGCAGTAGCCAAAGTGCGAACAATGCGCAGATACAAAAGTATCTGCAAGATTGCAGTTGCTGCCGCTGTTATTAGCTGCAGCGTTATTTCGATTATGCTGAACGATCAGTTGGAAACTCACACGGCATAAATCACCGCGAGAAGAGTCACTACCACTTGGTGTCCCTCGCTATCCCTCTCCGTCTCCCCCTCTGTTCCTTTTTGCTGTGTTTTTTTTTTGCGTTGCCGTTGAACGTTGGTTTATCTGATCACACAGGATCGTTTTTGATGTGCTCGGCAAGAACTAATGGCGATACACACAATAAATTAAGTGAAAGGGAACGTGAACAGGAATGGGAACAGGAACGGGAACGGGAATGGGAACGCAAAGAAGTCTGCTGCTTGAGTGTTGTCGTCAGTGCTGCCCACAATTCAGCAAAAATGTTAGAGGCACTCCAAAAAATAAGCATGGAAAGAGGAGAATAAAGTGAAGTAGTAAAGTCTTCCATAGCAGATATACATATCTAATAAGCAAACGCTCCGGTTAGTAGCAAAATTCATCTTATAACTTTAATTTTTGGCTTTCAAAAATTGGTCTTTCTTAGGCGGGCAAAATGGTTTAAAGATAGGTGTAAACTCATGAGAGTTTTTACTGTTTATGGTACATTAAGAAAATAAGATTGTACTAAAATAAATCCTCAGAGCTATTGATTTTAGGTATGAAAAGAAATAAGCCATGAAATTAAAGGTAAAAAGGGAAAATTTACTAAAATTTTAAACTAAACAATAATAATAATAAATAAAAATAAAAGCTGAAATATTCCCAAGTATTTTGTGGTGTATTTAAAAAAATACTACTTTTATTAATTAAAGGCTTAAAATGCTAAATATTCCAATTATTAATTCTAGCGTCTTTTATTATAATCGTGAAACCCTTTTAGTTCAAATATATATTTATTTACTAATAGTATATTTATTATTATTGACGGTAGCACATTTTCGAGCTTTAACAGCCAAAAACTTAACCAATTGAAACACCTTTACAAAAGAATAAAATTTAGCTAAACTTTCCAAGCAAAATAATTATATTTAAGTTAAATTTGTATTAAAAATTGTTGGAAATAAAAAATAGATAACTTTTTTTTTAGAAAATGTACGACCAATTTAGCAGAAAACTATGCAGAAAAAAGGCTATTTGGGCTGCACTGCTGGTCGCAGCCCTTCGACGACAGAAAAAAAAGACACAAAGTGTCGACGGGACGACAAAACTGTGAGGCAAGTCTGCCTTCTGTGTCTACTCCTACCCATGCCCATCTCCAACTGCTTCTCCCACAACTCCTCTCTTCCGACCGCCTTCTTACTGACTTTGTGGACAAATAAACCGGTCAGCGGTCAAATGTACGGTCAGCAGGCTGGCTGCTGACTCAATCTGCGATTGGGCGATCACCAGTGCCAAAGGTAAAACCCTAAAACCGAAACCGAAACAGACTCGAATCCAATGGCAATCCCAAAAGCGTAGCCAGAGCCTGCTGTTGTGGTGATCTTTGGGTTTATCTGGGCCTCTTTATGGTCATGCAAAAGCATAGAATCCGCATCCGAATCCGAATCAGAATCAGAATCGTGTCGTATCGGTTACTTACATAAAAGGCCAATTTCGATTTGGTGCCGCGGCCTTGTATAATTGGAACTTGCGACACAAGAATTTCTTTGTGCCACAGCGACAAGCAAAATGTAGACAGTCTTTCAGTCCTCCAGTCTTCCAGTCTCTGTCCCAGACCCTGTTCCTGCTTCTCTACCCACTCTGCCTGTACCATGTGCCGTACCTTTTGGGCAAAACTGTGAAACGGTTCGTTTCTCTGGCATCGTGAGAACTTTTCTGTACTTGTCACCAAAAAATCAAGCAAAATCTTTGAAATCTTTGAAATCAATGTTTGCAAAAAGCGCTAAACAAAGCGACATTTGCTGGCCAAAATTCCATTGAATCTTGGCCAAAAGTTCACATCCCAAAAAACCAAAAAAAGAAGAAGAAGAGGAGGAAAACACAAGCGATTTGCGTGAATTCTTATGATTTGTTATCCTGATTTAATTGTGAACTGTTTTCAAAAGGCTAACAAATTGCCGAGCAGCAATTTCCGTGGCACTGCCCTTCCTCCTGCTCTTCTCTGCCAACTCCAACTCCTCCACCCCCCTGCTCCTCTCCTGGCTTTGTGCGTGTTTGGTTTTCGTATTCATATTTAATGTGCACAAATAATCAAGTATAATTAACTAAAAACCACAATAAACTATTTTGAATCATTCAACGGTGTAATTAAATATTTGCCCAGTAATTTGCATACTCGTATTTACGTTATTATTCAGTGGGCTTAAAGGGCGTTGAGTTCTTAACGGTTTTTACTATCTGATTATGGAGAGTTTTTCGTCTGAAAAGTAGCTAGTTTGCTAAGTTAAAGTCATGTTAGTAGTAGACTATTGAATTTGTACAAGCTTTAAATAGGTTTCCAGCCTGGAGTGCTTTTCAGCAGCTATTTTCTAGCTAGATTAGCTTCAAAAAGGCTGATTAAGTGGCAAAAACTTGGTTTTATAGCTAGATGTGGCCGTTTAACTGAATGATAATGTGTTTTGTGTTCCCTAGCTGCTTTATATCTGTTAAATTCCGTATGTACTCCAATTATTATAATATATTAAAGGTTTCATCTCCCTAAAACAAAGCTTAAACTACAGTTAAGTTTATTCATAGTTCATTATATTTAAAAAAGACATGCCAATGAAATGCACTATAGATTTTAAAGTTGTATAGCTTATGGCTGGTAGAAATATTTATGGAAATCATAGAAGAACTTTGGACTTAAAAAGACATAAACAGCAAAATTCGTAATAAGATTGATCTCTACTATTTTTTAGCTAAACATTTTTAAGTACGTCTTTAGAAATTTACAAGTTGTAGGCAAATTAAAACTGAAATATTTGATTTATGTAGAAATTTTAAACTCTAATATTGATAATACAAATATTAAATAAAGAAGCTCAGCTTAAGAAAATCAGTCGATAACCTACTCTTAGACTCTAATGCTGGACTCTGCTACTGGACCCTACATCTGTACCCTACTTCTATACCCTACTTCTAGACCCTGCTGCTCTAAATTCACACATTATGTGTATGACACCATTATACCAAGTTTGGTGCGTATCGGACAACTATATTCCATAGCTCCCAAAGGACAAATCGCTTGAAATTTGTTTAGTCCATTCACAGTCCATTCTGCCGACTGTGGTCTTTCTTGCTTCTTTGTAAATAAGTCAAGGATAGGGTATGCTGTACTTAGGATCAGCTAGCGTAGTCCATTGGATTATAAACTGAAACTTACCCTCTCATATTGGTAAAATGAACGACTTGGTCCTGCGCGCCCATAAAGATATGGATAATAGGCACCGTACATAACTTCTGGGCAGGACACTGCCATCGTCGCTGTTGCAGTTGCAGTTGCAGTACGCACACACACTAACACACACTAGCACACACTCGCGTACGCACAGACACACACACAGACACTTGCACTTGTAATCACAGTTTTCTCTCGTTTGCTTTATTTGTTTGCACACAAATAAATAAATTTTCACAATTGTGATTTGTTAGTTGTTTTAGCTATAAAAAAGCTGCAATGGCCGCGCCTGCATAGAGTCTCAGGCTCAGGCTCAGACTCAGGCGCAGGCTGTGGGCCCGGCCAGCAGCTTTGGGCCAAAAGCAAAACCGGCGTCCACTGAAGTGAGCCAAACTGAGCGTTTGAGCGTGCGGTGGTGGTGTGAGTTGTAATCAACTTGCAGTAATTATAAAACCGGCTCAAACAGAAGTTGCTGCAGTTGGCGTGTTGCGTTTTGTTATTGCTGTAATTGTTGTTGTTGTTGTTGGTTTTAGCTTTAAAAAAGCTGTAATGGCAAATTCCAGGAATGAAAACTCCGCTCGGATAATTATATTTACATATTGTAAAACACCATCGCGTTTGTATCCAGAGCTTTAATTACTTTTCGTCTCTTTTCTTTTTCTTTTTCTTTTTCTTTTGCTTTTTTCTCTTTTTTTCACGTTTTCTTTACTTTTTATTTCGCTTCAACTTGTTTCACTGGCCTTTTCTTTTTTGTTTGCAAAACTTCTTTCTATGAATTGTTTTTGTTGTTTATTATTTCATCTCTTTCTTTGCTTTTTTCTCTTTTTTTTTTGCTGCTCTTCAACTTTCTTGTTGCGCCCGCTCTTCCCGCGCTGTTCGCTCTCTTTGCGTTCCTCTGCTTTGCTTTGCTTTGCTTCTATGCGCAGGCAATTGCAATTATCATTTCCACATTGTTGACTGCTGTTAGTCGTCTCTCTTGTTGTTGTTGTTGTTATTATTGTTTGTTGCTTTTGTTATTGTCGTCGCTGTTGTTGTTTCCTTAGCTCTGCTAGCATCCATTATGTGGCCACTCCCTGGCTTCAATTTCCGTTGAAAAATTGCAATCTCTGTAAGAAAACAAGGCAATGAAATGCATTAAAATTTTCTGCTTGTGTCAAAATAAAAGTTTCCACACACAAATTACTAATTGCCACTGTGCGTAACGTAATAAATTTCAAATTCCTTTATGCAGTTTGTCAAAAAAATAGTTTTTGCAAATTTTAAGCGAAAAATAAAGGTAAGTTTTCAACTGGAAATTATTAATATAACTTAATTATTTTCATTCTTTTTTAATAAACGATTAAAGCAATGTATTTTTTAATAAATAAAACAATAGTTTTAGAGCAAAAAAGGATTTGTAAAACACAAGTATTAACAAGACATTGATTGCCGACTATAGACTATTAACTTAAATGCACAACTTTTTAGTACCCGTGCTCAAAAGGAGTACAGGGGTCTATTAGGTTTGTCAGTAGGCAAATGTGCATAGCTGCCGTAGGACTAATCTATTGAAAATTATACATTTGATTGAAGTCGGATCGCTTTATCTTGTTAAATGCTCATAAATTAGCTGACAATAATACTATTTATATATTTATAGACGAGATAGTCTTTAATAACTATATAACTTATTTTTTAAATAAATAAATTATCTTTTTAGAAAGTAAACTTATAAAATTTCCACCTGCACTTCCCTTGAAACAGTCTAAAATTACTTATTAGTTAATAAATAAAATAATCATGGACAGAAACTCATCCGATACATAAGTTTTTACTTCAGTTATTTTAAATATTATATAAATTCACTCGACTGCTTTTTGTATGTAAAGTCATTAACTAAATCAAATAACTAATGTCTTTAAATATAGTTAAATCGATTAACCTGAAACATAAACTTTTTAAAAGTCCGACGGCAATTTTAAGATTAAGAATCAAATAAAATTATACTTTAATTATATCTTTATATACTAAAGCTTAAATGATTTATTATTTCTCTATGACAACATAGAAACATTTTTAAATATTTCATTTCAAGAACTTTAGCTAAAAATTCCGATAAAACAGTGACTGAAGGTTGAATTATAATATTAAAATCAGTCAAATACTATATAAGATATATAGTGCTATGAAAGCTAAAGCCTTTTAAGCAGTCAAAATATAAACCTATTAGAAAATATATAATATTTTTAAAGTGGACTATATATTAGTTATAGCTGTTTTCTGCTAGCTGAACTTGTGTTTAGTGCCAGCTCTAAAATTAATATATATTACAAGCTATGTATTTAAAATGTATTTCAAATTTAATGTGCCACATAAACTGTTAAATAGCATAAATGCATTTTATTTTGATTTCGTCCTTGTTATTTTATTTATGACATGTGCATAAATTGAATGTCGCAATTTAAGATTAATTTAAGTACTTTTGCTTACCATTTCGAGTTCATTAAATTCATAATCCAATTATTGCAATTTCTTGTTGTTGTTGTTGTTGTTGTGTTCTTTGAACAGTTTTATTTGTTGTTGTTTTGATTTATGCACTTAAAACAATCAGCAGGTATTTACACACATTTTCTTTTGGGTTTTTAATTCACATGTGAGAATTGATTTGATAAGTGACAGTGACGGTTTAATGCCGTCGTTAAGACATGCGATTTGCGTTTTGCTTGCAGTTAATTTAAATAGTAATTAAATTTATAAGCGTCGGAATTTTCACGTGAATTTTTAAAATTTTAACGCTGCTTTTATTGCCACAATGGATTAGATGGTAAGGGGGGCAAGTGCGGGGACGGCGACAGAGACCGAGACGAAGACGGAGACAGTGATGCAGACGGAGATGGGGACAGAGTCCCGCAGTGAGATACGAAAGCGAAGTGTACACACAAAAACATTTGCTCGCGCACTCAATGAAAATATTTTCGCTAAATCCACAAATGCCAAATTCCATAAATTCTTGCGAGTTGGCAACGCGGCAAAGGCGACGGCGATGACAACAATGGCGACGGCAACGACGACGGTTACGACTACGGCGACGGTGACTGTGACGACCGATGCTCACATTCACAATAGTTTACGTTACGTATGCAGCATCAGAAAAGCTTCAAGTGCATGGCGAGTACGTGAGCATTGACGGCGGCGATATCGTAAAGCGGACAATCTTTTAATTGCCAACGCATACGCATACACTGAAAATGAACTGCACTTGCTGCGATCGCTCACTTCGACACTGAAACTGAGATGGCGAATGCGTGTACGTACGCGAGCGGAACCGCCGCTGCCGCTCTATTGGAAGGGAGAAAACAAACTGGCTGCCTGCTGCTGGCAATTGCTCAACGATGCAGTAGCGACAGCAACTGCGGCGCAGCAGAAGCTCAAACAAAATGGCATTTCGTTAACATGCCATCTCGCTCTAAGCACACAGTGTGAGTGTGGAATAGAGCGTGACAACTGCTGTGCTATTGAGAGTGTCAGCACTCAGCGCCGCCCACTTTGTTCAAGTGTGTATGTATGTGTGGACTTTATGTGCAGTGGTTGTTGTTGCTACTGCTGTTGTTATTGTTGGTGTGCGCGGTGTCTGGACTAACGATGCCGCGGTGTGAAAATAAAATGGAGTGCGTCTCAATTGTGTCTTGAAGTAGACGAACTCACAGCAGCAAATATTTGCTCCTGCCCTATTCACTTCTCCTCTCTTCTCTCGTTCTCTCTCTTTTCCACTGCATCAATACACTCGCTGTCGCGTTGTGCTGCTGCTGCTGGGCTGTTCTGTTAAGGCCTGTGGCTTGTCTTTGCACTGTTGTTTGATTTTAAAGTTCGCTTTCCGATAGCAGAAGCCACGCACAGCAGCGCGCACATTCGCTGTGCAACACGTACACACACACATACACAGGGATACTATACGCACACAGATTGAAAGGAATTCGCATTCGTCCTTTTGTTTGACCGAAAAGTATTTGCCAACTGTGTCAACAGTGTTCCAGTTGGACACAACGTGACGTAGACGTAGACGTTTACGTACTCGTCGTATTGATAATAATCTGATTGGGACTGAATAAAATTTATTGTGCTCTCCTTTCCTTTCCTTTCATTTGGTTTGGCTTGGTATGACAAGGTGTGCACAGCGTACACTTGTGCGATAAGTTCAATATGTCAACGATTCTCAGTGAATCTTCATCAGGCCTTTGAACAAGCCATTACCATGATTGCCTTTAAGCCCATTGCACCACAAAATGAACTCTTAATCAGTGGCTGTCACTGCATTCTGCACACTGTGCACTGCCCACCGTCTACAGTCTACTGTCCACTGTCCACTGTACATTGGATTGCCAGAGTACGCATATTAATTAAATCAATTGACTGACGAATTATTTGTGTTGTTATGAGCCTTAAAACACATATTTTTTTTTGAATTTGGGAGGAGGAAGTTTATTAACTAAAAATTTTGGATAAACATAATAATTCAAGTTACCAATTTTTATCGTTGATTGTCAGTGACTCCACTTTTCTGAAACCTTAAGCTTTTTTTTATAAAAAAGCTTGTTCTATTTGTGCATAAAATAAAAAACTCATGTCTATATCAAGTGTATCTTACGCTGATTTGATAAATCCCGTACCGCTCACCGTCTTACTCCATTTTGTAAAAATTCCGTTCATAACCTTCTCAAGAAAGTTAATAATTTCAATTCTTCGTCTAGAATACGTATTAAATGTTAATACTTACCATCCATATACCATTAAATTGAGTAAGAACTTTAATAATTTATAGCTGCATAATTTCTGCCCCTAAAATTATTTAATTTAATTTAAATGTTTATAATTTCCGTTTTAAAATTAAATTAAACCATTTCTTCTTAAAACTTCCCTCTTAACTATTATAAACCAATCAAATAAACAAATACACACATCGAACAGTTACCAAACACACTTGCAAAGATTTATTTCATACGATATTAAACAATTTGACTATAAACAGTCTTTAGATTTTTATGTCGTTGTTAAACAACTTTGCAGTATGCCAGTCTTAAGTGGGAGAGTTCCAACATTAAGTAGTGAGAGTGGGGGAGGAGACTGGTAGGAGCTACTAAAATAAACATATTCAGAGTTGGGCAAAAATGGGTCACAGTTTGGAAAGTTAGGAGAAAACATAAAAAAATATGTAATTTGCGAATTTAATTCAATTAAATTATCAAAGTTTTTGTGTGCGAACACGAATTAAGGCGTTAACCGCTTGGGATCACGTGGGAACATCGATGTCTTCCTAATGTTGTCCAAGCCCAGGTACAGCATCACCACACGTTCCATGCCAATGCCGCCACCGGCGTGTGGAGGACATCCGTAGCGGAAGGACTCGATGTAAGCGGCAATTTTAGAAGTATCTGCAAAGAAGCAAGAAAGGATTAAGTTTTAAGTTCTAGTTTACAGATAAGTGGGTTTATCTACCGATTCCGTGGTGCTTGGCACGCTCCATTAAGTACTCTGGGTCGTGTATACGTTGGGCGCCCGAGAGAATCTCCTCGCCACGCATGAACATATCGTATGAGTTGGAATAGACGGGATTGTTGGGATCAGGCATAGTGTAAAAGGGACGTATCGACAGTGGGAACTTGTCAAGGATGTAGAAATCAGTGTCGTACTTGGCCTTCACCAAGCGACCTAATAACTTCTCGTTGGGCGTTGACAAATCCTCCTCATCGCCAGTTTCCACGCCAGCTTCACGCAGCATAGCCACGCCCTCAGCAAACTGGAGTATAAGTGGCGGCTCAAGGAACTTGAAGGGCTCCACTTTGTACTGTTGGCCTACAGCCTCGATTTCGCGACTGTACCTATCGCGCAGTCCCTTGAAGATGGCCGTAAACGTGTTGCCAATAGTGTGGAGCACCTCATGGTAATGGTATTTGAATGCCATTTCCAAATCAAGGCCAACAAATTCCGTCAAATGTCTGTGCGTATTGGAATCCTCGGCACGGAATACGGCGCCAACTGTAAACACCTTATCAAAGTCAGCGGCAATGGCCATTTGCTTGTAGAGCTGCGGTGACTGCGCCAGATAGGCAGAATCTAAGAACAAGTTTGAAATAAAAACAATTACAGATGGAAATTTAGTTAATCCTGGCTTACCCTTGAAATAGCTGACGGTAAAGACATTGGCGCCACCTTCGCTGGCTGCGGAAATGATCTTGGGCGTGTGGATCTCGGTGAAACCCTTGTCGGTAAGAATATCGCGGAATAAACGGCAAACGCCCGCTTCCAGGCGAAAGATAGCCTGATTCGCTGGTGTTCTCAGGTCGAGGACACGATTATCCAATCTCGTATCCTGATTGACACGAATGTTGAGACCCTCAGCGTCATCGGTATTCTCTGGCCTAGACGCATCCTCAATCTGCAGTGGCAGCTGTGCCTTTGCCTGCGAGATGACAAAGAGCTGCTCCACGCACAACTCCACAAACTGTTCCGTGCAGGACTCTATTTTGTTAGACACTGCAATAGCCTTGGCCTGCACATCGATGATACTCTCCTTGGGTATGCTAAAAATTCAATTAATTAATATCATTTATTTATAAAATTAAAAATTGTTTCACTCACTTTCCGGCAAATTTAATCATCTGTTTGGAAATAACATCGCCCACGGCCAGAATACATTGGACCGTGCTGCTTTGCTGGCGTAGAATGAGGAAACACTGTTTGCCCTTGGCACGTGTGGTATGTACACGTCCACGCACCCACACCAGACCCTTGTCCACCTGTTTGCTCAACTCCGGCACCAGTTGAAAAACGCGTTCACTGCGCTTGTCCTTCGACTGGATCATTTCGGAGACGCCATAACGATCGGCAGCATGATCGGTGGCATTATCGCCGGCTGCATTGTCGCCAGCAATGGCCGCGGCAGTCTCGGCTTTCTGCTCCGCTTTCTACAGATAAGCAACAAGAATAAACATGTTATCAGCTGCGTCTCATAGCGCCACGTCTACACACAATGTTTTTACCTTTGCTGCCTTCGCTTGCTTCTTGGCTGCTTTCTTTGACACCGTCTCCTGCTCGGGAGCGGCTATGTTCTCCTTTTCCTCGACCATTTGGGAATGCTCAAAATCGGCTGTAAAGATAAAAATTGTTTTACTACTGCACACATACATAGAGCACTAGAGTGCGATAAGGCAACAGGCAAGAGGAGAGAGGGAAATGCATCCGGCACTTAGCTATTGCGTCACTTACACACACACACAAGCATACAAATATCAATTCACTACATATGTGCAGTTAATATGCATTTCACACACATTTGCAATGCAATTAAACCCTTTTGCGGCTGAATTTACACAGTAGTTCAGTCAACTCTCTTTGAAAATTGCTTATTCCATATGGGGAGAGGGAGTCTCCATCTCTTTGTCTGATGCGGCACACACATAACCTATACTCGCAGCGCTGTATCTACGCCATGCACATGCAATTCTCTTTATCTATTGATTTTTTGATTCACTGAGCAGCGCTTACCAGTTATTTGCTTGCCTTTTTAATACACAAATGTTTAGATTTCACGAGTTCGCGGAACTATTGCAGCAGCATGCTCGACGGCGGCAGTGAAATGGTCGAAAAATAAATACTAAAGGCATTTCTCTCATCGATAAATCAAGTATCGCTTTTAATCGAATAGTTTGTTAACGATAGTACTGTCTTACAGGTTTCCACCAGGATTTATTTAACCAGTAATATCGCAGACACTCATATTTTTGTTTACCACTTTATGTATTTAGAGATTCACGAAATAGACAAACAAACAGCAGAAAAATACAATCCCGAAGCAACAAGATTTTTTTTTATTTTTCATGGCGCAAGTCGCAGTTCAAATACTTCCACTGAACAGCTGTTCGTGTTAAGCAACGACAGAAATAAGAGTAGTTCCTTAAAGAAGTTCCAAATGAACGAGCTAAGCAACTGAACGGTCAACAGTGCTGCCAGTTGCTTATGGCGCGTAAATCGATATAAACATTTTACTAAGATAACGCAAACAATTAGTTCCAAAACTGTCATTTTAACTATAAATGAACAATTTTAAAGCGCCAGCATTTATTTTAAATAACTCTCTTATGTTTTAAAGAGAAAAAACTAAATGCTGGCTGGAAAACAGCTGTCGCCAATACTGCTACCAATCACAGCTGCAGCTTGCTCGCTCACCAGAGCGAACCGTTCATTCGAACTTATTCTGAGCGACACAATACAACACTAGCTATCGCCAAGAAGCGCAGTTTTCCAGAAATTACTCTTAGCAAGTGGGAAAAAAGTTTGATTGTTTATTTTACGTGTTTGTGCGTATAAAGAAGGTGAGTTATAGCAGCTAACACTGCGGATGTTGAGGGCTTGTGTGTTGTGATAATTTAATTACGTCACGGGTACGCAATTCTGTTCTTCCCCAATTAATCACTTATGTGTAGTCTGACAAAATGAGTCACCAAGCTTCAATTCCATTGATTAAAATAGGCGACCGTACTAAAACTAATGTGTATGCCAAACAAAATTACTTATGGTCTGCAAAGCACTTGTTCATTTTCGAATAGTGATAAAATAATACACGTGTGCAGATTTACTTATTTGTTTAATATTTTATTATCGCAAAAACTTCTATGTACACAACTAATAACAGCTGTATATATTTGCATATGTATATATTTAAACTGGAATAGAACTGTATTAAGCAATACTCTAAACACGTCACTTTTAATCAGCAACACACGCATTTCTTTCGAGTTGACATCATGAGAAATCATATTTTAAATTTTTTAATTACCCACATTGCTTCATTTTCTTAAGAAAAAAAGCGATTATGAATGGTGTATTGTTATTACAAAAATAAATTAAATTCTTTACTTTTCTACATTCTAGGTAATTGACTCACTACTTTGTGTGCTTGAACGGATCATAACAAAAGGATAAGGACATGCAAGGTGAGATCTGATGAACCCACGGAATTTACTAATTTTTTTTTTTTGTTTCTCTGGGTCCTGCACGACCTTTTTACAGTGAACACTCGTTAAGTGGTTTCTTACAAGCAGATCGTACAGTTCAGTTGAGCTAAAGCCACAAAAAAAAACAACAATAATGTCGTGGCAAAGTGTCCCCCAATATCCACAATATCAAGGTTTACATTATTTTGATTTCTATTTTGTCGTTTTATATTTATAGTATTACTTTTACTATATATGATTTTGCTTACTGTTTTTAAACTGTTCAATTGTTACGCATGCTTTTGTTGAGTTCCTCTAAACGCCATAAAATTAATATTAAGATTTGCTCGAACTGTTCTCTCATTAATTAATTTGTATTCTATTTATAATTAGGAAACTGGAATCTTTGATTCATGCCATACATTTATAGATTTAATCTACGTTCTTGTTTAATTATTGTTATGGGCTTTTGTTTACTGTACATCAGCTGTGATTATTTTTCATCAACTTTCGTTGAATAGCAACAATTTTTGTCATTGTATTTAGGTTTAAACCTGATTTGAGACAAGTCGAATATTTGCATCAGAAACTTGATTCCAAGTTTTTGGATAAATAATATTCGACCAGTCGTGTTATTACTCTTATCGCATTCGACTAAGTCAATAGTACACAACTTGAGATAAGCAAAGGCAAATAATGATAAACGGTGAGAGGCATTCCAAAAATGAGTAATACTACAGATAAAAAGCTTTTGAAACTGCCTACAACTTTAACAAACTTACTTTCTCTAAATTCACACACTTTCGGTCCAAAATGAACCGGTCTAAACAAACTGCTTTGTTTAGAACTGCACTCAAAATTAACATAAATTATTTATAATTTCATTTCGCCTCAAGTTGTGTACTAAATCCCAAGTGTTTTCAGTTCTAGGATTGGTAGAAGTTTTCTTTATTCCGGAATGTTTGTCTCATTTACTTCTCATCTATTTTTAGTCCGTTGGAATGCTTGGCAATCCTTTGTAGAAAATAAACTAACATTTATCGATTCCCACAGATCCCAATCAGCAATACAATTATGGCGGTGGTTACCCACCTCAAGGAGGCTATCCGCCCCAGGGTGGCTATCCACCACAGGGTGGCTATCCGCCGCAGGGAGGCTATGGGGGTCCACCCCAAGGCGGTTATCCACCCTACGGACAGGGAGGCGGTCAAGCGTATCCGCAGGGACCCTACGGCCAAGATCCGTATGGACAGGGCCCACCACCCGGTGGCTATGCACCACAGCCGGGATTCGTACAACCACCTCCACCCACTGGCTATGGGGCCTACGATGACCCCGAAGGTGTAAAGAACTTTTCCTTTGATGACCAGAGCGTTCGTCGTGGTTTCATACGTAAAGTTTATTTAATTCTTATGGTAAGATCAACTTATGACCTTAAGCTCCAGACATTTCTAATAATTCCTATTGCAGAGTCAACTACTGGTCACTTTTGGAGCTGTTGCACTGTTTGTATACCACGAAGGCACTAAGAACTTTGCAAGGACTCACAGTTGGCTCGTCTGGGTGGCTCTGGGTGTCTTAATTGTGACAATGTTGTGCATGGCCTGCTGCGAGAGCGTGCGCCGCCAGACACCGACAAACTTCATCTTCTTGGGTGTATTCACAGTAGCGCAATCATTTCTACTCGGCGTTACTGCCACTCGATATGCGCCCAAAGAGGTAAGTGACCTTTACCACTCTTTAAAACTAAAGCTAATCCCATTTCGGCTTGATCCTGCAGGTACTGTTGGCACTGGGTATTACGGCAGCTGTTTGTCTCGCTCTCACCATCTTTGCCATGCAAACCAAGGTGGATTTCACCATGATGGGTGGCATCTTACTTGCTTGTTTGGTCGTCTTTATGATCTTTGGATTCGTGGCCATATTTATCAAGGGAAAAATCATTACACTCGTGTATGCCTCCTTTGGAGCACTACTCTTCTCAGTGTATCTCATATACGACACTCAACTGATGATGGGCGGAGAGCACAAGTACTCCATCAGTCCCGAGGAGTACATCTTTGCTGCACTGAATCTCTACTTGGATGTTATCAATATTTTCATATACATTCTAACCATAATTGGTGCATCGCGCGACTAAAAGCGCGTTCCTCAACAACGAAATCGTTTCATTGAACACACGGGAAATGGAGGAAGCGAAAAGGAAAACTTTGGAAAATTGCTTATTAATATTTCTACTTACTAAAATTATAAATCTATTACTTATAATCGCATAATCTCATTTACAAACAGTCCGAATAGAAAGCGTTTAGTATTCAATTGTTGCTGAGGTAATAATCAGTTGATATGATTTATGCGTTACCAAATTTCCTTTCCTTATAGACAATTAAGTTGGAAAAGTTTATTATAAAGTTCTTAAGTTTGTTAATGTCGATTAACTTTATTGTTATATTGTTTCAAAATTGTTCTTATGATGACTATGCATACCTGATATTGATTGATGTTCTAAACCAAATAATACCACATACAACAACAATAAAAACAAAAGGCAATACAATAATTAATTAATGTATACGTACGCAGTATAATGCAGCATTTTGTCATTGCTTGCAGTTGTTAATCAAGTAATACATAACAAAAACAAAAACTTACAGAAATGCATACAATAATTGTATTATATTTACTGTGGCGACAAACCAAACAGTCAACAATAAAGCAAATCTATTTATTATTAAACATACGAAATCAGTTAATCAAACACGCTCGCTCTCTTGTAACTGTGGCTGTAACTAATGTATCTGTAACTGTTTGCTAACTGAATGAATAATGCTGTAAAGTCTCTCAACTTGTAGGTCTTCCCCGTTGAGGCGTTGCCTTTGGATGCAGTCTTTGGCTGCAACAGTCCACAGTTGGTGTTGGTTAAGTCATGACTTGACTTTCTTGTCGTACTACCACTTATAGACCTAACCGCTCTATCACTATCATATTGAGGTTACTTTCTTATCTCATGATAAAGTGAGACTAACAAATAATTTATTTTATTTGGTAACTAGTGCCGGTATTTCTGTTCCAGTCGTCTGCCAGTTTTATTCGGTAGCCAGCAGCGAAGTTGTGTGTGATTTATACGGTCAGCAAAGAAAAGAGTCATCGATTTCATAAAATAACAAATAAATCGGAGTACATAAAATGTATCATTACCAACAAGGCAAGTTAGCTGGCAAAACAAAAACAAAAGTGCTTCAGATAAGATAAAAAAAAGTGCTTATATATAGAAATATATATATCTTTATTACTGTGGTCGGCGGTTCACGCTGGTGACGAATGTGTGTCAAGCTACAGCTATTGGATTTCCACTTCTCTCGATTTCCAACCGCAAAAAACTCAGCACATAAATTCCTTAAATTACTTTACATATAAGTAAATTAAATATGCATATATATGCTCTTATCAAATGGGTTTGATAAGCGTAGAGAGCAGAGTACAGTTGAGTTCCAGCGGTTTTTATATACCCAGTGCGCGGCTTCTACTGTTTTCTAGTGCTTTCTAGTCGCGGGCCAAAGCTGCCTGCTATGGGGAGCTGTGGCTGACTGCTATGCGAATGCTTTCGCTTTTGTTAACAGACCGATTCTCTAGCCACCTGTATTTATGTAAATAGGGGCTCTGTCTTACCAAATTTGTTGCCCACAGCGCTTATCAGTTCACAGTTAGAGCTCTAGATACATACACAGACTAACCAACTTAGAATACCCTGCATACAGGTTACCACAAGGGCCACTCCATGTGACTCACATTATATCATTTACCAATCAACAGGTATGTACTATCAAAGCCAGGTGTTTCATATCAGCGAGTGTTTTGTTGTTTTAAGTGACGCGTTATCAAGAGTCCTACTTCACCCTACAATACCCTGTATCATTATTTGTTATCGCCATGTTTCACCGTATTGGTAACTCTATCAAATGGCTAATCTGCAGCTGCAGGCAGTGAAATACCGTTCAAACAATTCTCATTTACCGACCGACTCAGACGGCAGCATTATAAGTGGAAATTATTTAATCTAAATTATAAGCAGGAAAAAACCAAATAGAGCACGATGAGCAATACCCACTTCCAATACGGTTAGGTTCTTTACACTTTCCTCTGACTCAATTCATCAACTTGACTTTTGCTCTTCCTTTTTAACAGGCGACAATGAAGGCGTCTATGGGGATCCGGAGGCGGACAAAAGTTTCGCCTTCGATGATCAGTCCATACGCAAAGGATTCATACGCAAGGTTTACCTGATTCTGATGGTAAGTGTATCCTCTATTGCACCCACTGGAACCCTCTAACCTATCAATTGTTTTTAACAGGTGCAACTGCTGATTACCTTTGGATTTGTGTGCATTTTCACCTTCTCGACGGCTACGCAGGATTGGGTGATTGCAAATCCCGCGCTGCTTTGGATTGCACTGGTAAGTCTAGCAGCTCCCAGCGCATGCCCTGTAATACCCTGTGTTTTATCAATACCAAACAGGCTGTTCTCATTGTCACAATGATCTGCATGGCCTGCTGCGAAGGAGTGCGTCGGAAAACGCCATTAAATTTCATTTTCCTGTTCCTGTTCACACTCGCCGAGTCCTTCCTGCTGGGCTGCATTGCGGGCCAGTATCGTGCGAATGAGGTGCTCATGGCGGTGGGTATCACCGCAGCTGTCAGCTTTGGGCTTACACTGTTTGCCCTGCAAACCAAGTGGGACTTTACCATGTGCGGCGGTGTTCTAGTTGCCTGTCTGGTGGTCTTCATCATCTTTGGCATCGTTGCCATCTTTGTGGCCGATCAAATCATGAGCATGGTCTATGCCTCCCTGGGTGCTATACTCTTCTCGGTGTATCTGGTGTACGATACACAGCTGATGCTCGGAGGAAATCACAAGTACTCGATTAGTCCCGAGGAGTACATCTTTGCTGCCCTCAATCTGTATCTGGATATTGTCAACATCTTCATGTACATTCTATCCATCATTGGACTGTCTCGCTAATGCTACACTGTGCAAAAAAATGTTCGAAAATCAAGTTAAAAAGTTCAGCTAACCTAAGACCCAAAAGTTCTTATATGTTTAAGACCACACACCTTAAAATAAGTTTAAAGTCTGTTCAAAAACGAGTTTAAATTATTTCTAAATATACGAATTATTCTTAAATTAAAATTAAAGCAAGGTTTTAAGTCAAATTTACAGAGGTAAAAACTTTTGGGACTTTGAAGAGCAAAAGATCCTACTTAAGATCTTTAAGATGAATTTTGAGTTCTTACTTTTTCTTGATTTGAGAACATTTTGGTTTTTCGCAGTGTATTCCATAATTCCAAAGTTGTCAACTAGAACAAGTATTTATTATATAACCTAACTGAGATTATGTGTTGGCTTTTGTTCAAGAAATATATATTGGTGTATATACTAAGCCGTGACTTGGGACCTACTGAAACCCACTGATCAACGAACAGCGATCTCAGCTCAAACCGACCCTGCTACACGCAGCGGTGTCCAATTAATTAAAACACACCAAAGGCCATAATGTAATTATGTCCAATTGAGATTTGGTCGACCTGGTGGGGTCAGCAGGGGGGGAGAGGGATTTGATTAGTTCTCGCATCGAGATTTCGGGGTCTGGATCAGTTGTGCGCGCATCTGATTCCGGTGCAGACTACACGAGGTGCTATGGACTTTGATGAAGTACTTAAGGAGGTCGGCGCTTTTGGTCTCTATCAGAAGATTATCATCTGCTCCGTTCTGCTGCCGGCAGCGCTGCCCTGCGCCTTTCATGCCTACAGGTGGGCAAAATGGAACGCCAAAGGAATTATGCAATTACCTTTTCCTTCATTCTTTCTCCCTCTCTCTCTTTCTCTCTCTCTGCAGTCAGTTGTTCATTGCAGCCACACCAGAGCATTGGTGCCGCATTCCGGAACTCGAGCCATGGACTCAGGATTACATAGAGCTTGTGAAGAACTTGAGCATACCAAGGAATAGCCAAGGTTCCTTCCTCGAGTGCGACATGTATGCGCGTAATTACAGTGAAATGGTGGGTGTCTCGGGTAATTCAAACAGTGTGGCAACCCTGAAACTAACGGGTAGTTTTGTGTGACCTCTAAGCCAATTTTTCTAGCATTCATATAGAAACAAAGTGTGTTCTTTCATTAGTTGCTGGGACTGTAAATACTGTAGGCATTGATTTATTAAATATTAAGTAGTTCAAGGGGTTACCGACTGTAAGAGACCCTGTGCTTAGTTGGAAGTGAATACTATTGATCATACTACCTCTGATTTCCTTTATTTCTCCTTAAAGGTGCGCTACCTGGAATATCGCACACCCTACGAGCTGCAGAGGGAGCAATCGTCAACGCTCTTGCGGCTAGACCAGCAAGCTGTGGTGTCTTGTCAGCATGGCTGGCACTACGACAGATCCATGTATCCCAGCACAGTGGTGCAAGAGGTGTCTATAAAGAAAAAGTTTGTAAGGGAGACAAGTTTTGATAAAAATCACATTTGCTTACAGTGGAATCTGGTCTGTGAACGCAGTTTCTATGTGACGCTGGCACTGGTGCTCTTTGGCCTAGGTGGACTGATAGGCAACTATGTGTTTGGCTATCTGGTGGATCTTTGGGGACGACGTCCTTCATTCTACGCCTACCTGCTGCTGGAGATTGTGGCATGTGCCGCCAGTGCCTTTGCCTGGAACTACTACTCCTGGCTGGGACTGCGCTTTGTTGTGGGTCTCACGGTGCCGGCCATACTGGCCAGTCCCTATGTCTTGGCCATTGAGCTAGTGGGTCCGGAGCGTCGGGTTTTCTGCACAATTGTCTCCAATATTGCCTACTCACTGGGATTGGTGCTGCTAGCGGTGAGTTGGAAGTCAAGTGGGGATGTTTAATACAGTAATCCTCTTTTTGAAGGGCGTGGTCTACTTGGTGCGAGATTGGAGATATTTAACCTTAGCCGTTTCCCTGCCGCTGCTCATGCTCTTCTCCTGCTTTTTCGTGCTGCCCGAGTCACCGCGCTGGCTAATTGCGGTGGGACAACCGAAGCGAGCGGCACGAATCCTCAAGGTCATGGCTCGTGTGAATGGCGTACATGTGGATCGAGACTTCATGGAGCGTCTGTATCAGCGGCTGATCACCACACAGCCGACGGAGTCGGCGCACTACGGCATCTTGGATCTCTTTCGCGGCACCAACATGCGCAGGAAGACACTGATCGTGACCTTGATCTGGTTCGCCAATACCAGCGTCTATGTGGGTCTCAGCTACTATGCTCCGGCCTTGGGAGGGGATGAGATCTGGAACTTCTTTCTAGCTGGGGCTGTGGAGTTGCCAACGTATTTGCTTCTCTGGCCAGGACTCAGCTACTTTGGACGCCGTTGGATTCTATTTATTTCCATGCTGGTTGGAGGGGTGGCTTGTGTTGCAACTGTACTGTATCAGCAGCACGCGGACATAATGCTCCTACTGTACTGCATTGGGAAAATGGGAATATCCTCGGCTTTTGTGGTCTTGCCGCTGCTCGCTTCCGAGCTCTATCCAACGGTGGTGCGAGGACTCGGCATGAGTTTTAGTTCTGTGGTGGCCATGACTGGACCAATCATCATTCCCGTTATCAATCACATGGTGAGTATTGAAGAATCATCATCATTACCCACAGTTGATATCTCCAACCCGTTGTAGGGTCAACAAATGCTGGTGTTGCCGCTGATTGTAATGGGAGGATTGCTAATCATTGGTGGGTTTGCTAGTCTCTTCCTACCCGAGACAAGGGGCAAGAATCTGCCACAGACACTGGAGGAAGGCGAGGCAGTGCCGCTGAGCTTCCTGCTCTGCTGCTGTGTCGAGAACGAGCCGAAAAGACGCCCTATCCAGAGTCAGAACATAGGATTGGGCAGAAATCGTAAGCAGCCCGAGGAAGCTGCAAAAGTATATCACCGCGTTGGTGTAGGAGGTCCAGCGGCTTGTAAAATTGTCTGTAGTGTTTGTAAAAAGGAAATGCGAACTTTGTAATAAATATAAACAATGATAATTTCAATAATTAACTAAAAACAGCTGACAGACACAATTTTCCTTCAGCACAAATGCATTACTTGTCGACAGCTAAAGGTATGCAACAAATATTTTAGAAATTGTATGCAGCCCAAAAGTATGTGATGAAAAACTTTATTTGAAATAGTAATTGACGCACACAATGCATTTTATTTACAATACCCGTTAAAACAGCTGAATCAACTGAACCGCATTGATAGCTCCTAAATTTATAAAAGCGAACATTGAACCCATTTAAATTTACAATTGCATACAATAAAAGCAATTGAAGAAACTTGGTTAAAAGTTCAGTTACTGAACCCTTTCTCAAATAAATTGGTCCCTGAATTAAAACTGTCATATAAAGTTATCGACCAATAATAAATTGATATGCTTTCATTTTCATTAGAAGGGAATTTAAGTAAACAACTTAATTTAATTCATTAGTATTAGTACCATATACGCAAACAAACACATTTATTACTACGTAGACTGTCATTCAAACTCGCGTTCATATCAATCTATACACGAATACATACAAACATACGTTTTTACATATTAAATACTGTGTATGTATGTGAATACAAGTCCATGCAGTCGTAGAGTTTACACATACTTACATACACTCATGAGAAACACTGTGGAGTACAAAGTCCACTGAGTAGAAACAGCGCGTGAGCGATTGTACGAATAGTTGTAGAAATAAATGCATTTACCTTATCAATGTAAACGAAGCGTCGAAGCACAACAAAGAGAGAAAGAGAGACTGCCGCTGTGCGGAAGTGAGAGCACAATACAATGCTGGCAGTAGAACAGGTTAATTATGTAGTATATGGACGTTGGGTTAACGCTTACGATAAAGATATTACTACATATGTATGTGTTATTTTATGTGCTTGTAAATTGTTGGCATACATATAAACAAAATAAATAGACATTTTGTCAGGTAAACAAAGAAGTTCCGGGTAGAAGACCCTGACAAAGCGGCGGCTGTATGACTGAGACCAATGGAATGGATAATCTTTACAGTTACATAGCTATTTATACTTTAAACAGCCGAAAATAAAATTTTCGATCCACTTAATTGAAGGCTCGAGGCCTAAAAGAAACCATTTTGAATAAGACAAACGTTTTTTTGATTTTTAAAGCATTTCGTATAGTGCTTTGAAACACACCTTGCACAGATGTGTATCTATATATGTATACAGTATACCATACACAAGTAAATAAATAAATGCGTTTGTGTGTTTCACTGAGAAACAACGATCAAAACAAACAAGAAAAACTGCCTCGACCGGGAGATAAACGAAAGACAACAATAACAAAAGCAGTGCCAGATGTTGTCCACAACGAACAAGAAAAAAATCCATGTGCATTTATGATACATACGGGCACCCATATATACAAGCACGCACACACAAAATTATGTGTTTGTGTGTGTAAATATACAAACAGTAAATTGAATGTTGCTTTGTGACGCCTTCGCAATTGATCAAACTACACAGCGACCGGCATCGAACATCGGCTACAACCACATACGAAGCGATTGCGTTGTGTCGCGTCGCAGTCGACGCGTCGTTTCGGGTCGAGCCTCGTTTAAGTTGACGCTGCGTTCAGTGCGATCGCAGACATTGTGCAAAACGGTTCGCATAGGCTGGAAGTGGAGGAATATTTGGAAATCAAAGTGCTAAAGTACCGTTTATTGTTGCTGCTGCTCTTGCTGTTGTTTTAGTTAAAACTGTGTCAAGCCAATTATAAATTATTTTAAAAGGGCGTAACCATAAAAAAGGCGACGAGTGTGAAGTGACAAATTCACCAATTTATACAGAGAATCCAAGCCGCATTGAGGTAGGTCCCACATGGCACAGTTACGGTAAACTAGTAACTTAGTTTTTTCCCAGGGCTGCGCTATCAGTCCAAATGATTTCCACACATCTTAAGGGCTTGTTTAATCATGCCACGTTTACTTAATCGAACTTACTATGTCGTAGGTAACTAATGTAATACACCTAATATGTCACAAATCACAATTGTTGGTTATAACGGACGCGTGTTCAATGCAGTAATTTATAATCAGTGGTGCGAATTGAACTGTTTTGAACTTGTTAAGTGCCCAAGTGCTAATTGATAATATGTATATACTATGTGTGCGAGTGTGTATATACAAATCGGTTATGTATTGGCGCTAATCTTGATAAATGGCCCCCACACCCAAACTAAGACGCATTTAGTTCCATTTCATTTTGGACATGTTGTTTTGACTCCCCATTTATTTTTAACGCTTTTATTTACTCACAGAGATAAGAAGAAGAAGTACATTTATAAATTGCATACTTATCGCTTAATAACCTTCGAGAAGCAGCACTCACTCACTTATACCACTTACATATTCCTCAAGTGCTGCTCTGCAGATAAGACCCTGTAAGGAATTCATTGATTTAATTACTTCTTTCTTTCTTTCTTTTACTTGACATTTATAACTCCAGCGCGATTGGAATTAATTAATAAATAAAATCGATCGTACGACGCCATTATCACTAAAGAACAAGACACACCTAGAAACAAGCAAAGAACACCAATAATACTAAATACGTGCTCTCATATATATTATATATACCGTTTATTTGATTATAAGCACACACACACGCACACACGCACAAACATGTATTTGTGACTTGACGACACAAAACAAGACCACTAAAAATCTGATTTCATGCAAAATAAAATAACAACAACATAATTTCTGATATATTTTTAGCTTTATCAACTTGTTGTTTCTTCGGAGGCTCGACATCTCAGTTTCTTTGCCCCTATATCATCTCCGCTACTCTACGACAACACATCTCAGCTATGGATAGCGTCAAGTCGTTTTTTGCCAATCCAAACAAGGAGAATAATCTGGGTAATCAACAAAATGGCGTCACGGGACGCTGGAACAACTGGAATAGAAACATGCAGACACACACAGATGCCGGTTCGGTAAATGCAACCATCAGGAATACCACCAACGCAGATCCGAAGCGCAAGGACAGTGATAACTACTTCTACATAATGTAAGTTGGATACAAATTGAAAATAGATAAATAGTTTATTTATGCCAAATAGGAAGTAGTGCTATCTAATCTGCTAAGCAAACGTACTTCCCTTAGATAGTTGGTTCCACATAGCAAACCAAAACATAGGAAATACTCTAAAGTAGTTTATATAGTGGTTTCCACTGCAATAATAGCCATGAAAAGGCTAAAACTTCAACAAGTCAAACTTAACTTGTTTACCTTCCCAAAAATGTTTGATAACAATTGGTTATTTTGATTTCATTATCACTAGGCAGATATAACAAAAAAGTTTTCTTTGCTTTAAAAAGCCGATAACGATGTTAACCAAGTTAATGTAGGACAGTGTTAACAATTCAATTCAAAAGCGTGGATTATTTAACATTTTAATTGTGCTGCAATTAAGAGCAGCTTTTGAAATGTTCTACAACTCGAGTACTTTTGAGAAACCAGTATTGTTATTGCCTTGAGCAAACCCAGTATTGTATCGAATATTTTCCAAGCCGAGTCGAAAGCTTCATGTGTAGCTTTAAAGCTCTACCAGGCCCAGAGCTGAGACAGAAATATATAACCAGCTTTTTGGTGGGACGCCGTTTGCTTGTCGTCATTCCCGCCTCAGTTGCGAATTAACTGCTGAGAACGTCACGCGTTGCGGTAAAGCCCCTTAAAAAGAATGTTACGCTTAAGGTTATTCCCAAAAATAAACTAAACTGGGCTTGTTTCTTGGCTATAAAGTGCGTGAATCAGTTGAGCAAACGAAACAGTTGCATACGAGTAACGGGCAGGATTACATGCGGTGTAAGTAGCTGTGATCAGAGTTAGCAGTTTTAAGTGAAAGTATGGGCGTAACCTATTTAGTTGCTTACTAACTTAATGTCTACGCTGTTTTTTCTTACAGGTGGCGAGCTTGAAAATCGAACTGATGAACAGTGGAGCCATATAGCATTAAGATTAAGTCTAAAGTGACCTGCAGCGGTTTGTGCACACAATCTTATTAGAGACATCGGAAGCCTTGTTTGCCTTGACGCACAATCTCTCCATACCCGGTGTTTAGTGATATTAGTTATTTATTTAAGAACACACACACACATTCAATTGATATACGCATTTGTCTGATCGAGACTGGCATTATAATTCCCCGTAGAGCCCATATATGGACCCCGTTACAGTTATTGGCTTGATTTATTGGCTGATCTGCATGATATTATTTGGACCAATAATGTTCTTTGTCTGCGTTTATCTACCCGAAGTGCCAGTGCGATATGTGAAGAGTTTGAGGCAGTACACATAGGCCTCTAACTAAACAATTTGTTTATTTTTTTTATACACCAACTCAAGTTTATATTGTAAATAAGTTGAAAGACACAAGTATATAGGTATACACACAATTTATACTTAAACTGTAACTGATTATGATACAGATACCAATACTAATGTACTCGTTTAATAATCATCCAACCATTGAACTCTCTGCAATAAATATGTTCATGTGGAATGGTAAGAAATCTCGTCTAGACATTTTATTCCAAGGTTTCAGCTACGTTTAAGTGAGTGGCTTAAGTCCAACTGATTTTGAGCCCGGTCATGACCTTCTATCGAGCACTGCGAGAGTGGGAATTGAAACATCTATGGAATCTCGCACTTACAGCTGTGAGCGTGCAATGAACTCTACAGTTTGTTAAGCAGTTAATTAGTAAAGGTATGGCAGCAGTGTTTATGAACAATAAAAAGACAAAATCAAACAGCTGATAATAAGACTCGTATTATGAGTTTTTTTAGGCTTCAAAACTTCCGTGTTTAACAAGCTTTAGATGTATTTAAAGTGCTCGCTGTCTCTCTCTCTCTCTCTCTCTCTCTCTCTCTCTCTCTCTCTCTCTCTCTTTGTCTTTGTCTTACACTGAAACTTAGTATCGACTTCTGGCTATTTTTTAGACACGTACCTAAACGAGTGTGTGGATAACATGTAGCAGTAGGCGTGGCCGGCCCTATAAAGTATATAAAATGTTGATCAGTCAAGTCGATATGACGTCCGTCTGTATGGACGCCTAGATCTCAGATACTTTAAGTGCTAGAGACACCAAAAACTATTTTTACACAACACTTTGAAACTACTAGAGTAATCTTGACATAACTTACTCATTAGGTGTATGATACCGTTACAACTATCCCCATCCAGATCTCACAACTAGATGATATAGCTCTCTTAGCACAAATCGATCGAGAATAGGAATTTAGTGTAGATGAAGTGTTGTTGAAGATGTAGATGAAGTGTTACTTGAGCGATCGAAACCAAACTCACATTTTATGTGTATAAGATAATTGTTACTATCCTAATCCAGTTTGATTCGGATAGGACAACTATATCCTATATATTCCCATAGCAAAAGTCGGTCCAAAATGGCTAATTTTTATGTTACTGTCCAAATTGGCTAACTTGTATGTTAAAAAAGAAGAACGAGCACGGCTGAACGGATTGAGCACGTGGACTTTTGCAGTCGGCTCACTTGACTGCAGCCTTTCATACTTTTTCTCTATATATTTTATCCAAGTTTTAACCATAACTTTATGTATTGTGATTTTTCCTTGCCAAATCGATATGCAAATGAAGCAAAGTGCGTGCTGAGTGCAAACATTAGCTAAATTTCTATAGTAACTCAAACAAACAAAGTAACTGCTTCTAACAAACAGTAAGGAAAAGCAAGCAACCGATTTCTATTTCACAATTATATAAAGTTTAGACTGGGATATACAAACATAAATTGTCGTTCAGTAAACGTTAAAAATACCGAACAAAGTGTAAACCAATAAATTGAAACACTTTCAGTGGAATAATTGTGAAAAACAGCAGAAGGAACAGCCACAAGATGCAGCCGGCAGCCAAGAACAAGGAGGGTAAATCCAAGAAGGTAAGAAAAAGTAGCTTCCAAGTAGTGCTGTCTCTGGAGTTATGCAAGGGACTCCATGGCACTAGAAGTAAACACTCGCTGCACAACTTTGCACTGGTTTGCTTATACGTCCGTACTCGTCTGCTGCTGATTTCGTTATGAACGTGGCCTAGTCGCGTACGGGTCTTGGTCTGTCCTTCGTTGTTGGGAATTCTATTTAAAAAATTCGCGATTACTTTTTAATAAGTTGGCTGAAAACGTAGCGTAGCCAAAGTTATTGACGCTCTGATGGAACTTTGTCACGGAACATAATTTGCAATTTGGCCAAGAAGGCAGCTACACTGAAAACAATCAAGGGGTGCTAAGGACATATATTTTTGAATACAACGGAGCACATTAAAATATAGCTTGAGGTAGATTAAATCAAGTATTGCCCACTAGTTTAACCAACTGCTTGCATCTTTTGGTATATAGTTGAGTCCTAAATCAGAACTCTTTCTTGCTGTGTAGGCTAAAAGGCTTTTCCAGGGGTAGAAGCAGAGCGGGATGAGCAAAAGTGGCTTGTTGGCATGTGCGTGCCGCTGAAATAGATGATGGCACTACCAGCTTATAGACACGGTAGATGCAACTTCATCTACCAAACATGTTTGTGTTTATAGCTACTTTTTTCTAGCTTCACTAGAGGGCTAGCCCGACGAATTGGGCTATAGATAAATTTGGAAATTGGAATATTGGGTGTCGATAGCAATCAATGTCGCCTTATGAGTAGTTTTCCCCTACGTAAAAGAGCCTATAAATCAGTCAGGGATATGACTCTGTGCTCACCTTTCTGTTGGCCATAAAAAAAATTAATGGGTATTTATATAACTCTAAATGACGCTTACATAAATTCCAATTTCGTTGGGGCTTAAGTACACGGCAAAAACGGGAACAGAAATAAAGTAGTTCAACTGGAGAGCTTGAAAATGGCTAAAAATGTTTGTCCAGAGTTATTACATACTTTACCTAAGCTCTTGTCTAATACATCTACTAAAGTCTTAATTTAGTAGTAGTATAAATCTTTTTGTACCAATTTCCATTTCCCACTCAATTTGCTGCAGTTTTTTGCAGTGTATGCTATTGTCACAAGTCAGCTACTACTCTACGCTACTTTGCCATTCATCAACGAACTTTAATCGAGTTGTGTGCAATTTGTTTATTTACGCGCCCAACTCTAGAGTGAGCCGGAAACATGAACACCCTTGTGTCTCCTCGCATCCACTCAATTCGTTCCACAAAAACTATCGCATCCTCACCTGTGTACGTGTTATGACGTGCTCCTAGACGTCAGAGCCTAAAAAGTTTTGTTGGACCCAGTACTTAAGTGCTTAAGCAGAGTATATCAAGTTTGTGGAGGTGTACACTGCAGGCCACGCTAGTGACGAAAGCGGGCAATGGACAGTTCGCTTATTCGTTTATTTTTAGCTAATTTGGTTGTCGAAAAAAGCTCGTAACATCTGAAATGATTGAGATATGTCACCCAAATTTACACATCGTGTAAATGATACAATTTACTACATGTCCAACAAATTTCATGGGAATCGCACAACTACAACTGTCACAGAAACTCCATTGAGGCAAAAGCTTGCAGTATTCTATGTAACTGCTTTTAACTTAGTACAGGGTCTTCTACAGCTGACACCATAGTACCTAACCTATTCCACTAGCTTTATTTGACGAGTCGAAAGTTTCGCTTGGCGGCGCTGACAACGTCGAGCGAATGTCATGAGGTTCGTTTCGAGTCATTATTCATAGGGTCGGAACCCGGAGCCGAGAATTTGTACGCAGTACTCGCTTGAGGCTGTTCTGGGCCAGGTCTCAGTTGTGTTGCGATTACCAAAGGGTTAACAACTCAATTATATATAGTTATATATATATTTATATATAGTTAACAATCGTTTATTTGTGATTATCTCAGAGATTAACAAGATGTGGAAGCTTGCCAACAAAGCGATGGCGGTATATGAGTATTCACTGTAGCTGTAAACTGTATAAACTGTATAAACTGTACCATCTGATCTGATTTTTTTAATAGAACTAGATCTAGAAACTACTGCAAAAGTTGCTTTTAACCGCAAGTAGTGCTAATTAAGCGTACATCTATGTATATATATGTATATATCAACCGACTATAACAATAACTAATACTATATGTATGTGTACGTAGGTGTATGTGTGCGTGTGTGGGTAATAAGCCAAACAACTTGTAACTACTCGAAATCTTTGCTAATTTCTGATTCCTGTAAATAAAAAACAAAATTTTATATTTTATTTTTGCCTCTCTACAATTTTACTATTCAGTAGATCGAATCATTTACAAATATCAATTAAAAATATATGTATGTGTATATATGTATATGTATATATGTAGCTTTGTCCACAATCATCAGCGATCTCAGAGCAGTCAGCTCCCGCACTCGATTGTTTAGTTTTTTAGTTTCCCTTTCCCTTAAAAAGCAAAAAAACTAAAAAATAAGACAAATGTCAGAGGCTGCACACACTAGGTCCTCCTCTCCGGGGGGATTATTGGATGAGGAGGCTTGCCCTTGTCCAGATAGTGCTGATGATCTGACTGTGATGGAACGACAGCAACTCGAGGAGGTAACTGATAATGTCACGTCATCCCAGTACAGAGCCAAGGAGTGCATGGCTTTCGGATCACCGAATATACACTGATAAAAAAAAAGGGTTGTTCTCAGAAAAAAGTGAAAATTTATTTTATATATAGGCAAATTGAAAAGAAATCTTTAATTGAATATTTTTTTATATAAATCTTCAAAAAAGATTACAAATTTATATTTCTGAATATGTAATTTCATTTTCCCCACCAAAAACCCCTTGTGAGTTATAAGTCACTGTCGGCGAAGGACCTGCTAGCCTTCCGTAGCGCTTCCAGATCCTAAAGGACTTTAGGCCATAACAAACCGGCAGGACCGGACGAGTAAGGGCCATAGCTGACCTATAGTTTGTCTCCGCTTGGAGCACATTTGGCTTAACCTAACCTAACCTATAGGTCCCCGCTTGAAGGACATCCGGATTAATCTAACCTAACCCAACCTAACCTACAAGTCACTGTTTTATCCCCGGTTGGAGGGCATCCTTCATAACCTAACCCAACCTACAAGTCACTGCCTTGTCCGCGCTTGGAGGACCTCCGGATTAGCCTAACCTAACCTATAGGTCACTGCTCTGTCCCCGCTTGGAGGACATCCTTCTTAACCTGACCTAACCTACAAGTCTCCGCTTGGAGGATATCCTTCTTAACCTAACCTAACCTAACCTATAATTCACTGTCTTGTCCCCTTTTGGACGAAATCCAGCTTAACCCAACCTAACCTACAAGTCACTGTCCGAATACTCAAATATTTTTAAGTTAAAAGTCCACACTTTAAGTCTTCCCTAAACGAGTCCCTTGAGTTTTTATCAGTGTACCCATTTAAAAGTCTTGGACCAGCATAGTTTAAGCGTTAATCAGGCTGTTCAATTAAAAAGAAAATTTAAGTTTGCATGCTGCAGGAACTCTAATTTAAATGTAGCTGATAGCTGAATAAATAAATACTCACATACCTAAAAATCAAAAACAAGGCACTATTACCATATATATATGTATATGTATATGTGTATATATAGATTCGATTAACGAACAATTGATGCATGATTCCTGTAAAGTATCCTAGCACTGCTATATTATGTCCTCGAAGGTAAGTCCTTGACCAATACGCCTCAAATCCTGCTCCCGCCGCACAATTTTATAATCTTGCATACGAATTGTGAAATCCGATAATATGGAACAGCCAGCTATATGTATATATATGTATGTTTCTACTGTAACAGAATAGGGGATCGAAGGCCAAGACAGAGGGAGGCGGTGGAGGGGATGCGGATGACTTTGATGCCTGGATGAAGTCACGACAGTTGATCAAACCCGATGATCAATTGGATCTCACCGAAGCGGAGCTGGCCGAGGAGGTGACCAAGGTGCTGTCTCCAACAAACACGAATGTGATACGCAATCTGGTCGTGTTTAGCTTCAAGGAGGGCGAATTTGTGCTTGCTCCGTTGCCGGGAAATACGGTGACGCTGATCAGTTTTCCGGGAAACTCGCTGCACGTGGACTCGGAGGAAGCGCGTTTACAAATTGAGGAATCTGATGAAATTGGTTACCCGCTGCCTATGCCCAACTACTCGGTGGTGGAGCAACGAGAAACCATTTTGGATGGCGAGGAGGAGGGCGAAGGCGAGGGCGAGGAGGATGAGAAGAGCGAAGGCGGCGCTAAGCAAAGTGCTGGCGATGACGAGGAGGGCGAGGAGGAGGAGGACGAAGAGGGTAAACAAACCGAGGGAGATCAAGGCGGTACCGAAACCGAAGGTGCTGCCGACGACGAGGAATCTCCCCAAGGAGTACAGCCAGCGGCTGCGGCTCCAGGCAAAAAGCGTAAACTGATCAATCAGTTTAACTACTGTGAACGTGCTACCTTAACCTATGTGAATCCCAGGCGTGTAAGTTACCAACTAACCTCTGTTTAGACCTTAACTGACTAATCCCCTGTAGAATGTGGATACGCAAACTATACCACCGCCCAGATCACAGTTTGGTGGCACTGTGTTGCAGTGGATCATCTATGACTCGTATCAGGAGGATTACGAGGAGCAGCAAAAGGCCCTAGGGCGTACCTCCATACGCGGCAAATCCGCCAAGAAGTCCTTTAAGAAGAAAACCGCTTTGGCGGAAATGTTGAACCGCAAGTATCTGCGCTGCTGGCAGATTCTGGAGCGTATGATCAATCAGAATATATACGATGATATTGGCAACGACTATCGCTACTGGGAGGATCCGGCCGATGAGTTTCGTGAGGGCGAGGGCAACCTACTGCCACTCTGGAAGTTTCAATACGAAAAAACCAAGAAAATGAATGTTACCGAGATCGTTTTCAATCCGGCTTACTACGATCTATTTGCCGTATGCTTCGGATCACGTGAGTCTGCTGATCTACTTGGTAGTCAGTCCACTAACTCCTACCTACTCTAGATGACTTCCTCAAGCAGCCCAATGAGGGTTATCTGTGCCTGTTTACCGTCAAGAACCCCTCGTTTCCCGATTACATAAGTAAGCGTCTGCTGCCATAAGCCAACTCTTCAGTAGCTTAACCCTTCTCCTTTCCCTTCCTGCAGTTCAAACCGATTGCGGTGTCATGTGCTGTGATATACACTCGCATTATCCGTTTCTGGTGGTGCTGGGACTCTACGATGGCAATGTCTGTGTCTATGACCTGCGTGACGGCTGTAAGGAGCCCATGTACGTCTCCCGGGGTGTGCACTGCAAGCACGGCGAGTGCGTCTGGCAAATACGCTGGGGACCCGATATGAGCGATGGCGAAATTAACTTCTTTTCCGTATCCTCCGATGGCTGCGTCTTTCAATGGATTCTCATGCAGAATAAACTCTGGGTAACGACCATAATCACGCTCTATCTGGAAAATGAAATAGCTGATGGACCCGATGGCACAAAAGTGGTGCTCAAGACCGGTGGCTCCTGTCTGCAGTTCCATCCGTTTGACAACACCGTGTTTCTGGTGGGCACCGAGTGTGGTTTCATCTACAAGTGCAGTACGCTGTTTAGCTCCAAGTATCTGATGACCTACAATGCCCACAACATGTCCGTCTATCGCATTGACTTCAATCGCTTCGATTCGAACATTTTTGTCTCCTGTAGCGGAGACTGGCGTGTCAAGGTGTGGGAGGACATGCGTCCCGATCCACTATTCATATTCGATCTAGGTTCGGCTGTCGGTGATATCAAGTGGGCGCCCTACTCCAGCACCGTCTTTGCCGCCGTCACCACCGAGGGAAAGGTGCATGTCTTCGACCTGAATGTTAACAAATACAAAGCCATCTGTGTGCAGGCGGTTGTACCCAAGCGTAAGAACAAACTCACGCGCATAGCGTTCAATGAGAAGCTTCACTTTATTGTCGTGGGCGATGAGAAGTGAGTTAACCTTTACCTATACCTGTTTGTCTCCTTAAACCCTTTTCACCTTGCTTCAGGGGCGTCACCACCTCGCTTAAGCTGTCACCAAATCTGCGTGCCATGGTCAAGCCACCTAAGAAGCAGCTATACCTGGACCAAACCACCTTGCAGAATGCCAAGCTGGAGAAGCTGCTGTCCCTGGTGCGTGAACTGCCAGAGGGCGCAGTTGTTCCTGATGCAGCCACCACTGTACGCACCTAAAAGAGTCCAAGCTCAAGCGTTGTATTATATATTTTGATAAGTTATACCGAGGTCTTTATTTCACATAGTTCCTAGAACGTTACTTAGTTATACTTATAGATCTAGAGTGCTAAAGAGCTACCTAATCAACAGAAAGGAACTCATAACCTCATTAAAAAATCAGCTGAGAATAACGATTCTATATAGTACACACTGAAGTTATAGAAATGGTTTAATGGAGCTTAAACTATATGCTAAATGGAGATCTTAAATTGTAGCTAATCGTCTTCCTCATCGATGGCAATCTCTTCGGACTTGACTTTGATGTGTTTGGCCTCTAGGTACTCCAACACATTGTTGGGGCACATAATGCTTCTGCCCAGAAAGAGCACCGTGGACATGGGATGCAGGTAGTCTGAGGAGAAGCTGCCCGCCTTCCAGCCAAAGAAGCCACTTGCATGCACTTCATTTCCAGTGATCTCGTAGGGCAACAGATTGACTCCCACCTGGTTTACCTTGGAGAACTGAACGCGAAAGTAGTGACCATCGGTGGCCTTTATCCAGTAGAAACCCTCGTGGTCTACAGTTGGTTTACTCTGTGATTTCTTCATGGCATTCGAGCGTTCCAAGTCCTGGACATTGAAACTGATGTCAATATCGTAGGCATCCGGAGAAATTTGATTTGTTTCAATGGCGCTCTTCAGCGCAAAGTTGTCCAACCAATAGCGAATACCAACATTCTCAAACTCATCCAGTACGTGATTGAAGGTCGTCTTTAGTTTGTCCAGACAACAGGGAGGCGTGTGCTTGCCCAGGTAATAGTAAAACGGTCGATTGTTGTACACTGTGCCAATGCAGGACTTTGTGGTCCGTTCGCAGCCAAAGAGATCGATATCCGTTACCAGAGGAAAGGAGAAATTCGAGGAGGAGAATTGTGCATCGAATACAGGACCATGGGGTTGCCAGCTGCTCTCCCTTGCGGCGGATTTGCCACCGATCTTATGGGTTCTTCTCACCAATCGCTTGATCTGCAGCTTCTTGTACATCTCACGGAACTGACGACGTCTCAGCTCCATGCGACGCTGTTTCGTATGAAAGGAGGTGAAGAGTCGTCGTCCCTCCAGAAAGCTTTGCGTATAAACACTCGTCGTTAGGTTGGCAATCTTGGCCTGCATGTAGAGCATCTCTGGAAAGGGCAATGTGAAGGGTTCTGGCATAGATCGCAGCACAGCCACGTCCAACAGAATCGCGTGCTTCTGCAGGAACTACAAAGGAAACTCCAATTAGTTTAGTAACTCCTACTGCACCTAGGGACTACTTACCATGTCACAGTGTGTGCTGTCGTTGCGCGCCTCCAGTTCCATAGTCCAGTTGGGCAAGTCCAAATTGAGCTTGGTACAACTGCTGTAGGACTTTAGATTGCCAGCAAACGGCACCAGCAACAGATGCCGCACTGTCTCCTCTGGCGCGACCGTCACTCGCTGCGTGTCCTTGCCGTGTCCCGACTCATGTGGTCTTAATCTTGTGTTTATCTCCCGCAGTATTTTCTGCAACAAATTCTTGCTACTCAAACGCACACTGTCCGGCATTAGCAGTGCATATTTTGTGTGTATGTTGGCCAAGGGATTCAGTTGCTCTCGTGTGCGACGCACATCGAAGGCGAGGGTCATAAAGCGCACCGTTTGCTCCTCACCACTGGTTAGATTCCGCTCAAAGCTAACTGGCGGATAGGCGTAGTCCGGAGAGCCCTCCTGTAGCACTAGTATGGGCATGTTGGGTATGACGTCCAGTATGCTGAAATGAGGTTAGGCATTTATTTTGAAGCATACTTTCAGGCTCCACATAAAATACTCTTAAATACCTTTCGATGCTCGCGCGCAGATCCTGCTCGAAATTGTAGTGTCCATAGAACACAATTGTGATGGACTTCCGTATGTGCTTGTTGGCATTACGTGCTTTATCCTTTGGCGAAAGCTTTACGCTCTGGGCCCCTTCCGGCTTGGGCTTTGTCTCCACTGCTGTGCCGGCAAGGGCGCGACTGATGCGCCGCCAGAGCAACGAGTTCCAGGTGTAGTAGAAGAATATCAGATTGGCCAAAATAAAGCCCAGCAGCAGCAATTTGACCAGACGCAGGCGATACACCTTCATGTTGTGAGGGTGAGGGGAGATTCGGATGTGGATGCTGTCTATGCCTGCACTACAGCTAGTACCAGTACCAGTACCAGGTTAATGGCTATCTCTGTGTGTCCTTTGCACACACACTTGCACATGCATTTCGCATCTCACATGCATTTTATTTCATTTATTTGTTTGCCTATTTCACTTTTGTTTTTATTCGCACTTCTTGCTTTTCCCTTGGATTTTGTGACAATATTTTTCAGGCTTTGTAGCTTTTTAAGGACAAACAGCTGATGCTGTGCTTTGTGAGCTTTGAGGTTTGATAACGCACTAGCAGAGCGTACATTGAAAGCTTTGAAGCTTGGAAGCTTTTAGACTGTTGAACTGCGCAGGGATGAGCGTTCACCCCTTTGAGGTTGGTGGCGCATCCCTTAAAGTATTTTATGACTTATTTAAGGAGTCTCCGCATTGTATTGTTTTAAATTTAGTTTTTAAGCCATAAACATATTGATTAAATACAAATTTTATTGTGAAATCTCTATAACTTCATTGGCATACACACAAAATACATTAAAATACCTGACTTCATATATTAAACCATAAAAATATTTTAGTTTACGAATTTATATAAAAAGCATTACTGAGTTTTTAAAATAAGTTGCTGATGTATAGACATAAGTTTACAATTATAATTTAAATATTATTTACTGTAAAGCATACAATCCGCAAAAAACTCAATAGAAATACAAAACTTGCTTTAGTTTATAATTTAATATTACTTTTTTGGCAAGTCAACTGTTTGTTAATAAATAAATTAAAATCTTTAATTACAGATTTTAGTTGTAGGATTTTTAATTATAATTTGAATATTATTTACTACAAAGTACAAAAAGAAATGCAAAATAAATTCAAAACTTGCTTTTTGTTTATAATTTAATAATATTTTTTGGCAACTCAACTGTTTGTTAATAAATAAATTATAAGCTTTAATTATAGATTTTAGTTGCTGATTTTTAATTATAATTTAAATGTTATTATATTTACTACAAAGTAAAAAAAATGCAAAATAAATTCAAAACTTGATTTAGTTTATAATTTAATATTATTTGTTGGCAAGTCAACTTTTTTGGTAATAAATTAATTAAAGGCTTTAATTACAGATTTTAGTTGCTGATTTTTAATTATAATTTCAATATTATTTACTACTAAAAAAATCAAAATAAATTGGAAACTTCGTTTAATTTATATTTTACTATTATTTTTGACAAGTCAACTGTTTTGTAATAAATAAATTAAAAGCTTTAATTACAGATTTTAGTTGCTGATTTTTAATTACAATTTATATATTATTTACTTCAAAGTACAGACAAAAAATGCAAAATAAATTCAAACCTTCGTTTAGTTTATATTTTAATATTATTTTTTTTGGCAACTCAGCTGTTTGGTAATAATTAAAAAAAAAAAAAGACTAAAACTTTACTCAATACAAGTGTGTTAAATATTCATATTAAAAGCAAATCTGTCTAAGTTTAGCTAAAAAGACTTTAATTATTTAATTCAAGTGTATTAAATACTCCCACTAAAAAGCAAATCTGTCTAAATTGAGCTTCCTTCCACGTGTAAATACTTCTTTGTTTAAGAACTTTTGCACTCTCGTTCCATACACTTATCACAAATCATTTGAATTTATTACACTTATTCTTAAACTTTTCCATTTATATAAGACATTTTAGAAACATTTGTACTTTGAATAATTTGGTGATACTTTTACTTTTATCTCTACTTTAATCCAGATGCACCGATTACTTTCCCATGCCGGCGAAGAGCAGCGGGAACGGCACCTCGTCATTGTTTAGTAGGGGTGGTGTAGGAGCACGTGCCTCCGCTTCGGTGGTGCTGTTAAGCCAGAAGGTGGTGACGGTGCCTTTGCCCTTGAGCTCCACATCACCGCGTTGCTCCAGTTGAAAAGTGCCGAATTTGTCCAAAATAGCCTTCGTAGCGGATGAAACATGGATTTTGCCAGCTGTCAGAGAAGGAATATGATTAAGCAAAGAAACTTTTGGTGGAATGGAAGGGTCCTACGTAGTCCTGTGGTCTCCAAGCGGGAAGCAGTGTTCACCGTATCGCCAAACAGACAGTAATGCGGCATCTTTTTGCCTACGACGCCGGCACAGACGGAACCCGAGTGCATTCCAATGCGAATCTGTATCTTGTAGTCTGGCTTATGTCGGAGATTGAAGGAGTAGACGGCCTGCAGTATGTCCAGTGCCATGAGAGCTATCTCCCGAGCGTGTTTGTCGCCATTGGGCTCAGGAAGGCCAGAAACCACCAGATAGGCATCTCCTATGGTCTCCACCTGTGGAGGAACTTAAGTTATAGCCAAGGCGAACAAGGAAACCCCTACGCACCTTGTAGACATCGTAGAAGCCAATGATGCGATCGAAGGTGCTGTAGAGATCGTTGAGAAAGTTGACCACTTCCATGGGTGTGCTCCTGGCGCACAATTCGGTGAATCCCACAATATCGCTGAAATAGATGGTCACACTGCTGAACTCCTCTGGCTCGACCAGATCGCCAGCCATTAATTGCTGGGCAACAGGACGTGGTAGGATCTGATAGAGCAGCTCCTCGGTGCGCTGCTTCTCCAGGCTGAGCTGCCTTGTCTTCTCCTCCACCAGACTCTCCAGATTGTTGGCGTAATGCTCCATGCGATTCAACAAATCATCCATAAGATTCTCACAGAAGCCTCTATACAAACAAAAATTGTAATCAAATCCTGGCTATGTTGACTTTGATTGCCTCAAAACATAGAGGAAACTCCGACTCACTTCATGATGGTGCGTATGTTGCTCCGTATAATGGAGAAGGGAGGACGCTCCTCCTGGTTGTCGGCCCAGCACTTTTCCATCAACACCAGCAGATCCGGTGGGCATTCCCGCTCCCGTATGAGTGGACGAAAGGGTGGATACTCACACTGGCGCACCTTGTGGAGAATCGTGTGCACATCCATGCCCTGCTGACGCGCCTCCTGGTAGGGTCCACCACGATTCACAATCTCCTCGAGTATAATGCCAAAGGAGTAGACATCGCCACGCTGTGTCGCCGGGCAGCCGGGTATGGAGGTCATGGGCAGCAGCTCCGGAGCAATCCACAGTAATTCTGTGGGAAACAGTTAAAGAGTTTCTGGCGAGGATTAACTGTAGTACTGCATACTTACTGGTATAGTAGTTTTGATCGCGCACAAAGTCCGTGGGAGTAGTCAGCGTGTTGAGACCAAAGTCGGAGATCTTGAGCACGAAGCGTCCGTCGATGAGGCAATTGCAGGAGCGGAGTTTTCCATGGGCCACCACGTCACTGTTGTGCAAGTAGCTCATACCCTTGACAATGTCATGGATTAGCGACATGCGAAAGTTCCAGTCCAGTTCGATGGCCTCGTTCTCCAGCACATCCTTCAAGCTGCCCCTGGAGCAGTACTCGGTGAGTATGAGCACTGTGGGGCGTGGCAAATCAATGCAGGCGCCCACAAAACGCACCGTATTCTCATGGCTCACATCACGTGCCTGCTTGATCTCCCAGAGCAGCGTGGAGGTCACCTCCACCTTCTTCACATTCACCTTCTTGATGGCCACTCGCTCTCCCTTGAACTGCCCAATGGTGGTGTACACCTGTGGTGGCAGGGAGGCAAAGCTTGCAATGGAGGCGCGTCCCGAGTGAATGCCGAACTGCTGCAGGGAAATGTTCTCCACGTCCAGGCGCTGCAAACCACCCTTGGAGCCAAACATGCCGCCCATCTCGATGAGCACGTCGTCGGGTCGCACGCGCCAGGACATGTTGTGCAGCTCCTTGCTGAGCTTCATTTGCCTACAAAGTGGAGACAGTTGGGTTAATATACTCTAGGATTAGTGGCTTACTTAACGCACTTTTGCAGCAGACAGATGACCAAGAGAACGAGTCCCAGAAACAAAGCCAGTCCGAAGATTGAGTACATGATTATAGTCTCTGGAGAAGATAAGTGCAGTTCATTAGCTACCCTTCTCCAAGCCTCCTCACTTACCGTTGCCATGACAGCCTGGCGCATTGCCCAGAAACCCACAGGGAGGAATATCCGGTGGCGGCTCCTCTCGTCCGCCCGGCCAGTGTATCTTCTTGCCATGAGCAGCGGAGTATTTTCTGCAATGAAACAAGTTTGAGTAACCAAAATGACATGCCCATTGGTAGTTCTCACTTGTGCAGCCCGTAGTAGTGAGCCACCACGGAGAATTTGCCATTTATGGGATCCAAGTCGAGTATAGAATAGTCCGCATCACGATCCCCGTTGTCATCTATGCGCACGTGTCCCGTGATGCCATGGAATGTGCGATTCCACATGCGTCGTGTGATATTCACACCATCCCTGATGTCTCCGCCCTCGGTTAGGGTCTCGTTAAGGGCCATGCCAAGCAGATAGACTCCGTCGTAGAAGGCGCCAATGAAGAAGTTCACCTCCTCGCCCTCGCCAAAGGTATAGTTGTACTCGGAGAGTGCATTCTCCCGCACATTGTCCGCAAAGTCCTGGAACGTGGGACTCGTGGGTTGAAGCAGGGAGACGCGTAGCAGTGCCTCATAGGCCTTGCGGGCACGCATATCGTTGTCATCGCCCAACTCCCAGTCCTTGTCGCCCCAGTAGGCGCTCTGAAAGATCTCCACATCCAGGAACACCCACTCGCCATTGGTCATGCCCAGACTGTGGGCTGCCAACATGAATTTACGCACGAGAATACCTCGCACGGACAATATGACAACTAAAAGGGAGAGTAAGTTCGTGTATAGTCAATGTTTACTGTAGTTGGTAGCTTACCGCGCGCATACATGCTCGCATCCCGCAGATAGTTCTCGTACTTCTCCTCCTCGTTGCCGTTCAGTTCCCGCACAAAGCTCAGCAATCCTTCCTGCCGCAAACCGTATTCCAGATTCTTGCCCACCGTCAGTGAGAAAAGTTCCGATCTGTCCACCAGTAGAGCCACGTGCTTCCAATTGAACTGACGGAAAACGCTGGCAAAGACCAACTTGAGACGGCACTGGCAATAGGACATGCGGGTCAAGGTGGGATACTTGGATTTGTCTTTGAACATGCCCTGTAGAATGAAGCATTAAAGTAGTTGGCAACACTGGACTGACACTATTTATACAAAACTAAAGCATACTTTTAGGAGCGTGTTTAAATTTAATTTCATTGATACTCTGACTATTGATTAATAATTATCCTGTTGGTTTCTGCTTACCGTACTCTCATTCTTCCACTTGTGAATCCTGCCCAGCATGCCGGAAGTAACGGTTAACTCGCCCTCAGACGAAGGAGGCTGGAAAAAGAAAGTTTAGTGATATTAAGATAAATTTGTGAGTAGTTTCAAGTCGTCTAAAAGCGACTCAAAGTCAGTTTTAATTGTTAATCTTAAGCAAAGCAAAGGAATGCGTTGTGAAATGAATTGTGATTGCTTGGAGTACGGGGAAGAGGGATTAGTTGCCTCCTGTGCCTCAAGCAGAGCACATAATTGAATGCCACGTGCTGTGCTCCTCCAAGGAAGGAGGAGGAATGGCATGGGATTTTGGGGCTGATGGAGGTCGCAACGTACGTGCTGTGTTCAGGAGAGGGTTTGCTGATATCTTACACTCACCTGATCACCCATGCCCGTTATAATGGGGGTGTTCCAGTAGGCAGCCAAGCGGGCAACCGGTTCCAGGGCGAAAGCGCACGCGGGTCCTATGAACGCGATGACATCGTCCTTGAAATGCATGTCCGCTGCGAGTCCAGGCGCCTTGGCACCCGAGCACGATGGATAACTGTCACGATTGCGGATAGAATAATCGGTTAAGACCGTTTAAGACAAACAATTTGTGCAAAACAAGCTTTAAATGCACTGAGCACTGAGCACTGAACACTGAGGGGCGGATTATGCTTAGAGAGCTCAAGAATGCGGCAATGAAATTCGAGTAATTAACTGACTTCGTGCGACACGCAACAAGTTGAGTCTCAGTGGGGGAGAAGGGGGAGGAATAGGAAGCAAGGTAGGCTAACCTTAAGGAAAGCAAACGGAATGTCAATGCAGGAAATTGGCCAAATCAGTTTGGCACTTACCTGGCCTTCTTCTTGACCAGCCTAATGTTGTGGGGACTGAGGAAACGTTTGTTAATCTGATCCAAGGCCAAGTCCACTGCCGGACCACAGCGTTCCAAGTCAAACGGAGAATCTAGGAGATGTCAAGGAGACTAAAGTTCAATTGCTTTCTTGGGTTTACCCTTCAGCTCACTTACCCAAATGGGAGGCCATTAAAACTCCCACATTATAGACACGCATTTCACTAATGTCAATTTCGTTAAAAGCTACACTCAGATTTTTAGACTCCTTCTGACGCTCGTACATCCTAATATCTATGCTGTCATTGAGGTGACCATTTAAATTGCCATTATTCATGCGAGTCTGATGATTTGTACTCTCAATAGGCGCGTCTCTGCCCTCCCAGACCTTGACGTCGATCCGTTTGCCTCCCGAATGGAAACTAAATCCGCTTGAAGCCATCAGCAAACTGATAGCCAAGCTGATGTTGATCAGCATCATTTTCTAGAAAGTCCAACAAATAAAAGTCATAAAATTATTTTGTTGCATACTTCTAGGCATATGCAAATAATCCTTCACGAAGAAAAGCTCTTAAATTCAAAAATTAAGCAGAAATTCCGTTGAAATAAAAAAATTCAACATAGAAATGAGAAATTAATGCAGATTACTGGAAATAATAAGAGACACAGTTTTCCTCAGTTACTTCTTAAAGCTATGCACTTAATTGCAACACAAACCATTTAAAGTTCCATTCACCAAATGTTGAAATTTAAAGTTTTTAAACACTTTAAGACACTTAAAGTTCCATTCACAAAATGCACAAATTTAAAGTTTACACTTTAAGACACTTTAAAACACTTTAGAAAACGAGTTGATTAAAAAAATTGCACTTAACACCGAAAGTCGCGTTTGTCGAATGAACCAGAGCCAAGAGCTGGACCTCTTTTATAAGAAGGACGCTGCTCGGCTAACGGGATACACGAGTGCAGACAGCCAATGGGAAGCAGTCGCTTAAATCAATCGTCTGAACCGGATGAAATGGCGCCCCTCCTCGTGGAGCCGAATTTCGAATCGTAACCGGCATCGTCAATTAGAATGCGAATGTCTAAGGTTAAGCGAACAATGTCAACGGCAAGACAAGATAGAACATAATTATTTTCAGCTTTCACTTGTTGTTGTTGTTGTAATGCTCCATTTGAATGTAAACTGTTTGCCAGTCTGCTTCATTCTGAAAAAGGAGCAACAGTTTACTACTGCGAACTTGTCGCGTGCCGCCAACAATTAATTCATACCTCTCTTCCACTGTCTCTCTCACCCTCAAACCCATCTTATCTCCTTCTCATACTGTTTTGGTGGGAGGGAATTTTATCCTGTTGCTTTTCCAACAAACAATAATAGTGTCTGCTTGAACTGAGTTAATGGGCCAATGGCAGTTGAGTATTCTTTGAGAATTTAAAGCTTAAAGTGTTCAAACAATTCTTAATTTTACTGCTAAGTAAAAATAAAAATACATTAAATTAAAATAATTTCTTAAAGCTGATATTAACTATATATTTTATTTGCTTCGTTTCTCGCCTCAAATTGTTCGCTACTCGTTGCATTAAAATAACTTAAAAAAAAAATATTACTATTAGTTTACTTATTGTTAATTGAAAGAATTTTTCCTTAAATTTAAAACCATTGGTTTCACGCGCTTTAAAAATCAACAAAGGTCGTCTTGACAACCCTAGACTATCGGTATTTTATGTGTTTTTCATTCCCCGATATTTCTCACGCCAACTAGTATTTTTTATCCCATTATCCCACAGCAGCTAGTATTTTTGCTCCCATTATTAACGCTTACAAACAAAATGAAAAGCGACAACCCTGTGCGGCAATGACAAGTACAATTTGCAGGGAACAACACTCAAAGCCGCATATCGCTTAGTTTTCTAATAAATTGTTGGCATTAAAATTTCTACAAAATGGTAAGTAGAATTACAACACCACATTCTATTTATTTTGATTCTATTTTATTTAAACAACCACAAACTTCTGCTTGTATACGCGATTGCAAATTGCTGCATCATGATTGCAAATTTCTTTTTAATTTTGTCAGGCGCGTCGCTATGATTCCCGTACCACGATCTTCTCGCCTGAGGGCCGTCTCTACCAGGTGGAGTACGCCATGGAGGCCATATCCCATGCTGGCACATGTCTTGGTATTTTGGCAGAGGATGGCATTGTGCTCGCCGCCGAATGCCGCAGCACAAACAAGTTGCTAGACAACGCCATTCCATCGGAAAAGATTTACCGGCTAAATGAGTGAGTAGAAGAAACTTGTACATTAATACCAGTAACAAAATGAACTATGTATTTACAGAAACATGGTTTGTTCAGTGGCCGGCATTACGTCCGATGCGAACGTTTTAACATCTGAGCTGCGTTTGATAGCTCAACGCTACCAGTTCAGCTACGGCGAGGTAATTCCATGTGAGCAGCTCGTCTCCCACTTGTGCGACGTGAAGCAGGCATACACTCAATATGGTGGCAAGCGTCCATTCGGCGTTTCGTTGCTCTACATGGGCTGGGACAGCAAGTATGGCTACCAGCTGTATCAGTCGGATCCAAGCGGTAACTACGGAGGCTGGAAGGCCACATGCATTGGCAATAACTTTGGGGCTGCCATATCTATGCTCAAGCAGGAGTTGTCCGATAAGGAGAACATCAAGTTGGAGGAGGCTAAGGATTTGGCCGTTAAAGTGCTTAGCAAAACTTTGGATACCACAAAATTGACACCAGAAAAGGTTGAAATGGCCACTCTACAGCGCATAAACAACACGACCGTCTACAGTGTGCTCGAGAAACCCGATGTTGAAAAGCTGATTGAGAAGTATAATAAGCTGGAGGCTGAGGCAGAAGCCGCCAAGAAGGAGAAACAGGCCCAACAGTCGAAATCCTAAGCAGTCACTTTACATTCATAATTTATCATTATAATAATGGCAACCTGCGTTAATTTTGTACATGTATGAAATAAAATTTCAAAGTTGGGTGAAAATCGAATAAGACGATGAGTTCGCGATATGGCAACCCTGGCATTCGTAGCAGGTTGGCAGCACCATATGTAAAATTACCTAAATATTACCCCTTTTTCGTATGCACTAAAAATACCGTACAAAACATTTTGTGGGAAATTCCGTCGCTTTTTGCAGTTTTCGCTCTTTATAAAATTAATTACACTTGTTAAAATAGTTAATAAACGGTGTCCCCTGTTGGAAAAGGACTCGAATATATTGCGTGCATCGGAATACAAAAGAAAGCAACAGTAAAGACATTTTTCCTACGCAGCAGAATCACCATTGAGCGCGCGTGTGTGTGTGTGTGTGTGCGTGCGTGTGCCACAGAAAGTGGCAATCAGGCAGCAGCAATTGTTAAGTGTACATATATTTGTAAATCATTTTATGTTGTTAATTTATGCAATAATCAAATCTGCATACATGCATGCATTAAAATGTGAATCAAATGGCAATATCTCAATGTTGTCAATACAGAGAAAAGTTGTGTAGAAGCAGCCGCAACAGCGACATCCGCAGTAGCCGTCAACGTTAACGTATAAAAAAGTAAAAGAAAATGTGGAAAATGAAATAACACAAAAAAAAGAGCTGCGCTGTAGCAAGCAAGTAGAAGAAACGCGAAACATAAGCAAAGAAAAATCGAAATAATAAAATACATACGTACGAACTGTATGTATGTATGGGTGTATCATAAAATTGTGCTTGTATGCGCAGTGCAAGTGTATGTGTGTGTGAGTGAAACGTATAAATAAAATTCAGCCAAATGCAGAAACCAACAACAAAATGGATAACAAAACTACACAGTTGGATTTTAAATTACTGGTAATTAAATAATGTTTTCTATAAAATGCCCTGCCCCAAGCCCCTCATTTATATATTTAACCATATAAATGTGCACGTCCATACACTCAAGCATAATATGTACGCATGTATTTGTGTAAGTCTACATTCCGTACGACTATCAAATGAGAGTGGCAAAACAACGTGTAATGCGTAGGCAAAGAAGAGAGCGGCAGAGGCAGATAGAGAATGAGAAGAGAGATAACAAATGAAGTGAAGTACAGTGTGCACTGGCTGTTTAATTTCAGCTGTTGTTTTTGTTGTAGCATTTAGTTACTGCATGTTGTTGTTTTTGTGTTGTATCTTGTACATCGTCTTAAATATTTTTTTAAAATGTCATATTTTGAAACCGGCTTCAATTAAAAGTATAACAATGTAAACAGCCATAACGATCCAAACAAAAACATGACCCTCTCTGTACTTCATATATTTACATTGAAGTTGTAGTTTAGCTTAGCTTATTGGGCTTCTGAGTAGAGCTGTTGTTTATTTTATTATTTAAAAAATTCATTCGTTTAACCTTTCCATCCTCCCGCCTCACAATCAGTTCTTGCACAATAAGCGTGTTAACACTTACACATACATACATACAAACATGGACATCTTGTGCTTGTAACTGTGTATGAACTTCCGCAGCTCAGTTGTGTGCCCTTGCTCCACCCCTATCCCCCTACCCCCACCTCGCACAATCTCCACCCACCTACTAACCCATAGCACTCCCTTTCCTCATTTCCCATACCAGTGCTACATAATAGCATTCTTCTCTTCTTCTATTTTCCTTTTTTTTTTCTCTAAAATGAATTGTAGTTTTGTTTCTCACTCCCCCTTACTGAACCCACAAAGCCAGTCAGCTTTGCTTCTCCCACTTTCGACCCATTTAGTCTTTGTTGTTGTTCTTGTAATTGCAGTAGTTGTGGGGCTGGCTATTATTCACTTTTGTTTTGTTTTCCTCGTTATTTCGAGAAAATATTTATTTTTATTTTTATTAGTTTATAACAACATTACATTACTTGAATGCATAGACATACACACGTACACAAACATATACACTTCTATGCATATATATGTATGTATGTACATAAATACTACGGATACTACGAAATCCAACTTGTGCGCGCCACTCTGACTACAACTACAATAAAAATAACAAGAACAACAACAACAGCTATTCAAACTGAGCAGCAAGAGAGCATGAATTTGTTTGTGTTTGTATTTTCGTTTGTGTTTGTGTGAGGGGGAGAGAGCGAATGAACGAGCAAAGCACAAATGAAGAATTGTAAACAGCGTGCACAGTGGTACAGGAGAATTCTAGTAGGTACGTTTTTTTTCTTATTTTGATTTTTATTTTGTTTTCCGTTCTTGTTGGGATGCACGCTGTAATAAAGAATGATGCTGATACCAATTGGATGCGGGCACGGTTTTAAACTGTCTAAACTAGTCAAGAAACGTTCAATAGAATTAAATTGCAGAACTGTCTTGCAATTTCTTCTTCGTTCTTCTTGTTGATCTTGTTTTCATTAACGCAGCTATTGAACGTTTTAATTAAAACTTTTATCGCCCCTAATTGAGTTTATGACATCAACAAAAGCTTGATAGGGGAGGAAGCAGAATAGATCGGCTCTAAACTCTGCTCGTAAATAAATAATTTGAATGAATGATATAATTAACGAGAACTTTCTTAATTATTTACATTTTTTAATTCAATAGATTTTTGAAAACTCTGAGCCACTGTAAATTCAAATGTCTGTTTATATGGGTTTTTATTATATAGCTAGTTTTGTTTCGCTTGTGCCAATTTCATTAATAAAAGAGGACAACGTAAATGCTATTTTTATTTGATTAGTAAAATCTACATACAAACGTGCATATATGAATAAATACATTAGCAAGCAGATGCCGTATATATGTACGTACATATGTATTTGATAATGTGAGAGTGTGTCTGTGTGCTAGTACATGTTGCATGAGCACAAAATGTAAAACATAAATTTGCTAAAAATGCAGCGGCAATTCTTGCCCCACTTGCCACAGCTGCAGCAACGTTTACAGTTTGGCAACCTAAATATGTACTATGTGTATGTAAACAAATACCTTAACACATGTGTGTATGTTTGTTTGTTTATGTGCGTTTGTGTCTGTCTGCCTCGTTAGTGTATGTGTAAATGCCGCTCTCACTCTCTCTCTTTCCCTGTTGCTCTATCGTAATATTCGTGCGTGTGTGCGTGTTAAACAGGTACATAACAATATTAAAACAAACTAGCTGAAAAAAAAGTAAATAAATGAAATAAAACGAAGCAACTAAGTCCAATAAATCAAGACAAACTGCACTAGTATTGAAAATACATGTGGTACATAGATAATCGTTTATTGAATACTCTACCCCAGAAAAGATTCCATTAACTTTATGAATATTTATGACTTTGGATGGGGCACAATAGGATTTGACATCGATAACGTGACATATCATAGAATTTATGGATTTCTGGAATGAATAATCAAAAGCATATCTATAGTTTTAGGATACATTTTTAAATTGGGTTTTTTCAAAGAGGTATTATAATTTGTATATTATATTTTTGGCTTGTATAACTACTTTTTCGGAAAGTTTTAACTGAGATTAGACTATTAAATGAGTTATATTTTTCATTTATTTCCAAACGTATGCTTAGTTGTTTAATTTTAAGAATACCTTAATCTTTCATGTATATATTCGTATATTCTAATAGGGTTTAAATTCAATTTTTATTTTTTACCTTTTATATTCATAATTTATATCTTCTTGTGTTAATACCTATATGAATTTAATTTTTCCTTTGAATACCACTAACCCGATGACTTCATCACGGTTCCGAGTCGACTTATGTTAACTATTACAATAATATTTTTGGATAGAGAATATATAAAACATACGATTAGATATGATGAAATTAACATAGCGTAATAATCGTAATTATGTTTGTGACTTAATGCGAACTTTTAATGCCATAATTTATTCCCTATCTTGATTATTTTCGGACCACACCCGATAAAAACTAGAACTTACATTCCTTAGACATAAATATATACATATTCACATAGTATGTAGCTATGTTTATTACGGAAAATTTATTATGTTGCGCTTGAAGGCTCGTTGCGACTTACATAAATACGATAAAAGGAAACAAAGAACGAAAAGCCCATAAATTTGGAATAAAACAAAGAACAGAATTCGTGCATTTACCCTTTGTTTGTGCCATAGAAACTTTAAGCCTTTAAGCTTTTGTATATAATTTATTTGTATTTATATACCGATATACTATATTTATAAATGTGCTTAGTTGTGTGTGTACAATACTTGTATCTATTTAGTTGCTGTGCTCAATTTAGTTTTAGAGTTATTTTTAGAACTTTTACAAGCGTATGTGCTGAATGTTTTGTTGGCCAAGAACATTAAATATCAGCAAACATTTAATTACCTATTATTTATTTGTTGTAAAATGTATTTATGGGATGGCTAAATATTTAAATTGTTAATGTTTACTCAGCAGTTAATAGGCCGTTAATAAACTGCTTGTTGTTACATTCAATAAACTGATTCAAATTCCGCTTATAGACTTATAATGGCATTATCTTTTGCAAGATTTCAAACAAGTTTCTAGCGAGAACTTAATGTAATGTAATGTAATAATATAATTAATTAAATAGAAAAGGGATTAGTAACCTAAATACATAAACGACTGACATTGTAATTAAAGCACAAACATAATGCCACAACTATTTGTACAAAAATACATACAAATCTACACAGACACACACACCAAAGTAAATGGGTATTTATCTAATTAATATTGTATTTAACATTTTATTTGCATTGCTCTCGCTCTGCTTCACAACACAAACACATACATACATACGTATAAACATAAATATGTATGTCTAGATATGCATGCACATAGTACGCTTTTTCTGTCGCTCTTCTATCGACTCTCCCTTACTCATCCTTTCTCTTCAAATGCTGTAACGCATAAACGCACACAAACGCACGTGTATATTCTATTGTGTGTGTGTGTGTCTGTGTGCCCCCAGTGTTATCTCCAATCTAAACTTACAACAACGTTTACTGTCAATTGCAAGTTGGGTGCATGCGAAGAGAGTTGCCACCCAGACAGATTAGAAATTAATATCAACAAAGTTACAATTTATTGTACAAAGCTGTAAATGAATTACAGCTATTTGAATGTCAGAGTATAATTAAATTTTATAAAAAAATAGGGGAAAAACAAGTCTATCAGTTAAGATTGAATACTAATTCGAAGCATTGTGGTAATTCCGGTTTTTAAAAGTTTCTAAATAATAGGTTTATCTAAAGTTTGAGAAAAGTTTAGCGGGATTTTAATTGATTTTACAAACAGGAGAAAGTAAATTGTTATTGGGTATTTTACAAAGTTTTAACCATTCCAAATATTTATTTATGTTACCCTCTTTAACTTTTAACCCTAACTGTATTTTTGTTGTATTCTTGTTTTATTCATGTCGTTCCTAATTAGTTCTCCCAAATGGATAAACATCATATTAATTTTATATTTCTGCTAAAAGAATAAAATACATATTGGAGAATTGCCAGCGGGGCCAATGTTGTGTTGTTCAGTGCCGTTGCCCCCATCCCGTTTTTCTCAGTTGCCTCTCATTGACTCGTTTTCTCCCTCTCTCTTGTCAGCTCCTGGTATATGCAGCTCTCTTTCCTGCCCTCTCTCAAAACAATGTCAGCCAGTGGGTGGGTTGTGGGAGAGCAGTTTAGAGAGCGCCATTGATGTTGTTACAACTACAACTACGTAAAGCTTTAACTCGCACACTCACACCCATACACATACACTACTACATGCATATGTATGTACAGTATATACATTTACTAATAGATGGCAACATTGTGGAATGGGGAAAAGTAGCACAAATTGTGCGCTGTTTTAATTTCGTTGCCCTGCCCTCTCCCTGTTTCTTTGGTCATTGTCGTTGCTAGCAGCTAGCTCTTTTTTATGTATGTGTGTTGGTGTATATTTGTATGTAGCTTGTTGTTATTTTGCCTGCTATTTTTTTTACTCTTTTCGCTTTACCATCTTCGCCGTACAGTGCGCTAATCGTTTGCGTCAGCAGCGCAGTCGCTGTCTCTGTTGCCGTCGCTGTCTCTGTCGCCGCGCTGTCTGCTCGCGATTCCATTGACGCTGACGGCAGCTGAGTGAGTAGAGCAGCGCAGAGCAAAGCGCGCGCTCTCTTGGCGGTCTAATTGCATTAAATTGTTTGGAAAATCATAATCAGTAATTGCATTTGATGACAGTTCTTTCAGCTGCACGTGTGAATGTTACCATTGTTCGATTACATTTGCAGCATACACATGCATAATCTGCTGGTATTGGTATTGGTATATGCAAATTTACATAAGTCATTTGTAACATTAATTGGATAATTGTAGCACGTGGCAGTGTAGCTCTGCAGCACCTTTCCACCAGCTTGTTCTTTCTATCTGCTTCTCTTATTTACCCCATTCGCTCTGGCTGGTTGCTGTGTGTGGGTCGCAACGGAAGTGTGGCGCCACCTAGCGGATGTTGGTCATTTATTACGCGAAACTTAATGCATAATTAAATATATAGTATATAGAGTACAATATTAAAACTGATTGCAATACTGAAGTGGGAGAAAAGCAAATAAATTATAATTTAAACAAATTTCCGATTTTTCTTGCAGGTGGATCAGTCAGTAAATCTACTGGACAGTCTGAATGCGGCGTCGCAGTGCGATGCAATTAAATTTCTGCTGCAAACGCTTAAATGTAAATACCCAGAGGCCTGCGACCGAGTCGTTAGGAATCTGTTCAGTCACAAATCCCATAATGACAATGGAGATGACACGACGGAGTCCAAGCAGCTAGCGAAGAGCAAGCAGTTGCAGCTGCTGCTTGCCACCAAAAAGGAGAAGATAGAACCGGGAGCCGAGATCGATGGATCGGTTTTGAAAATCAAACGGGAGAGTGAGAATGAAGCCTCATCTGCTATAGATTTGAATCAAAACTTTGAGAAGATTCTCTGCAAAGAGGAGTTTATGTGCCTCGACGAGGAGGATGATTTCCTCAATGACGATGATGTCGAAGGTGATGGGGATGCAGATGTCGATGCTGATACCGAAACCTCGTCTTCCATGAGCAAACGCCTGCACTTCCATCGCACCAGCAGCAGCGGGAGTAACAATGTGGATGCGATAACTACCACACCAGGTGCACCACTCACCAGCGATCCCCTCGATCTGATTCACTCAGCGGGAGTCGGAGCGGTAACGGGAGTGGGAGGTGTCACGAGTTTGGTGAAGCGCAAATATGAATCCACGTTCGATGAAGACGACGAGGAGGATGAGGACGAGGATGTTGATGAAATCGATGACGATGAGAGCAATAGCTGTGAGGATCTCTTGCTGCGTCGACAACAAAAGCTAATCCGCTCCCGAGCGTTGGCCAAACGGAAACGGGCCAACAACATCATCAGTAGTATAGATGTGGTACCGCCCGTGCCACGCTCCCGCTTAGGCGAGGGCTATGTGTTCCACGAGGATACCCAGTACACGTTGCGATACCATCATAGCAGCGGGGAGTTTAGCGAACGGGCCTTCAAGGCACAGTTCCGGGTGCTACTGCGGTTAGCTTTGAGTCAGCATCACAAGCCCTTTCTCAAGCAGTTCTATGACAACTTTGTGGTCACCGGTCGTCTGCTAGGTACTACACCCTCCACCCGGGTCCTCAAGGAGCTGCGAGAGCAGCGCTTGGACGAGTGGCGACGGCAACGGGAGCGGAGACAGTTGGCCAAGGATGAGGCTGCAGCTGCAGCTGTTGCATTGCAAGCACGCAGAGAACAGGAACGGAAAATGGAACGGGAACGGGAGCTGCAACGGCAACAGGAGTTGGAGCTGGAGCAGGAGGAGAAGCGTAAGCTGAAGCCATTGGATCAACAAGTGGAGGTGGCTATGCAGCTGGAGGAGAATCAGGAGACACGCCAACTGAGATCCATATCGTTTGGTGACTCGGAACTTGAGTCCGAGACGGAGTCACAGCTGTCTTCAGCAGCACAGGAGATTATGAAGTTCGAGGAGTTCATTGACGAAGGTGTAGGCGCTGGTCGTCTCATCGATGGCCTCGAAATGGAGCCGGAAATAGATGAGATGCTGGCCGGTGCCGGCAGCGGATTAGGCAGTGTCACAGGCACCGGTAGCGGGAACAGTAACAGTAACAGCAGCGCCGTCCATGACAATGGAATCGCATCGCTTCTCATGGACAGCAGCCATGGGTCGCAGCTTCATTCTCACCATCTGTAAGTTCAAAAGTTTCCAAAACTCAAACAAATTTCTCATATTTCCCAAATTCTCCTTTGCAGAAACAGCGGCAGCAGCAGTACCAGTGTTGGTGTCGGTGGAAATCTTGTGATCAATGGCCTTACGTCAAGCAATATCAACAACAACAACAATAATAACAACAATTGCAACAAGAGCAACAATGCGGTGAACCAACAGTTGGCAACACAGGAGCATCCTTCAAAGCAATCACAACTGCAACTGCAGTCTCAATCTCAATCCCAATCCCAAACACAATCACAATCCCAGCATTTGTCCATGCCCATGAGAACTGGTTATGGACACGAAGGTGTTGCCATGTCAGCCACAGCGCAGTTAATGTCCGGCACAGAGATTCAGCTCCATAACGATAGTCAAAATCATTACAACTCCAGCAATAATCCGCTCTCAATGATGGGTGGCATGATGCAAATGCAACAGCAGCAGCAACAACAACAACAGCAGAATCAATATCCACAACATTCACATGGACAAATGCTAAACAATCATCAATCGCATCTGCATCCACATGGGCATCCGCATCCCCATGCTCATCCACATGGTCACCAGCAATCGCAGTCATCTCTGCTGTCCTCGTCGTCATCTGCCATCGGTGGACAGTTAAATTCTTCGCTTGAGCTGGACGACAATGAGTTGTCGGGCGATGAGGATGATGATGAGCTGGACAATGAGCTGGATGAAATGGATGCTGCCAAGCAACAGCTAATCGATGGCGGTAGCAGCAGCAGCACCTCACTGCAGGCGCCTCCCTCTCAGCTTGGTGGACACACACCCGGTAGTAAAAAGGATAAGCCGAGCTACAATTGCCTGTTGTGCCCCAAGTCGTACAGGAAGCGTAAATCCCTGCTGGATCACTACAAGATGCATCCTGGCTACTGTCACGACTGTGGACAGCCCAATGGCAATACCCTAGAGGTGAGTACACCATAAAACTGCTTACAACTGATCAATATACTTATCATATTTGTGTTCTTTGTTTCAGGAAATTATCCAACACAATCGCACGATGCACGTGAAGGAGTTTCCCTTTGTGTGCGAGACCTGCGGCGAGTCCTATTCGCGTCGCCAGCAGTTCCATGCCCACGTGGAGTCGCACAAGAAGGAATTCAAAAGTGAGTCGGATGTGAATGTAAATTTCACCAAAAAGTCCCCAAAAGTGACAGCAAAAGGAGCAGACAGTGGACTTGAATCCTGCTTTTATTTATAGCTTTCCAAACCTTTTACTCAAATTCTGTTTATTGCTTGCAGTGTTTCCTTGCGGAGAGTGCGGCTTGAAGCTGTCGCAGAAGAAGCTGCAACAACATTTTGAGGAGACGGGTCATAAGGCCGATGGCGCCATTTGTGAGGTTTGTGGCGCCGAATTTCCCTCGAAGAATGCTCTCTATCAGCACATAATTCGAGTGCATAAACGGGACAATTTCTTTGAGTGCCACATTTGCCATAATCGCTTCACACTCAAGGCCAATCTCGAGCGGCATGTCCAGCTGCACACGGAGGTGAAGCGCACCTATGTCTGCGATCTGTGCGGCTCCTCTTACTTTACATATCCTGCACTCAAGGAGCACTACAGCAATGCACATGTCGATGTCTCCGAGTGCAAGTGCACGCTCTGCGGCAAACGTTTTGGATCCGCCAAGTCACTGCAGCGGCATCTGCCCTCGCACTCCGAGGAGCGACCGCATTGCTGCAACCATTGCGATCAGGTAAGATAAATCTTTGAATGAGCCTTCTGTAAACCTTCATTAATAATCCAATCTTGCTCTTTGCAGACCTTCAAGTGGAAGACGCATTTGGTGCGCCATAAACAGACGATGCATGGAAATCAGCCGCCGCCTCCCAAAAAGGGCAAACAGCGTCTTCCCAAGGGCAACGAGGAGGGTGAGTCAGCTGGCTATAAGAAGTCTTTGCTTATATAACTTTATGTGTATTTATTTTAGATATGTTGCCGCTACCGGATATGCCAGGTCCGCCGCCTGTGAAGGCAACCAAGAAGTCAGCTGGCGGCAAGGCCAAGTCTCAGGCAAGCGTGGCTGGTGCAGCACAGCAAGGTGCCGGCAAGGGTGTCGCTGGTATGGGAGGCGCCACGCCAACACCGCCACCACCGCTGTCGACAACGCCTGGTTGCTCGCAGCAGGATCCCTTCAATGCCGCCATGGTGAGCAGCAACAGCTCTCAATCTTCAACGGCCTCGACGTCACAGCACTCGGTGTCTACGAGCGAATCTCAGCAGAATTCCATGTACAATCAGAGCTTTAGTGCGGATAAACTGCAGCAACAACAGCAGCAGCAACAGCCGCCGACGCCTCAACAACAACAGCAGCAACAGCAACAGAATGCGCTGCATCAGCAACATCAACAGCAACAACATGCAACAGCGACGCCACCGCCAACGTTGCAACAACCGGTGGCACCACCGCCGCCTCCTCAGCAACAACAGCAGCAGCAACAGCAGCCGCCACCGCATCATCGTCATACGCATACGCCGAACAACAGCACTCCCGAATTGCACTTGCAGCGCATGAACAGCTTTGGTGGACAGGAGAGTCAGTTCCACTTTGAACCAACTGGCAATCCAGCCAGCAGTTACCAGCAACATCAAATGATAAATCAGTATCAGCAGCAGCAACAACAACAGCCACAGCAGCAGCAGCAGCCGCCACATATGCGTAGCCACACGCCTCAGAGTCCCCATCCGCACCCACATCCGCATCCACACCCACATACGCATCCGCATCAGGCGCAGCAGATGCAACAGCAACAACAACAGCAGCAGCAACACTTTAGTTCACCGCATCACATGCCACCAATGCATCACCAGCATCAGTTGCTGCTGCAGCAACATCGTCACAGTCACTCGCCGCAGCATCAACACTCGCGCTTGCAATCTCCACAGCCGCAACCATCGCCATCCGCTGCTGCAACTGGCCCCCAGCAGCAGTTCATGCAACAACAGCAGCAACAACAACAGCAGCAGCAGCAACAAGCGGCGGACTCGTGGGGGAACATGAACTTTGGCGGTGCTCCAAATAGTCAACCAGTTGAGCTCAAGGACAACAAGTTCTACATTGTTGATTCGACCGAGTTTCTTGGGCTTCCAATGAATGTCGGTGCCAATGCACCGCCCTCACAGCAGCAACCGGCCGTAGTCAACAAGTCGCAACAACAACAACAGCAGCAGCAGCAACAACAACCACAGCAACAACAACAACAGCAGCAGCCACAAGATCCAGCGTTAACTAGTGATTTATTGAGCTTCCAGCACATGTGGCCACAACAGGTTCAGCCACAGCAACAACAACAGCAGCCACAACAACAGCAGCAGCAACAACAACCGCCAACACCACAGCCGCAGACAAATCAAGTGGGGCCGGGAGATGCTCATAATTACAACAACATTGGTAGCATTCTCACGAATCTCATTGACACGAATCCCACGCCACTGGAGTACAACTTCGACTTAATGCAACAACAAGCACCACCACAGCAGCAACAACAGCAGCCACAGCAACAGCAAGCGCAGCAGCAGCAGGCAGCCCAACAACAACAACAGCAACATCACAATCCTAACGCTGCCTACGGAGGCGGCTTAATGAGACACACGTCAGCTGGTAATGTGGTTTATGGCGGCGGTGTCTCCTACGAGCAACATCACAATCACAACCACAATCACAGTAGTTTGGGCGAGCAATTGGTCAGCGAACAACAGAAGCACAACAGCTTCCAGCCATACCATGGTCATCCACATGGACACGGGTTGCAGCAGCCGTTGCATTCATTAGCTGCTGCCACACACTTGTTGCCGCCACCGTTGCCGCACGGCAATGTATTCGAGCGCACAGTGGGGCATCCAGTGGGAGCTGGGTTTCCCATGCTAGGGGACGATGCAAAGTCAGTGCTGCCACCGATCAATGATTATATGCATCATATGCAACAGCAGCAACCGGATCTAATCTATTATCCAGTGAAGAATGATTGACAACCAAAGTAGCCGGCGTTGGGTGGTGCTCCAGGGCACCACCACCACCACCATCATCAGCAGCAACAGCTGCAGCAGCCGCAGCCGCAGCAGTACCACCAGCAGCACCACTTCGCGCATAATCATAATCATAATCATACGACGCGCTGGTGGCCAGCACCAGCAGCAGGTATAGACGCCAAGAGAGGCGATGTTTTTCATTGAAAAGCATTGAATAACAAACAAAAGATTATAATAATTAATTCATTTGTTTAGTTTCTATGAGATGAGTTAGTTTGAAACCCCCTAAGGAGCACTATTTTTTTCTATTAGTAGTGTGCTTGTGTAGATAATACGAACAACAAAAGAAAAGAAAAGAAACCTTAATAATTATTCTAATTAGTTAAGATTTATAAATACGAATAAGGAAAACACTGAAATGTTCTGAGAAACGTAAACGTTGAGCAATAACTGAAACAAAAATGAATGAATTGGAGCTTTAGTGCTCAGTGTAAACTTCCAATCCAATTGATACCAACAATAAACCCAAATTATTGTAATTATATGAACAATAACAGGAACACACACTTATAATAATGTAATGACGACAGACATAAAAATACATGCATATATACAAAGTAGTTGATAAGTTCAAAACAAAATACAAAAAAGTAAAAAACATAAAATCACTATGAATAAATTGCGTAAATTATGTAAAATGTAGTATTTAAGCCTGTGTACTAACAACAACAACAGAAACAACAACAGCAACCAAACAAGCAACTTTCGAACAAATTTTTAGCATGATAATTTAATGCTTATTTAACTTAATAATAAATGAGATATACATATATGATTAATGAGTATAAGTGAGAACACAAATACGTACGTTGGTATATATTATATAATATATAGAAATCAAAGCAACATATACGATATAAGTCGCAACAGTCTCCCGATCCTAAATCTCCACACTCCCAACCCTCGACTTCCCGTTAAAGATTGTAGATTTTGAATTTTGAAACAAGAGAGTTAAAGCAACACACGGAAAAGTTGTTGTAACCATATCATGAGGCCCTTAGCCGTCAAAATATTAAGTAATATTATATATAAATATGTATTTTAATTTTGCATAGTGCTTGTTATTTTCTATTTAGTTGAACAAACAAATGATTATAATAATACAATACATACATACACACAACACTTACTTCATTTATATACTATATATTATACATTATATGATATATGTATCTGTATTTGTATGCCACAGTTTTTGTTAGATTAGTGCCTAAGTCTAGTTGATATCTTTGATTGTATACCCCCAATTTGTGGCTTTTTACACCCAAAAACCTTGTATAATTATGAAAAAACTTGCATGCAGCTCCTCTCCCCCACACTGTGTCTCGCCCTAGCACTTTTGTTTTATATTTTGTTTGGGCATTTGTTTGCCATCTAAATGGGTATAGCTCATATCCAAATCTCCTTACTTATTTCGCTTCCAAAAGCAACTAAAAATGTGTTTCTGTTTCTTAAGTCGTATGTATGTATTTTTCCTTAATCCCTTTTCAGACCACTTAAGTTAATCATATATGAATATGAATATATATACATATATATAAAATATAGCGTTGTTCTTGTTTTATAAAATTGTGTATTCAATTCAGCTAAGAAACATTGCATAAGTGAAAAGTTTAAAACAATACAAGTGTAAGGCTAACTTTTATGAACAAAAAGCAACCAACAACAACTATATTAAATTAGATTTGTATTCTGGATACAAAATAAGAAAAATCAACAACAAAAAAAAAAACAAACAAACAAAAAACAAAAAAATACACACAAAAAAAGATAAATAAAATTTGTATATTTAATAAAAATAGCAAAATAAAATTAAATAAAAAAAATTCTTTTAAAAACAAACAAGAAAGTTTAAATCAAAACTGTGATCCAGTGGTGTTCCAGCATAAGCCCATTGAGCTTTCATCGACTTTTTAAAAGTTAGCTTTTTTATAGCTAATAAATGTAGCTGTTTTTTAGATGCTGCTTTTAAGCTCTAATGGAAAAAAGAGTTCATAAAGATCCATACTAGATGTATTAATTAAACACTCACTTCATTATTTTTACATATTTTAATATTTCTATTGCAATTTATTAGCACTTTTCCACAAAATCTTCATTAGATTGATTTAAACAATTAGTTGACGCCACCAATCAGATTAACAACACGATTCTTATAGCGCTTGGATATGTCCTTCTCAATAAAGTTCTGCAATATCCGAGTTTGAGCAATCAGCTCATCCAGCACAGGATTCAATTGTTGACGCTGTTCTCGCAGCTCAACTGCCCGTTTCTTCATTAGTTCTTGCGTGGCACGAACCTTGTCCACGGCCTTGGTCATCTGCTGGAGTTTGCTGGCCAGCAGATCGGCGTATTTGGGGGAATGCTTCAGCTGGAAGAGATGACGTGTCTGTTCATCTGAGCTCTGTTGAATGATCCTCTCGAGATCGTTCAATATTTTGCTTATACTCTCGCTGTCATGGGAGGAAATGTTGTCCATGAGCGAGAACATAATGTTGCTAGACGACTCCAGATGATTAAGTTCATAGAGACGCATGCGCAGGAATGCCTCCAACTCGTAGGTCTCATCCAAAAAGCGATCCCGATAGCTGGGCGAGTCCAAAAGTGTGTATGCCTGATCACCTGCAAGAAGTGGAATCGTTTATAAGTCAAAAAAGGTTTGTCAAGAGTCTAATAGAACATACCTTTGGCAGTGCCGCCATCCATGCCGGTGCCCTCGACCACAATGCCGTATTCCTCGACTGGAATATCGAAATTGATTTCAACCGCATCCGTTGGGGCACTCTCAATGCCCCAATCGATGTTGCCGCCATCGGATTCTTGCAAATCTCCAAAGTCAATAATTTCACCTGAGACTGTGGAGGAGGTGCCTCCATTATCATCAGTTCCAAAATCGATTTCGTTAGCTTCGCTCTCCTTGGCCACATTGGATCCGGTTAAATTGAGCTTTAGTTCCGGCTCCTCAATGGACAGCGGTGCTTCCTTGTGTATGTACTGATAGACTGTGGTATTTCCGTGCTCAACTAAATGACGTAGAATGGGCAGACACTGACTCTGCCCACTAACCTCAGCATACAAGTCAATGCCAGCCTGTACCCTGCCAATATCCTGCAGGGATTTTTTATACAGTTCTGGTAGTCCTGCCAAGACTTCTATGAACTCCGCATGAAGATTATCTCCCTTGACGCCCAGTTGCTCCAGCAGAGCTGCGTGCTCAGCCAGCAATTGAGCCTCCGGCTTCTGAAGATCATGCGCTCGCTTAAGGCACTCATCTGTTTGCTGCTCCAATTTCGTCATTTGTTTACGTACTCCAGGAATTTCATAGTTCACATTACGCACAAAAATCTGCGACGTTTCAGCCAAGTACGTAGCGTTCTTTTCATAGAGGCGACACACTTCCTGCCAGTCCTTCATGCGCTGGCTGCCGTAGGTGCCAAACACACTCTTCGTATCCTTCTCCGTCTGCTTCAGAATTTCGATAATCTCCTTGACGTGCAAGTAGTTAATATCTGCAAAGGGGAAATACTTTAAGTTCAAGAGAAGCTTTATCGACGTGGAAACTTACTTGATCCCGAGAGCAGCTTAATCAGTTGATCATTGGCTGGCATATCCTGCAGGGCATTGCTAATCTTTGCGTGAATATCTTTTATTGGAGCCTGCACATTTTTTGGCACAATTCGTCTGCTGATCAGCCAATCCTGCAGCTTAAGCGTATGGATGTCTATGGGAATCTCGGACTCCTGTACAACATGTTAAGCAAAGCAATGCAGTTATAGGGCAGGCAAAAGGAAGTTATGGTGATTTTATTTATATATTATTTAATTTTTATACTTTACTTAAAACAACTTACATTCATTTCTGCGTTGTTGACGTTGCTGTTTATGTCAAGAGTATTGAACACACACAGATAGAGGAGCCAAACATATTTTGCAACACTAATTTCTGTCATTGCCTAACACCAACACAGCTGTTTGAGTGGGGGGCTCACAGTGCAGCTACCCTCACAATATTACACCTGCCTACGTCACAACTGCTGAGAACTGCGATTATTTATCGATAACTCAAATACTAAATATTTGAAAATAATTTAATAATTATTGCCAAGAATTCTTATCCTTATCATAAATAAACTTTGGTATTGGTTTTGAAAACATTTATCTGTATATATACACATTTTTATATAACTAATAAAGTAGGTAAACAATTAGATAGGAAAGAAAGAGGTAACAACACAACTTTCTAAAATATGTTTGAAATATTTGGAATGACGGCTGTTTCCGAATCTTCCCTGAACATCTGAGACACCTGTGCGCTAGGCAGCACCTTCTGGGAACTACCCGTTTTCGTTTTACGCCAATGATCCCATTCATTTGGATGCATACGCTTTTTATGGGAATGCATATTGGCATTTGAGTTGAATGTCCGCGGGCAGAAGGGGCATTTGTATAGTGGCTCCCCGGTGTGTTGGGCCATGTGTTCCTGTAATTTTCACTTGATTCAAATATTTGAAATGTATATAAAGTATTCTCTCTTTACAAACCTTAAGGCTAATATCTTTTTTGAACGTCTTGCCGCACTGTTCGCAGGTGTAAATTGTATTCGAGTGGGAATAACGTTTATGGCCGATGAGTGCTCGGGAATTCTTACAGCTTTTGCCACACTCGGAACAAATGAACGTTTTACCCTCATCGTTGTGTCGTCTCAAATGCTGCTTCAGATTGTCCTCGTCCTTCAGCCAGCTCTCGCAATCGTCACGAGGGCATTTAATGCGTGGTCCACTGTCTTCGAAATGTAGGCGAACGTGCTTCTCAAAGACAGCCTTGTCCTTGATCTCTTTGCCACAAACGTGGCAAATATTGGCCGCTTTTCTGTGCTGCATGCTAACGTGCACCTGCATATGGTATTCGGTGGCAAAGCTAAAAGAAGTTACAGCAGATTAGAAGAGAATTCTAGTAATTATTTCTAACACTCACGCATTATGTTTGGGACACTCTTGACAGACGAACTTGCGCTCGCTAGTGGGCACATGTGATCCTTTATGTAGTTCTAGAAGATTTCGACGGGAGAAACGCTTGCCACACTCGTCGCACTGAAAATCACATTCCTCGTCGGGCACATGATGCACCAACCAGTGGGCACGTAATACACTTGAATTGGCAAACACTTTTCCACAATCATGGCATCTGAAGAGAAGTCACATTAATAAGGAAACTAAAATGTTTTGAGTGTGAATTACTTAATGTACTCCGGATTCTCGTGGCGTCGGGCATGCTCAACTATTAGGCAACGTTTATTTAGTTTCCGGCCGCAGCATTTAATGAAGGGTCGGTCGCTGGGATGCTTATCCTTGAAATGATCACGGATGCCTTCGAAATCGTCGGCCAGAAAAATGCACAGCTCACAGCCCATGACCACATAGCGTTTGATGAGATCCTCGTCCTCTTTGCAGAATGGTGGCCACTGTTGTTTCTTGAATGTCCTTTTGGCTATGGCTCTGCGCTTTGTCTGCGATGTTTTCTTTCCTTTGGATATCTTTAGCTTCTCCATGGGCTCCGTTTCCCGTTTTCGCTTTAAGCCACTACGGGTCACAATCAAATCCATGTCGTCGATTTCGTTAACAAAGTCGTCTGGCGACAATCGTTCCAATTTGATTTCCTTGTGATCTTCGACATCGGAATCCGCATACGTTGACATCTCCAGGTCAAGTTCATCCAAGGGATTCACATTAAGCTGGGCGCTGCGAAGATCGTGATTCCCATCGGCGGTCAGTTCATTGGCAGGTAACAGTATTTCCTCGGGCCACGATGCATTAATCATATCGGGGTCGGGGTCCTGTTTGAATTTCGGTGCGTTGGCATAAATCACCTGAGCCTCTTGAATAGAAACGTAGAACTGATGAAACTCGGAAACCTGAGTCCAGCAGACATTACAAACAACTTTGGACATCGGATCGTTGGGCAGCAGCTAAACCAATTGATTAAAACATATGTAACATTTGTTAATGAGAATGTAATTTAAATCCAGTCTAGGGCAGTCAGCTCACCTCAAACCAAAAGTGCTGGCGTAGAACTTCAGCAACATTTGGTACGTTACCTACGGCACCTGCTGCATCGCCAAAGATTTGGAGACACATCTGGGTGCCACAGCCCCGCAGGCAGAGGCGACAAATCAGTGGTTCCATTTTGACCAGATTGGATTAAGGCCGTAAATGCTTCGCCAGCGAAAAAGATTGCTTGTCTGGCAGCCAGAGACCACCGCAGCCTACTTTGTTTAATATTTGGTAAAATTTAATAACTAATTCTGTTGTGATGGCAATTTGTGGCATATCGATATATCGATAACTAAAATCAAGTTCTGCTCTTGCGACTAACGCACTATCGATAGTTTCAAGAACTAGAAACGATAATGAAGTGAAAAGTGAATGAAAGAAATGAATTAAGATTAAGTTGATAATAAACAAATAGGCAGAATGAAGGTAAGAAAATTAACTCACAAGATAAGTGAAATGTTTAATTAAAGTTATTGTTAACAGCGCATAAGTGAAAAGAAGTTGGAAGCCTTCACCGTCGGCACATTTTCCAAGCGGCAATTGGTGAGTTTTCACTGTGGATAAAATCTGCTTTTTTTAATCAATTACATTTGTAGTCCAAGAAAGAGTTGGAGGAACAAAAGAAGAAGGAAGACGAAGCTGCAGCGGCACATGTAAGTAACCAAATACTTATTCCAGAGTACCAATTTAACTATTAATTTGCGCAGGCCTTTAAAGAATTCGTGGAGACTTTTCAAGAGGCGCCGACCGCCTCCTCCAAAGTTTGGGTTAAAGCCGGCACTTACGATGCAGGCTCACGGCGTGAGGATAAAAGTGAAAAGGGCAAACTATACAAACCTGGTTCCAAACTGGTCGAAAAGAGTGCCTCCGACAAGGCAGAGGAGTATGCCAAATTGTTGGCATCTGATCTGAAGAAGGATCCTGCTCCATTGAAAAAGAAGAACCAGGAGAAGAAAAAGAGCAACTTGGAACTCTTTAAGGAAGAATTGAGACAGTGAGTTACCGCTTTTGAGTTAAGAAACACCGAATAACAGTTTTTATTATCCACAGAATTCAGGAGGAACGTGAGGAGCGTCACAAATACAAGCACATGGCTGTATCCAATCCTCCAGTGTCGCAACAGCAACCGCAGCAACAGCAGCAGCAACAACAACAAGCTCCGAGCACCTCTCAGCAGTCGAACAACTCTCGTGATGCTGGGGGTTCCTTTGACACCGGCGATCCAAACACAACAAATCTGTACTTGGGCAACTTGAACCCCAAAATATCGGAGCAGCAGCTAATGGAGATTTTCGGTCGCTATGGCCCGCTGGCTAGTATCAAGATAATGTGGCCACGCTCCGAGGAGGAGAAGCAACGTGGTCGCAATTGTGGTTTTGTGGCATACATGAGCAGGAAGGATGCTGAACGTGCTCTGCGCACATTGAACGGACGCTACATCATGGGCTATGAGATGCGTCTGGGTTGGGGCAAGACTGTGCCCATAATGAACACACCCATCTTCGCACCACAAGCTCTGCTTGAGCTGACACTGCCGCCACCGTCGTCAGGATTGCCCTTCAATGCTCAACCACCACCAAGTGAGGCCAATACCTTGCCCAAAAAGAACTACAAGGATTACGACAACGTAGAGGATAAAGAGAACATGGAACGGGTAAATAGCTTTGGCTCCAACAAATTCTATAGCTTTTTAAAATCGAATTCCTTTGCAGATACTTGGCAAATGCGTTGTGAAAGTCTTTATACCAACGGAGAAGTATGAACTCTGGGAATGATCCGAGGCTATTTTATTAATGACCTACATTTCAGATCCGTGCTGAACATAATCCATCGCATGATTGAGTTTGTCATACGTGAGGGACCGATGTTCGAGGCTTTGATTATGAGCCGTGAAATGGAAAATCCGCTCTTCTCGTTTCTCTTTGACAACGAGAGTCCAGCGCATATTTACTACCGCTGGAAGCTCTTTTCGCTGCTGCAGGGTGACACGCCCACCGAGTGGAGGGAGCAACAGTTTCGTATGTTCAAGGGCGGACCGGTCTGGCGTCCACCAATCGCCAATTTCTACACCCAAGGCATGCCGGATGAGCTGGTCGTCGATCCCGATGCACCCGTTGTCCACAAAGGAGCGTTGTCCACAGCGTAAGTAAATCAGTTCATTCAAAGTTTGATTAATTTCAAGTTTATCCTTTTGTGCAGACAACGCGATCGTCTCGAAGATCTTTTGCGTCACTTGACACCAGAAAGAGCTCGTATTGGGGATGCCATGATCTTCTGCATTGAGCACGCTGATGCCGCCGACGAGATTTGTGAATGCATTGCCGAATCTTTGGCCAACCCAAAGACACTGGCCTCCAAGAAGATTGCACGCTTGTATCTCGTCTCTGATATACTCCACAACTGCACGGTGAAGGTCTCCAATGCATCCTTCTTTCGCAAATCGTAACTTAATCCCGGAAGTATTCCAAGTAGAAACTAACTGATTTCTTTACAGTGTGGAGAAGCAGTTGTTGGACATATTTGAGAGTCTGCACATTTACTATCTGGCCATTGAGAGTCGCCTGAAGGCGGAAGGCTTTAAGACGAGGGTTTGCAACGTAATACGCACCTGGGAGGAGTGGACCATTTATCCCAAGGAATTCCTTTTCCAACTACGTGGCATATTCTTAGGACGACAGGTATTTGGTTGATTAACTTGGTTTGTTTAGCTGGAATCTCTTAAATCTTTAAAATAGTTTGCATTGCAGCCAAATTCTCCAGTTCAAGCGGACGAGTCGCGTTCGGAGGAAGCGTTGGATGAAGATATAGACGGTGCGCCCTTGTCGGGTGAAGAAAAGGACGATGAGGATCTGGATGGTGTGCCACTCGACGGTGCGGCTCTACTAAAGAGTGCACTAAAACTGGTGCTACCCGAATCTGCGGCTCAACGTGGCACTCCGAAACGGGAGCAATATCACGATGAAATCGACGGCGTTCCCTGTAAGCCAGCACTCCTAAATCAATCTTGGTCTCTGTTATTCATGATTTAATACATTTCAGTTGATGAAGATCTCGATGGTGTGCCCTTGGAACGATTGCCGAAGCAAGCAGACAAGTCCCAGGCTAAAATGCCAGGCTTTATACCATCCAAATGGGAAACGGTAGATCCACAACAGGTAGAGGCACAGGCTATAACCACCAGCAAGTGGGATACCTTGGATCCTCCAGATCCACCAAAGTTTTTCAGCTCCGACGAGGAAAGCGATGGCGATAACTCAACGAAATACAGTGATGAGAAGCGTCAGAAATTGCGTGATATTGAACTAAAAGTCATGCAATATCAGGATGAATTGGAATCTGGAAAAGTGCGTCTCGAACCTGGCTGGTCACTGCCCGAGCAGGTGGAATACTATCGCAAACGTTTGCTTAAACGAGTAAGACAAGCTACTAAACTAACTAGTTACTGATTATTCAACCCAAACTCTCTTTTCAGACTTCTCCCTCGGCTTCTGTGGACTCGCCGCTAAGCTACATGCACTCCAAGTCAAGGAGTTTGCAGCGCAGCGAGAGTCCCGACAGTAAGCATGGACTGGGCACACAATACAGCAGTAGTTCACGCTCTAGCCCAACACCGCGCTCCAGCCGCAAGCGATCCCATTCGCCATACAGCGGTGGAGAGAGCAGTCGCAGTGGCAGGTCTCTTAAAAGGAATCGTTCTCGCAGCCAATCCGATTCTCCTAAGCGATACAATGAGCGCTCTGGCCGATCAGCACGCAGATCCCCCTCACCATCCTCTTCCAGCTACAGCTCCCGCTCCAATCGACGAAACAGCGTGTCTCCTCCCCCTCGACATCGGGCCGAGAAGCACAACAAACATAAGCACAGACATTGAACCCGTACATCCGTAACATAAATATATATTCAGAAATTCAGTTAGCAGCCAAGAATCTTATACAATTATACGTATATATATAAAAAAGGGAGAGAGGTGGCTAATGATTTGTGCTGGAAATAAATAAAACCGTATGGGAATGGCCATTTGATGAGAATTGGATTTCAGTTTGTGGCAGTTTAAGTAGTCTTGATGGAGGCCTCATGCTTGTACAGTTCGATGACATCCTCAATGATCTCCCATTGATTCTCTCGTGTGAAATCCTTAACCAGTGGCTTGTACCACATGCTAGCCTCGTCGGATTCATCCGTCAGTGGCACCTGTACGCCGTATGTCTGCAGTGCCAGCGAGAGGCAGCCGATTGCCACGTGGGTGGGCTTGTATTTCAGTATGTTGGGACTGTGGTGAAAGTCCTGTAAGTACGAGGCAGCCGTCTTGGCTATTGGCACCGAGTTCCACACATCCGTGCCCACCCAATCCTGTAGTGTCTTCATAAAGTACAGCAAATGCTGTGCGAGCAAAACAACAAATCAAAAAAAAGAGAAAGTCTGAATTTTTTCTTCCGCATTGAATGGAAATTTAGTGGTGTCATTACCTTGTGTGCCAGCTCAATGTTCAGGTCAAAGCTGAGGGTGCGTGTAATCAGGAGTTCCGCCTGGACAATGGCATCACGCATTGCCCAATATTCATCGTTGAGATCCAATGGAGCACTACCTCGGTTCAGTGTGCAGTATGCCACATTGATGACATCGCGAATCTTAACCGAATCGTCGTCTTTGATCTTACCAGCCAAATACAGCGATGAGGCGGCAATTAGCTGCAATACCAATAGCATTTTAAAGCTGAAAAAAGCCTAGGTCATAAAATCAACTCACGAACTCGTCGTAATCCGTTGGCTTGACCTCCTTGAAGAAGCGATGGTAGACAATCGCTGCACACGCCGCTGTCAGGGGCTTCATCTTCAGCTTGGCGGCACACTCGAAGATGTAGAGTGGCACAAGACCGGGCTTAGTTGATTTACTATAGGAACAACAAACAGTGGAGTGTACAGTGTGACAGTAACTGGAGACGGTGTCAGGAATTTGTTTAATTTTGACTCACCGATAATCAATTGGCTTCATGTTTTGGGCTTTGCTCGTTTCCACGTGCTGCTGCAACGACATGACATCCAAAACGTTTTTCATTTTTTCATAAATGTTTCACTTAATTTTGGTTCGATGGAATTTGATTTGTATGAATTGATGTGATCTGGATGTGAATGTGAGAAGTCACCGAAAAAAGAAGCCAATAAAAACAAAATGAGAAAAAAAAACAATTATTAAAATAACTGTTTTTAAACACTGTCTGTCTTGAGAGCCTGTGCCCAATCGATCAGCTGTCCGCCAGCAAGCTGCAATACGCACTGCACTCAGACGCACGAACGTAAAGAAAACAAATGCGACGATAACTCAAGACACGAAGACATAGCGACACGAAGTTTCGATCACACGAAGATAACACACGAAACCGGTTCAACGGCAGCTACCGATTGTGTGCAGTGGGCTTAAGTGGCCTTTTTGGTGCTGCCCGCACAGTGGCTGCAAACGTGCACTTTTTTAATAAAATATTTTATGCATAATACAGACAAATGTTTATTTATTTATTTTATGTTTATATTAATATATGTATGTACTTATATTTATGAACTAGGGATGTTATTTATGGGGCGTGTTAGGCTCAAGTTTGCGGCCCAATTTATCTAAAGAACAAACTAAACGAGCGATTGATTTGCAAATAACCTTTAAGGAAAATAGGAAAGCTGCCGAAATTATTGTTATTTTCATTTCCCAGTGTTAGCCTGGTCAGCATATTCCGCTTCCAATCAAACTTTCTACCCAAAACAGCGTTTGTTTAATCTTAAGTAGAGGGACTATGCTTTTAAAAGTATATGCGAACAGCTTCCTCGGCATTCTGTTCGACTGGACAGTAGGGACACTTGAGTATGTGTCCATTGCTGAGCTTGTGCAGGGCATCGTTAGAGATGACATGACCGCAGGTCAGCTTCTTCGGTGGATTATCCTCAGTGGTTTGTTGCCGTAGGATGGGACAAGCGAAAATCGAATGAAACCGAAACTCCGGCTGGAGATCAATCTCAATTGGCAGCTCGTCACAGCCATTCCACATGCCCAGCACCTGGCGTGACTGCATCACCTGCTTGATGTTAAGCAGCGCGGGCAGGGCAGTGCATCCAGCGTTGACGACAACCGAAAGTGCTGAATTTTTGCTGATACCCAACAGCTGGCAAGCATCTTTGAGGAATGTGAACGATAGCTCGGTCCACATCTCCTGCGAGAGAAAGATCCTATAAGGCGTGTTTTCCAGGCCACCCGGCAGATATATGAAACTGGCCATCAAGTTGGCAATCTCGTGCTCATATCGCACGGCAAATTTTTGAAAATTATTCCTGGCATACATAATGGCTTCGTTCTGTGACTTCAACCCATAGGAGACCAGCTGCATGAATCGCATACGATGTAGACGGAATTCAATGACCGAATGACGCTCCAATAGTTGACTCGAGTGTCGTACGACCCATTTAAGGGCATCGGATAGTTCACGTTTCTGTATCTGTATCCAGATGTTGTAGATTTCAGCAAACTCACGCTCCGAGTCGAACACATCCTGGGCATGATCCTCGCTCATCTTGCACTCCCTAATGAGGGTGCGAGCCACTTCATCCATTCCCTGGCGGCAGTAATGTTTGGCAATTGCCTTGTTTAGTAACATTAAGTTCTCCTCGTCCTGCAGTGCATCCACTCGCATTGTGGAACTGAAATCAGAGCTGTAGTTGCGATCGATAGCTTTGCCAATCTTTGAAACGGAACCATGTAATTCACGATGCTCCGTTGATAGCTTCTGTACGCGTTCGTTGCACAGAGAAATCGCCTCTCTGATTCTTTCCACCTGGCTGTCAGTAAGACGCTGTGGGGCTGAGGGCTCCGTCTCCACTTGCATGTTGATGCCATCGCCCATGGTGTCGTCGGTGCAGTTGTTATCGGGTGCATTCATTTGCGTCCCAGTATTAAGTGTGTTGACCCCCATTTTCTGCGCAATATCTAGTACACTGACCAGGTCGGACATAAGCAGAGCTATGTCCTCAATTTCAGCATCAGAGTTCTCATGGAGCTGCTCTAGCTTAGTCACAACACGATCGAGTTCCTTTTCAACAGACGCACATGCCTCGTTGTCCATTATGCCCAACTCTGTCTGCGGATCAACAGTAAATTTTGAGAATTTGGAGCGACGCCAATCAACAGCGCGCATTAGGTTTCCAGCCAATTACAAGTTTCAAGCTTTTTATATGCTATTTCGTCTGAATTAATCCAATTTTTTGCTTCGCTTTAAGAGTTTTTCACGTATTCTCAATTGTTTGGCAATATCCGTCGCACTTTTTTTTATTTAGGTTTCGTCTACAAATAACACAAAGAAGAGCACCATCACTACCAGTGTTGCTCTTTACCTCACTATTTTTTCTTCACGCATTGTGGCACCACTGGCACACTGTGCAGCTGTTTTTCGTGAAACGCGACACAAACTAATAATTTGTGTGCATGTATCATACTGTATGATTTCGATGTCACTTACCATACAACTATTTAACTATATAAAATGAGATTTTAGATTGGTTAATTTTATATATTTTACGCTCAACTATTACTTTACTACATAAGTACGGAGTACGCGTTGGCATTTAAGCCGGGAGACTAAAGATTTACAGGGCTGCACAACATCTAACGCTGTGAAAGCTTATGATTTGGCCAACGAATAACCAATATGTGTTTGCTCTTGTATGCCTTTGGCTTTATTGTTCGGCTGTCCAAAAATTGTCTAAATAAATTTAAATTATTATTATTTTATTTATTTCCATAGTTTGCTTTATTAATTTGCCATGTAAATCACTTTTAAAATCAACAATTGTCTCTGCCGCTACTATAAATTCATTGCGAGTCAGTGTTAGCAAACAAAACAAATATCTTCTGGTAGTGTTTTGAAGCACTGACAGTCAGCAGTTCTATTATCGATAACTTGTGGCGGTAGGTCAATATTTGTTGATGTTATTGATTTTTCGACTACACTTGATAACGACAAACTAGCAGTTTGAATTTAGTAATTAAGAAATAACGAAATATTTAATAACAAAATGAAGGTAAATATTAAAAACAATTATTAAAGCGGCCAATTGAAGCAAATAGTATAAAATAAATATTCGCAATGCTACTAGACAAGTGTATTAACTCGAGCGTTACACAAACGTATATTTATAAATAAATTATGAAAACACTTGTGATCTGTGGTGACATTGACTCGTTACAATGCCAGCGCCTCTAAAAATAACTAAAACCAGCGGGTGCTGGACATTGGGCCTAGAGAGACATCTCTTGACCACACCAATAAATTAAACAAGCCAGAAATAACATACACGTTTATGAATATGTTAGCCACTTGCCGTGAATTTGGCAAAAAGTAAAACAATTGCAGGCGAGTGACTAGATAAAACATGTACACACAATTATATACATTTATGTATGTGCATATATATTGCACACTTTCACCAGTCAGTGCGCTCGAAAGTGAAATGAAAATGGTCCCGACAAATACATTAATTTCAACATACACAGAGATATGAAAGTTTATACAATTGAGAGAGCGGGTCGTGAAAATTCTGCTAAAGATGAAAACAAACAATAATAAATGTGCGCAAACACACACACACACACACGTGTGTGCATATGTGTTGTGGAGCACCCAGCAGGAAGATGATCAGCGCGTGCGCTGGCTAGTTTAGCGGGGAAGCAATGTGTAGGGGTAGGGGTAGGGGCAGTTGTGCACGGGCGTTTGTTGCAAATTATTTTGTCGCTTGTTCATTATATATTTTAGCTTCAGCCAACTGGCGGCAAATGCGGCAAAAATAACAGACTAATGCTCAAATTATGACCGACTGCGCCTTATGAGTACCCCGCAGCCAAAACGTGAGCAACGCAACGAGCTTCACCCCGTTGCTGCCTGCTACTCTGTAGCCCATCAGCTCGCTGTCTCCGACGTTGTCGTGCTGTTTTTCGAAAATTTGCTAATAGTTTCAAAAATTTGCTTGGCCAGTTCGGAAACAACATTTGATCTTTGCGTAAGCAGTCGCCGTACACAGTGCCCCCAGTGCCGAAAGATCTAAAAAAAAGATATCTATGGAGGCAATAATTTAAATTTATTGTTATTCCTCTTCCCTTTTTGTTTTTAGTTGTTTCTTGTGTGTAGTATTTGTTTGTTAATTTTTATCGATTTGATTTTTAATGTATTTGTTTACTTATGTGATCGTAAATTGTGAGCATTGTGCATTATATTTATGGTTCACGGCAAAAACCCCAAAAGAAAAGCTACGAATTATTAGAAAAGACTGAAAAGTGTGAGCGCTAAAAATAAAATAATCGGGACTGCTATTTATGTAATAAAAATTTTGTTGGTAAAACAACATTTAAAATATGCAGAGAAACTGAAATAAATTAGTCGTAATTGTAATTGTAATTATAATTGTGATCGTGATCAAGTGCTGTGAAGTGTAGCGAGCTAAAAATCTCCAGCAATGACAAAAATATATAATAATATAAATTGGTTTGTGTGTGTGCTATTTTTCAGATAATGCAACATTAATAATAATAAATAAACGTCACAAAAATGAGCCAACGCCACAGTTAACCTCAAATAATTAAGAAACTCAAACAGTATCAGCATCAGGATTTACATCAAGGAGAAGAACACACACATACACCGAGTCATACACACACACATACGTACACAGAGAGTTGCCTTAGGTAATTGAGCTTTACAGGGTACAACAAAATGCCGACAACATCGTCGCAACAACATGGAACGAAGCTGAAATCCCGCACGGGATCGGGTTCGGAGGAGGGCATGTCACCCAGAAAAATGGGCATTATAGCCATAGTCACCGTGGTGGGCTGCATTGCCATATTGTGGCCAAAAGTGTTTCATCCCATGATGTTTGGCGGCACGCCCCCAAAGACCAACTTCAAGGATCCACAGCAACGCGGTGGTCCAGGAGGTAAGCAAATCTTTCAATAATTTTTTTTTTTTTATCAAATTTAAATTTCTTTATTTATTTATTTTTATTTTTGACTGGATGTTGTAAACGTGTTGTGTGTGGTCACAGGTTGTTGTGATGTCGTGCTCGACAGGGAGCAGTTTATGAATGCATCAAATCCGGCTTCTGAGCCATTTGGTCCGCATTTGTATCGCAAGCAAGTCAATTTGTACACGGGCGAAATAAGTAGGTGGCGCCACTGTGCGAACGTTTGTAGAGAGAGAGAGAGCTTGTTGCACGCGCTCTCTCTTACTCTCTCTTTGCTATTCACTGCTTTCGTTGAGTTTAACTACTTAAAACTCTCGCAATCCAAAGCTTGTTAATAAATTTAATATTTTTTGTAAAAAAAAAAATAAACTAACAACTTAATTTTCTTTATTTATTTTATTAATTACTTAACCGATCTTGTTTCCTGCTAATTGTTTGCCTTCCATTCCGTTAAGGTTTGCGTCAGGAGCGACCCGCTCACCTGCATCCGGAGTCCATATACCAGGCGATGCGTGAACGTGGCCGTGCCATACCCGCCACGCCCACTGTTCCGATTGTCGAACGCAAGACATCGCCCAGTAATCCACCACCGCGAATTGTTGATGGACGGGTGAGTTATGATTTGGATTTCACAATTGTTTCTCCACCGATAGCGGGGGAAAAGCCTTAGGGGCGAGTGGGGGGAACAGGGGTAACGGGTATGAGACATTAGCCAAAAATACTATAAATAGATGAGTTTATTTTATTTGGATTTGGTTTTTGTTTTTATGACACTGCACGCAAATTGAAGGCAAAAAAGACAGCCCAATGAAAATATACAGATGAGAAACTGTAAAGGAAGAGTGGGATGGTATGGTATGAGAACACCACACACAAAACAGCGGCAAAAATATTGTTCATATTGAACTTGTGCCAAATGCGATGCGCTTCACCGCACGCCATTCACCGCCTCCGCCCCCAAACCTCCTTGTTAGTTGTAGCAGACGATTATAAACTGTATAAGACAAGACAGCGATTGGCCGATCTTTTAAGAATATGCATTAGCGCGTAACAGACAGTCGATAGTTTATAGGTAGTGGTACACAAAGCTCACTCCGTTAGTTTTTAGCGTAGTTTACCTCAGTTACCTCTTTTTTGGTAGCTGTTTTATTTTTAAGCAAATGTATCGTTGTAATTGCTTCGGCTCACAAAGCTGACTCCGTTATTTCTCTGCGCAATGCAGGTTTGGTATATTAAGTAGTGTCTCTATTGGCTCATAAAGCTTACTCCGTTATTTTTCAATATAGTGTACCTACCTGGGGAGGGTATTACACTCAATATGTGTCTGCTTTTGGAATCCTACTTACATTCTTTCTCTACCTTTCTAGCCCGGTCCCATACCTGGCATGCGCCCTCCTATGGGTGCGGGTGCGCTGCATCAGCCCCAGCAGAGAGGCGGAAGCAGCATGGGCTTTCTAATGCCGCTCTACACCATTGGCATTGTGGTCTTCTTCGGCTATACGATTATGAAGGTAATCAAGTTGCTCTATTTAAAAAAGAAATAATTTTAAGCCAACTTTGACTTTCTACAGATTGTTTTTAAGAAGCAAGTGCCAAATGCGCCCTATGGAGCGGTGCCAACAGATCCCAGCTTTCGCCAGGAGGTGTTTGGCCAGCAGAATCACAGTCAGGTGGAGGATTTGGGCGGTACGAAATTGGGTGAGTCAAAGTTAAATTCTTGTAGGTTAACTCGAAACCGAAGTATATATATTTTTGAAGAGTGTTTTCGAGTAATGTATCGATAACTAGTAGTTATACAAATTGCACCCTTTGAATCCTATATACACACACTCACACACACACATACACACACCCACTCACACACGTACTTAACTCACATTACTGAAAGCTAACAAAATTCGTTAAAAAAAATGTATTTTTTTTTTGTATTTGTACTTTCTGCTTTGCCATTTGCAAACTATATAAAAAAGGTTGGCGCGAACATCAGACAAGTAAGCCAGATAAATTCTAGAATTGATATATATATTGACTATATACCGTTATTATTAAGTTTACAATATATTGAGCAACGCTCTTCGCTCTGTTGAGTTTTAAAATATGTCCTCCTCATTTGGCGTAGGCAGCTGTCCAAATCGGACTTTTATATATACAAATATATATCCCTAAATGTTGTACTTGTGTGTGTATGTAACTACTAATTCACAATCCGCATTCACAATATGACAAATCAGTAGAATGCACTCAACTTTGAATTTTGTTTTAATATTCTTTTAAGGCTGTACATAAAGCTCATTATATGTTTAATTTTTGTACATAGTTGTAGTCGTTGCTACCATTATTGTTGTTGTTGTTGTTGTTGCCTCAAACCTAACTGTTAGTTAAAGCAAAAATCCTACGCCAAATCCTTTTAGGGAGCACCACAAATCCATCGAATGCCCGAAGAAACGACAAGGAGCTCTACAAGGCCACCTTGTCGGCGGCTGAATTGGCAACGAATCTATCGAGCACGCTGAAGGCCCATCAGCAGCAGTGCCACGCCCAGCAGCCAATAAACGCACCCAGCAAGAGTCTGGCCGAGATGGAGAAGACGCTGTTCTTCAATAAGGAAAAGGAGCAATTGATGGAAATTGAAAAGTTACGCAAGAAACTCGAGGACACCGAACGCGAGATGGCAAAATTAATTGCCGAAATGAACACCGATCAGTATGAGGCAAAGGTTAGAGCATCCAACAATTTGTAGCTAGCGACACCAACTCTCCAAAGTTCCAAACTATACGATAGTTATCGCATATCTCTCACATCACTATTCACTGTTCGATGAATACGTTTCTTTATTACTTTTGGTTACAAGTATTCCTGAGTTCATCTCATTTTATTTATGCTATATTCTTTTTTTCAAGATGATTGCTATGAAGTTTCTCAAGCGGCAGACAAATTTCTAGTACCACAAACAAAAAAAAAAAAAAAAAAACAGATCATAAAAAGAAATTCACTGAAAAAAGACCAAAACTAAGTACAAAGACATCAATTTGTTTCAACTTTTGATTTCTAGTCACTAGCCGAGTTTTATTCTGAACTACTCTGTATCCGTTATCCCGATCCCTGAATGGTTACTCCCAAAGCATACTGAATTCTTCGCTCTTAAGTTGCATGCGAGAAGATCGTTCTTTGCAGCCTGTCTTCTTTCGGTACATAACCATTATCTTTCAGTTCCTCTATGTCACGCTTCAAATCTTGCATGCGTGGGCCTCGAAATATCGTAATTTCTATCTCTTCTCTTTCTCTGCCTCTTCTTGTTGCACTCTTACTAAAAACAATCGATCGGCATGCCAATTTGTAGTCGTACTAACTATCCAACTACTAAGTTCTGCTAACTTTAACTATTGTAACTTGTAGCTTGGTAACTAAATGATTACTACCTATGATGGGGACATATTTTAGAAACCAAATCAAATCAAAGAATTGAAAACTCATGCACATATATACATACTTGCTATATAGATATATGTGTATGCTCAAAACATTTTCAATTTATATAGTATCATGCGAAATCATAATTCACAAATCATACATCGTTTAGGAGAGTTTATCAAACCGAGAAAAGAAAGATTTAATAAATCGCTCGTATATATATGTCTCTCTCTCCCTCTCTCTCTCTCTCTCTCTCTGTCTCTTTCATTATATATATACTTGTGTATTGCACAATTTGATTAGTTGTAACGGCGATTCAAGGTCTTATAGACGCTGCCGATGAGCAATTGAACGTGAACGTTCATGACACAAGGCACAAGTCGAGGACTGAAACTGAAACTGATATTGAAACTGAAACAAAATCTGATTTAAATAAGGTTAGCGCCGTCCTCGGGGCCCGTACCCAGAGCAATCGTTGAGTCTTTCGTTAACTTTTAACTCGTAACTCTTTCGTTAAGTTTCGTTTATTAACCAGCTAAAGTAACTGCCACAAAAACCCCTCGTAATTAATGCGTTTCGTTGTGTTCTGTTTAAAGCCAAAAATATTTAATAAATATTTTTTAACTTGTTTGTTTACTGTGCTTAACATTTAAATAAGTTAATTTATTTATTGCTCATGTTTATGTTAATTAATAAGCTCTGACTATTTCCAATTTACTAATCTTGAAACTTTAATTTAGCAACACGAAAACAACGAAAATACGAATTTGACCAATGTAGAGAACCAAAACATTTCCAATGGGCATACAACCAACGATCAGGAACAGAAACCGCAACAGGAACAGGAGCAGGACAAGGCAAAGAGTCAAAGGAAGCGTCGCGATATCAGCGCTGAGCGCGAAGTAACGGTAAATATATTTATCGATAAAACTGTAGCATCTTTTTGTGATCACTTTTGTATATACTCGCATGATATTTTGACATAACATTTGTGTGTGTGGGTCCAGGTTCTTGGCATGGAGCTAACGGCTAGTTGTGAGGGCGGCCAACGCTGGACTGGACGCCCTCCAACGCCCGTTTATCGCGCGTATGGTGAACATGTAAGTGCCGTTGCTGCACCTTTTTCACAACACTTACGTTCAAAGAAAATTCCAAACAGCGAAAAACACTTTGAAAAAACTCTGCTCACTTGTTCACGCTTCGACATGGAGTTATCGATAACTCAACCAAATCAAAGTTAACAGAATCAGCGATGGCATTTCATAACACTACCGTTAACATTTATTTAAATACTATGTTATTTAACAGAATTTGTAACTAGCTGATTTTACTTTGATTACAGTCCAGTAAATTGGAAGATAATCTACCCGAGCCGCAGTCCATTTACTTGGAAGGCGCTTTGGCACACGACTCACAGATTTTGGTGGCCGACTCACAGACGAAGCGTGAAGAGGTCTACGACTCTGATCTGAGTGGCTCCTCCGAAGAACCGGCCGTAAATATCACCCACTTATTGTATTAAATATATTTTATTTGAATTTCTGTTTAACAGGTCATACTCAGCAGCAAGATGACGTTATCATTGATTAATTTGGATGCAAATCAACAAAATGGTAGCGAGAGCAAACCGGAAATCGAAAGTCCTTTGGCTGATGATATTGAAATAATTGGACACGATGAGCACTAAGAACGTCGCGTACTCACTATAAATAATACAATGAATGTTTGTTTCTTGGACAGTCACAGTACTGAAATCAAACCCCAACGCATTGTTGTTATGTCTAACTTGCGGTTTTCAAGTTTATTTTTTTTTGACAGACACGATTTGAGTGAAATTGACGTCGCGAATGTTATGACTGATAAAACAAACAAACAAAAGGAGAATTATTTATTTGACACTTGATTTGTATATAATTATGCGTGTGTGTATGTATGTGTGTATTGTGTTTTGATATCGATTTTATTATTTGAAATCATATATAGTTTTTGCTTTGTATCTGCTCCTATTCGATAAACTCAAATCTTCCTAATTGTATGCCAAAAACAAAAGCTCATTAAATGGATATTCATAGTACATCGGCTTAAATCGCTATATTTTATGTGTATATTTATAGTCAAAATGCGAACAACTACCAAAACTAGTCTACCACCATCGATTTAATCACTAAAACGAATTCACATTTTGATATCCATCGATTCGTCTATACTTAATTATTAAATGGTACTTTTTCGAAATCAATTGCATCCTATCATATAAATTTTTATTAAAATGTTCGATTGCACCTTATGATTAAAGAACTAATATTAGTGCCACAATGTTTGTGAATTTAGTTTAAAATGAATACATACGTATAAATTCAAAATAAATTAAAACATGATTTGAAAAAACTGCATTTTAATTTCAAATAACGGTTTGAAACCTCTTAACAGTTTGAATCAACTTAACCCAGTGTAATGTTAATTAACAGTAGCTTAACGTTGTTTGCATGTTATACTCAAAAAAGGCGCATTGTTTAGTATTTTATTTTTAAGTATTTTTATGTTTAATTTTTTCAATAGGTGCACATTGGCACACAGCTGTTTTTTCCAAACTTTGCAGCGTTTGGAAATAATTACGTAAATTCGGCAGGTTAGTAATTTAAATGGTTTATTAAAGATTTAAAAGCAAAATAAGCAAAAGAGCTCAATTGTTGCACTATGGTTAATTGTGTAAAATATTCTGCAAGCATCAAAGGTCCGTATGGAAGCAATTGTCAAATGCTAAAGCGGTAGACAAACTTCCAATTGTTTGTGACTATTGTTTGTCGTGTATATTTTGTAATTTATTGTGACACTTGCATTTATTTTGTATTTAGATAAACATGTCGTTCTTACGCGCCAAATACTACGACCATCCGGATGGCGAGGACGCTTTTGGCAAAATTGTTGCCACAAACAGATACGCCATCGCCTCCGGTTTAGCGTGGTCCGCCGTGGACGTACTGACGCTGACGAAGACCAAAGGCTACATACCCACGATTGGTCGATTTGCGTACAACACGGGTCCGCTGATGGGCATGGCCACGGCATTTACGCTTACCACGCTTGCTGCCACCAACATACGCGGCAAGGATGATAAGTGAGTAGTTGGCCAGGGATTAATGATGACCCATTAACTCACTCGGTCTTCCTTTGCAGAATAAACTACCTGATTGGAGGCTTTGCTGCCGGTGGCGTCTTTGGCGCCTGGAAGCGGAACCATGTCGCTGGCCTGGTCGCCGGTCTCTTCCTAGGTAAGTAGCTTCTATAAAACATGCCATTGGAACTATGTGCTAATATATCATCTCTCTGCTAGGCATGTTCGGTGTCATCAAGAAGATGTCAGTTGAACAGGGTTGGGAATTCTTTCCAAATCCACCCTTGCATCAATTTGGTGGCCTGAATATTGCCGAAAACGATTTCACTCTCATGGCGGACCGTCCCAAGAACTGGACATCGGAAAAGAAGTAATCATTGGCCATGATTAAGTAGCTCTTGCGTTTGTTTAGCTAATAATGTAATAAATGGATAACTGGCACTTGTGTCGCTTCGAAATGTAACCCAAGTGTGACTAGTTCTGGTCAAACAACATATACCATGATCTGAGCAGGAAGCTATGCAAATATCAAGGAAGAAACAAGCGGAACTCAGTCACGTTCAGTTGTAAGCTCAAAGTTTATTATTTGAATTCTTCGACGACCTCGTTTAAAAAGCCATGAATCCATGAATGTGCACTTAGTCACTTTAGGGGCTCTGTATTTCTCTCTCTTTTACCTTTCTTAAGCGTGACTGTGAGTCATGCTCCATGTCCATGTCTATATACTATCGGTTTTGTATCTGACAGCAGCTTCGATTGGGCTTTTGGGATACGAATTGAAAGATATGAAGATGCTTAAGTGCATGTGGCCAACATGATCAGCTGCTAACGTGTGACTAAGTGAACATTATGATTGGTTTGGAAAACTGGTTTTGGGCATCTCTATGCCCACAAATTGCTAGAAATGATAAGCAGCTTTTTTAGTGCATTTCCTGTTCTTGGCGTATTTAGTTTATGGCACATGTAATTGTGCGTTTCTTTCTGGATTTCTGGCTTTAACTGCAGTACGACAGTAAGACAACAGTCTGTTGGGAAAGCAGATCTTGTATCTTGTAGCTAAAGAATTGCGCTGCGGTTTCAACTGAGCTGAGAATGGGAATGGGTCTGTGACTGAGACCTGAGACTGCGACTCGGAGTATATGAGGGTTAAGACCTCTTCATTTTTAAGTGTTTCATAAATTTTGCGGTTTCATTGTGGCAGCTTCTATATTTTTTTTTGTTCTCGAACAAAGCTGGAGAAATGACCTCTAAGCTGTTAACCGTTATGCGAGTAGTTTTGTTTATAAGATACTTATGCAATAGAGTATTGGAAATAGTATCTATGCAGGAATACTTTGTGTTATACACTTTGAAATTCTTAGCAACTATTTCGAAACTCACCTTGATCTTTGAGCACACTTTTAGCTCACTTCCCCTCGCTTTTGGCGGGACCTAGGGTAACTGAGGGGCAGAGAAAACCAGTTGAGCAGCTTGCCCCAAGAGAATTAAAGTGCGCCACTGCCGCCAGTCACTGAAACTGACTAATCTCTGGCAGCTGCTCCACTTTGCCGTCTGTCTGCTCCACTCGGAGTCGCAGTTGGATTTAGTGACGGAGACGGACGCGGTGACGGGTCTCCAGCTGTCAGACCTGAGTTGAGCATGAGCATAATGATTGCAGAGAGATCGTAGCCTGATTTATTGTTTGTATGTTTGTGTGAGTGTTACTCTGCGAAATGACATCATCAACATTGGCAAAAATACGCAAAAAAGAGAAGTTTCATTAAGAGTCAAATAAATTGCATATTTGTACGGCACATTAGCGGATTTCACTTTCAGTCTTACCGCTCACTCCCTTCTCCTGCTCCTACTTTCTACCACCACAGCACGCGTTGACAAGGAGCATAAAATCGAACGGAAATGCTTTCAAGTGACTCGGAAAAAAGGGTCTTCTTTATCTGTCATATTTCGAGGAGTATATATGTTTTAAGCGACCCTTAATGGCACTTTTGGCTAATTGGCGTAACGCTTTAGCCCTACTCCATTAAATGACAATTATTTTCGCCCCTGATGACACTTATCCCGCCACTAGGGCGTTTATTTGCGTTTGCGTGCCAATGGAACACAAAAATTCAAATATGCAAATGTCCGGCAAGGATTACAGTTAGACACGTCTACGGGGAATTATATGGTAAGTATTTATAAAGTATCTAGTGTTCACAGCGTGATCTTAAAGCTTCTTTATTAATGAGACACTCGGAGAATACAATGGAACTTTAGTTTAGAACTGTTTGTCATGTCAAAATATTGTCACTTTGTCAAGTTTTACAGTGAAAGACGCTCGTAATTAATCTTATTACGCTGTACGATCAGCGCTGTAGTCGTGTTGGTGCCCACATCTTCGTCTTCAGCTTTTATGGAGTCGCATCTTGTAATCCTTTTAATAAACCCGCGCAACTCGCGCGACACCAGCGCCAATTAATCACCCTGATCAGCGGAGAGAGGGGGGATGGAAGTGGGCAACAGGGAAGCAGAATAAATGCCGACGCGGCAGAAAGAGACACGCACATTCATGCTCATCTATGAGACGGCAGCGCACAACACAATTCTGCAATTAAAGATCGGCGACAAGACACACACACACACAAGCAATCAAAAGATGATACATTCATGCACACATACACGAAAGTGTGAGTGTGTGTTTCTGCATCTGCAGCTAAACTTATTGCTGTTGCTGTGTTGTTGTTGCTGCCATTGAATCGGTGTCAAACTGAAACTAACAGTGGGGCAAGCTACGCACAAATTGCTACGTAAAAACATAAAATAATAAGGAAAATAAATTTAAATATATTAATAATTACATGGATAAACTAAAACGGCAAAATGAGCAGCAAAATTGAATGAAATGAATAAATTAAGAGTATAAACTAAACTTATTATTGCAGTACCCTCTTAGATATCATAAAATGATTAGAATGGCGAATGAAAATGGTTACTGCACCACTGTGCTTCTGATGACTTTGCTACTGCCTAAGCAACGAGTAAATGCACCCATACATACATACACATGTAAATAACTGCATGCACACACACTTATGCATATGGGGCCAGGGACACAATCCATCATTGCACACATACAAACACACACAAAGCTCATGGAGTGAGTAGGTAAAGCAACGGTCAAGAGAGAGTGAGAGAGAGGAAGAGATCGCTTGTCTCGTGTTTTGTTCGCTGCAATGACATTCTGAGTAGCCGCGGGCAAACAAACAGACACAACAGACTTACACAGAGCTCAGCATCTTTGTTGAGATGCAAATGCAGATACAGACACAGAAAGAAAGAGCGGGAAAGCGCATGAAAGGGGGAAGTGGAAGGGGAAAGAAGTAAGAGCGGGAGAGAGAGAGAGTGCATATCAGATTCACTTAACCCGATCGGCGACAAACAGCGCCAGCATGGAGGTCATAAGTGCAGAGTAAATAAAATATTTTTGAGTTAGGCAACAAAACAACAAGATGAATACGAAGATGGAGATGAAGATGAGGATGAAGATGGAAATGAAGCCGATGCACAGAGACGTAGCAATAAATGAAGTGATTGAATGCATTCTGCTGTGGTTTACTAAGGAGATGGGGTAGTGCCAGGGGCTGCAATTGGGGAAAGCAACAATAGCACGCGTTGGGGTCTTCTTACGATCATTTATCTGTGCGCTTGTTGTGCAGTCTTCGGTCTCAAGTTGGATAACCATATTCAAAACGGTTCAAAATGAGGCCGAGGCGTCTCCAACGACAGATTGATTTCTGTTTTTCCTCTTTGTTTTCGTTTCCTTTTCGCATCCATCAATTTGTGGCACTACATTTTGGTGTTCCAAGTTTCCAGCATAGGAGTATATATAGGAACACATGTTTTATCGCTCGGCTAGGCCAACTCGCCCCCAAGCAAGCCTTGAGACAGTCCTAAGTGTTCTTTAGCCGCTTTGATTGACATCTTTCAATAATCCGAGGGCACTGACGATGTCAATGAATGTTGTAATATCCAGAAGTGACGATTACCAGACTCAAGTTCAATCAAAGATTTCCATACTAACTAAGCAGTGCTCATCTCAAGTTGTTAATTATCTTGGGTACTACTTTGAATTTATCTTCCCAATTTGCGTGAAGATTTGATTTCAAAAATACATTATAGATTTAAAAGAATACTTAAAACTAAAAAGGGTAAAGATTCAATATGTATGCGATATAGATAAAACAGCTAATCTGCATCTATAGTTAAGTATCTTTAAATATAACATTTAGTTCGATTTCCATCAGCTTCATTAACTCAAGTACTTGTAGTTTCTAAGAAAATCATATTTTAACTAGAATAGTATGAACTATATATGAATAACGTAGTAATCTTTAAATTATCTGTGTGTATATAAGTAAAGGAATTCTTAACGGAGCTCAGGAAGTACTTGAAGTTTCTGAGAAATACCCTTGGACGTATCTTTAAGATAGTAGGAGTGTTATATACTCTTTATATACTCCCATGTATCTGAATACACTTTTATGTGTTTAGCAATAAATTGAATCACTTGTTTTAAGGAAATTCCACTGACGCTGATGACAAACAGACTTGTTGCATCTACGAAACTGCCACAAAGTTGGCAATGAATTGCTTTTGATATGGCCATTAAATCGCAGCGGCAAACACCGAATGTGACGCAATGAAGAGCCATAAATCAAGTGGTAAATTCGTCACAAAGGGACATGGACATGCAACATTTGTTGCAAATGAGCCGCGGCACTTGGCTGCACAGTGTGGCACACTGCATCTGCAAGCTGAAAGAAAATGTATCTGGTTTATGCATCTTGTGGCAGCTGCTAATCTGCCTTAGCAAAGGAAATGAATACGAATAGAATTGTGAATATTACTATAAATATGAATACGATTACTTGTTGGCTGCTCAAGTGGCATTCCTTGGTTGTCCCTCTTGCCCCTCAAGTGGTTTCCAGGGGGCGGCAACGATCTTATCGTGACTCATGTGAACTTTATCCGACTGGGATTCAAAAGAAATCACAACTTAACCAAGCGAAATGAACTTTTTATTGTCGGGCATTTAAAATCAATTCGTACTCTCTCTTTTGCTCTCTCTTAAGTGCCCCTAATGGCAGTCTATTGACATCGATCCATGCCACAAGTGCAGCCTTTAATACCCTTCCCCCCTGCACCTCCCCCCTATCAACTCCTCACTCCACATCTCAATTGCTATCGAAATCTCTGCGTCTTTGGAAGCTTTCAATTGCTACCGTCTCGTAGCTACTTGAGGTCCCCTTTCCAGTCTTCAGTACACCCCACTAACTCCCTGCTCCTCAAAGCCTACGCTTATTTATGGACTGCATTCTGGGCCTTCCATTTGCCCATTTTTTATGCTGGCCCGAGGAAATCTGTGCAATGCATTGTGCCACAATTTCATTTACAAACTTCTTTTAATTTGTTTCAATGCACTAATTATGTACCACAAAGAATACCCTTTAATTTTTATGGTGGGGTATGTCCGACAAGGCGTTTCCTTGGCAAAAGAAACCTATCTTTGAACATAATCTTTACTTACCTTATTTATGCAAGTTTCATTAACGTTATAAAGATATTTTTTTATAAAACTATAGGGTATTACTGCAGTCCATCATTAGCAACTAGTTTAACAAAAAAGTTTCAGCTACCCGCACTCAATTGATTTCAATTATAAACAACAAATCTGAATTTTTTTGGGTTAGCTCAAATATCATAATTATTTCCATGAAAAATGGAAAATGATTGAAAGTTCTTTTCAATTTATAGTTTAATTTCCTTTGTCAGCAGAAATTGAAGTTGTTTAACAAACGTATAACGGTTTTAGATGGATTACTCTAGGGTATACGAATTTAATGGGTCTATTAAGCTATCACAGTAGTCGATAAATGAGTAAAGAAAATTGCTTGGAAATAAATCACAAGGGAGCATTTTCTGCAAATATCTTATCGCACTTCTAAGCATTTAAAACGATTTATAGAGTTTATAGATATTTTCTACTGCATTTAAGGATTTCAATTTTCTAACAATTGCCGTTTGTGCCTCACGCTGATCAGTAACTAAAGCAGGCAATCAAAATGGAAATAGAAACTCAGTGTAACTAACGCCAAAGCAGATAAAATCTTCTAGTTAAAAAGTGCAGTACAAATAGATGTATTCATGACGATATCGAATTCCGTCATCTCAATTCGTACAATTGGAGCTGGCGTGCGTGTAGGGAAGAGAGCAGAGAAAGGGCAGTAAGTGGGGGGTGGGGTGACATCGATTGTTTTGTCTGCGAGACTTTTACATTGTGGTTGAATCTATTGTCGCGACAGAAGCTCACTGTATGTGTGTGTGTGCGTGTGAGAGACAGCAAAGACAAGACAACACAACGCTCAATTTGCGGTGCTTCTTTGGCTCTCCCTTGCTCCCCTGCTCTCCTACTCCCCACACCCACCGTCCGCTATGCCGTGCTCCCAAGTTATCTATTGAACGCATTTGGCTGTCTCCCATTTAGCTATGTATTTTTTTCACTGTGTCACGCATTAATTGTCATTGTCTGTCGTTTGTTTTGTCGCATTTATCTGTCGTCAGTTACTTCAAAAATTTCAGCTAGCTTCCGTTTTGTGCGCTGCTATTTGTACCCTCTATTTACAAGCAAACAGGGGGTAGCTTAGCTTGTTAAATACGCCTTGGAGTAAGTGAAAGCGATTGGAACAAAGAAGAAGCAGATAAATGAACTAATAATATGACATGCATATAAACAGAGCAGGACAAAATATTTCCTATTAGTCTAGTGTGTAAAAGCTCCACATATTAATGAACTCACACATACACATATATTGTACACGCACTACAAGAAAGGAGAACATAATACATGTTGCTCATTTCGCGAGCAGCTTAATACTAAAACAGTGTAAACTCACAGACAGCCACAAATTTGTCTTTGTATTTGTCTTTGGCTTTGAATGAAAATAGCAAAAGGAACACGAAAAGTTGTGCTTGTATTTGCATTGCTTCACGCTGAGACTATTGCACACAAATGCACTCAGCCACACATACAAGCGCAACTTAGTCTCTACAAAAACAACAGTAGCTCAAAGAGCAATGCCGACGGTAGCTCTGCGTTAAATTCAGTAGCATATCTTTAATGGGTATTTAACAGTCGACTTTAGCGCAATTGCTTGCATTTTTTGTGTGCCAATTATGTTTTGTTTGTCTGCCTACGTTTTGATCGCATTGTATGGGTTTTACTATCTATTAGTATGGGTGCGCTACTTATTTGATACACTGTGGCAAGGCATTCTCCACACTAACTAGCACTGGAAAAGAAATACGCATTTAAGTAATGCGTCTCGCTCTGTTGCCCACTCTCTTGCTCACTCCCACTCAGCTGGTCACCTGTGCGAGTCAATTCGTGACAATTCCCATTTTGACGTGGTATTCATCGAATTTTCAGTTGAGTTTGCTGTTCTTTTGTGGCTCCCCTTAGAGAGTGGGGAGTGTGGGGAGAGTGAAAAAAATTAATAAACATCTGCCGCTAGATGCTCAACAATGACGATTATCACTTTTCGACATGCTCTTGACTTTATGGCCAGCATCGTAGATTTGTCGCTGACAACTCGTAGAACATGTGGCAGCCCTGGTAATTACTGACATCACGCACAACTCGCATAAAACTGTCTCATCTGTTCCAGGGGGGTGGGCGGTAGGTAGGCGGGAGGGCGTCTACAAGTTTTCCACATTTTAGTGGCAATTTAAGTTGTCTCAATATTTTTCTAGATTTTTTAAGAATTCAAAGAATAAAACTGGAAAAAAAAGTTCATTACAATTTTCCAAAATTGAAAACTATTTCCATAATCGCATTTCACTCACTTTTACTTTCTTTTATGATCAATTTTTGATTGCCACTTTTTATGGCCATCAATCAAGTGCAATAAAATTGTAATCAAAATTTTTGATAGTTCGCCAACAAATCACGAATACTTCAAATGTTAAATTTACTATTGTGTATATATTTATATATCCATTTCGATGTTTACGATACGATACACAGTATGAGGAAATTTATGGATGTGGCACATGCCACAGGAGGGAAGAGGCAAGGAACCCTCGGGGAAAGGGAACCTCTGGAAACATTATCGAAATTGAATCACTCTCGAGCAATTTGTAATGCTACTCGCTACCAAAAATCTGGCAGACAGGCTGTCACGCTATGTAAATAGAGTGCATATGACTAGGAATGCGATTTGGGGTGGTACGCTATCTGGTGTCTGGTATCTAGAGTCTGGAGTTGGATAAACAAGAGCAGAAAATGTAAACATACGTTGCTTATTATCAAATCTTTGTCCCTTTTCAAAGTTTCCATCAATTTTAGAGTAAATTGGAGATGTGCAAATAGCCGAAAATAGGGCAGAGAAAGGGAAAGCACCGAGTGTTAAGAAAAAACACAATAGTAAATGAAATTACCGTTAAGGCAGAAGGAGCTCGTCTCTGGGCATCCTGCAGCGCAGCCTGTTGAGTAATGTGACCGAAGCACGCGTCTTGGAACCGGAACTGGAGTTGGCATTGGAATCGAAATTGGAATTAACCCCTGGAGCACACGGCAGCTGCTGGCAGACAGAAGTTAAGGGCCTCAGGACATCGGTAGCGAAAGGGCTGCAAATTGACTTTTACACTGAAAAAAATTATAAGCATTTGTAATATCAATCAAATATTGGGTAGAAAAACAAAGTCTTTTCCGCTTAAAAAAAAAGGGGTTATTACTGTACTTCCTACAACTTTTAGAATTGTTACCCCGTTTACCGACTTTTTTTTTATCAGTGTAGCTATTCTTAAGGGAGAAACCATCTGGATTAGTTCCTGGTCCTGGGCACAGTTCGCTGATTTCATTACTTAGCTTTATGCTTACGACGCACCAACTGCACAGACCACACCCTGGTCGTGTTGTGACAACCCTGGAACGTTTATTTATAACGTTATGGAGTGTGGTCTTGTTAAGTCCCCGTTTATCTGATGTTAAACCCTCCAGTAAACCAAAATAAACAAATGCGTGTGCAACCCTCGAAGACAAGATTTGGGAATTGTCTTCTTGATATTTATGAACATCTTTCAACCAAATCAAAATAAGAAAAAAAGAAAAACATAACCACTTTAAGGCGATTTATTGTTTTAATAACTTTTGCAGTAAAATCAAAATTTGCATATTTTATTTGCTTATTTTTTTTGCTGAATAATTAAACAAGCAATGTTTATGAACCCCAAATTTTAATGGATTTCTAAGGATTGGCTTCCAGTGCTGAATATTTGATTTGGGAACTACAAAAAGATTTTTGTTCTGTCATAACAACAAAAATGCAAAGTTTTTACTTTAAAATATTTATTTACAGCTTTTTTAACAACAACAAAAATTGCAAAGACCTTGTAAATTGCAATAATTTTAACTTGGCTAATAAACAATATTGTTAAAACAACACCTGTGCCGCTTAAAAATTAGAAACTGCTTTTAAAGTTCGTTCTGAATCGAAATCAAAAGCGAAAGTTGCAAAAGTGCGCAAAGTTTTTAGTTTGTTTGAACCGACAACACAGTAAACTGTATTAATTATAATCATAAACTATAATTTTCACCCAAAACAGTCAGAAAAAAGAATCAGTGACCGGAAAGACTGAACTGAACTGGGCAAAAAAAAAAGAAAGCGTGTGAATACATACATACAAAGCATGAAAATAAGTATCTACATATGTATATATAAGTATATATCTATTTAATTTTTTATGTCTTGAACAATTTGAAAAAAGTCTACTTGAAATTAACTTCAGCAACTGCGGGAAATGTCGCCAAAATGTCGCGTAGGGCAAAAACCCGAAATGAAAATTTATTTGTCTGAAAAGTCACATATCACAGACGTACCTAGATACATATATACACTCATACATAGGTTGTATCTGGTGAAGAATCGTGAGTTCTTGTTATGGTTACAGTTCGACGCGTTTTGCGTGCAGAAACCAGACTAGAAATTCTTCTGATCGTCGCCTCTTCGTTGCGTGGGTGCCTGAAACTTGACTTTGATGTCAGCCAAAAGCTGTAAACTTGATAATTCGCATAGAATGCGTGTTTTTAGTGGCTTCGCGACGAAATTAGAATTTTTGGCGTACGGAAGGAGAGAAATGTTGCCCGCATGCGAATTTGTATACTCTTTGCGAGGGTATTATGTCTGTGTAATAAAGTTCGTAACAGGGTACTCACAAATTACTACAGTACTATAAAACTGTTGATTCCATTCACTGATTTCATTTTAAGCCAACTAAAATTTAGCTCCGAAATTTGTTTGCACTTTCCCATTGTATCACACTTGTTCCCACACCAAAACTACAGTTAGTCCATAACGCCCATCTCTTTATGCTTTTCATAGCTGTGTAATATATTATTTAAATATAAATACGCCCACCTAGAAATACGCTACACCTTTGTGCATTCTCAAGACACATAATGTGTGCATTTTTAATCTTTTGCTGTAAGTTCACATTTTATCGTCTTCTTTTGCATTCTACACGCAACTTCGTTGTGTGGAGGCAGCGCAAATGAAACTGGATTTCCTTTCGACACGGTATTGCCATGCGTGTGCGTGTGGGTGTGAGTCGCAGTGCGTGTGCATGTGTGTGTGTATATGAGAGTGCATTTTGTCTTGGGGTCGCGTGTCCGTGTTCGTGTCCATGTCGTCGACTGTGTCACTTTTCTCTTTTATTGCATTATGACATTTATTTATGATCGCTCTCGCTCCACACACTTACATGCATACGCACTCTCAAAGGGAGTGTTGAGGAACAACATTCAAAAGCCATTCCAGGGCGGCCTCAATGTCCCTCCAATGGTCACTCATACACATGCACCGTGAGTGTTTGAATTGCTATCAGTTCTCGCTCCACTTACATGCGATATTTATGTTCATGTTTCTCCATTATTGTTTCCTCCTTACACTTTGTCCGTCGCGTTTTCTGTACGAATTGTCACGTATTGAGAAATGCATGTGTGTATGCATTTGTGTGTGTGTGCCAAATGCCAAATGCAAACACAAAACCGAGTTGAGATCCCAAACATGAAACTGGGCTTCACACCTTTGTTGCCGTTACTTTTGAAATTGATAAATGAAAAGTCACAGACAGCAAGAAACACACACTCACTCACATACAGTCACACATACAGCTTATTTGCATGTGTGTTTGAACTTTCAGCAATATGCATGCGTCAGCCTTTTCTTGTTGTTGCTGTTGCTGCGGGTGGGACAATGCGCATAAATCACAGTAAGAAACACTCACACACACACAGAGCCATTGCCAAACTGATGCTGTCACTATATTCGTTGTTTTTGTCTTTACTCTGCTGTTTACACTTATACATGCTTACTTTTTCGCTGTATAAGCAAAAGAACAGTTAAGCATAACGAAAGCTTGCGTAATGCAATTAAGTTTCAGAAATAGCGGGAGAGGGAGAGGGAGAGAGAGAAAGCCCTTGACATAGTCAACTTGAGATCAGGCCAAGCCGAAGAGTGCGAGAGAGAGGAAGAGAGGTAATTGGAGTGGGGGCAGCGACAGACTGCGATCAGTCATCATAATTGCTTTCGCGGCGCAAAACAATTTAAATTCATTCAAAAACTCGTAAACTTAATTACTGTAAAACCAACAACAACAACAACAATCTTAGAAACTACAATAACAACAGTGGGATGAATGCGCTGCAAAAATTACATCTTAAACGAATTTCAGTGTCAATGTAAAGTAGTAGGAAAGAGGAAGACGGGGAAGGCATGGAGCATATGTAAATACAGTTTTATTTGCTCAGAAATTGTTGTTACTCAGATCAGACTGGAGATCAGATGCAAAATATGTCACGATCGTACATTTAGATAATATCTTATAGCCCATTCAGATAATTCGTATTTGTAAGTGCGAATGTTCTTACCTGTAGATAAACATTTTAGTTAAGTGTTGACGCTCAAACTGCAGATAATGAGGGATCAGACTTAACCTCAGAAAGTGTAAAGAAATTTAAGGTTATGTTAGCTGCATCGCCTCTAAACATTTAACTCAAGTATAATTTGGTGTTTGTATTTCTTTTTTGACGCCGTGAAATGGCTTTAACGGCTTTGGTACGTGGTGTCTGCTGGAAATTGGAGTTCGTGTCGGAGTTGGTGTTAATCTTGGCTAGAAAAATGCGCCTGGCGGCAGTGAAACTTGTCCCGGTCAAGAGGAGGAATAGGAGTGGGTGTAGGAGGAGGGGCAGGCCCTTAAGTGTAAATTGGCCATGTCCAATGCTAATGGATCGACGCACGCCAGAGCGAAAGGAAAATGGTAAAAACGGCTGCTTATGGCCATACACAGCATACATATAGACATATATAAATGGCAATGAATTGCCAATGATCGTGCTGTGGAAAAACCAGCGTGGAAAACTTGTTCAACACGAAAACACGCGCCAAAACAATTCCCCAGATGCGAATGGGAAAGTTGAGAGTTAACCGATCTCTTTGGGGACTTAGGGAACACCGAACTTTAGATCCTTTTGGATGATTTCTGGTATGCGTACTGCTTCCGCCAGTCAAGTTGTAGCCAGGTAAGCCAAGTTAACAAAGTTATTTTTATTGAAATACTCGTGCTCACATCAAAACTATAATCGAGCACAAAAGCTTCAGAAAACCGGGCTAAAAACAGAAAGAAGCAGAAAAAATACAGCAAAAAATGAAGGTAAAAAACTGCAAGCTTGAAAATATTTTTATGTATAAACAAGGTGCAAGATAAATAAAAAAAAGTGAGTAAAAAGCATAAACCGAGGCATAAATACTCTACCAAAACAATTTTTAGCTGAAAATTACCAAAAGGCTTAAAAAAAGGCTAGCAAATTAGCAGTAGAAATGTACAAAAAGTTGTATTATGTTAAGTTAGGTAACACAGCTAATATACCCTATGAAAGTGTATGGAAAACAACAGCGAGTCAGTCGAAGTCGAAGTCAGTTAGTCAACTGGGGCTTTCGAGCTGGCCAACAACTGCAAACAGTTGGTAAACTTGAAAACTGGTAACAGCAAGAGAACGTGAGACAAAGCGAGAGAAAAGAAGGGGACAAGAAAGAGAGGGAGGGTCGCTGGGGGTATCACAAAGACCGGTTTTGCAGACTTGAAAAATGCACAAAACGGAAAAAAAGAGACAGCAAAAGCATAAACATAAACGCTGGCAATCAAATGAGGCTTGGCAGTTGGCAAAAGAGGTCAAAGTTGATCATGGCAGTCACAAAAACACACTCACACTCACACATACAAAGACATACAGAAACATCAAGTTGAAAGTATTCTATTACTTTTAATTTGGCTCAAATCAACGTACTTTCCTACAGTCACTGCAAATAAGTCTCCCACACAGCTGGTACTGCGTCATAAATCGACGAGAATATGTAATTATAGTCATAAGAGAGTCATTAAAATGAAATCGGTGTTTCTACACCCCAAACAACATTATACTTTCATTATTTATGTGCCCTTTTCTCCAACACCTTTTCAAATTATACACTTAGACAGCGATACCAATTAGAGCTAATGCTTGGAATTTTAGACCAGACAGATATAATGATATTTGCTACGGCAAGACGTGTTGTACTTCTTTAAAATGGAAGTCCATACAGGAATAAACTATTCCCAAACTAAATCCGCAAAGTTTGGGATTTTGGCAAGGAATTCTCTAATATGAAATCGGGATATTGAGTTGAGTTGAGATATGGATTTGAGTTTTCATACATACTATATGATTAGGGATTAGTTTTTATCCGTAATCCCAACAATTTTTTCTTCGAAGAATCAGACTTCTATATAGAACTGTTTACTGTCGCTTTCAAAATTCTTATTTTTAAGTAAAACTCCTCAAAGCACTGATCTTTTTGATCTTTTTCAGAACTCAAGCCTGTTTATTAAACTTGTAGTAAAACTTGAAATCTTTTTTCTTAATTCTCTACCAATTCGGCATTTACAAATATCATTGAGCTGTCAGCCCAAGACACCCGACGAGACAGTCTTCAAACCGAAACTTCATCAGACATGTTTGTGTTGTTTCAAATTGAATTAAAACTCGCCCCTTTTCTGTGAGGCTTCACTGTGATTGACAGTGGAACTTGCCCCTCCAACTACCGCAGAAACAAAACTATTGACATGAAACAGGCTGAAGGAGTTTTCGAATTCTACGAATTCTACTGGGTCGCTCAACAGCACTCGACATGTCGGCATATTGTTTTGGAGTTAAAGTATTACCCTGTTAGGGGTACTCCCAACCCGCAAATCAAATCAAATCACAATTCAAATGTTCTACATTCGTTTGAATTTTGTTCCCGCTTTTGGTCTATTTGGGGGTCATGCCCGCGCTTCATGCTCGTTCATAAAAATCATATTAATTATGGAAAATATGCTGGACATTTATCAAAAGGAAAAGAAAATAAATCCAAAGCGCATTCATTTACTTAAGTGTCAGAGAAATATTTCACACAAATGGGCAAAACCCGAAAGCTAATACAAAGATTTTAATTAAGAGCGCGCTCGTATTATTTATGGTCTTGTGAGAAACGCTATGGGTTGGAATTGTGGGCGGGGACACGCCCTCTTAAGCTTTTCGTACACAAAAACAAAATCTTTACTGCATTTTCTGTATGTTTCTCTCGATCAAAACTTAATAATAAACTTGGCATTATATTTTCCCCACTTCCCCGCTCCTTCCCAACTTTTCTACCCTCAAAAATGCAGTCTCGTTATGTGGCATCCACAACCAGAAGCACATCTGCATCTCTGCACACGCACGAGATTTACAATTACCCATAAATCTTCGGGCTGCGTCTGCGCATCTTGCCCCACTGTCCCTTCTCCCCCTTCCACAGGCACTACACAGTGGCAGTTGCCCATTAAGCGACACCAGGAATCAAAACATTAAAAGCAGTGGAAGGAGGAGCAGGGGAAGGAGTAGGAGTAGGAGGAGTAGAAGAAGGAGAGCGGAGCTGGGGTAACGGCGTCTGATGGCACTTGCTCTCGCTCTCGCTTTTCGTGGCAAATATCGACATGCAACATGTCGCTTCCTCCAACTTGCATACTGGAGATATATATACAAATGTATCTACGTCTACGTGTATCTTTCAGTTTGTTTATTTTGCTGTCATAAAATTTAAATGCGCACTTTGGTGCTAATTTAGTTGACGCCGTTGCTGTCCATTGGGTCTGACTCTGATTCCGATTCCGTTTTAGATTTTAGCTGTGGAAGTGCCTAATTGGAAGTGCAACGACCAAACGACACACGTTCACAGCATACGCTCTGTCCAAATGGGTATACCCTCCTCCTAGTGCGGATCTGAAAGTCATTGTCATTTACAGCAGTGTGACATAGGCTGGGAAAAATATCTGAAATGCTCAATAGTAATCATTAATTCAAATTATTATTAATATAATATGATATGTGATCATTCAAGTGAAGTACAACTGTACTGTACTCATTCTATATAAAAGGGTTTTTTATTTAAAGCATACGAAAATTTAGGGTGAGTTTTTAAGTACTTTTTGGGTACATCTTAGGACAAAGGACAATTGGTTTCAATTGGAGAAAAATATATCAAATTTCTTAATTAAATTTTACATTGTTCTGCTCTTAAAATTACAATTTATTAATAAAGCTAAGAAAAAAGGAAAAGAGTTGATAGATTCAAATGTCTATTTAAAATATTTAGTAAACTGAAAGTGCTCTTAAATAAGAAATGTAATATATAATACTTAGATATTAATATATTAATTATATAATAAATAAATAAAATTATTTACATTTAAATAAACATTAATCTCAACTATTTCACATAGAAGATCTGCAATGTCGACAGTATTCGTTACCTTTTGGCGACGACTGTAATTCAGCCCTTTCCACAATCTGCAACAAATTGCATTGACGGCAGCAGCAGCTGCTTCTGAAATCTGTACGTGTGTGTGTGTGTGTGAGTGCAGTTGAATGTCTGTGTGTGGCGACAAATGTATAGTCATTGAAGTGGCGACAAAATAAACAGTTCGAGTGCAACGAGGGGTGAGTTAATAAAAGGGGGTTAGACAGGGATGCAAATAGTGCAGCAAATAACAAAACCGAATGCAAAAATCAAAAAAGGAAATCAAAAGAGAACTGCAAAAGTGCGCTCGCAGCTGCTGTACAAAACTGTGCCTTGTTTTGGTTGCCGTTGCGCCTAATTAGCAACAGCAGCAACAACAACAAGAGTAAAACCAAAATAAAACGAAAACAAAAGCTACAACAGCAGCAAAAAGGAGTGCAAGCTTGAGTGTGGAGTGGGAGACAACATGCAAAAGAGAGCGAGAGAGCACGTGAGAGCGCTCTCTCTAGCTGTGCGTTCGTGGATCGAAACTGGATCAAAGTGTTGTATAACGGCAACAAATCAGTGCGGGTCAATTGGTCGACTGCTTTATTGCAGTGTCTCAATTTTCAGTCGATTCGAAATGGGATTTTGGAAACGTGACTCATGTCGCTGAGTTCAGGACGCTGACAACGGAAGTCGGAGTCAGGAGCGTGGCATGTGTTGCTTGTTGCATGTTGCATGTCCGCCACGCTTGACCCTTCGGCTTGGCCAGCAAGCCTGACCCCAAAATAAAGCACGCTTGTTGCATTTTGGGCGCGCTTAATGCTTTTCAATTTACCCTCGAGGCTTTTAGAGGTTAAGTAGAAGGAGTAGCATAGTTTTGTGTAAATTTGGCGTGTCTTTTTGTTTATGCAGTGTAGATTGAGTAGTTGATTGTCGTGTGTGCTCCCTTTTACTATTGCTGAACTGTGTGCTTGCTTTGTTTGGTAATGACTTGACCAGGAATTATTGTGCTGAGCTTTGGGTTGAACGAACTGAACGAAATAAAAAAGAGTTTTGTGCAGCACAGTGTAGACTGCAGCGGATGTTGATGGAAAACTCGTGCCTGAAACTGCATAACTCTGCTCGCTGCATATTCCCCTATCAAACTAGCGCCTTATCAATCCGGTTAACTGCGATAAAAAGTGAGTGAGATAAGATATGATTCGGAGTTTGTTAAGAGCACACACTGTATGAGTCGCGCGCTCTCTTTATCTCTCTCGCACTCCCTCTCCCTCTCTTCAGGTAAAGGTAGCGTAACGTCTCTGGTTGCTATTTATAGAAATGTCACCAACTGATAACATCGAGTATAAAAACTCCATTTTATTCCAAGCACTATAAACCTTATCTGTTAAATTGTTTTCGGAAAAAAAAACGAAGTTTTTTTTTATAAAAATTTGCACCATAATAAAATATGCTCAAAATAAGCTTTAAATGAGAATCAGTTTGTGCAAATCTCAGACTTAATATCGTGTTTAAAGCCAACAATGGTATAGCCAAATGTGACACAATGCAGCGTGTGAAAAGACGTTAACAAAGTATCTCAGGCCGAGTGGGGGACAGAGACAGCTATAGTTTAGTATACAAAATTAACATTAAGCGAGAGTGGGCTTCAAAAATTAACATTTTATTTTAATTTGTGACTTTTGGTAGCTTTTTCATTTTCATTTTCAGTTTTTTAACGATAACGAATTTATTTCTTAATTATTAAATGGAAGTCACGGCAACAGAAAATGAAATAAATGAAGCAATGAATTTTATGCTTTGCTAGCAAAATTGCAAAATTTTCGTTTGAAATTAATCAGCGACAAGTGTTGACGATTAATTGAGAGTATCAAATAACCAAATTAACAGGTAATTTAAGCAAATGTTCTTGCTTATTTACTGCTGCATACTTTCGAGCTGAAAGTGCATACGTAAGTGGACAGAACTACAACTAAATTAGTTAGTGCAGGTGAGGTCATTACACTGGTCAACAGGTGCAGCAGCAGCAGCAGCAGAAAAGTACAGACAACTCGCTGCTTGATAAACATTAAACACGGCAAAGCGGATGACACCTGTGCTGGCCTTCCCTGTGAGGTTGTTTATCATGATAATGACAGACCTGAACTCACACACCAACAACAACAACAGCAACAACACGTACAGTGGCAACCAAAAATTTGTAGCTGCATGAGAGCCAAACAAAATTGCAGCTCAGCGGTGGAGAAATGCAGTCAAGTGTGTAAATTGAGTGTAGGATGTGAGCAGTGTTGTCACTTTAGCTAATTTATAGCCAGCATACTTCCTCAGCTGCTTTTAGCTGTGAGTACAAAGTTTCTGGATAGTCAAAATGGATGCAAAGATAATGAAGACAGAATCTAGCTATTTTTAAAAAAAGCTAATATATATTAAAGACAAACAGGGTGCCTCAAAGCAGCTTCTTTATTGAAAGTTCTCTCTAAAATTGTTTTAAAATATGTAAATCGTTCTTGTAAACAAAAGTTTACTCACACATTTAGGGGTATTTTTAGTTTTACTATAATAATAAAACTATTAAAATATGAAGTAAATTTAAAAAAAAGCTTATAGGTAATAATTAATGAATGATAAGTTCAGCAATCTTTAATTAGTCGGTATATAATTATTACTTTTATTAATCTTTTCTAAATTGTCAAATAAAGAAATTTTAATCAGCAATTTTGTACAAACTTCACGCAAAAGTATTTAAAAATGATTCAAATTTTCTTAGCCTTTTCTCTATTACTTCTAATTTTCCAACTACTTCAGCACATGAAGTTTGGCAACGCTGTTAGTTTGCCACTAGGGGGGTGTGGCCGCGGTAAAGTCGCGACGTGAGCGGATTCCTCGTGTCCCAGGCTCGAGCTCAGTTCAAGTCCAAGTCAGAAATCGAGTGTAGGGCGCACAGTGGTACGACGCTTCGCTTGGCTGGTTTTTGGGCCTGGGAAACTAGCAAACTGACAAACTGTTTACAAAAAGAAAAGTGACGTCGCGTAATTGACCTTTTTCGGTCACATTTTCCAAACAACAGTCAACAATGTATGAAAATGGAATTTCAATTACAAATGTTTGTGCCACGCCCACAGTAAAACCAGAAGTTCAATTGTAGAATTTCAATTGTTAATGTTTTATGAATGTCACCACTTGATTTGCATAACAAAAAACTAATTTTAGTGGCAGCCCTCGGTATTTGTTATTTGTTTACACTTTGGGAGCAGCCAGCAATGGCCATATGGAAGCAACTCTTCAGCCCTGGAGCCCGTAAATAATTTGGTGGGAACACTTTCAAAAATTTTCATACCCTGTATGAATTTAGGGAAAGGGTAAGCTGTATACAAAAATACAATTTACATTTCATAACTTTTTTTCTGCGTCTACTTAAACACAGCGTATCTCATAGCACAAATCTCAGCGATGCTCTCAAATTTATGGGAAATTTTGCAAGAGCAAAAGTTCAAAAATATTTTCGTTTACTTTGTTCTTATGGCATTTTTATGCTTTGTTTAGAATCCCAGCGCGGTAATCGTTGCTCCAAATTCATTAAGATCTCGTATGCATCTGCATAAAATTTTAATATAAAATTTGTACTAAAAACGCCCAAAGTGGTTTATTTTCTAAACTCTGTTTTTCTTAATTTAAAAAAGATTTTCAAACAATCAGTTAGAGCCCAACCTTAGTTCCAAAACCATAAGCATAACCGTCTTCAGGTCCCTGCATGTTTAAACAAGTTGAAAATGGTCGCTTTTATTTTTTTTGTTCGTGTGAACGATTTTCGACTCGTTTTGTTTATTTGAGTTTCGCGCTTCATTTGCTTTTCGGCTTCAGTGACGAGTTTCCGGTTCAATAAAAAACTAAAAAAACAATACAGAAAAAAACGCATGAATATAAAAGAACAAGAAAACAAGAGTACGAGTGCCTGAGTATTGGCTGCAAGTTTTGTGGTTTTGCTATGAGTTTTTAATGTGCTACGTTCTCGATTTTTACCATTGTGCGCGTAATTGAATTGTGAGCAGCACTGGCATGCCTGGAATGTGCGTACGCACGCGTCACACGATGTTGTTGCCTTCAGTCTTCATTTCCTCTACTTCCAATCGCCCCCCTACTACACTACAGTTTCCAAAAAAAGCTGCAAGCGGAAGCACAGTGTCAAGCTCGCTAGCTTTGAAGCAAGCCGTCAAAGCTGTTTGAGTCTTGCAGCGGCACGTCCAGCACCAAAATTAACAGACAACTAAACGGCAAACTTGAAAAGATTTTCATGTCACACATTTGTGCATAGGCAATTGCACTTAGCGTCACACAGTTACAGCGCCGACGTCGGCATCGGCGTCAGCGTCAGCGTCATCGTCAGCACCAAAACCAAGCTCACTGCATACTCCAAAAATGTATATGTATGTATGTGTGTACATATTTATGTGAGTCCAGCAACAACTACAAAGCGGCGGGCGACAAAGCAACACGTGACCCCATTGAAAGCTTTATTGCTGCGTAAGCTGCAATTTACTCAAAGGCACTAGCAATGCCAAATGACAAACTAATGCAAAACGCAGCAGAAGCTAGAACAAAAGAGAACGCAAAAAAAAGAACAACAATAACACTGTTCAAGTAAACGTATGCAGCTGCACCCTGTATTTTTATTACAGTGGAGATTTGTGTAATTTAGAGGTGAAATAAATTAATTAAATTAAAAATTTTATTTTATATTATTTATTTAATATCAACTCTATCTGAAAACAGTGTCTCAACTAGAAAAATATTTCCTACAGCTTTAGGAAATTCGACAATCTGTGCTTTAACTATCCAAGAACAAGCCATGTTTTTGGAGTACAAATTTATTAGTTACACATATGTTTAGTGTACCACCAAAAACATAAAACAAAATGGCGTCCCTCCTGCTGCTGCAACCGGCGAAAAAGCTGCATTTGCTTGGAAAATTATCCCAACTATTTTTCGATCGCCAGATGGCCTGTAATGCCGCCCAAAAATCGGCTCTAGCACAGTTGGCCAAGGTAACGTGTTTGGCCTGCGACACAGGTGAAATCGAGGAACTGAAGAAGTATAAAGTCATTGATGCCACAACAAATCCGACTATAGTGCTGGCTGCTTCCAGTAAGGAATGCAATCTGCAGTTCCTTTGCGAGGCCATTGAGTATGGCAAGTGCGAGAAGGGATCGTTGGAGAAGAAGGCATCGGAAACATTGGATTACCTGACCGTGGTCTTTGGTAGTGAAATTCTAAAGGTCATTCCGGGTAGAGTGTCCACAGAGGTCGATGCACGACTCTCCTTCGACACGAGGGCGAGCGTGGAGAAGGCACTAAAGCTGATCAAATTATATAGTGACTTCAATGTGGATAAGGATCGGGTACTGATCAAACTGGCTTCCACCTGGGAGGGAATACAAGCGGCTAAGATTCTGGAAAAAGAGCACAACGTGCACTGCAATCTCACACTCTTGTTTTCCATGGTCCAGGCGGTGGCTTGTGCCGAGGCTGAAGTAACCCTGATCTCGCCATTTGTGGGCCGGATTATGGATTGGTATGTGGCCAACACTGAATGCAAGGTGTTTGAACCCCAGTACGATCCAGGCGTTGTATCAGTTACAAACATCTACAATTACTACAAGAAGTTTGGTTATAAGACTCAAATCATGGGCGCATCCTTTCGAAATACTGGACAGATCAAGGCTTTAGCCGGCTGTGATCTACTCACCATAAGTCCGGCTCTGATGGAGGAACTATCAAAGGATCAGGATGAGGTCAAGGCGTGTTTATCGGAAGAAAATGCCAAGACGGCAGATTTACAGAAAATATGTGTAGACGTGAATCAGTTTAGATATCAACTCATTGAGGACAAAATGGCTTCAGATAAACTAGCCGAAGGTATTCGAAATTTCGCAGCAGATACTGTTAAATTGGAGAACTTGATCCAGAAATATTTGTGTTATTAAATTAAATATAGACTAAGAAAACTTTTGTGGCTGGAAAAAGATCGATGTGACCGATAGTTTGGTAAGACAAAACATCGGACACATCGCTATTTCCAGAGGACAGAACAAAAAGTGTAACAAGTTGAATTAATTTACCCGTTTTGTTATAATTTTAAATAAAAAATGTATTGGAAAATATAGAAATGTTAAAAATCAGTAAATGGATATATCGATAACAGTAAATTAAACAATCTAAAAGATTTTATTGAAGTTACGACATTAAAGGATTAATTTAGTAGACGAATTTAAATTGAAAAATGTCGATAAATCATTAACCTGAAATGCTACATAGGAAATAGACTTATTAAACCGACAGACCAAAAAAGAATAAATTTTATTTTACATTAAATCGAAGAATTATATATCAATAGCAGAAAATTAAACAAATTAAATAAATTGATTGAAGTTAACACACTTTTTATCTAATTGCATATATAAGAAACAATTAAAATTTACTTTAAATGTAAAAATATCGACATTTCGATTTATTGATGTTTTTCACACACATCACTACACGCATTTAAGCCTCAGAGTGCGAATGTTAAAAGCGCTTACAAAGGAACGCGCCGCAAAAGCAATTTGTAGTTTCTTTCAGTTCAGTTGACACTGGTATGGAAGTACAGTGGTGAGGTGGTACAGTGGGACGCTAGTGCTTCCACTAAGCGGATCCAAAACAACGCACGCATTGCAATTGGATTCTAGACTCGCTTTGCTGCGCCTCAAGCAACAATAGACCAATTGGTCAGTCAGACTTGGACTGGGGCATTGACTTGGCCATCGGGTATGCTCGGCTTGTGGTCTAACAACAAATTCCCAAATGATCGACCAATTTGTCAAATACCCGAGTTGTGTCCATTAGTGCGTCACTTTGGATTATTATACAACAATGTTAAGATTTTATGCCTTTAGAGCTAGCTGCTGACCAGTGTTGGCTGAATTATAGCCCTAAAACAGCTAGATTGGCAAAAAAGGCTGGCACAAATTTTACCAAAGATTTTAAATAAAATTTAGAAATTTTAAAATGCTTTTAGCTGGAAGTTTACCTAAGACAAACTTATTTTTTACTCTATTTGGCTTGAAATAAGCTAAAAATCAGCTTAATTAGCTAAATTAGTTATTTTTTTTAGCCAGAAACTGAAATATTTACTGACTTACTTACCATTAGTAAGTGAAGCTAGCTAATTTATAAAGTTGGTTCTGCTTTCAGTGAGGTAAAACAGCTAGTTCTAGCTATAAATTAGCTAAAACGACAACACTGCCGCTTCTAAGTATGCGCACGATGATAGACTGGACCATGGGAAATGTGTTAAGTCGTTTCGAAGGTTCACTTTATCGAGTGCGGACTGCAGTTGGTGCGAGATTTCGCGCTGTGTGGTCCCACGGATGGTTTAAGTGCCCTCCATAAAAGAGCGTAGGGCTTGTGGTAATTGAAATGGTTTTCCAGAAGATTATTATGACAATAGAGTGCACTAAAAGGTATGAACATTATTGGTTTCTGGTGTAAGTCTTAAAAGCATACACTTCTGACTAGTTTTTTACAGTGTAAACTGAGTTCCAGCAGTGAAGGCTGCTCCAATTCATTGACTTTTTTCTCTATATGCCTTTTTATTACTTTTGTTTATTTATTTCTTGAAGTCGTCTCAAATGTCTTTATTTTGTTTACATCCATTTGTCGTCGCTTTTTTGTTTCTTTTATTTCAATTAAGCAATTTTTGTACAGTGAAACCTTCGCGTTGTCGCCAAATTTTTTGTTTTGGCTTTTTTTTTTAGCGGTGTCGTGGCGATTTGATTTTTTGATGCGTCGTCAGAAGCTCAAAACTTTCAGCAAACAGATTCATAATGTATTTCTATTCAACTTGAGTTTGGCACGAATTTATATCTAGTTACCAGCGTGTTTTGCAGTATTTTAGCTGAAGTGCAGTACAGTCAATCCTCTAGTATTTTAATACCAGAAAAGTTTCAAGGGCCCTTGATTTCGTGTTAATTTCATTGCCCTTCTTGGTTTAGTTCAATATAACGGTATAGTTATTGAATACTCACTTTCCTCAGTGTTTCACTGTCCTCAATGGATTCCATTTCTTTCTTTTTCTCTTTTTGTCGTTTTCCTTCTTTCTTTGTTGTACTCACTCAACTCCCACCACATGCTGTTTAGCATCAATTAAGTTTTGAGCGCAGCTTTTACCAAATATACCAATATAAACAAATTAGCAGGCGACCAGGTAAAAAAATAATCAAACAAAAAAATACTTGGTTGATCGAGGGTTAAGGGTTCCACAACCTTGTCATTTACCGCTATTGAACCGCAGCACGTCGCATAACCTCAGCGGCATTTATCAAAGCTGTCAGTGGCGTATTCAAAGTACACTCCAGCCATTCATCCAGTGAACCATTCATCCATATCCATATCCCTATCCACAGTCATAACCACAACCACATCCCATGCATCATGCATCTTGCGTCTTGCATCACGCATTATGCTTTTAGACGACAGGAACAAACAGACGACATATAGATATGTAGATTCTGAACTCTAGATAAGCGCAGAACTCCACTACTTGTGTTTCTTTACACCCTATATAAGCTAGCTGTGTCTACACAGTAAAAAGAATTGCTGGATATATGCTAAAATATGATAAAAAAGAGGAATTTTTTAAGCCGTACCATGATGAAAACTAATATAATCCAGTAAAACCATATTTTGAATGACTACAGTCGAGCAAGCCGACTATCGAAGACCCCTTATACCTTCTTTTGCTCATTTTACCTTACAAAAAATCTTTTTTTTTTTACCGATTTGTCCTATGGGAGCTATGTTCTATAGTTGCATGATCCGTATTAAACTTGCTCAAATAGTTAAAATGATCCCATATACACTTGGTTTCGATAGCTCAACTAACACTACATGTCTTCATACAAATCTCCCATATGTGACCGATTGGCCCTATGTGAGCTATACGCTATATACTATTTGATGGGTCAGAACATCTCTTTTAAGCTGACAACGATAGGTGTCCCTATAGTGTACTCTTTTTCTTAATTATGTAAATTATTTTTACTTCTTTTAAGATTTTTTAGGCTTGATCATACCTCAAATCCTGTGCCATTTTTCGCAGTGTAGGATCTATGCAGTTATCAGTTATTGTGGGCACCCAAGGTTTATTCAAAACCCTCCTCTCGTGGAGTACCTCAAATACGAACAGCGGATCAGTTATTTCCGATCTGATGAATGCGAATTCTTTGTAGGAAATTCCTTGTTTGGGTTGTCATTGTGCGAGTGTTGTTTTAGCCCTACATGAGTGTATTATTTATGTGTGTGTGTGTGTGTGTGTGTGTGTTTGTTGTGTGGGGGACTCTAATTTGTATTAGGGTCATATTTCACTTGTAGGGTTTCCAGCGAAGTTTCATTTTAATTTTATTGTTGAAACCAAACCGAATGCATTGTTTTCCTCCTCCTCCTCCTCCCTCCTTCCACCCCCTTCTCTTCCTCTTCTTTTTTGTTTTCGGCATGCAACGATTTCAACCCTGGGTTCGTCCTCCCTGTTCGCATTTCGTGGGTTTCCGACTCGCTTTTTGGCTATTAATAAACCAAAAATCCAAAATTTTTAATGCATTTTTATGTTTCCATATTTAGTTGATTACGAACTCGATTTATTTGCACACAAATCATAAATGTGACCAATTTCATGCAACTATATTTAATGGGCTACAATTTAAGTTACCCACACGCTTACCACTTGTTGGCCATGGTAGCAATAGGGCTCTAATGGCTAACAGCAAAAGCAATTCTGCGAATTCCAAATTCTTTGTAAGTCGCTGCAAAAAAAAGGTGGAAAAATTCACACTCGACGACATGCAAATGAGACAGGCGAACACACACACACACACACACACATACATACAGTCGTGCACTCCCCTTCTCCCACGCTATACCCTGTACTGCCACCTTTCGCCGTCGCAGCTGAAAACTGAATCACTCGGAAACATTGCAATTTAAGCTGAAAATATGGTCTTAAACTAGTTTTGCCAGCGATTTCGCCTTCGGGCCGCGTCAACAGCCCACAATGAGCAATAAAACAAGCTAAAACAACAACAAAATCAAAACAAAAGTTTTCAAATTGATCAGCTATAAATACCCTGTTATTGTTTGAGCCAAGCCATTGGCAGTTTAGTTTATGCCTTGCCAAGAAGTGGGCTTACAACTTATTTACATAATTTATTCATAGCATAGGAAGGGTAATTTGGACTTGAAAGACTCTGTGGTTCAACACTTAGATCTTTGAGTCTATAGGAGCTAGAGCTACCAAATTGAACACAAAGGTCTAAGCAGATCAATCATTTTTTGTAGATTTTAGCAACACCCCCTAAAGTATCAAAAAATCTAGGAAATAGACAAAACTCAAGTAGTTCTTGAGTTCAGGAAGACAAATTTGGTAGATTTGGTTATGATTGGTCAACTATTTTGGATAGCTGTCTCAGGAAAGATAAGTCGTAAGTCAGTGATTTGTGTGAGAAATTTTAGATATAAAGGTTTATTACAGAAAAAACCCCACCCATTATGTGCATATCATGATTTTATACATCCTGAGCAGATTTGCCACAGATCAGACAACTTTAGCATATAGCTGCCATATGACTAATCGCTAGAAAATCAGTGATTAGTTTGAAATACTTTAGCTAACTCCACAAAATGCACAATGAGTGCTAACTGGAGCACCCTGTCTGTTTGCTTCAAATGCTGTAATTTGCATTACTTGGCTCTCAAGTGAGTACAGGGTCTTCTTCAACTAGCTCACCCATCTCCCGCTACAGCGTTCGATCGCTGCAAATCATCCATTTCTACCCATAAGTGTGTGTCTTTCGGTTTATACGTGCTAAGTTTGGATAAGAAGTCTTCGCTTGGCACTCGGAGAATCTCAGACAGTCACGTCTTCTTTCCACAAAAGAAATTTACCTTTATGAGCGATCTGTATTATTGATTCAGTATTCTGTGCGGCAGTCAGGTAAGAAGTTACCTGTTGGCATGCGGCATGTGGCAAGTTGGTCAACTAATAAGCGAGTTGGTACAACAGACACGTAGTACGCTTCATAGAGTTATTAGTGTCGTCTTAAAAGGCTTTTGGCTTCTTAGCTTAGGGGAGGTGGAGCATAATGCTTTCCCGTAAAGCTTTTTAACCATAAAATTGAATTTTGTTATTAAACATTTTTTTGGCTAATAGAAAATATGAGCTGCATTTTAATTGACTAATGTTAAGTAAGTTCTTTACCACATAGCAAAGTCTGTTAATCTCAAAGCCAAGTTTTTGTATACGTACATATATTTTGGGGCAAAAATAGATACAATGGCCGAGCATTGTGCGAGATTTTGTGTCAATGGTAATTGAAATTGTGATGAATAGTCAGCGAGTGTTAATGAGTATTTTGCTGTGTACTCAACAGAGAGCGGCATTCCACAGTTCCAACAGTTCCGCGCTCATGTGAGTTTTGCTGTTATTAATCAAGAAGCTGCTGCGCTGTACCAAGAATAGCAACTGCGTCTGTGTTTGTGTATGTGTGGGTAGTGAATGCAAAAATTGCAGCAAGAGAGAGCAGACAAAGACAGCAAAGAGAGACAGCGACAGAGACAATGGCCGCAGCAGAGGGCCAGTGGCAGTAGCTGCCCCCGCGGCAGAGGGAAGAGAGCGGCAGATCAGCACAGCATAGTGCCGAGAGCGACAGCCGGCAGCATCCTCGTCATCAACAGGTAGTAAAATGCCCAGACGTGCACATCAATATCAAGACAATAGCGTCGTGCGTGACATGTTCGGCTTCAAGCCGATCACGCTCGCTCCCCAAAGCTGCGAAAAAGAGAGCGGCCGAGAGAGAGCGCGCGCCTGTACGAAATCGTGTACAGGCAGCTGGCGAATGAGCAGACAAAGCAAAGCAGCGAGTGAGTGAGTGTAAGCACTCAAATCATTCAGCGCTCAAAAGTTCGCTCAAGAACCAAACATGACGAAAAAAAGACTCTTGCTCAAGCAACAGATACACACCTCGGGCTCAAAGCAGTTTTTGAAATACTGGTTTTTTTCTGCAGGCGGCCAAGTTCGTTACAAAGATTTGCTTTCATTTTTCCGTTAACGGCCAAACTGGCGTTGTATCGGTATGTGTGTGTGTGTGTTAGTGTGTGCATGTATCTGAGAGATACATTTACACTGCAGCAGCTGCTGCTGTCCTCAGGTACTCACATTCGAGCCGAGTTCTTAACTTGGCTTTACCTTTCTTTTCTCTACATTTCGCTTCGTTTGCTGCTCAGCTCGACTGTTTGTTATGTTAATCCAGCTATCTCTATCTCAGTTCCAAACCCGTGCCGGCAACAATCGAGCTCACCTGAGTGAGAGAGAGAGAGAGAGAAAGAGCCAGCGGCAGCTGCGTTGAACAGGTAGCAGAAGGTAACCTCGTATTTGATTATTCAACAGCCATTTTTTTGTAACTTCCTCTCGAGCGATCCCTTCGACGGTTCCTACCCCTGCTCCTACCACTGTTCCTGCCTCACCTTTTACCTGGGTCACATTCTGCTGAAGCCTTGTCATTTTCGCCTGAATTTTTGCCGTTTTTTTTCTGTTTCAGTTTTTTTTGTTGTATCTGCTTTTATTATCGACATTTGGTTTGAGATAGAAACGCATCTGTTCGCTTTGCTCGGAGGGTTTTTCAGCAATCCCGTAGAATTCAAGTAGCCGTCGATCTTTCAGATACTTGTGCTACATGCTGTACAGTTTCAAGTTCGTTTCAGTTTTTTGGGGTCTACTTAAATTACAGACCGTTTGGCGAGCTGAACGCCACAAAATTTATTGATACGCTCGAGAGGCAATTGAAAATCGATTTCCGGAAAATTTATGACCATCTGTTGGCCACAAAAGTGCCAGCAAGCCAAACAAATGATCGACGCTGAGAGCACTCATTACAAAAGTGGAAACGCTAGTCTCGTGGTATTTACAGGGTATGGCAAGTAGAGTGGTTTGAGTTGTCTGCACCTGTAAAACAATTGTAAACTGCTCCAGTTTGCTTCGCTTAAGCGTAATCCATTTGCTCGTGCTCCAATCGATTTTGTAGACACCCAGATACACACACACATAGAAAAGATACAGTTGAAAAGCCGGCGACTCAACGGCCTAGTTTCCACTCGACCCGCTGATAAGATAATGGGCCTTTTCCTCCAACGCCGACGGTAGCCAATGCCTGACTCTCCGCCCCCTACAGCAGCGCCCCCCTTCGAATTTATATTTGTTCCCAATTCGGTCTGTGTTTATTTTTTGTTGGCGACTCAAGAACCGAAAGCTTTGTAGTTCCAGCGCACAATTCTGACAATCTCATCAATTATAAGAAAAGAAATTTACACCAGAGTATACACATATATATATACACATATGTATATATATAGTATGTGGACCGATCAGTTTCCACTGACCTTTGAGCGCAGATTAACGCTGCTCAGTTTTACCTACCCAATTCTGCAGGCTTATCAATTAAAATTATAATAAAAACGATTTTTCATTTAATGTTTTATGTTTTTTTGTTGTTTTCACTTCGTTTATTTGTACACAATTGTTTGTGTGTAAATTTATTTATATATAAATAAATTTGTAGCTGCGTTGGCATGTAAAAAATTCGCTTAGTTTAGGACTCTACGAAAAAACGACTTATAAAAATACATATCGCATATCGCATTTATTAATTATTATATTTAATTATTAAATATTTTTACTTTTTGCGTACTTTTCGCATAAAACTTGGTTTGATATTAATATGGAACACGCATAGAAATTTCATAATTACAGCTCGACTAACTAAACTCTTCGATTCGATAGTTTTGATTGATATCCAGATATATCTATATATATATATAAGATATCTTAACTTAACTTTTCTACGTTTTTGTTGCCTTTTTTTTTGTTTTATTTCTTTATAAATTAATTATATCGACTTGTCTTAAGTTTAGCATATTTTTATTGTTATTCGGAAGCTTGAACGAGCTTTAAATACCCGTTAGTTGGGTGTTTCATTCTTGTCTACTACTTGGTAAGCCTAAACATAATGCCTTTTGTAGTACTTGTACATTAAATAAACATATTATTAACTAAATTAGAATTATAAATGTTCGTTTTGCTGGAAATATGCGAAAAACAAATGCCATCTGTTTCATATACTAATCAGATATACATGTATATATATATATATTTATATATTTTTAGGAATTTATGTTGATTGATTTTGATTCATTTTCATCTTCTTTTAATTTATTCACTTAAGTGTATGCATGTATTTGTGTGTCTTCTATTCTAAATGTATTTTAACGCAGAAGACTCCCCAATTCTTCCCATTCTTTTCTTCTGCTGAAGAATGCGCTTTGTTCGCAGCTGCTTCGCTAAATTAATTGTTAAATTTTCTTTACGTAAGTTCAAGATCACTTTTTGCGATAACCGTTAAGCTAAACCATAGAGCTCTTCCTATGTAATCAGAAAAATACTTTATATAGATATATATATATATTTGCAATGTCGTCTGATAATCCTTGCGGCTAAGCCCCGGCGTTCCGGCGCCCTACACAACTAATCGTAAACGTAAAAGTCTTTTCAAGTTCTGATTTCGATCTCATTACCCATCCCGATCATCAGATGCGCCAGCCCTGCTCGTCATCCACATTGGAGTCAGTGTCGGAGGGCTCCTCGCCGTACATGTCGGCCAGCTTGCGGAAACGTGGCCCAAAGTTGGACAGATAGTCGAAATTGAGATCACCGTCATCGGTGCAGGAGGCCAGACTGGATAAACTGCCGTCGGAGTTGCCATCGCCCTCGTAGGCATAATGCCGCACATCGTCTACGGTGAAGGCGCCAGTGTCGCGATCACAGTTCTCCTTCTTGCCACCAAGGAAGTCACCGATATCGGGTATATCGTTGGGATCACGCATACCCGACTGCAGCGCATGTGGATCCTTGTAGAGCTTCTCCTCGTAGAATGGCTGAGTGCGGAGCACATTGAGATCATAGTCGGTGTCCCGTTCGCCGCCTCCTTCGTCCTCGTAGTTGATGATCGTCTCGCGTATGTCGTCAATGTCCTTCTCGTGCCAACCGTTCTTCTGTTTCTTCTGCACCACCACCGCCAGTAGAATGATCAGGAGTAGGGCAATGCAGGTGACAATCGCAATGATAAAGTTACGATCAATGCCAAGGCTGACAGCTACGGCAACCGCTCGCTGACAGCCGCTGTCAATGTTCTTGGACAGAGCGGGCAAGCCCAGATTGTAGGTGCGATCGTTAACCGTTAGATTGCGCACACATCCAAAGAATCCTTGCGTATTGGGCACATGTGTCCAGTTGAGCTGTCGTCCCAGCTGTGCCAGGTCCACGGGAGCACCCCCAAGCACCAGCGGTGAATTTACGTTAAGGAACTCATTGGGGCCCTGGGGAGCACCCAAGCTCATGCACGTGGACAGTCGACAGTTGTCCACGGTCATCTCGATGCTGGCCTTTTGCAGTATAATGTCCAGTTGGTAGGATCGTCCCGCCTTCAGTTGTATATGCTGGTGCCTAATGCGCACCATACCCGATCCATAGTCCACACTCAGCACAGGGTAGCCCTTGTCCAATTCGAGTGCCAGGAAATCGGTTAAAGGCAGCAGAGGATTATAGCTCAACGGTCCCAGATACATGACCAATCCCTGCTCATGTTGTGGCGCCAGCTCCATGCTGATCCTCGTGTTGTCGCATGCCGAAATGGGCTCATAGAAGGCATGACCATTGCCATAGAAGCCCACGGAGACGAGCTCACAGTGCGGTCCAGTGTAACCCTCGATGCAGTCACAGGCATCGTTTTCCCCATACCGACGGGTGCCGCCATTGAGGCATGGAGCAGGAGCCGTCACCGCTTCACAGCCACACTGGGCCTGAACAAAGGCATTGACGCCGACAAAGGAGCTCGTGTTGGAGTAGATCATGTAGGGCACTGTGCTCTTGTGCAGCTCATTGATGCAGGAGCCTTCGCACTTGAGCCGCTCGATCAGGCACTCATCGATATTGACCATGAGCATCTGCAGATCGAGTTCATTCTCCAAACGTTGTTGATTCTGTGCCACGATCGCATTGAGTTTCTCTGGAGCATAGTAGGGTGAGCCATGGGCCGAGTAGCGTACGTCCAGGGTGCGATTCTCATTCTGCAACACGGTAAAGACATCCACATTGGCCACGGAAGTATTGAAGAGCTGGGCCAGCGAATGCTGCAGACGATCCTTTAGCGAAAAGTTGTCATCCGCCTGAATGTCTCGACTGACCGAAATGAATTCCTCCTTGGTAATGTTATGGAACCTAATGCTACCGCTCTTGTCCACCGCTTCTTCGGGCAGTTCGTGTATTAGAACGGTCACCTCGGCCCTAACATCGTGGAAGGTGATCTGGGTGGAGTGCTCTGTCACATTGAAGACCAACAGGTATTCTCCCTCGGGGGTGCCCTCAAGCATTGTGATCATGCCCGTGCTGGGATTCAAACGGAAGTAATCGTGTGGTCTATTATCTAACCAGGTAAAGGTCTTGTCATCCAAATCCCAATCATCCAGATCATTCACATAGACACGTCCGATGTCCGTGTCTGGAGCCATACCCCTGTAGTTGTACATGAAAATACGCGAGAATCCCTCCGACATGGCATTATCGTTCTCATCCCCGATGATCAGATGAAGTATGCTAACTGAACTCTGCCTGGGTATGCCCGAATCGCTAATCCTAATGGGTATGAAGTACTCCTTCTGCTGCTCCCGATCAAACTCAACGTTGGCAAACAAATACTCCCCATCGATGCTGAATTTCACCTTTATATCCGCGGATGCTTCGCTGTCGATGCCAAAGATAAACGGAGGACCGTTCTGGGGTTCATCGTAGTCGTTGGCTAGTAGTTTTACCACCTGGGCTGGATTGCGATTCTCCTGCCAAATGACGGGCATTTGATTGATGAGGAATGGCGCATTGTCGTTGATATCCTCCAGGGTTATGATCACTGGCTTCACCGACTTGAGGGTTGTGCCCACGCCGTCTTGATCGCTGGCCGCGATTAGCACCTGCCAACTCTTGTGTCCATTTGGAGGATCGCGATCGAGTGGCTGTATGAGACGTAGACAACCGGAGTTATCGATGGTCAGTAGTTTTTTGTGATCCTCCTTGACAATCGAATAGATAATGTGCTGATCTGCAGTGCGATCCTTAATATCGGGATCGTAGGCCTCAATGTTTAGTATACAATCGTTGGATATGACTGGACCCTCCTGAATGGTCTTGCTGTACTCCTCCTTGAAGACGGGCGGATTGTCGTTGACATCCTCGATCTTAACGATGACTTTGGTGAAATCCTCGTAGATGCCATCATAGGCACGTACCTTGAGCTCGTATTCCGTAATGGTTTCATAGTCAAGACGCTGATTGACCGTAATCTTGCCGGTCTTGAGACCAATCTTGAATGCATCTCCCACATTTCCGCTCTCAATGCTGTAGACTATCTGTGAGGCATTATCCTCATCCTCGGCCTTAACCTCGATCACCTCATAGTTGGTATTGGCATCCTCGAGCAGTTTATCTGCCAGATACGTGGTCTGCTGGAAGTGCGGCTTGTGATCGTTCTTATCACCAATGGATATACGGAACACCTGATAGCCGTGGTTATGCTCCCCGTTGTTGAACAGACTCGACGGAGAATTGTCCGTAGCGCTGACTTTGACATTGTAAAAGTCACGTTCCTCACGATCAAAGGTGGTTAGGGCGGTAATATTACCGGTATTCGGATCGATGGCAAATAGATCCCGATTATCGGCCAGTTCAAAGGTGACAATATTGTTGGCCGGTGTACCGTCCATGTCGAAGGCACGCACCTGCATTACAGGTGTACCCGGTGGCTCATTCTCCAGTATCGTGCCCGATTTGACTTCCGTAAAGAACGGTATATTATCGTTGACATCCTCCACCATGATCTTGATATTATGCTCCGTGGCCAGCTCAAAGGTATTCCTCACACTCATTGTCAGCGAGTAGGCAGTGATGGATTCATAATCCAGACTCTTGCCCAATCTAATTGTTACCTCATTGCCAATTTGATTAAAAACAAACGTATTCTTGCCATTCGTTTGCTCGGTGCGCCCAGTGATCAGTTCAAAGATAACCTCCGGCTTATCGGGCATATTGGATACCGCCTTGAGTGTGACAATCGGTTCGGAGAAGTTCATTAAATCCTCTTTCAGATAAATGGGCACATCAATGGGATCGACAAACGATGGTGGCTTTATCGATGATTCAACCACACGAATTCGCACCTCAATATGCGCTTCCTGTAGAGGATCTGGCACTATATTGAAGGCCCGCACATTAATTGTGTACATTTGGCCGGGTCTCTTGTCAATCGGACGCTGTAGATAAATGATTCCCGATTCGCGATCAATCTTAAAGTACTGAAAGTCCCGTTCCCGCAGAATCTCGTACTCAACAATGCTGTTGTTCCGATCATCAAAGTCGCTGGCACTGATCACCATGACGATCGCGTCGACCTGCGAATAAAAGATGAACGATTTCGGTTGGATGACATTCAAATATCGGGGTACTAAAACCCAAGACTTTATGTGCTAAATTTCTACACTTTCCTGTCTCACAAATCTAATGAAACACATTTTTCAACTACTGGTCAACAGCAAGCACAAATGCAAACTGATTTAAGTCTAGAACAAACCAAAGGGTTACCCCAGTACCCCAGTCTAATAGAATAAGTCTCTGTCTAAAATAATCAATATTTGCACTCTTTCAAGGCCCCTTTGTGTATTTCTGTTCGACAGTTTTAAGTCATCCCACTCATTAGCTGGCCATCTCAACGAGCCAAAAGATACATTTCACTCTCTAGTTATTAATTGTACTGCCTGCAGTGGAAACTCTTCTTTTAAGACTTGTTTGGCAGCTTTCAAGCGCTGCTCTTGGTAGGGATCTCAAGGTTTCGAACAATGAACCCAAACTGTGACTAACTTAACTCAGAGAGTAACCTGATTTTCCAGTTCAACGCCCACGCCCACGCTTCGCACCTCTAAACTTGAGTAACTCTTTTAAATATACAACTTTCTGTAAATAAAAGATTTGGTAGTTTAAAGTTTTTTACTTTTCTGCTAAAAGTTTCTGAGCGTCTACTTGCTTTTAGTTATCTTATCTAAAGTTTTGTTTATGTTTAGCTTTCTGTGCCTTGAGCTTAATAAATATTTCTCTAAGCAACCAACTTATTTAAATAAATACCTATGATATAACAACTGTTTTTAAACTTCCCCGGAATGTTTGACTAATATAAAGCAAAAATTAAGTAACAACTGTAATGCCCTTTAAACAGCTATATTTTTAGCACTTGGCGTACTTAAATGATTTTGTTTTACGTTTAAGACAGAGGTGAGCGTCTAGTTAAGGGTCAAACGGCAGTAATCCGAGGTCCGCACATTTGACCCACGTAGCGCTGAGTTATTTTTATCTACATACAAGTAATGGGTGTACTTACGTTGGTATTCTCGGACATGGATTCGTCGTAGCGAGCTTTGTTGAACACGGGCGGATTGTCGTTGATGTCCTCGATGGTCACGTTGAAGGTGCAGACATCGTCGAGCGGCGGCAGACCGTTATCCGTGGCCTGTACCGTCACAAAGACGAATTTCTCGTGAATCGGCTCGTCACGATCGAAAGTATGCGCTGTTGTGATTACTCCCGATGTGGGATGAATCACAAACTTGGAACGATCCGCTGCGGATTGAACCAAACTGTAGGTAATCTCCTGTTCCGGATCAGGATCAACGGCATGCACCGTAAACACATACGTGTTCTCGGGCTGTTCCTCCTTCACGGATGGCGCGTAACCCGCGCAGTTGATAAATGCCGGCTTCCGATTGTCACCCAGGAAGCTACCCTCTGCCGTCATGTGAAACGGGGACGTGCTCGATCTGAAGCTGGAACCGAAACTGTTGCCGGCTTGGATGGCTTCTGCGAGCAGTGAGGAGTGGGGGGAACAGTGTCTGGCGATTGTGAAAACTATCGCTAATGCCAATAGCCTGGTGAGTGGACATGGGGGTGGGCAGGTGTAACTGTAGCTGCAGCTTCTTCTCTCTTGGCTGCGACATTTTCGCTTGTGCTGCTGATGTGGCTGCTGTTGTGCTGGATTTTCGTTGTTGTTTTTGTTTTTGTTATTTTTATTATGCGGTTGTAACGACATTTTATTGCATTATCTTTTGTGTGCCACTGGAGGAGGGGGGTATCAGGGGGTATCCACGAACTCACGTAGTTGAATTCATCATCACGGTAACAAAATCACTTTTATGAATCACCCAGTATTTCAACTAGTATTTTGTTTGGTATTTTTCTAAGGTGATCTTATGTAGGTGTGTGCGTGTATATTTGTGTATGTGTATGTGTGTGAGTCGACGATCGCAGGTTCTCGCTTCTCTTTTCGTTCTTCTTCTTCTTCCCGCACCAAACCGTTTCAGTTTACGTTTTCTATTGAACTCAAATTCTCTCTCTCCCTCTCTTCCACTCTGCTTCCCTTTCTTTCTTTTGCTTCACTATTGCCGTTTGTTTGTGTTCGTGTGTTTCGTAGTTTGTTTAGACTGCATTTTCATGGCAACGGACACAAGCACACACACCAACAAACATCAACAAATTAAATCGAACTGCTTTGAATCTTATCCAATAAATTGAATGCCACACACTGTGCACTGTGTAATTAATATTATTTATACAAATGCTTTTAATTCAAGCTCTGCATTTATTCACTTTCATGTAGTTTGCACATTTAGAATAACAATCACTCATTCGATTTTGCTTTGGTATTCGTTTAGTTGTCAACTCCGTTTTGTTCGCTGCTTCGTTTGGCTTATTTCACTCGCACAAGCACACCAGCACAAACAGGTAAATCCAGGTAAAAAGTGGTTTCACACACACGCAAGCGCGCGCTCACACAGACGACGGCTAAGAGCGCGTTGTTAAGTCCGTGTGCACTTGTATTTGTTACCAACCGTCGACGGTTTATTCATACACACATACGTACGTATCGGTATGCTTTTGTATGTGTACGTTTGCAAGACTAAGAGAAAAGGCACTTTTGTTGCTTTTACCGCCGTTTGCAAGTCATAAACACGGTTTAATTCGTTGAATTCTTTTTCGTTTTCACACAAAACTATATTCTAAACTAGAATTAGTTGATTTTTGTTTGTTTTAATTTACTAACAAGTTCACGATCGAGTTTGAATTCAGTCGTTAAACGAGCCAAAGCAGCAATAACACGACAGCCGCTAACGCGTCCACACAATTCAACAGCGAGAGAACGAATGAGCGCGGCAAGCCGACAAACTGAGTAAAGTATCGAATATCGCATTGAGTAAGGTATCGATTATCGCTCAACCATCGCAATTCATAAACTTTATCGAATGCGACTCTGCTAAAATACCATCAGTTGTCATGGTCACACAGATTATTTTTCGAATTTTAAGCGGCTACTCATATTTTTTCGGAGTCAGCGCCAATTGAGATTTAGTTGCCGATCAATGTATTAATTTTTTTCAGGGAAAAAAATGTTTGAATGTGTTGTCTTTCGATAAAATAAAATATTTGTTGTATAAGAATATGAGAAAAAACACCCATGTAGTTTAATTTTATATGGTGTGTCCGATGGATCGACGACCTCGAAATACTTATTCGGTTTCTTGGGGTGCGTGCATAAATAAGAGTGTCCGCGATATTATTGGGAACATAAATAATGGTGGCCGCGATAAGAGCGGGAAATATAAGTGGCCACGATAATAATGGGTACTTTGAGCGATGAATCGATAAGTCTGGTTAATATTAAGTTATCGTGGTGTAATCTACGTCATCGTTCACAGTCGTCTCATTAATTTTGCTGGAAAAAGAATAAAAGACCGATTTAGCTTTTGTATTAAACATAAAAAAAAAAACAAACAAGTATAATAAATTATTGTTTATAGTTAGAACTTTTACAATTTGTATACTCGCTTAAAACACACCGAACAACAAAAGTTGCAAAAGTATAACAATAGTAGAAAGAAAAGAAAAAACCAAACACTGCCCCAAATTCGTGAATCACCAACGAAATTATGGAACAAACACAGATTACAGATGCAGAAAAGGTTCGCATTGTCTCCGACTTTATACTGCATGCTCCGCCCGGTGAATTCAACGAGGTCTTCAACGACGTCCGCGAGCTGCTGAAAAACGATGCACTGCTTAAGGATGGCGCCAGCCACGCCTTCTCGCAGTACAACAAAGACCAGTTGACTCCAGTGCGCGTCGAGGGAGGCGAACACAATGCCATCATCTCCGAACACAACGATTTGGGTGAGTTCATAACTCAACGGGAAGGTGGGAGAGGGGGAGGCAGCGGTCGCAATAAAAATTGACAGCTGATTCCCAAATATGGGCATAAAACCCAAACACAACGGTATTACATACAAAGCAAACAAACACGGACCATGACGTTCAATAAATCTATTTGCCTTTTTTTGTCCACTGAGTCATTAAAGAGAAAACTAAAATTAAAAAAATATTCCCCTAGGCCACATTATTAGCTACTGCCGGAATCAGATAAATTTACATTTACTGATAAGATATACCCATTAATGCTTGCAGGTAACGGCCGCTTCTACGATCCTCGCACAAAACAAGCCTTTAAATACGACCACCTGAGGAAAGAGGCCTCCGACTATCAGGATCTCTCGGGCGACGCCGTTGCAGAATCGTGGCGTGCTGCACTGGATCTGGAAACCATTGAATATACTGCCAATCACTATAGACACGGCGTAAGTAGCTACATCTGAAACCTATTTAACAGTATATCTAAAGTTTACTCCACACATCTACGCTACAGGTTAGCTCCGTGTTTGGTAAATCGCAGGGGAATCAGGTGACGCTGACCATTTGCATTGAGGACCATCAGTTCCAGCCGAAGAACTACTGGAACGGCCGATGGCGTTCGCAGTGGCACGTCACCTTCCAGACGGGCAGCGGCACAGCGGAGCTGAAGGGCGTACTTAAAGTGCAAGTCCACTATTACGAGGATGGCAATGTGCAGTTGGTGTCCTCAAAGGATTGCCGCGAAAGCGTCATTGTATCGAATGAACAGCAGTTGGCCAAGGAGGTCATTCGTCTGATTGAGGAGGCCGAGAATGAGTATCAGCTGGCCATCTCGGAGAATTATCAGACCATGTCCGATACCACATTTAAAGCAATGCGCCGTCAGCTGCCCATAACCAGGACCAAGATCGATTGGAGCAAAATCGTATCGTATAGCATTGGCAAAGAACTGAAGACGCAATAAGAACAGGAGCAGCAAGCGGAAGCCGATGACGATGGAGCGCCAGCAGCATCCACAAAGCCGGCGCAGTCGCATATTAAAAGTAAAAGACCCAACAGTCTTCCACTTGCAGTGGCAAAGCGAGAACGAGAACGCGATCGAGATGGAGTAGGATTAGGAGTAGGAGAACGAGAACGAGAGAAGTGAGGCGAAAGTCGCAGCAAGAATCAATACACTATATACGAACGTTAAATGTTGGCGCTTATGTAATAACTGTCTTTTATTTGGCTTATCCCTTTATATACAACACATACATAAAAGCTTATATATTATATATATGTATACACACACAAACATACATCTCTTATCTGTTATCTTATATGAACAAAATCCGACTCGGATATTGGATACTCGCGTCCAACCGCATTCTAGCAATCTAGCCACCAACTACAGCTCCAGTTACATTTATAGAACCAGAAGCAGAATCAGAGTCAGAGTCACAATTGCCACCAACAGTCGCCTTTATCGTTTAACTAACAGCATTAAGCGCGTGTTTATCTTATTATTATTATCATTATTATTAATAATAGTATTGCATGCACTTTCTATTTATAATGTATTATAAATTTAGATGAGCATGACTCTCGTTAAGTGACGGCACCTTGCAAAACAGTAACAGCAACAGTATAACAACAAAAACAATAACGATAAATACAATTTATAAAAACGTTTTTATTAAAAACAAACAATAATTTAATTCAACAACTAATAATAATAAAACTAACATTAATAAAAAGCAACTATACAATTGCAAGCAAATCTACAAAATATTATAATATAAATAACAATTAATTGGCGCCTTCGAAGTATTAACAAGCGCTTTATAAACAAAAAATGAAGACATTAATGCGTTTTTTGTTTAGAAACAAAAGACTTTGGTTTTTTTAAAGAAATTTTGTACACTATAATGTAATTAAGCATTACAAGTTAAAAGATGCGTATTTAGTCAAATTTGATGAAAATAAATGAATTAAATCACTCTTATTTTCACCTCTCCCTCGCTCTGTTCACCGCATGCGCCCTCCTTCGGCTGTCTGGATGTAAGGCGTTGGCTCCTCCGCCTCGTGCAGTGGCTGCGGTTTGTTAAAGCTGCGGGGAGCGTAATATGACTCTTTCTCTTTATCAGACTCTTTCGCCTTGGGCGACATTTGCTCCTTTTGCTGCTGCTCAAGGTATGCTCTCTCCTGCTCCATATACCTTTCGGTTTCTTCTTGCTGCTGTTGTGGCAATGGCACAGTCTCCGTTAACTTTTTAAGCAGGAAACGTTTGTTGGGATGCTGTTTAGCTTCCAGCTCCAAACGATCGATGAGCCAGCCCTTGTCCAAATAATTTGTGGCCCAAAAGAAGAGTGTGCCCTTGTCTTTGGGGCCACGTACTGTAACCTCCAGTTGAGCTTTGGTGGCATTACAAGTGTTTTGTTTATTAGACAGGTCAAATCCCGATTCCCTTATGGGCTCACCAAGTAATCCAACGGCTCCTACAAGTGGTTTAAGTCATTGTTATTGGTTTTGGTCTTAGCTGTTCTGCATACCTTTGTGTTGTCGCAGTGTCTGCATGGCCAGTTTGTAGTACTCCGAGGAACGAACGCGGTCCTCGAGCTTCCAACGGAAGTACATAGCCGCGGAGATGGATATAACTGCGCCATAAACACATATTTTGCCCAGCGTTCGATTGGAGGGAAAGCGTAGTTTTATTGATGGCATGTTTACAAGTTCATGGGCTTAACAAACTTGTGTAATAAATAAATTCATACAAGTATGTTATCGAACATTCGCCGGTACAGGGACGATTTCGATAAGTTTTTACATGTGTGCCCGTTCGCTCATTTGCATGCCCGTATTATACAACGAGAGTGGATTGTGTGGACTGCGTTCGTTTTGTAAATAAAATGAAAGAATTTTAAAAATAATACAAAACTCTGATTTAATACCCAAAAATACATTTGCTTATCATGAATAACCTGAATCAAGCTATCAGCTTGCTGAGGCAACGCTTGTCAGCAGTAGCACCAACACCAACAATAACACAAGCCATTCGCAGCTATGCGGCAAAGCCAGCGGCTGCCGCAGCAGGTGAGTTCCAGAGCTCAATTTGAATGGAAAAGTGTTTTAATTGTTACCCTTCCACAATAAAGGTGGCAAAAAGAAGAAGCTTGGCAAGCTGGGGCCTATTATGGAAAAGAAAATTATACCCGTTGAGACGGATGCCAACAAGTTGGTGAACTATGTGTGCGGCAGCAACTACATGAAAACTGGTGAGGATGTCAAGGTAAGTGTGGGCTGCATGCTATTAAAAACTTCAAAAATTTGCAAAGTTTCATTTGGTTGTAGATTAAGCCAGACTCAGAGTACCCGGAGTGGCTGTGGACACTGAACACAGAACGAATCATACCCCTGGAAGAACTTGATCCCAATACAAAACAATATTGGCGCCGCTTGCGGAAGATGGCGCTGCGGCGAAACAATCAGCTGTCCATGCTGAAAAAGTTCTAAGTAAGGCATTTTTCGTAAAGGCGCAGACTGGTCACACCTACAGATTGCCCTTCAACTGTGCAACTGAACGTTCAGCGTTGTTTGAATAAATTGTTCGTTTTATTTACTAAGCTGTTAACGACAGAATAAACACATTAATTATTTTATTGATACGTTATATGTATGAACATATTTTATCTTACAGTGTCTTGCACTTAACGATTATCTAAATGTTTTCGCTCGCTGCACAAATATATAAAATGCGACAAAGAAAAATATTAAAACAGAAACAAATTAGACTTTAAAGTTGTAAAATGTGGTGTCACTTATTGGTATTAATTGTTTTGCTGCTCATTGCCGATGCAGCGGAAATAGCGTCTTCAAGTGAGTATTGGCTAATTAATTAATTACATATTTTTTAATTTGAATCCTTACCAGAGGTATTTTGCTATCTTGGATCTTGGTCTGTCTATAGACCAGGAAACGGACGTTTTGCCGTCGAAAACATTGATCCATTCCTATGCACCCACATTGCATATTCCTTCGTGGGCATCACTGAGAGCGCCGAGCTTCGAATTAACGATCCATATCTGGATCTGGACGAGAATGGAGGACTCGGTAACATTAAGAAATTCAATGCTCTTAAATTAAAGAACCCCACGCTCAAAACATTGATTGCTATTGGTGGCTGGAACGAGGGCTCCAAGCGCTTCTCTATCGTAGCTAGTGATCCCGACAAACGCGCAGTTTTTGTTGAGCAGATTATTCAGTTTATACAACGTCATGGATTCGACGGCTTTGATTTGGACTGGGAGTATCCAGCTCAACGACACAGTCTGCAGAATGTCAATGACCGCGAGAATTACATTAGTCTCCTTAGGGAACTCAAAGAAGGCTTTGATCCGTTCGGATATCTACTCACTGCTGCTGTAGGATCGGCAGAGTTCTCCGCATCGCAATCCTACGATATTCCAGCCATAGTTCCGTATCTGGATCTAATAAATGTTATGGCCTATGATCTGCATGGCCCTTGGGATACAACGGTGGGTATAAATGCTCCACTATATGCTGGGCCACTTGATAAGACCCAGAGGGAGCTCCAACTCAATGTGGATGCAGTGGTCAAGTATTGGCTAGGAGCCGGGGCTCCACCAGAAAAGCTAGTCCTCGGCGTGCCCTTCTACGGACGCACCTTTACACTGGCCGCCGCAATCGACCATCAGCTTGGAGCACTTCACATTGGCAGGGGTTTGGCAGGACCATTCTCTCGGGAGCCCGGTGTTTTGGGCTACAACGAGTTGTGTGAGCTCCTGCAAAAGGAACACTGGACTCAGGAATGGGAGCAGGATCAGCAAGTGCCCTACGCCTACAAAGATCGTCAGTGGGTGGGGTACGAAAACGAAACCAGTTTGACCATAAAGGCGCAGTACGCAATGTCCAATCATTTGGCAGGAATAATGATCTGGTCGCTTGAATCGGATGATTTTCAAGGGAGCTGTGGAGGCGGCACTAACCCCTTGCTGCGAGCCATCAATCGTGTGCTGTTTGGGCAAGACACGCCCACAGGACTGACAGCGGAGGTACAGGCAAGCGCACACGAGGGACCCGCGGAGTTTAAGTGTCCCGTGGATTTTGGATTTGTTCGGGATAAGCACGACTGTGGCAAATACTATATGTGTACCCAGGGAGCTACTAGTAGTTTTAATTGCCCCGAAAATTTACAATTTGACTTGAATTCTAATAGCTGTAATTTCCCACACCTAGTAAATTGTCAAGATCAGTTAATTTGACAACACTACCAAATGTTAATTGAGGTTTATTGGATGAACTTTCAAAGGTCACGACTAATAAACAATTTTCAAATTGATTGGCAAATTATTGAAGCTATAACCCTTTTGCCCTGGACGCCAAGTGACATAGTCCTGATTACATTCAACCTGATCCTTGGGCTTGCACTCCCCACTCTTCTCTTCGAAGTAGTAACCCTCGATGCACTCGTACTCGATACGTTTGCCATCACGGCACTCGTGGTACTGGCCACACTCCCACATGTTGCGGAAGACTCCGTCCTTGGGACAGATGCCGCTGCCCTCAGTTGTTGGCTTCACAGTGGTCAGCGCATCTGCATCACCGATCATGGAGACGACCACACGTGTGAGTGCATAACTCTCACCACAATTGCCATGGAAGTCGTCCGCATCAAGGGAGAACACTTGCACTCCGTTCAGTTGTTTCTCCATCACCAGATGCAACTTGGCACTAATGCTGCGTCCATCCTCGTAGCTAATCCATTGATCACCCCGATGAGCATAGGGCACTTGGGCAGTCTTATCGTATTGCTTTTGCCAGGAAGAAATTTGTACGCACAGCTCGCCGTAGGTCATGTAACCCGGACGCAGTGAACCCCGTTGCTGGCGACCAGGTCCACTGCTGGACGAACCGACGGCCGTGTTCGCCGAGTCCATGGTATAGGATTGTGCAAACAGCGGCAAACCCAGCAGCAGCTTGGCTGGTGCCTTGCTTTGCTCCAGCCAGTGCTGCACACAACTCTCCACGCTGCGAGTCTTATCCCCGGAGAGAGGAGCAGTGTAGCGTAGGTGTCGTTTGTAGGGATCCTGTTCGTCATGCACAACTAGGGTAATGAAATCCGGATACTTGGTTAGCTGGGGAATGTCGTAGACAGCCAAAGTGTCCGCGTCCAGGCGAGCAGACACTACCAGCATTAAGAGGAAACTGTGCTCCTGTAGACTAAAGCGGGAAAATGTTTAGGTTTTCATTTAAAACTATTTTGATTGCTTAGGTTACTGCTTACATTATCTTTAGTTCGTGCAGAAATGTCAGGAAATTTTTGCGATCCTCCGGCTGACTGCCACGATGTGCTGGGAATGTCCACTTTATTTGTACTCCCTGTATGTCATACTTGTACAACAGATTGATCAGTGAGGTATAGAACTGATCACGTTTCCTAACGTCCGACAACATTTTTGAGATCAGTTTTGAGTCATCGCGCCAGCTGCCGATCGATATGATCGTTTTATCCTGTATGTTGCGTAATCGACGTACCATAGCAATGTTTTCTGCAAGGGATTTAGGTAAGAATGGGTAAGAAAGAAACAGGCGAGCGAGCCGACTGCCAGAGACCGCGTTCTTGTTCTATGTTTTCTATGTTAGATGATATAGTTTTCCGTTCAGGATAGTTATAATGGTACCCTATATATAACTTGTAAGTGGGCGTGGCAAAAATTTAAAATAAACTTGAACTGGTAGACAAATAGACGGACTTTCATTCCAAATTTGATGTACCTAGCTCTTATAGTCTCTGAGATCCAGGTGTTAAAACAAACAGACGGACCGTGTCTTAAACAGACTCTGGCCAAAATTGATTAGAACCTACCATAATTCGCATCCTCCTGCGGATGATTAAACCGTAGTTCACCCGAACCATTTGGATCTAGGCCCAGCGAAGAGCCGTATATCAAATGAGTGCAGAGTTTCGTATTCAAATTCCAGGACTCGAAATGACTCCGATGCTTTCGAGTTAAGGACTGTCCATCCCAGTAGCAGAATATATTGTCTAGGAATTTAAGAAGACTTTTCCGTAACTATTGCAAATTTAAGCCAAGTTTACACTTACAGTCGGTTTTGACGGCCTGAGCACAGCACAAATTGAATCCCAAGAGCAAAATAAGCGACAAAGTTCTCATTTTAATTAGTTACCCAAATTTAAAGAAATATTTTAAATAAATTAAACTATTAATTTGAAAAATTCTGAGTGTGTTAATTAAGTTTGGCTGTTATTTGTGTGTGGAAATTAAATTTGCGTTTCTGTTGGTGAAATAAAAATCAAAGACTGCTCAATTTAACTCGAGGTTTGCTTTGACAAATCATAAAAAAACCCTTTTGTTTTTTATAAATTTTAAAGTCAATATAGACGTACAGTTGTGCTGTTGGGAGTTGTACATTTTATGTGAGCAATCAAAATTTTAATGGCTTATTAAATGTGGCCATAAAGCGCTGCAAGTACAAAATGCCAAAACAACAAATAAGTAAAAGAAAAACAAAAGAAAACCCATATCAATTTTATGGAAAAGCTACTTGGGAGAAAAGTATGTCTGTTGTTTTCAACCAAGTCTGTTAACTTGTCCAAGACGCTGTCGCATCCGGCACGTTAATGTGCAAACATCGTGGCAAATTTAACGATTATTGCCGATTTATAATGACAACACAAATTTATCGGTTTCACACAAAAATATATAAATAAAACTTTACATTTATTATAATTTACACATGTGTGTAATTTTGGTATACAAACGTTTTAAGACTACTTTGAACTGAGTAACATAGTCAGACTTAAGTTAGATATATTAAAATATATATTTAATCATCTGAAATGTCCGATCAGCACTGGAAATCAGATATACACACCTATCCCATAGAGCGAATTTGTTTCAAGCTCAAGAGCGACTTGGAGAAAGTAAGTGCTTTCGTCACTAGAGTGGACTTGAAATAAACTTTGACTAACTTTAGGGACTCACCACGCCCACTGTGCGCAGTCGTTTGGCTGTCAATGGTAAGAATGCCTTCAGTTTTCCGGAAAAACCCGAGTCCAATCTACGCAAATATTGGAAAAACTGTTTTCGTGCCTTTGGAATGGCCACGTTTCTGAGCGCCGTATCGTGTCTGTTCCTGCACAGTCTGGATGTTACTGACATCAATGAACACTCAATCGATTCCGAGTATTTAATTTCTGGCATTGCTTTATTGGTGGCATTCCTGATCTCTGGATACTTGCGTTATCTGCAGGAGAACAAAGATTATAAAGTGGTGCGTGCCTTTAAGAATCTTATGCCCAAGTACTGCACAGTGCTCCGAGATGGTCACAAGCAGATCATTCGTTCGGGTAATGTGGTACTGGGTGACATACTGATGATCACCTATGGCGAGCGTCTGGCCGCCGATGTGCGCATCTTTTCGTCACATGACTTGGTGCTGGACAATGTGGCATTAACTGGCATCTCAGTGCCAGTGGCGATTAGTCTGGAGGTCAGTCATATGGACAAGTGGATGGCACGCAATGTGGGCTTTGCCTGCAGTCATGTGGTGAAGGGGCGTGGCATGGGCATTGTCATTGCCTGTGGCAACGATTCGGAGGTTGGAATCATGGCACATCTGAGCACGGCGAAGCGTCCCACGAGCAGAGCCCACCGACACATGCAACAGGTAAGAGTTTATTACTAGCATTTACTAGGGAATAACCCAATTCCCGCTTAGGTAACCTACTACACCTGCGTTGTGTGCACCGTCATGATGATTGGCTTCTTTATAATCGTTTCGATGCGTAATGACCTGGAAAAGATGTGGATTGAGTTCAATGTTTGCATAGCCGTAGCCCTGGTGCCTCTAAATTTGCCGGCCCTGATCTACTTTGGTCTCTGGCACACCAAGAGAAGGCTACTCGAAATGGGCTGCTATGTGCGCAACATGGAGGCCGCCTTGACGCTGGGCAAGACCACAGTCATTTGCAGTGCTCTCATGGGCACCATGACCATGAAGGAATGGCGTGTTTCCGAGCTCTATGTGGATGGAAAGCTCATCAGGACGGAGGATTTGCTAGTCAGTGATTTGAGTCCATCTTTCATAAAGCTCATTGAGTTTTCCGTACTCTGCAACGATGCCAGTGTGAATCCTGGTCAGCGTGGTGTGCCTAAAATGTTGAAGACCCTTTATGGCTCTAGTTTCGACAAGGCGGTCTATAAGTTTGCCATGTACGTCCTTTCCGATATTGACCAGTTGCGTCATCGTCATGAACTCTTGACCTACAAGACCTACAACATCGTGGATCAGATTCATGTAACCGTACACAAGAAAGTGGACGTGGAGGGGAATATTGAGTACATACTACTCATGAGGGGACATCCAAGTGTTGTGCTAGATCTGTGCACAACTCAGTATGAAAACAGTGAGATTGTGCCCTTTGAGCGTAGCCACAAGCAGACCATTGCCAATGAGGCTTCTAAGTTGGTCTTATCTGGCAGATATGCCTACGTCTTTGCCCACAAGATACTGAGCCAGGAGGAGTATCAGCTGATTTCTGAAATCACCATCGATTTCAACGTGAACAACAGGGAATCGTTTACCAGACACTTGACAGATTTTGGCCATTCCATGCACTTTCTGGGTCTCATTGCCATCTACGATCCGCCGCTGTTCGATGTGAATGAAGCGGTGGAAAAATGTCGCTCCGCAGGCATAAAACTCGTGCTTTTCACCCGAACCGATGTGGATTTCTCCCGTGCGATTGCCAAGACGGTGGGCATAATTGGACCACACCATGAAACCATTGAGGATATTGCCCTGCGCCTCAATATACCCCTGTCGGAGGTCAAACGCAGCATGATAACAGCGGCTGTTATCAACATGCAGAATTGGCACAAGAAACTTCACCACCAACGCTGGGATACCAAGCAATTGCTGCTCGCCCATCCCGATTTGGTGTTTGCGGAAACCGCTGTGGAGCAGCGACACATGATTGTCGAGGTGTGTCAGGAGCTGGGTGCTGTGGTCACTGTTATAGGCAGCTCCGTACACGATACGTCGTCCATACGACGTGCCAATGTTGGAGTCGCTGAAGGTGCCTCCTCGGAGGCAAGTCAATCCTGTGCGGATATCATTCTGGTGGGCAGCAATTTTATCACGCTTGTGGACGCCATACAGCAGAGCCGTCTGCTCTACGAGAACATGAAGAAAGCCCTGGTCTTTTCACTGGCTCCAAACATGGCCATTTTGCTGATTCACTTGTCTTTTCTGGGGCTCCAGATTCCGTTTCGTTTGTTTTTGGTGGTCTCCCTGGTCTTGGACATCTTTGTCTGCATGGTAGCCAAGTTTTTATCTTTTATATAGATAGGTGTTGGCTATGATTTATATATTTCTACAGGTGCCTGCTTTGTCGATATTCTACGAACCCGCTGAGGAGGATCTCATGAAACAAAAGCCCAAAATCCACGATGATTATATGCTCAACAAACGGTAAGTTATGTTTTTAAATAGGTTCCATTGGTTCTAATGGGTTTGTCAGACCATGATGTCAGAGACTATAAGAGCTAGTGCAACTAAAGTGGGATTTAAAGTCTTTCTATGCATCAGACAGATACAATTTATTTCAAACCGCGAACTGGAAAACAACTAGGAGGATTTGTGAACAAATTTACACATTATGTGTATGGTAACATTGTTACTATTCTCACCAAGTTTCATACGAATCGGACAACTATAGCTCCTATACAGACATAGGAAATTGGTATTAAGACCTGTACTGTTTGTTGCATATCATGAGTATGACTATCATTACCCACCTTGGTCCAAAGCAGACAACATCATGACTATGACTATCATTACCAAGTTTGCTCCGAAGCAGACAACTGTATTCTATAGCTTACTCATTAGGTGTTAGTTAAGCGTTAGCAAACAAGCTCTACTCACTCCACTGTTGTCTTTTTTAATATTTCAATCCTTTTTCCAGTTTAATTTTCATGGCTTTCCTGCAAGTGGGCATCATCGAGGCCAGCGTCGTTTTTATTACCTATTTCGTCTACATGGCCTACAATGGATTTCTGCCCAGAACTTTAATAGGCTTAGGGCCACAATGGTACGATGATTATAACAACGATGTCGTCGATTCATATGGCCAGGAATGGGTAAATGAAATTATTTTAACCCCTAATAGTTACAAATACATATGTACAAAATCTCTTTACAGTCTAAATACGCGCGCGAGCAGTTGGAGTATCGGATCTCAGCGGTTACACTGCTGACGCTGATTATAATGCAGAGCGCCAATCTGTTATTGGTGAAGACGGGACGCGCTGAATTGATGACTCATGGCTTTAAGAACGTACGTTTGACTATTGCCTTCTTCTATATGATTTTTTTGGTCGTGCTTTTGTGTGGCATAGACTTTCCCGATTTCTTACGTACCAAACGTGTTTTGTGAGTACTGTAGAGTTCTTTGGGATTAGAGGTTGTACATCTTATCCACTGTAGCTGCCCCTCCTTGTTTCTGTACATTTTGCCATCTTTGGTACTGCTGGTTATTTGGGAAACTGCGCGACGGTACTTACTGAGACGCTTTCCGAACAGCTGGCTGGAAAAGGAGACTTACTACGGCTAACGGTAGTGGCGCAGAAAAGTAGACTACGTTTTACTTTTTTAAAATATTGCATTTATTTTTGGAATAGCTCGAAGCTGTGGTGGTGTAGCTGCAATTTCTCACATCAATATTGTGTTTAATTATTCTGGTTAATTAATTATGTATTTAATTCAAATTGCATATTCATATTTGAGTTTTTTTCTAGTACATGCAAGTGTTTATGTAGGTACGAGTAATCATTTTTTTTTGGTTTTTTGTTTTTTTTTTCATTTTTTTTTTTAGGACTTTACACGGTTCATTGCTTTCAAGAGCAACGTCAACATCAATATTAATATCAATATTCGGTATTATTTTATTGTAGTTTTGTAAATATGCCTTTTGATTAAACTGTTGAACATTAATGCATATACTATTTATGTTTTTTGGTTTTGGTTTTTTTGTATTTTAATTTGTATTGCGATTATATTTAACTATGAATGCGTTGCGTGCACATTGAGATTTATTTATCCATTTCATGTGTTAGTGTTTTGTCATTATTAAACTTTGTTTTCCTTTAACTGTATATCGAGTATTTAAATCTGTTAATCAATTTCATGTAAATTTGCCAAACACTTAGATTTAATTCATTTCACATTGTGCAAAATAGATAACATCTTTTCCAATTACTTTTCATCATTTGCTTGAGCTCAATTATTACTAATTATCATCTGAAGGAATTACAATTAAGCATTACAATTAGGCAAAACTTTGAATTTTCAATCGTTTCTTATTTTTGTTTGGAAAATTATAGAGATTTCGAAAGGAGAAGTATTCTGAAGCTCTTAAGGATTTGGCGAAAAGATCTTGAATTGGTCTAAAAAACTTTAACTTCGATGTTTTGAAACATTTCTTTGCGTTCAAACTGAAACCGAACAATTGATCCTATTAGCACTAACATTATTATATAATAAGATTTGGATTCAATATGAAACAAGCAGAAGGCGGTGGGATCGCGTGATCAATCAAGTCCAGGATTTTCGATACCAATTGGAATCGTTTCGATTTATGCAAAATAAGCACTGGGAATATTCCGGAATTCGTTTTGCATTGGGTTTGGCTTTTCATGTACTTGTACTGATCTCAATCATTTACTGTTTTTAAAGTATTCCAAAAATTATTATCAATTTGTATGTGTTTAGTTAGTGTTTAGATCTCTACACATGTTTGCGTGTGTGTGTGTGTGTATTAAGTATATAGATTTAAGTATATATATATATATATATCTGTTGTGTGTATATGTATAGCATGTATATATGGTATATTTATTTAAAGTAATTTTTTTAAAGTAATTGCGTTTACATTGTAAATCTATTGAAGTTTTTTCGTTAATTTGACACTAATTTAGATTTGCATTTTCTAGTTATATTTTTTATAAATTAGTTTTCATTTGTTTATCATTAGTTGATAAGTTGTTTTCAAATATATTTTTTGTTTTGTGGAAATAAAACATCGCATTAAAAATACTTGCTTCTTTTATTTATACTTCGCTTAAAACAAATCGTGTGTAGACAGTAGGCTCTCTGGTATTGGTATTGGTATTGGTATTACCTCTGGAGCTCCTTCAAAGACGTGTACGGTTTGTGCCCGATATTTATCGGAACAACTCGTGAAAGTAGCGTTTTCGTGTCTGGTTAACCTTAACTTATTTGTGTCTTTAGAAGAAGGAGGCGGGGCAAATTGTAGGCGGTCAGGTTGGACCATCAGTGCTGCGCAGCGTATAGTAGTCGTAGGGTTAGACGCCTTGGGCGAGACTCTCCTTGGGCAACGCTATGATCGACTGATCCATACCCTGGTGCGGAATGATAAAGGGTGAAGCCAGCATCTGCAGTGGCCTAAATAAGATCAAATATTCAAAAACAAAATGCCCATACTATACAAATGATCAAAAGAATGCCATATGTGTCTAATTACTCGGCAAAACTGGTGGCCGCAACGACCGGCTGACGAACCGTGTGCAGAGCCTGCGAATTCTTGGCACGCGCCAGCAAACTCATCACGGTGCGCTTAGTGGGATTCATGCCAGACCGTGGAACGCCCAGCAGCGGACGCTTACGTCCAAGGCCGCCACCTGTATTTAAAAAGCAGATTGACTTAACCCGTTAATACACTGCCACGCCCAACTGCTGTCTCTCACCTATATTGATGGCCTTCATGTTACGCAACGCGGGATGCAGTAGTGCTCCTGGTGGATCCAGCAGCGTCAATGTCGATGTGTTTGCATCCCCTTCGCTGGCCAATTGCAGCGCTGTGGTGTTGCTCTGCGTTGCCGACAGTCCAGACATTCCACCGCCCAGTCCCACCCCCACACCCACTCCCTGGGCTGGCTTCAATAGTCCACCTATGCCAGCGGCTGTCAACTGATGCTGCAATGCCACCGCCATTGCTGTGGTGTGAACTGAAACGGAAGCGACAGTTGAGATAACGGATACGTCAGTACCCTGTAAACAGTTGGGCTGGAGGTATGCCTACTGGTGTGTATGGAAATACCCTGTAAGCATTAGAACAGAGTGGTATGTCTACTATGGAGGGCAACATAGCCCAAGTAACTGGTAAGTCGTGATCTACTACTCTGCTCCCTACTATCTGTTAGTGGCTCACTTGACTCGCACAGTTACTTTTCAAAGTTGTGAACCTTTTAGGGTATTCCCGACTTATTTAATCCGTTCTTTCTCACATTGCACAATGCAATCAATTAGTGCGAATTAAAACGAAAACTTTTACTGCGACAACGTGTCCGTCTCCTTATCCGTGTCCGTGTTCCCTTCGATTCCCATTCGTAAACCCATTTATTCGCTAATTAGGTTAATTAATTTTGCTAAAGAGATGTGCGCATAATACTCACGTGCAGCTGCTGTTGCTGTTGTTGTCTGTCCAGTGAGATGGTCACCGCAGGCAGCAGCCGCAGCCGCCGCAGCTGCACTTGCTCCGCCATGTGTTTGGAGCAACTGATGGAAATGCGCTGGTTGATGATGATGATGGTGATGCTGCTGTTGCTGCTGCTGTTGTTGTTGCTGTTGGAGTTGTGTGTCGCCACCGCTGCTGCTGCAGGATTGACTGCAATCCAGTTTGTCCGGCGATAGGCAATCCATACCGCTTGTATCGTTGTCGGATTTGTCGTCATTCGAAGTGTCCATGTCGGCTAAGCCGCCACCGAGGCCGCGGTTTGTGTTCGTCGGACTCTGTGAATCGTCGAGGTGACTGAGACTGGGTGTGGATGTCATGGCCTGCATTTCCCACATCTGCTCCTGTCGTATGTCATCGTGGTAATCCTGCCGGATAGTATAGACAGCACATTATATGAGATGCACTGCAGAATTCAAAAAACGATTGCGTTGTCACAGCACTGCAGGTGCCACAACTCAGTCACACTGCATTCTGTCTCGTCGAGCAATTAAATTTATTTCTTGCGTTCGTAGTACGCGTAATAAATGCGAATTTTATTGGATGTCAATTAAAAGTTTGCGAGGCCATTTCTCTGACTCTCATACACACACCCACACACCCATCAACGCACATTTAACCCAACGAAACAGCCCAGGCGCACATGCTTTGCAGCTGCAGTCAGCTGGAGTTTCAGCGCTAAACAGACAGCTGCCGAGTTTGCCGAGTCCCACTGGGTAACCTTCTCCCGCTGTGACTTTGTCACTTTTCCCCACACTCCCCCACCCACCTATCACTTTATCTCTGTGTGCGTGCGCGTTGAAGCACAACAGTCTACGGATATGTGTGGGTATGTGAGTTTGTGTGTGAGTGTGTTTGTGTCTGTGCTCTTAAGTGTGTGGGTATTTAATGCAATTATGGAGTATCAGCAGAACAAAGGGATACACATTCAAACATTTTAGCTCTACATCTGCTGCTGCGAGAAATACTTTTCATTAGGCGCATTAATCAAGTCACGAATCTAGTTCAACAGTTAGAGAAGCGCATGTTAACTATTTCTCAGTTGAATTAGTAATCTGTCTCGAATTTCATTCAATTCTGCACTCAACTGTAACTTCTTCAATTTAGCTTCTTTGAAAATCAAAAAAGCTCACATTTTTATGACATTCGTCCACATGGAAACACACATAAATAAATCGTGCAGGCAGCTGCCACAAACAATTCTTTGGCTTACAAGGATTGGCCGTCATGCACACCTATTCAAACAGACACACCCTCACTTACTCTCATACACTTATTCACAAATGTAGCTAAATTGAAACGGTTTATGTTTCAACTCACATACCGAGTATAAAATTGAAATAATTTCTATGCAAATTTTGTGTGTGTAATCAGATCAGCAAACTGTGGGGCGGCCTCGAAAGTGAATTTATGTTCTTGACAGTTGCGTGTCGCAGTCGGTAGGCTCTAACAATATCCTTCATCATATGCTTGAGCCACCGTACCAACCAGTGAAACCACATGTTTCTAAATAGTCGCAAAGTTATGAGATTTTTCGTGGTGCGGTAGATTCAATTCCCATTTATGCATACATTAAAAGCCGACAGCAAATTCAGTTATAATCGTGGGAAAAGCATAACCTACAAGTTGTGACATCTATCTAAGAACATGTAACTCAATTACAAGTTTTGTATTAAATTCTGTTAAGTTTTAACTTCTAAAAAGATGCTATTCGTGTGTTGGCAACGCTTTTTGGATAGTTGGCAAAGCGAGTCGCGGGCGTTGCCATCTGTTGATATGCGTAAGTTGGCAGCGCAGGAATCAAAGCTTTAAGATCAATGTGTTTAAGAAAAATTAAAAGGCTGGTAACGCCTTGTCAAGTGCTGGCATTGCCAGTCGTGGGAGCTGCCATCTGTTAATATGCGCAAGTTGGCAGCTCGGGATAAATGCAATTCGCAATAAGATCAATGTATTTAAGAAGAAACAAAATGAGAGTGTGGCGTCAGTTTTCCAGTGTGAGATAAATAAATATATAATAAATATATGGTATCGTGTGACATGGGAGACTGAGTGATGGAAAACCCAAGAATAGCAATTGAGCAACGAGCAGAAAAATAAATGCTGGACGTGAGGACGAGAAAAAAGGACAGAAAGGGACAGCCAAAAGAAAAGCAAGAAGTAAGAGGAGCGCAGCAAGTGCGGGTGATGGACAACACTTGCACTTGGACGAAGAAGAGGTAAGTCCTGAAAAGTTGAAAAGGGGGTGTGGCAAATGTAATTACAGCACAATGCAATTTCGTCGGCGACGCGTGGTGGCATGCCATGCCTGCAAATTGATGCAGAATGCTTCGTTGTAGAGGCAATGGCAGTCGCACGGAAGCCGAAGTCGATAACGAGTGCAACCTTGGAGTTTTGCAGGCAGTAGCAAAGTGTCTTCGTTTTGGTGTTGGACACAGCTGTCGACATACCGTTAAGTTTTTGTGCGCCGACAATTTTAAGACGATGTTTTGTGTAAAACTTTAAACATTTATTTTTTTTGTGTTGAGAGGACCGACGAAAGGGTCGGAAATACCAACAAAGCCAATTGGGTTGGCTGGCTTGTTCAGGTTTGGGGATGAGATGGGTTTTTTGGGCAGGGGGCTCGCTGGTGGCAAGCACTTACCGGAACCAGAAACCGACGAACTTCCGCCAGGGCATAGGCAATACGGGCGTGTGCTTCAGCGGGTGCCGCAAAGGTTGAAATCTCCACGTGCAGGTCCTCAAAGAGATGGGAGTAACGGCTGTCACCACTGGCTCGCAGCTCCTCCTCCTTCCGGCGGTCGCGCATCGAGCCCCGTCCCAGCACGGCCATTTTGCACATTGTGTCCTCCTGGAGACGCTTCATTGAATTGCCCTTTGGGCCCAGCAGCTTTCCAACAAAATTGAACTGCACACAAAAAAATACCCGTATTAATTCAGTATACTACGGTTATTTAGAGCTTCCACTTACTTTTGGGTGATCCCGCACCGGTACCGCCACTTTAACGGACACCTTAACGGGTTTATCTCGCGTTATGTCCAGCATTTTGAGTTTCTCTGTAATTAAAGTAGAAAACAACATTAACATGCTAATAATACAGGGTGTTAAGTAGCCCAATTAAGAGAACAGAGCCGTAATGCTTAATGGAATTATGGCGAAAGAAGATAAAGTTAAAAATTCAAATTATGCAACTGTCAAAATTTCATAAATACAATTTCAGCTTATTTGGCAATGAGTGACATTTGAAAATAAGCGCTTTTAACTGATTGAACTGTCTTTTTGCTCCTGAAACTGTCATTTTGACAACGACATTTCGATTATCTTTGCATACATAATTGTTGTAAACTATCAACCCAACGACAGCTAGGAATATGTAGATATAAATAGCAGAAGTTGTTGGTGTAATAATACGAGATGTGGGCAACCTTTTGACTTGACGTATTTATCGTTTAATTTGACCACAAAAACATTTAAAGTACGAGTAAATCTAAATGACATACGAAGTAATAAAAATGAGTTTGTCAACTTGAGCTTATCGGATGATAATATGACATGCTGTCAGTGGGAATTTAAGTAAGGATATGAGTCCTTAAGCTCAGTCTGTCTCTGGCTGAGGTAGATAATTCCTTTTGGATTCACAATTTTGATGTTTGTAACTAATTAAGCAAAATGCTTCTATACACAACAAACTTAGGCCTAGGCACAGTGGCAAAAGAGTAGCGATAGGGGAGAAGAGGGTGTTTTGGTGCTGCTCTGGGAAAGGGACAAATCTGTTGACATGACCAAACATGAAAACATTTTTGTTTGCTCTTCAGCTCAAGTCTCGGCAAGGGAAGGCAAGACAAGGACTCGACACAAACACACACACACACGCCCGCACACACCTAACATACCGACACTCATTAGCAGGCGAAATGGCTTTCTTAACACCTTTGTCGTTGCTCCTTTACCCTCTCTTTCGCTCTCACTTTCTCTGTCTGTCTCTCTGACTCTCTTGCGCTGACTGTCTTGAGTTCGGGTTGAATCTGAATATGTTGTCATGTCAGTGGCAGTAACATACGTAAGTAGTTTGCAGTTGTCAGCAGAGTGAGTGCACTTTACAGGTATATGCACACACACGCACACAAACACACACACTTACACATACATTGTTACTCTTTGAGACACAGCTATTTTGGTACTGACAAATGCATAAACAGGCAAAACGGTAAGTGCCAGAGCAGCTGAATATGCACATTTTCAATGCATGTGTGATTGTGCATGTCGCTCTTCCTCTCTTCCTTTCTACTCTCTTACGTTCTTCTCTCTAGGTGTTACTGTGTGTCTGCTATTTGTGTTAATTGTTGGCATTGCCATATATCAAAACACGCTTCATTATTTCCCCAGTGAGCGTGAAACCTTTCAAAATACATTCACATCCACATCCGCATTTATTGTCTCAGTAGGCCAAAAAGACTTTTCAGGCCAACTCTTAGACTGTACCAAATTTTGCAGTTACTATACATATACACACACACACACACACGCACACACTTGCTAACAAGCCTGCATGTATTTTGCATAATTTAATACAAAAGCATTTAAGCAACGGTGCGTATGTGTCATGCAAATGAAGCTTAAAATAATGCGTATACGTAAATTTATCTGCATAAATACATATATAAATATTATATATACCTATATACGCACATATTCAGGCATAAATTTGAATATGGCCTTGTTGATTAACTCAACTTGGCTCGAAGAATTGCTTTAAAAGGGTTTTTCTGTTACGTAATTAACTTAATTAATTTGAATAATTAGACACAAAAGGATCTAAGTTAAAACTCATTTTCGTCAAATTAAATGAAGCTGAAATTGATATAGAACAAAATGAATAGAAAGCAAATTAGGTTTGTTTAAATTTGCAACAGTTTAATTATTATTTTATCGTTTATTTATTTAATCAACAACACAAAGCTAATTAATTATTGCAGTTGTCACTTTAAAAGCTACATTTCAATTTATTTTGTTTGAAATAGATTATAAATATATATATAAAATGAACTGTTTTCTGCAGAAATTGTCTGTGCGTTAATTCGGAGTATTTCATCTTGAGTATTTTTGTTTCATTTTAAATCTACCGATTAAACTCAATATTTGCATTTATTTTTTAATAAAAAAAATGTTAAGTAATTTCTGCATTCAAGTAGTGACGGAAATTCGATTAATTAATCAATTTTATATTGTATACAGATGATAAATAGTTTGAACCGTGTTGTCTTCGTGCTGGGAATTGCCTTCAGCAACCTTCAGTCCGCAGCGAATTCATTGAACTAATTATGTAATTAATTTCCGCTTTATGAATTGCATATATACAATACATGTATGTGTGTGAGTGAGTGTGTGTGAGTGTATACATTAAAAACAGTTTAATTGGCATTTTACCATGCGGCTATTTATTGATTTTCAACTGGACCGCACACAAAAATTCAAACAATAATAATTATAATCATTTCACGCTGACAATAATTTTTTGTGAGAGATAGAGAGAGTAGCAAAGAGAGAGCAGGGTGAAACTGCGGTGAGGTTGTAAAAGTTTCAGGTGATTGCAAATTTTTTGGCACCCTAATCTGTTGTAATTTATGGGCGAGAAAGGCCATTAAGCTAATTAGGTATGCATTTCACGGTGTTTCGCTGTCATTACGGGAAACTGCTGTTCCAACTATTTTCTAGCCCATTCCATTTGATCAGATTGCATTAAGTGCTTTTGTTTTCCTGGTTTCCTTTACTTTTTTTTTTTATACGGGCTGCAAAAAGTGCTTGCCAAAAAGGCCTCTGGACTTATTTGGCTCCCCGGTGCTCTCTGGTGCTCCCCGCTGGGATTAGCCTGCTTTGGCATGCTTGAGTAAAGTTCAAAGTTTATAACAGTCAGATAAGCATTCGATGTGAAATCAAACTTAATTTCTGTTTCCGACAACAACAAACGAAATATTCATGGCAGTGGAAGCGAAAGACAGGAGGACGCTGTGAATGAAACTGGAGAGGAAGAAACGCTTCCTGTGCAGAACAAGAAGAAGACGAAGAAGTAGGGCCTCGGGACAGATGCTAAACATTTGCTCAGTCATTGCAATTGTTTCCGTTAGCGAACATTGTTGTGCTCTAACTATTCGTATTTTACTGCCATATTTTTTTATTTTTTCCATTTCTTTTGTGTGTTTGCTTTCGTTTGGCTTTTCCAGGTCATTTGTTTGTCCGGAAAAAGTGTTCCCTGTGCCTCTAGACAGCGTACAGCCTGTTGCCCGCCTACAAATCCGTTCAGTTCTCTACAGTTTGGTCCGCCCGAGGGGCAGACACTTGTGTTAACATGAGGGTTATGCCCTCCATCACCCCATGACCCTTGACACTCTGATGTCCCGTCACCACCAACCCCTGCAAACCCCTACAGCCCCTACACTCCACACCCTTTGTCATCCCATCACTCAGAACCCTCTTCAGTGCAATGACGCCGTCTTCAGCATGATTTATGTGCCTTTTATACAAAAATAAGAGGAATAAGAAAAATATGCCACACCTTCTTGAAGTCAAGTATCGCAAATCCAAATTCCATTTCCTAAATAAATAAGTGAAGCTTCCGTTTGGGGCAGACGCCTAAGCTAATCAGACATGACACTATTAATCTACTGCTATAGATTAAAGATTTATAGAAATTTTTTGTTCACTATGTTTAATGCAGTCAAGAAATCTAAGTCACGTTAGCTAAAAGCTTTTCTATTCAAAGCTTTAACGTATTGACAATCAAAATGGTTTTCCAAACCAACTGATAAATGCAGGAGTATCAATCATTTTTTAAAAACTTTGTTAAAGCTTGCCATCAATTTTAAAATACATGTTGGGTGCAATCGAATCCGTCTTTCGAGGGATATGGTTTGTATATACATACGCTAGTTAAGAAGGGTCAGATATGCAGTACACGTGTCCACTTAGGATAGCATATTTTTGTTTTATACGCTGAGGAGATGGTGTCGCGTGCTTTTAAGAGCATGTTAAAGCTGTAATTCTGTTTTTTCTGCTCAAGAGAAGGAAAAAAAAAAGAAAAGCTGGCGGTAAAAGCAAAGGAAACCAAAACGCTTTGGGTCAGAGTCAAGGCATCAATGCCATGGCAAATGGCAAATGGCTCATTTAATCGTTTTGCGAAAGTCTTTTCGCAGCACCCGAAGAGTCATGAACCATTTCAAGATAGAATGGTTCCAGTTACTGCTCCATCTTCAACTCCACCTCCGGTTCCCAGGCTGACACTGGTTTTGGTTACGGTTTAACATTTCCATGCGAAAAAAAAGTATAAAATACCCAAGGGAGGGATTACCAAAATGCGGCTCGTTAGTCAAAAAATGTTGCTGGCCGAGAGCTAACATGACACGGAGACGAAATGAGATGAGATGAGGACATCAAACATTGAAATGTAACCTTTTTGCAGCTTCTGCTTCTTCCTACATCTTTCTTTTTACATCATCCTTCATTTCAACTTTGAATCGAAGAAACATTGTTATTTTAAACTGCTTTTTTCTCCTTTCTTGTTGTCATGCATATTGAAATAGGAGAGAGAAACTAGAGAAATGAAGGGCTCCCCCTTTTTGGGTTGTTTTCTGTATATGCTCTGGTGGATTTATGCAGATACTTAGATACTTTTGTAGCTGTTAAGGCTTAGATTTTTTGCAAAGCTTTAAAGCGAGTGCCATAATGAGCTCAAATGAAAAGAAAAGACGACAAATAGTTTTGTTTTTCGTCGGTTATCACCGCATGACGTAATCCTCTTGTGTGCTTATGATTAAATTTCTACGACTGTATGTGTGTGGTAGGGTGTGCGGGTGTGTGTTGCCGATATCGGTAACAGCCAGCACGACGACAGTTTTTACGACGTCAGGATGCCCGTCGCTTTATGTCCTTCCTTTAACTTTTGCACAAACAAGTCCAAGTCGAAAAGGTAGCAGCAAAACGAAGCTAAAAGAAAAACTCTCTGTGAAAATTCACATTTCACCAGTTTTCGCTTGACGTTTGCTTAGCTCAGCAGCCATACAGCGAAGCGTGTGGTTATCGTTTCGTGGGAGGAAAAACCAAATGGAAATGGTTGAGAAAATGCGGGAGGTTGGGAATGTTTTGGGTCTGGGACTCCACTAAATACCCCCCAGGTTAGTGGAAAACCGAGTCGAGTCTGTACACACAAAATACACAAAACTCTGCCGCAAGTTTATTTTACTCTGTTTGAATTTATTTTCAAGACCGCAACGCTACTTGACGGTGCTCAACATTTGATTGTTCTTAGCGGCTCTTGAAAAATCTGTAAGTTTTTTTATTTAAAGTTAAAGACTTCAACTGCAGTACTCAGTGAAGTGCTCAGCGGCTTGATGATCAATTACTCTTTGATTATCCCATGAAATTTAATCAAAGGAGTTTCCACAAATTGTATTTAGTGATTTGTTGTGTAAAGTTTTATATAGTATACTATATTTGATGGCATACCTGAACTTTTGAGGGCACGTTCCTCCTGTGAGCTTAAACTGGATTTCGGTTCCATTTTGTGCTTAAATTTCCACAACTGCAAGCTGCAAAGGGAGAAGTTGAATAATCAATGTAAGTACATAATAATAGTTTACTTTGCGAGTTGCTCTAAAGTTTCCCATTCCCATAAGTAAACTCCACTGCGGTGTAACGGGTGTCTGTATAAATAGCTGACTCTAAAGTTTACCTTTTTTCTAGCTTTTTATTTTTATCATAATACTTGAACAAGAAGTGGCATAAACCAGTAGTAGCACCACTGCAAATACCTGAATACTTTTTTGCTTTACAATTTGAGCTTGTTTTGCAAGCATACTTAACTATTTTGTGGTTTATGTCGTGTTCTTAAAGAAATGCTCAAAATAAATAAATTTCAATGGGGGTACTCTAATAAAAACAATTCAAGTCAAGTGGCTTGTTCAATGCTTTGTAAACAATGTTCTTCGTGTTGGCCATTATATTGTGTTACACAGACACTCTGGCTCCGCATGTTGTACCAACTTTTAGGCCAAAATATTTGGCTACTATCAATTTTCATAGTCAGCAAATGCCAAAAGCAAATTTAAGCTGACTTTTATTAGTGCAAATAAATTGAAAGACTTTTGATTTAATTAAGAACTAATTGATTAAAAGTCTTTTGCTAAACTGCTGACTTGGTAAGTTGTGCAGTGTTGAGTAATGTCACAAATAACAGTATTCCATTTAAAATACCTTTAAATCAGTTGATTGATTGATTTTTATCTAAATACCCTTTTGCCATCAGTTTGAGTAGCTGCAGAACTGTTTATTTGCAACTCTGAATAATTTGGCGCCACGCCCCATTAATTTGTAGAGTGTTGCGGCCTATGGAGACATGAAATTATAGGTAATATAATTTTCGATGTCATCAAACTGTGCGTCACGCCTCCTAATTGCCTTTTATGATGACGCGATACATTTTGTAGCCGCGCCTCTCGTAAAAGCCACTAAGTTCGAGCTATTAAAGTTCAGGCCAACTACCTGAAAAAACACACACCGTCAAAAGGATAAGCGACAGATAAGGAGCGAAAGGGAGCAACAGAGAGTAAAAGAGAGCGATAGCGAGAAAAAGAAGTTCTTAAAATTAATGATGGCGCGGTCCTGACAATCACTGGCAATGTTGTTTGTCATTGTTGGGTTTTTGCTTTAGTACGCTTCGCTCTGCTTTCCTTTTCGCCCCTCTCACGCCGCCTCCCTTTATCTCGGCGTACCTCCTGTGCACCCTTTTTATGCTCCCAAAACATTGGATGCCTCTGAGTTTGACGGATTTGTGCGCATTTTCAGATTAATGCTGCGATTATTGTTTACTGTTGCCACTGTTTCCACTGTACACAGTGTACAGTGGTGCGTATACGTTATATACAATATTTGTTTACTTTGTGAACATTTTAATGTTTGATAAAGCAATTTGGCATGTGTTAAAAGCTGTTAAAACTTTGTTGCTATACAAATATTAATATCGAGTCAATTGAATCACATTATAGCCAAAAAGTGTTGTGATATGTATAAATATTTACACATTTCAAATTGCAATTGAACCACTGTGCAGCTGCAAAGACGACTGTCGCAGGAGCCTTGTCTTTTATAAGCAAAATTTAACCCAGAATGAAGTCCTGTTCGTTGGTTCTTTCGTTCGTTCGTTTGTTTGGTGGGTTAGTGGGTCGATGGGTTGTTTTGGTTGGTGGATCGGTGGATTGAAGAGCTCCGCAGACTGTCGTCGCTCGTCGCTCTTCGGTCCTCGCTCTTTGTGTAGCTTCGCACGCACGATTTAAGGATAACGAGGATGGAATGCAGGAAGCGAGGCAAATATTTACACAGTTGGATGATTTAGATAAAGAAGACATGAACATGAACCATAAAACGAAGAAGCCGAACTACCGACCCACTGAAACACTGAACCACCGTACGGCCAAGAGGCCGGTAGGAAGTAGGCGAAAAAAGGGGAACGGATGGGGAAAATAAGCCCGAGACATTATAAAAGTGGGTTGGCATTATAAAGGATAAAGAAATTTGAATACAATGAAGAGGATTTAGGAAAGCCGTGATTGCCGAGCGTCACTTCTCGGCTGCTCAACAGGAAAACCAACAACAACAACAAACAGCAAAGAGGAATAGCAATAACAACAACCGCAATAACAATAACAGACATTTACAAGAAATTGTTGTTATCCAAAATTAATGCAACTATCGTGTTATCATTTCATCTGGTTTAATTGCTCCTCAACTGAAAATGATACGCTGTCAATTTCAGACAGAGCAAAGCACAATTGATATTCAACATGGAATTTCAATGGAATTTCCCCAATGTCCAATTCCCCACATTCCCATTTTCCCCATTTCCCAGACTTCCCCACTGCACAGGTTAATTGCCAGAACAACGTATAAATTTCGCACAATATGCACGTTTTTAGCTTTTGCTTTAAAGTCTGCATAACTAAACAAAAAACAAAGAATAAAGCACTAAAAAAACAAAAACAAAAAACAAAATAAATAAACTCCTGACTCGTATGCAAAACAGCGAACATGGATAATTTATTCAGGTGAACATTGCATTGAGGGGGCGTGGCACGCAAATGGAAATAGAAATGTAAATGCAGAAAAGAGTGCAGTGTAGAGAGCAGCTACAACATGCACACCTGTGTGGGAACAGGTGAGCGGTTTGGTCCTGTTATGTAGCACAGGTTCTAGTCTTGGATTCTACGTGAAAATGGACCTCGTAACCAATAACGTGTGCCGTGTGAAATCTACTGTAAGCTCAGGGCTCAAACAAATGCCGCACGTGCCATTGGAAAAATGCATGCATAGGCAAATTTGGTACAGAGTGTGGGGATGAAGGGGGTCCTATGTAGGGTAGTGGGGTCTGCTAGTGCCGTTTGAATAACATATGAGAATTTCGTCAGCTTCACACAGGCATTTAAATTATTTGTGTTGTGTGTCAACATTTGAAATTCCATAAATTTCAGTCAGTCGATGCATAGGAAATAACATGTGAGTTGGCTGCCCAAAATGCTCAACGCAGCGTCAAAATGTCATCTCACTTTTCCTCCAACTGCTCCTAATTTTCCATCTCTATCCAACTGTGTGTGTTTATTTGCTTATTTGCTCATCTGTTTGCGCATAAGAGTGAAAAATTGAAATGTATATGTGTTTGTGCTGTATTCCCACTATAATTTGCATTCCTCATCTGCTCTACAATTAGCAACGTAACCACGCCACCACTCCCACTTCTTCCTACACTCCCCCTCTCGTTTGAATTCTTGGCCTGCTTTTTTGTTGCTTTTGTTTTCTCGAGATGCAACTGAAATTCCTGACCGGAAATTGTTTCACAAATGCTAACCAATTAATTTGAAAAGCTTTACGCAAAGTGGGTGTGCTCGAATCGCAGTTACCCAGCACTATAAGGACACTACGCTACATTCTACAAACACTCAACAAAACGATGACACCCTGTATAGTGCTGGGCTGTGCAAAAGTGAACAAAGAATGCAAAATAAATTGTAAAACACGCAAATAACTTTTTTCTGAAACTCAGCTAAAAAGTGGTGAGTATAAAACGATAATCAATATTCCAGGAATTCAGTGGAATGGAGTTCAAAACTGTTGAATTAAATTCCATTTTTAAGTTATTAATAAATACAGCAATCTAGAATTTCACTTAAACTTATGTGAAGTATAAAAAACTCTCATTTAAATCAAAGTAAAGTTCTTAAACAAAGAAAATTTCATTTTTTTTTGGGCATGTCACAAAGTTTTGCGGTTAGTTACCTCAAATGGAGCACAAAAATAGTTGAGTGGCCTTTTAGAACCTTTAGGGAATCGAAGCCGGACCGGTACTTATAATCATATGAAAGTAGTGTGTGTACACACCCACACACACACCCACCCACACCCACACCCACACGTGTGGCCATACCACACAAAGTGAAAGTTTTGCCTTTATTGTCCGCAATGTGGTTGAACAGTGTTGGTTAACAAAAAAAAAAAATATAAAATAAAAAACGTACTGCCAAAGGTCCTTTGAGCTGAATATATTATGAACAATGTGCTCCCAAATATGAGTGAATATATTCATGATTTTGAAATTTAGTTGTTAGCATTTTTGAGTTGCTCCTTTCAAGAAAGCAGATGTTCCATCAAATTAAGTTACCCGCTTTTAAAGTCTAAGTAAGTGGGTGCCAAAGGAATTGGGGGATGTGGGAGCAACTTTTAGGGACTTTAATTGGGATAAGAATGCTGGTCATAATTTATCTAAATTAGTTTTATTTTTGTCAAGTCTCAGCTGAGATCACTAAATAAATGGCACTCTACTTTCACACCCATAATTTTAGTTGCCCCTCCTACCGCTGCCCCTGTCCGCCCACTTCTTTCTACTGCTTCCCAAAGCCCTACTCTTTTAAGCTGTCGGCAATGAGATTGAGATAAATCAGAAGCAATTACAAACATCCATTCTCGTTTACAGCGCCCACGGGGAAAGTCCTTTCCACCCTACATATAGGTGGTATCTATATAAACTTGTATATAGACCGACATACATTCATCTATCTGATTACACTTATAAATATACAAGTGCACATTGAATTTTCCCGACGGCTATCTGTATTTGGGTTTGAGTAAATAATTAAGTCGATTTCCCAGCTGTAATTAAGTTGCTGCAGCACCGAAACGTATTTCATTTAATCTGTAATTCAAATTGATTACCTCCAGTCAAAGGCAAAAACTTTAACCAAAACTCACATCAATTATTTATGCATTTCACTTGTAGCAAATCTAGGCTAATGGCACTATATGTTAATAAATTCATATATTACGACACGAGCCAATAAGAAAGGTGTAAGTCAAAACCAGTATTAACGGATTTTCCTCCTTTCCAACTTATTAATCAGGAAAGTTTGTTAACAATGACTCGCTGGGGAGAACCCCTTGAAAATCCTACACAAATCCCTAGGGTAACAAGTACTTGATATGTTAATAATACCTATAAATACTTAAGAAAAGCAAATAAATCTGTGTGGCAGGAATTCCCCAATTGAAATGAATGATGACATTCATTTAGCCATAACTAGTACTAGATTAGAGCCAGAGAAAATCTATTACCATTAAGTGAACTTAATGCTATCGTTAATTTATTGTCATTAATTTGTTTGGCTAAAACTTACCGGCTTAGTAATTATGGTTTATTGTTATGTTTGGCAATCAAATATGCAATAGTTGAGCAATTAAAATAATCCGTCTGAATTGCTGCCAGAAAATTGTTAAACATTTATCCTCAAATTTCGCGAAATTTCACTTTAATTTTTCACTTTGCGTAGCGTCACGTGGCGTCGCGTTGACAAAATGCCTGAAAGTGCTTATTTAATGCTTTATTCATACGCTGCAAACATTTGCACATCCACCAAATTCATCAGGTCTGATTAAAGATGCATGGGGCCCCAAAGGGGCATTGGTGATGACTCGCTGGGTGTGGGTTTTATGGGCGTGCCCGAAGGTGCGAAGACTTTGCTCGCTTTTAATTTGAGTCTGTCGCTTGGTCTAACCAAAAAAAAAACAACTACAGTGACAATGACAATGACAACGACAATACTGCAGATAGTATATATATATATATATGTGTATATAGTATATCCCGCGGGCCTTAGATAATGTTATCCGATTGGAGGAACCGCACGAGAGCAAAGCGCGCGACTACAACAAGAAGGAGAAGAGCAATTGTTATGTCTCCCGAGGTGCGTTCCAACTGTTTGGCTAAGTACTCCGCAGACGGCGCCACACGGCACCCACAACAACACCAACTTTCACTGTCTTTAAGAGAGAGAGAGAGAGGGGGGGAAACGGAGAGAGAGAGAGAGAGAGCGAGGGAATGGGCTGCGGTCTCCGGCAATGTGTTCCTAGCACTTGACACAAGATAAACAATTTGTCTCTGCGACGCGTCGAAATGGGCAGCTTGGCGCCAAACACCTGAACTCAACTCAACTCAGCTCAACTCGACTGCAGTGGCTAGTATACCGCTACAGGGTTCACACAAAACGAGCACATCTTTCGTATCGAACTTTTGTGACGTATTGCTGAACCGTTCCGTCAAGAGACCAGCGCGTAACTGAATCAAACTGTTAACAAACTTGGTCCTAAGAGCTCGAACTTCAAAGGAAAGCCGTCTGTGGATGCTGTGCGCTCAGCGACTGCGCAAAAATTCCCATTAAAAATCTCTAAACGTAAATACTGGGAACACTGTGTGCTACATCCTTTTTAGCAATTTCTTTGCTTCAGTGTTTCCGTTATGCTTTGAAATCCACACTTGTTTGTTGCTATCAAAGTGGTACCCACAGATAACACTAGTAATCATCTCGAATATGGGTCAAAGATATAACGGTAAGGTCGAACGTAGGCGTAGGCGTGCTTATGGGTTAACTGTTTGTTTGGGTTAAGCAGCGTTGCCACCTCTTTCGAATTACCACAGTAATTATTAAATAACTAGCGAAAAGTAAGTCGGTTGTAAGACTTCTTCAGGCTGAAAAGTTGTGCTCAGTTTATTTAACACGAACGATGGTTGAAATAGCTTTAAAAAACTCTGAACACCTTTCAACACTCCTATGCAAATCCCAACCATAATTCACAGATTATATGCCCAACATAAGTTATCGATTGTATACCAAAATTGAAATAAAAGCACTAGTTTAATTTTGTCCGCAACCCAACGAATCGATCTGAATTCAGCTCTGGGCAAAATAAATTTACATACGAGTTATCTGAGGTATTTCGGGTAGAAATAAAACTACAAAAAAAAAGAAAATAAAGAAGAAGAGAAAAAGTCAACAAAAATATTGGTAGCATTTTCGGGCCACAATGGTTTGCCTCGAAAATGCATATTGTTGCATGGAATGGAATGTATCGTTATCCTATTGCCGAATATATATATGCTCTAGACTGTGGATTGTAGACGGATTGTACGGCATGGCCATGGTTTGCATACACGATACCGAGGGAGGACAATACGCTGGAGGGCCCTATTTGGATACCGTTCAATGCGCTTGGGACGCCCCATGTATGACAAACAAACATACACATTGTGTGCTGAAATGTAGACCGTAAAGTATCGTTTTCTCGGCCAAAGTTTAGGGCGCAAAGGTAGACTGAAGAGGGTGGCACATTTTCCATGTTTGCTTGGCGCACTCTAATTAAAATTTTGACCAGAGGCTGCTTTGTTTCACAAAAGTTAAAGCCAAAAAAAAAAAATTGAGAAAAATGCCCAAAGCTTAATTTGGTCAAGCAAGAAAATGTAATAAACTCACGCTCAAGGCGTTTTCCAACATCCAAAAGTGTTGCAAAGTTTCGCCATTAAAAAGGGGAGAAAATATGATTTTAAAAGCTATAAATATGTATGCATTTTCTAAGGCAGTTCTTCGATTTACGTTGCCTTTAGCTGCAGCTAAGAAGTAAAGCAAAAATTAAGGTTGAAAAACTTTTGTACTGTTTCAAAATTCTTTCTGTTTTGTTCGGTTTTATCTTACATTTTCAGAGCAAATATTAATCATTTTAATATAAAATTTCATATAATGATACTTTGACTGAAGTTTTAAGCACATTGTTGACATTTTGCACAAGTTACAAAGTTGGCCTTTAGTCGCTTTAAGCCAAGCTCGTGTTTGAACAATTATTTTAATCAAATTTTAATGTCAAACGAGAAGTTATTCATGTCGAAAAGCAATATATATCCTACATATATGTATGTGGCATATATGAAGAAGTGAAAGCTATGTCATTAATTGTGCTTTACAAAACTGTTTAATTAGCTTTAACTGTCAGTGTCACATCATGTTGGACATGCTGTCGACGGTTGACTGTTGAATGCTGACTGTCATGTTGAAAGATACTTCTTCAGGTTGTCATTGCTTGGGTGAGGAGCAAAGTTTTAATTGATTTCCTGCAGTAGAGAGGACAGTAAAATCATAATTCATCATGCAGCTGATGGTCCATAGGGAGAAGGAGATGCAGTAAAGGTAGCGAGTGATAGAGTGGGTTGAGAAAGAGAGAGGAGTGGGAGGCAAAACAGCGGCAGATAGCCAATTTATGACAGCTCCACTGTCAAAAAGAAAAGGAACAAAAACTACTACTTTAAAAGTTTCTCAAAATTGGCATACGTTCTGATTAGAAATATTTGTAATAAGTTAGTAGTATAAAATTATTATATTGATGATTTATTTTAAAACTTTGTACATTAACGCAAAAATACCATTCAAATGACATTCCAACAATTTTCCTATGATTATGATGATTAAAGGTCCCCTTCGTAGGCGGACACACGTTGCAACCAGGCAAAACTTGTTCGACTGCAGGTGCAGGTGCGATTTTAAAACCTTATACTTTTTGAGACTTTGTATTTTTTTGTAGATGTTAAATCATTTTGATATTGTACTATCTTATACAGAGTAAGACATATAAAACTCTAAAATTCGGACCAATGTCTTTACGTCTGTTTGATTAAAGTTCTTAAACCTGCCACTTTGTTTTTAATTTTAAGATCATTTAATACCATTTTCATAGTTTATGTTACTTTTTTAACAGTGTAGAGACACTCGAGTTGTAGTTGTGCTGCAACAGTTCCCAGTTCTAAACTCACAACTTTCTGGTTCCTGCTGCCCGCTCTCTGTTCCCTACTCACAGTGCCTAGCTCTTCGCTCCCATTTCTGCATATATAAAAGATTTGGTAGCAGATAGACAAATAGCACCAAAGCACTGTGTAGAGTCGTAAAGTTTTCTTTAGTGCAGTGCAGTTCTTGCGGCTCGAACGGCTCGGGCGGCTCGTGTGGCTGGTGCGGCTCTCAAAATAAAGGCTACAAAGTGTTTTGTGTTTTGTGTTTGCCACTGTGGCAAGCTTGCGACAACACACATAAAGTTGTCAGGCACTAGAGCCGCTCATAGGCAGAGTCAGAGGCTGAGGCGGAGTGGGAAGATGCTAGTAGAAGCCAAATGTGGCATTTATAATTTAAGCGGGATTAAAGTTTGCTACAATGGGAAACTTGCTGCCTCTGAACATGCCGCGCGTCAAAAACTTTTTATGGCCGTTGGGCAGAAGAATGCTCAGCTGTGGAGGAGCAGAGGCGAAGGCGCAGTGTGTAGTGGAGTGTTAAGAAGGGTGGGAGGGGGCGGATAACAACTAAAAACTGTAACTGAAAACGAGCCGAGAGTTGCCAGCAAATTTGACATCAAGCGCAGCAGACACACCAAAAAGCGGATTAGGCAGCCAGCTCACCCCGAGGCGCAGTCAAAGTGCTACACACAATTTTGGACTGTTTTGCTTTAGTTCCCCTTAGTCAGCCCCTATCCCCAGTCTTTTTTTTTTTAGTTTTCCTCTGGTACAGTGACTACTTTGTTTACTTCGGAAAAGCGGTCCTAAAGGGCTGGCGACTGTTGGCATGGAAAGCACGCGGAAAAGCACGTGGAAAAACATAGCAAGCATAGCGCTTTCAATTTTGCAAATTGTCTTGAAATGGTTGGAATGTTTTAACACACAACCATGCAGACCAACCCGCCAACTTGACTGACGCCCACACACGCAGTGGTGAAACGCTCGGAAATGCCAACGGCAGTTGTTGGATTAATTATGAAAAATACCAGTGCACCACAGTGGCTGCCAAGAGTGTGGTTCAACTGCATTGTTGTGAATTGTTCACGAATTGTTTTCTCATACCCAGTCTCTCTGCCTGCCCCCTCTTTCCTTCCCTCTCTCTTGCTCTCACTCTCTGTGGGTCAGCAGCTTAATTGTCTGTTAAGTGTCACAGTGCACATGCAAAAGTAGACAGGTGGAAAAGCGGAAAAAGGGGCTGAGGGTATAAAGGGTGTAGTGCACTTATTCCACCTCCATTTTGCAACTGGGCTTTGTCGTGTAGCGGATGTGTGTCGCCCAGTTATGTTTTGACACTTGAACGCACTTGCCACACTTGCCACACACTTCCTGCCTCGTTACAGGTGCTCCACTCAAGGACGATCTACTAATTTGAAACTTGTTCCACAAAAATCTATCGACTAACATGCTCTTAATCTTTGATCTCTTAGAATACCAATTGAAACTTGTAGCTGCTTAAGCAATAAGCGTGCACTATGGAAAAATGGCGTTTAAATTAGGGGCTTAATTAAAAATTAAAATAAAAATTAAAACTTTTCATAGAGGGCAAAGGGTTTCTGTGTGTTAAAAACCAGTAAAAGCTCAAAAACAACTACTAAGGACACGAGTTGATTATAATTTATATAAAAAAGTGTAAGGAATTGAAACCTATAAAAAATTGTTTATGTTTTCCCAAAGTATTAAATTCCTAAGTGACTTGCTTTCGTTTTAAAAAACTGCTAATTTTTGCCATTGTTTGTGCTTGGCCTAAACCAGAAGTCAGCACTAAAATACTCAGTTGGAAAGTGTCAAAAGCATAAAATTGGTTTACTGATTTCCAGACTCAGCTGAACTGAAGAAGAAGAAGCTTTTTCGGTTTTGCCACTGCCTTTGATTTTCAATTACGTCCACTTGATGAAAGGCTGCAATGAAAAGCAGCCACTGGGCTGAGCTGTCAGCTGTAACGAGACACTCACAGATATAACCCTACACGCACACACACACACAGCTATACACACACTCATAGACTTATTCGCACATGTATTCATACGTATGGACGTGGCTCATTGAGATGTACGTGGTTTGGCATGGAGCTATTACGGCCTTGGGCAAATATAACGGCCTGCATTGGACATGAATGATGTGAGATTTGTGGGGATAGGGCATTGTAAAACACTTAGCCAAGAGAGACTGAGCCAGCGAACATCACTGTTGATTCCACACAGTCTCTTTTACACTCTCCGCAAAAAGAATGTGAGCAATTCATTGCGGAATTGATGAAGTGGCGAAGAGTGGAGTGGATGGGTGGGTGGATTGATGGTTCGTGGTTCGGTGACCAGCTGTGTGCACAGCGCATATAACACACTCCATTGAGTCTTGGCCAACACTTCACACTCTTTGCAAAATTACCAAAGCCTTGATTAACTCACCAGAGAGCAGCACTGGCAAGCAGTTCAAAGAGGGAAGCGGTCGTCGAAAGAAAGCAGTGGAAGGTGTTTATGGAGCAAGTTAAATTGAAATGCATTCTCCGATAAAGGACCAGGACCAGGACCAGGACCTGAATGAACATGGGCACGGCATGTGATTGTTCAATGGACCAAACTGAAGTTCGTTTTTTTATTAATTAAATTCCAGAAAGGTGAAATCCTTTTTGTGTGCGTCGCTTTCGCAGGGACATCATTCGACATTACTCGATAATAAAAGTCACTGTGGCCAAATTCTCATTAGCTAATGGCTTGGAATTTGCCAGTAATGAAGTACGTACCCAAGAATCGAGCTCGAATCCTTTATCTGGCTGCAAAACATTCAGAGGACCACAAAAACCATAGCATTCAACGTTCAGCATTCGGCATACCTGCCGAAAGGATTTTCAGCATTTATTGTGATTGTTTCGCTTTATGATTGCTTTTCCCCGCCCGACAGTTCACTAGACGCGATCAGCCAACTTGGCTTAGACACGCAGTTTGCCCCACTGCAGTTAATTGGAAAGTCTGTGCCGAAAAGCAACTCTCAGACTTTTCTCAATCCATTTAAAGTTCACACCGCTTTAAAGTGCTCACACAAGTGTAGTGTATGTGCGATTCGTTGTTTTTTGGGCATTGTTTTGACCTTGTTTTGCTTTTTATACTTTTTTTACTGCTTTCATTTGCTTTGATAGTGTTTACATGCATTTTTTCGCGAGCTTTTTCCGGCTGCGGTACAACGCAAAAAAAATAAAGGACTTTCCACTCATACACTCATATTTTTTGCGTTTTTCATTCGACGTGAATGGCAAATATACAACGCAAACGCAAACAAAGGGTAAATTTGTAAAGAAAAGCCCAGCACTGAACCTGTTTGCAGCGATTGCTCTTTTAATTCAGTAGATTGCTTAAAATCATTAACAATTAAAACACTTTACATTCGCAAAAGTTGACGAATTGGGCACTTTAATTTGGAGTAAATTTAAGAGCTTAAATCAATCGAATATTTGTGGTAATTTGCTAATTATTAACATGTAGTTAACTGCTATAGTTTCGGTTATATGTAGCTATTTGTTAGATAATCAAAAGTAATTATCGCTCATACGCCGCATTGCACGATTTGCTGCATGGCTGTGGCTGAAATTGTATACAACTTGATTGTAAAGTGTGTGTACAATGTATTTGCATGCCCACTTGTACACACACACACACACTTACATACTCACTTGTAATCAAATACTCTTAAGCTCAGCTCGCTTGTTAGTCAGAGTTGAAAGGTCAGAACAGTAGCTGCACACAAAACACACACACACACACACATGCACACACGTACAGTGAGCACTCGTCGCACGTCCATTAGCATTGAATGTGGCTCAGTTGTGCCTGTGCTGCAGTTATCTGCTGGTATCGCTTCTACGAGCTATTCAAACTCGACTTGACTTGACTCGTGCTCGGTATCGATGGCACATCTCATTAGGTTTCTGTCATTTAACAAATTGTGCCTTAGATTTAAACTGACTGTATTGCAAATTTTAGAATTTCATGTCACATATTTGAATGCAAATTGTGACTTTGATTCTTATTCAAATTCAAATTCAGATGTTGCCAGAAGCCACAACTGATGCATGTGAATCGTTTGGATTCAAAAGCGAAATCTGAATGTCAATTAAAATTGTGGCAAACTCAAGTGCCACTCACACAGACACACACACACACACAAGCGAATCAGAGCTGCTCAAAAAACGCAGAGGCAGCCACAGGTCTGTGTGTGTGTGTGTGTGTGGCAGCAGCAGCAAGTGGCATTCAACATTCGCATGAATGTGCATATGTAATTGCGGTTATCTGGCTGAGAGTCAGAGCAGGAATTCGTTTCTCAGTTGGAAAGCATGGCGGAGGGAACTGGCAGCGGGGCTTGTGGGTAGGGGGCGTGGCAAAGGGACAGCTATAATGACATGTTGCTTTACCAAGTGCATTGCTCTTCAAAAATTCAAGCATTTTTCACACTTGTGGTCAGTTATGTGCCCGCAACAGTGGGCGTAAACGAGTGTAAACTGGGCGTGGCACTGCTATATATTTATTGCCAGCATTTCTGTGGAAATAATCAATGCATTCGTGCATTTATTTATTGCTTATATCATAAAATTGTTAAGCTGCCAATCAAAGCAGTTCCACTTTGCCAATTAGAGTATTTGTGTAGTCGTCTACACTCTGAGTACATAAACATGCAGGTTGGCAAATATCCTTAATTGATGCACTCCTCAATCAATTCTTTGAATTGCCTAAAATTTCCATTTAATTTTGGAAGTTTTTCGACTATTTGCATAACTCACAGTTGATGTCTGGGCCCAGTTTTAAGCAAATAAACTGTCTCTTTGTTTGCTGTTTGTGTATTAGTGTGTGTGAGTGTCAGCATCTTTGAGTGCAGCTATTGTGTACTTAAGTCTAGTATTTAAGTTTTAATTATGAGCACATTCTGTACGCATTGTACTCAGTTTAAAGCACAGAATAAATCAGCTTTGAGCTACTGATTGCACAATGGAAAAGCTATGAATTGATAACACACTCACCTTATTTTCCAAAGCCACAGAATGGCCAGATAAAGGAACAGCTTCACACATTCAATCAGCTGATAAAAGAGCAGCTGCCTGAGGATTAAAAGTGTGTTGTGCTTCAACTCGTTTCAGGCCAAAAAATTTCATTTTTCAAAGGAATTCAAAAGAATTTTCATGAATTTTCATTAAGAATTTAAATTTCTGAGACAATTTAATTAATTTTGGCTTATTTTTATAGATTTGATGAATGTCTTCATAGCTTTTCGTACTGCCTGATCAAATTGAGTAGTAAATTAAAAGTGTTTGGCTGCCAAAATGGGTTAATCAAACTTTATTTGGATTACAACTTCTGTTTAAAATAACTTTCTTGTCTTAAAACCATTCACAGCATTTATAAACTTTTCTAAGTAGACAACAAATAAAGTAATTTAGCTTCTATTCAAGTTTTAGCTATAAAATTCACTTAGCTTTGCCCTCAGCTCATTGTGTGAATTGTCAAAATTTGAAACAACAATTAACCACAACGAGTTTGTCAATTGACACTGTAAAACTTTTCACTGAAAGCTTTGGCAACCAAGCGTAGCCGACACTCACTTAACTGTTATTGTTGAATGACCACTTTGAGTCCAAGTCAAAGTCAGAGTCCGAGTTCAGGTTGTTCTATTAAGTATAACTGCTGATCGCTCAATTGAAGTGACTTTGTAATGCAATTGAACTCATTTGATAGAAAGGCGAGTCGAAAAAAAGAGCAGGACAAACATAAACTGTGAAGGGAAAAGCAGAAAAAGGAAAAATACTTGTAAAGGCAAACGTCGCGCATTTAACGAAAAATCAGCAAAGAGGATAAGTTGATTTTTCATAGCCGACGTGCTTCAGTATATGTCTCCCGACAGCTGCCCCTCTCTGCTACACTTTCTTTCCGTTAGACCAGATGCCAAATGGCAACGAGGTGCCAACTGGCTAAAAGCAATCTAGCCTTCTCGATACCGGAAAGGGAAGGAGAATGGCAATGGGAATGGGAATAGGTGTGGGAGTGGATGTGGAATAGAAAAAGGTTCTTTGTTCGTTTAGTTGCGTGATATTTCTATGGCTGACTGCTTAATCGTGTGGTAGCTGCAGGAACCAAGCCAACATCATAATAATCACGTTCCTGATAACGATGATAAGGTTGATAATGATGATGCTGGTTGGTGTCAAAAGTTAACGCCAATGCGGCGATTTCCATTTGACCTCGTTACGCGACTTCCCCGAACAAACGGCATCAATGACAAAAATTCAAAGAGCATTGCAAATTTCATTGTTTGATTTCCAACACATTTTTCTTTATTTTCCTTTTTTTTTTTTTTTGTCTACTTTTTGTGCTTTGTTTGAGTTTTAAAATGTTGTTCGCACTTTTTATGTCACCTCCGACAATTGATATCAATGGTGGTGCGTGTGTATGTGCGTGTGTGTGTCCGGAAAATGAGGACACAACGTTACTTGCAGATTGTAAGCGGAAAATGCATGAAGTAGGGAGTGAAAATTAATGTATCTGCTCTAGTTGGTCACGTTTCTCATGTGCATTCAATGTACAAAAATTGCAACCAAAATTAAAGGTTTCCATGGCGCGTTACTTGGCAACAAATCTTGGCTAAGACGCGCTTTAAACTGCACTGCTTTTATAAAGCAATAAATGGTTGCTAAATAATGCATTTATTTTTCATTAGAGGGCAGCACATGTCAATAATTTATTGATTTAAAGTGTAGCTTTACATTTTATATTTAGATACATGACTTTGGCTTTTTTAAGCAGAGTTTCAAAGCTACCAAAATGTGTGTGCAAAAATAAAATACTTTACCAGTCATCGACTTCCAGTCTCCAGTGCCTCCCGCAGCCATTTGAACTGGTGACTGATGACTGACGACTCTAAAAATAAGTAAAATTCATGATGCTTTAAACCCGTCAGCCGTTTGGCCAAGTAAACTGTTGCTCCTTCTGTTTGGGCAGAGCAAATGAGGAAATAGAACCCAACAAAGGCTCCAATATAAATACGAATAGTCTGCCAGCACTGAAATAGATCAAGTTACATTATATGTGTATGTGGCTGGTATTTGTTTGTTTGGTGTTTCACCGCACAGACAAAAAACTCATACGCCCCGTTGCACAAAGCATAGATGAATTGAGGAATCGGTAAAGAAAAGGAACTGAAAGCGAGTTGGAGCAACAAAAGCCCTCATGATTTGCATTCGGGGTACTCGTAAATATTTCAATGTTAAATTTGTAATTTAAATGAGGAAGTGCGAGCTGTTGTGATAGCAGATAGCTTATGTTCTGGAAGGCAGTTGGCTGTGATTACAAGATGCCACAATTACAAGAGGGAGACAGCAAAACAGCGGCAGAGAGAGGGAGAGCGAGAGCGAGAGAGTATTAAAAAGGACACTTGTTTTTGTTGCTTTTTGGCGATTTGATGGCTTTATAATTCATGTCGTCAGCTGCTGGCACACTTGGGCCATAATTTCAAATTGCGTTCACAAAATTGATGCTCAAATTGGCGTCACTTTTGTGCTTTTTCTCTCTATGGCTCTCTCGTCTTATTTTTGGTTCAGTTGAATCTATTTCTTGTGCTGCTTTAACAACTTTCACATTACCTGACGCTTCGTTCAAGCAATTTGCAACTGCGTCTGTTACATTGCCATCAAACTGAAATTTATCTCGTTAGCCGCTGCTTGGCAGGACCAGGGCGAGAGTCAGCACCAGACTCAGAACCAATACCAGACTTGGGGCTTCTGCTTGGTCCCAGACCAGACAGCTGTCACAGCAGAGCCGGAGGCAGGAAGTGTTCAGTACTGTTGTAGTGACACTTGGCGACAATTTTCAGCAAAACTCAAATTACGTAGACGAAGAAAGAGCAGGAGTCGGAGACGGAGCCGGAGACGAGACTTGTTGGCAATCGATATGATTATGGATGGCAATATGTAGATGATGTCACCGACAGATGCTTCGTCTTCTTTAATGAAATCAATTAAATTATTTATTTCCCTCCCGTTGTATTTGCATTTTTATTAAACGCTTTCAACTTTTAAAACTAAAGTTTTGGCACAGAAAAAACAAAATTTTACAACTTTTCAATAATAATGCTTAAAAATTAGCATAGTATGTATAATTGAAAATTAAATTTATTACTAACTTAATTTTATATTTTATAAAAAATATTGTGCTAAATTTAAACTATGTTTTTAAACTCTTAAACTCTTAAAATTCTAAACTCTTTCTTCTATGATAAACATATTTTTTTGTTAACTTTTTGGGACATATTTCAACTTTATTTTACTCGTTTAAAATCTAATTAATCTTGCAAAATGTATTCCCAAAACTCTCGGAGCACAAATTATGATCTGTTGAGCTTTAGGTCGGTTCAAATACTTTATGACCACAAAAGCAAATATTATATAAATTTCCACACCGATGCAATATTAACTCGCACTCGCACTCGTGCTCGTACTTGTATTTGTACTTTCGAGAGCTGTTTGTTTTTTTTTATTGTGTGGCAAACGCCATAAATTTTTCATGTCCTTTTTCGAAGCAGGCCAGCAACAAGAGGAAGAGGAAGAAAACAAAATTCTCGCTTGTGTGAAGGCCTTTAACAAAAGGAATTTCATATGAAATTCCAGTAAACGAATTTGTGACTTTTTTAATGAAGCTAAACAAATACAAAAACATTATTACAACAAATGCTCAAAGGAAGTGCGAGAGTGGGGGAGTAGGGTGTGTGCATGGAAACCCTGTAGCGCTGTTGAATGAAAACAGAATGCTTTATTTCTTCTTATACATTTTTTTTGTACCTTTTTGGTTACCTTTACGCTTAGGGCTTCTGTGGACGCAACGTCATCCGCAATTTCAGGTGACAAGTTGGCAAAACAACGAGCAACAAGGGGAAGAGGGGCAAGGGAGGTACGGGCACTGCCTCTCACGAGCACTGAGGATTGACTTGGGTCCCGCTCTTTGTGTGTTTTTTGAGCCCGAGTCTCGCTTTTTCTATCTCTGTCGCTTTGCGCTTGTGTGAGTAATATATATATTGCTGAAAATTAAATTTTAATTATTCATGTGTATGAGTGTGTGTGTGTGTTGGTAAATTTTAATTAAATGTTTATATTTCTACACGCTTTTCACCCCCACCAAAGTCAACATTCAATCGGATTTGTTTAGCTTTTGGTTTTTCAATATTCCGCGACTTTTTGGCTAAGGATTATGTTGGTTTTGCCTTCTAATTACATATATGCAAATATTTGCTTACGTTCAGACAAACATTTGTACAAATGGAAATCAAAACTGAATTTAAAGCAGAAATTAATCAAAACATAACGATTACATTATTTTATTTATGTAAATTCAATTACCTTTTGGCACTTGAGATAAGCAAGGATAATAGCAAACATTTGCTATAGTTTAAATTGTTAATTATAAATGAGACATTTCTTTTGGTCGGTAAAAGATAATTACACAAAACTCGTGTCCATTGCAGTTGCCGCAGGATATTGTGCAGCAACGACGCCAGCGCCAGCTGCAGCTGCGGCTGGTAGCTGTACTAGGTTTAGTTCCACTTTTTAGATTGCATCTCTTTTACAAGCCACCAAATGGACAACCAACAATTGCACAATGGGCCTGCATGTTCATGTTGTTTCATGTTGTTTCGTGTTGTTGGCCTTACTTTTTTGTGTGTGCGTGTGTTTGTGAGTGTGCTTTTGTCCTCCGGTTAGCAAATGATTCCAAAAATTTGCTAGCAGTCTCGCTTTTTCGTGTGCAATTTCAATTTTCCGCCAGCGCTTTTTGCCAGTTTTCCCATTCTCGTTTCAATTCTCATTCTCAATTCCATAGCCATTTCCTAGGGCCCCCATTTGTGGGCACACAAATAAAGGGGGCGTGGAGGGACGGGGAGGTAAAAGCGTGACTGCGGGCGGTTGTACAGAATTGTCGTAATCGGATTCGACTAGTTAAATTCATTCACTTTTTCATCGCACTCGTAAATTCTGCACAAAATGGCCAATGAGACCGACAAGAAACGGAATGAAAAGAAACGGAACGGAACGAAACGAGATGAATTGAAATGAAAAGAATTGAATCTAAACTCGTGTTCGTCTTCGTCTTCGTCTAGTTACCCATTAAATCTCAATTATGTTGGCAGAAAAAGGGCCAAACGTTGATGTCATTATAATGAATTGGATGCTGACTTCGTCTTTGAACCTTTTTTATGCTTAAATCATTTAAACTTATATATGACTGTATGTACACAGTAAAAAATAAGAAGGTATTAAAATTAATCTTCAAAGTTGCAGATTTAAGCCGGCGATTTTTGTGTATGAATGAATAAAACGAAAAAATAATATTTTAAGCTTCGAAATCAAGTATGCACTAAGAATATATGACATAACCCTACTTTTGTTATAGTCCACCATAGATTTAAGCTTGAAATTACTGCCTTTTTTTCCTTGTGTAGTAGGGCAACTTCCGCTTGGCTGGCCGCCCACAATGCTAGCCAAAAAGCAGCTGGTAGTTAGGACCATCAGTTGGCATTAGTGTTACCTTACATTTTCTGGCTTCTCGATCCTAGCCACTTGCGTTAGCGGCAGTAGCGAACCGTACGTAGTTGTACCGAGCCAAGCAGAAGCTAAGATGTGGGCTCAAGGTTCTTTTCTAAAATAACAGACTCGACAAAAGCTGTAGGCGATAGAACCAAACCAAATGCCCATTAATTGGCCAAAAGAATGACTGGCTATAAACGACTGTGGGTTAAGCAAAGAAAAAAGAGGAGTGGAAGACCGGCATACCCGTCTACGATAGGTAACAGGGTATAAGCTGACGCTTACAACTTGCAAATAGAAAGAAAAGTTTCCTTTTGTGTAACTTTTGCGTTTGTTGTGTTTTAATAGGAGCAAACTTGGTCTCTGCCAATTTATTTGCTCCTTTGTTTTTCCAATTCGTGGTGTGTATTCACATCACTTTGTGTGTATATTTGTGTGTGTGTGTGTGTATGTGTGTGTGTGTTTGTGTTTTTCACAGCCAAACACTTCCATTCTCGTGGGTGCTTGTATGGACGGTACGCGGGGCTATTGAAGGGATTTGAAAGGGTTTTGATAACCGAATAATCCAATGGTTATGCCATAAATTTAAGAATGCTTTATTGTGCCTAATTTGGCGCGAAAACAATAGGGGCGTGGGTGGAGGCGTGTCCATTGACTGTTCAAGCGAATTATACGTGTTTAACCAGTTAATGGATTCACGCAAGTTTCACGCTCAACTAATGAACGCAATGGAGTTTTATTTAGCCAAAAAAATAGCGTTAACTTGTGCTCTTTGCGTAACTTGTTTTTATCGCTGAGCAAAAACACATCCATAAATAAAAAAAAAAAAAAAAGTTTAACTGCACTCAGAGTTATGCTCTTGTTGTTCCTTTCTCTTTTTTTTATTTTTTCAGAGGATAAAAACTTTTCAGAAACCTTGAAATCCCTTCGTTCTTGTGAAGTGCATAAATGCGTGGCACTTGCAGTTTTTTGGTACTTCAATATTGTTCCGTTTCGCATACATTTCTCACAGATTCTCATTGCACTTTCCACAATGCTGAACCTAAAACTGCTAACAGCCAACTGATAACAGCTGCCAGCTGTGGACTTGCAACTGTAAACTGAATAAAGTGGAATCTACTTAATTTACAGCTGATGAATTTAACAAGCTCATTTGGAAAACTTTTCACGCTTAGAATTCAAGCTGCGTTTGGCAAAAAACAAGCTTAACAGTGGCTTAACAGAGCTGTTAAGCTAGTGTGATCAACAGTCGTACAGCGCTGTTAACTTAACATTACTTTAATACTTTTTGCTCCGCTTTTAGGTAAAGTTAACTCTTCACCCTCAGAATGCAAGCTCAGTTTGCCAAAAAAAACAAGCTTAACAGTGGCTTAACAGAGCTGTTAAGGGAGTGTGACGAACAGTCGTACGGCGCTGTTAACTTAACACTACTTAAATCCTTTTTCCTCTTCAGCCTTAGAATTCAAGCTCAGTTTGACAGAAAAATTAGCTTAACAGTGGCTTAACAGAGCTGTTAAGGTAGTGTAACGAACAGTCGTACAGCGCTGTTAACTTAACGCCACTTGAATCCTTTTTGCTGATTAATTTAACACGCCCATTTGGAAAACTTTTCACCCTTAGAATTCAAGCTCAGTTTGACAGAAAAACAAGCTTAGCAGATCTGTTAAAGTAGTGTGACAAACAGTCGTACGGCGCTGTTAACTTACTACTACTTGAATCCTTTTTGCTCCGCCTTTAGGTAAAGTTAACTTTTCACCCTTAGAATTCAAGCTCAGTTTGACAGAAGAACAAGCTTAACATTGGCTTAACAGAGCTGTTAAGTTAGTGTGACAAACAGTCGTACGGCGCTGTTAACTTAACACTACTTGAATCCTTTTTGCTTCGGCTTTAGGTAGAAAATCGAATAATTTGTTTATATATAAAATAAGATATATTATTATATGGACTGTGGGTCACTTTGCAATTTCATTTCGTCTGGAAAATTAATAAGAAAATTCCAAGTAGATCTACGAACGCAATTCAATCGAATAAATATATCCTTGTCTGTCTGGCTCAGGTCCTCGGAGAGAAATAAATAGTGACAGAATGTGTGTGAGTGAAAGACAGCACGAGACAGCGATGGGGAGGGAGAGAGGGGGGGCAAGGGAGGCAGACTGTTGTCCATGCCACAAAGTACTAAGAAAAATGTTGCATGCCACTCGGATATTTAATGGCGTTCAGTACAAATACAAATAAAAATGCGAATACGAATACGAATACGAAAACACAAGCAAATAGTTAAACCAGTATTCAGACAACAACAACAACAACAATAATATGAAGAAAGCCATAAGTATACGTGAGAAATCAAAAATGTTGCGATAAGCACAAGGACTCAGTGTGTCCTTTGGCTTTGCTGCTCTGTTCTTTTCTCTTTTCTTTCTTGCCACTGTGCGCTTTGTGAATCGTCGCATTCACGAGTGCCAGATTATCGAGCACGTACCAAAAATCGAATCGAATCGCAACGAAGTCAAATCGAATCCAGTCGAATCGCATCGCATGGAGTCGAGTCGAGTTGAAAAACTTCAAATTTAGATTGAAGTGCTTCGCGTCAAGCGGCAAATGGCAAAAAATGACGCAAGCCTGGAAAAGCTTCAGCTGCCGCTGCCGCTGCCGCTGCCACTGCTGCTTCTTCTACTTCTGCTTCGGCTTCACCTTGTTAGCGGCTTGTTTGCTTTTCAATTTCGAGCTGAAGCCGAAAACGGCAATAAATCCTGTCCCAAGTGGGCACACCGAGTACTCTCTCGCATCCTTCACAGCCGCGTCAAGTGTCAGTGGAGCTGCTGCTCTCACTTCAAGCGGGGCTGACTGGTCCCACTCCCTACCCTTACATCTCCCCCTACCACTTGCGCATTCCTCTTTTCGCCCCCTTTATCCATTTCCACTTGCATGAATTAAAATGTGACGCTTCGCAGCTTTCCTCTGTACGCTGTGTGTCTGAAGTGCATGCATCACCATCCGCTATCTACTGCCACCCCTATCCCCACTCTCATCTCCTTTCCTGTCCTCTTTCCACATATCCATTCACAGCAGTTCCTGCAATTGGCGTCCTTCACAGCATGCAAGTTTGTGCATGATGCTTTCTTTCCATTTGGGCACCTTGAGCCACAGCTGCAGCTTTTGCATTATTTTAGCCTTTAACTTCAAATTCACATCAGTTACACAAACTATTCAGTTTAAGTATTGGATATTTAAAGAGAGTAAGGAAATTTTCATCATTCGATAACTAAAAGTTTCTATTCAAGTTTAAAGTGCTGAGTTTTGCTACTAGAATTTTAAATTCAGTTTCAGTTTAATGAAGGAACATTTAATTAACAGAGTAATGTAAAGAGTAATTAAAATAAGAAAACGATTTTACGGATTATTTAAATTAATTTTTAGGTTAATTATTTATGCTACCATTGAAACTAAGACCTACAGAAACTAAAGTCTACAAGTCCATAAATAGTTCCGTAGAAACTTTGAATCCCATTTCAAGCTTTTGAATCATTGAGTACCCGTTTCGGCAACTCGAAGAAAACTGACTCCATAGTCGTAATTTAAAGTTAACATATCAAAGGCATTCCTCCAGCTCAGCGGAGTATTCATTTGGTGAAGTATTCATTCAGTTGGCATCGAAACGATAAAACAGTCTGACTAATAGTCAAAGCAACGTGGAGTCCATCAATTGTGGCGATTTGCTAACATTGACAGCGGGCTTATCTTAAGCTACACTGTTAAAAACGAGTATGTAAAAAGAGGTAGGTCAAACTGGTGGAGGAGGAAAAAGAGGAAAGTTCTAGACACATAACTAAACTAAAGATATTTAATCTGAAATGCAAATGTGAGGACTGTTTACATTAAGTTTTAATTAACAAATAGTAAAAATACTTATAACATAAATATGTACATAGATCGATATAAATCTTGTTAACTTTCTAGCTTAATAGAAATAATAGAATACTTTGACTTTATAGTAAGAACATGATCTTCTTTTAGTAATGATTAGGGAAGTATTTTTATTGTGAACACTTCTGTGTTCTTGGGGCATTTCCTAGCTCCAAAATCTATATTTTAAAGAAGAAGCTGTAGTTTCCAATCCTTTTGTAGCAGTGTGCATCTATTTCTGGGCTTTGGGTTCAGTTTACGTGGACAGTCCATTGAATGTGTACAATTTATATGCTTGGCCAACAGTTGGCACTACTCGAGTTGCAATGCGTTTGCTACTGGACTTGACTAATAAATATTGCAGGCATCATTTGTATGTGGCACGTGGGCACGTGGCACAAAAAACAGCATGTAAGGGACACTAGCATAACCAGGTTGAGATACAGTTACTAATACAGGTCCGGCTGTAGGTGCGGGTCCATTGGTTCAACGCCAACGCCAGACATAAAATAATGTGATGCAAATTTCATGTAATCATATGCAAAGTTACTCGACGCACACAGACTGAAGGGAGGGGGTTGTTTACTGTAGGGTTGGCAAGAAGCAGAAGTGAGGGAGGAGAAGGAGGAGCAAAAGCAGAAGAAGTAGACGAAGCGACAACGTCAACGACAACGAAAGTTTATGTTCTCGACAGCTGCTGTGATGGGTGGCGATGATGAGCGGGGGGCAGGAGTGTGGCATCAAGGGCTTACGAGGTCAGCGAGATGTCAAGAGGTCGCTGCTGCTGCTAACTTGCATACACTGAAAAAAAACCAAGTGTAGCACAGCATAAATTAGATTTGCTAGTGCACACGCTAGTTGACATGAATTTGGCTCAGTGCAGACACTTGCACGAGGCCGCATAAATATTCATTAATTTGTTTCCGAGTCTTTTCATGTTCCAAAAGTAATGCTTATAGATAGACCCATAAGAGGAGCCGCATAATCATGCATTGCCAGCGAGCCATCAAAATGAACAATGTAATTATTTAAGCAATTTAATTGAAGCAAGAAAAAAAAAGGGGCAACACTTTCTGTTAGCACCCCTTGGCTATTTTAGAGGGCTGTTTAGGGGGTGTGGCTGTTGGGGGCATTTGCCGGGCATCTCATTAAAATCAAATTTCTCAACTTGTTACCCAAAAAACTGACACAAAAGTGGGTCAGGGCCAGCATCATCAGCAACAGCTTCAGCTTCAACTTGGCTCAGTGCATAACACCGTGAAGACATCGGGGTTGGTCTAAAGACGACTGGCCAAAAGGCACTGCAATCCATGACAGTTGTGTGCCATTTCCCCATTTCTGCATTTTCCACTGTTTATACAAAATTTAAGCATTTGGTAAATTTGGCTAAATTGGTGTTTTCAATTAGGCCGCAAAGTGCAGGCGTTAAACTTTGATTAAACGAATGGCGTCAACACAATTAGGTCGCTCCCTGCAGTTAATTGACACACAGCTGAACAAACACCGCAAATGCAGCACCTGCAGCGCCAACAAATACTTGAACCACAACAACAACAACAACAGTTATACCAACAACAACAATTACAACCATTACAACCAGCCTAGTAATAGTAACAGCAATTCCAAACCGAGGTACGACTATATATATATGTAGGTGTATATATAGGGAGCAATACGAGTTGGCGCCGCTGGAAAGCCGCAACACAAATCTTTAATGCCGATTCGACCGCAGATTGTGGCAGCAGCACAGTGGGCTATGTAGCTAAAAGTGTGTATAAAATGTGCAAGGCACAACAGGCAATGGAATGAGTTAAGAGCTTGTTACTCCAATCTTTTGAAGGGGCTTAAAAATTCAACTTATTATAGTACTGTAATAAAAATTCTATAACTTTCAGCAAATGTCAGCTAAGTGGATTTAAATAACAGATAAATTCAATAGAAGCTCTACAAATGTACATTACGCTTACCTAACAGTTAACGCTCAAACCGTTACGTTTATTTATTTTGCTTCCCACTTGTTCGCAGGCGATGAGCTCAAGAGCAACAACAACACACAGATAATGCTAGCCGATGCCTTATGGAAGCAAAAGAAGTAAAATTAAAAGAAATAAGAGGTAATGTGATTTAAGTAAAAATTACAAAAACAAATGCATACAATTTTTCTTTGGTTTTCTTTGTGCGATGATTAGAAAAACAAATATTGCAGGTGTTGTAGTAACTCAGAAATTAAATGTGAATGTTTGTTACTAGGTGCACATTGGTGCAGGATTAACTAACTAAATTAAATTTTAGTACAGAACACATACATATATTAATTATGGTTGAATTCAGTCAAAGTGTTATTATGAGAGACATCTTACTTTTTATTACAATTACATTCAAGCTCAATTAAATTATTTAGTATAATATAAGAAACAAACAAAAATTATATTGTTCAAACATAAATATATACCTACTACATACACATTAAACAAAATATTAATAAATTAGATTCCAATACAAACCCAATGCAGACCTAACTGGTTATAATTTTCTTAAATTAATTGAAGTATATATGTATGTACCTATAATATCAATATCTTTAATAAAACTAGTTAAAATTCTAACAGAAAAACCACTTTAAAAGTTAGAAGACTCTTAGAGTACACCTAAAATTTAAAACGACCATTTTCGCTTGCCACTTATTGGCTTAGTTGGCACCACTGTGCGCGGGGTGCTTGGCACTGGGGTAGTCAATTGGACGCTAGCCGCAAAACTGTATTGAAATTTGCGGTCAATGCAAAACAAATCTCAACTTCATTGAACGCCTGAATAAACAGAAGAAAGGGGGAAGAGTGGATTGTGAAGAGAGGAGAGTTGCAAGAGAGGAAGAGGAGCAAGGAGTGCTGTGTGCAGTGAAAGGCAATTGCGATTTGTGTTTTCAATTGATTTGCTTGAAATTGCATTTCACATTGTATTGCCAATGGCAAATAGGCCGCAATCGAATAAGCTTTTTGCCTTTGTGAATCGTTCTCAAGGAGTTTGAATCCTGCATTCTACATTCTATATGCTGCGTCCAGTAAGCAGTATGCTTGCGGTCGACTCTTAATCAAAGGAGCAGTCCGAACAAATACGAATCCAGAGGCGGCAGTGAAAGGCCTTTGGGCAAATGCAAAAAGACAGGCATGCCTAATTTATGGGTAACATGGCATTAAGTTAATTATTAATGTTTGCTCAGATCCAAGTGGGGGCAGTTAGAAGGAGACCTGAAAAAAAGAAGATTGAAAGAAAGCGAATAAAAGATACAAAACAGTGGCGACAGCAGGACAGGAGGACACTTTACTCCCAAGTGTTGTTCTTTAATTTCAAAGTGATAAAAAATTAACACGACAGCCTCGAGGGGCGTCCGAAAATTACACACACACACACACACTGTTGTGGGTGTTGCGATGAGAAATGGTCTCTTATTGGTGTCTGCCAGTGCCATTAGTGCGAGCATCTTGGACGCAGTGCCAAATGTACCGCATCCCACATCCGCACACTTGAGGTGAGAAAGCCGCCTGCCATAAGTCAGACAGAGATAGAGAGCAGCCAAACGAAAAAGTGGCAGGGAGTGGGAGAGAGGAGAGACGAGAAAGAAAACTGGACCTTGTTTTGGGGGCGTGCTTTAGCTGTCAGCTCTGAAAATGATTTATATTTGTTATTAAATTTGCAGTAGCATTTGAATACGGAATACGAAGTACGGCATAGCGACTCTGGACTACGGAGACTATGGAATAAAGGCCCGGCATTTGATTGCTATTATTTGCCGACAGAATGAGGCCAATGGCGCCAGAGTCATGGGATTTGCCACAGCTCGCAAAGTAGCCCATATTGAAAAGTTGCAACTGTGGCACGGGAGGAAGGCGGAAAACTTGGAACGTGAAAACGGAAAACGGATAACGGCAAACGGAATAGACCAGTCTCTATTGCCCACAATTGACAAATGGAAACTCGCACAAATTTTCGCTAATGTTAATGCCGCTGTTGATGCTTTAATGTCTTATTTTGCTCTCATTTTGATTTTGGTCTTCTTATTTTGGTGTTTCTGTTTTCCTTAAAGCAATCTCAGTGGGCAGTGGTTTCCTTAGGTATCTGATTACATCTTAATATCAATCAGGCTAACAAGCTATACACACAACTGCCAGCTGTGACTTAACTCAATGGACCTGTCATCTATCACAGGATATCAGAATATCAGGACATCAGGACACGGGGACAGCGTAACACTGTACAGTGTGACAAGTGTGAGTGTCAATTCCACGAGTATTTTTGATTAGTTTCTGTAGATTGACCAATTGCCACAAGTATATAAAGTATAGACACTTCAATTTGAAAAAGAAATCAATTTCAATTATGCATAATATTATAATATAAATAATAGAAAGATTTAGATGGAAATGGCATCGTTGCACAAATTGCTTAGCTCTTTTTTTTTTACTGCCCCCAAACATTTGCATACAAACGATGGACCTAAATATTTTACCTACTGCTCCTATACATATATGTATAAAGGGTAGGTGTGTATGTGTGTGGAATTCATGGTTAGGGTTAGGGGTATTCCGAGAGCACACATTTGATGCCTTTATTGCTCTGAGTATTTCACACGAGCGCCACTCGGTTTATTGATCCCAGGGCACAGTAGCACCGAATAGACGAAAATTGAATGTGAATGTGAGCGTAAGAGTGCTGTGAATGCATTCAGGACTCACAGGAATTCATTTCTCCAAGTTGAATAAGTAAATAAGAGCAGACAAGTTCCGATTCCAAAAGGAAGGCGACTTCAATTGTGTGTGCATTCGTGCTTGTGATTTTACAGCTTAAAGTAGCCAATAAATAAGAATCAAAAGTTACAATTTAACATTACAATTACCTTGAAAATACATATTTAATTTATCTAATTTCCGTTCTTGTTCAACTTTGAATTTCATTTAAATATTTATAGCTAAATTGTTGCTTGTAATTTATGTGCAAAACTTTCGAATATTTATTTGCCACAACTGAATTGAGTTGTCCAGACTCAAAGTGTCTTTTAAATAATTAAATACTTTAAGCGATATAATCAATCCGACACCACTGTGCCAGTCCAATTGCTAAGCTTTTGGCCATAAAGCGCTAGAATCGAGTGCTAAGAAAAAAGTTAAAAATACAAATCATAATCGGGTAACAAATCAAACCTAGATGATTTTCTTGATCCTATTTTATGAGGCGCTGTCTCTGATCTAAGCGAAAGCGCAGTAATCCCAAAAGTCAAATGTATGCGTCACACATGAGGCACAAGGGGCGTAGTCAGGCGTTGGGAAGCTTTTGGGGGCGTGGTGGCCGTGTTGGCATGCGGCATGCGGCACGCGGCACGATGTAAGCACTGTTAAACGTCGGCCATTATTTGATTTGGCTTCCTTCCTGCGGCAAAAGAGGCACCAGGGATACATTAGGAAGAAAGCGCAATGAAATTGCCAAAGGCTCGAAGACGGAACGAGCATTTAAGCGGAATTTAAGCACAGGTATTAAAGGCACGCACACATATGTATATTTTATACTTTTAACATATTTATTTCACCGACTTGAGCTTAGCATATGCAGCTAATCACACTTAAAGCGCATTTTATTTAATACTTAGTCAAGTATAGTTAGTATGTGTCACTTATTTTGCAGTATAACACAGAAACAATAATAATAATAATAATATTAATAATAATCGGCTGTCATGATGTTCGACACATGTTCACATAGACAGCTGTCAACGTGGCCGCCGGCTTCTCAGCTTTTCCCTCTCACTTCCTACCCCTCCTTCACCCACTTCAGTGAAATCCCGAAAATCTAGCGCGAAAAACTTTCTCGATTGCCTTAACGCGAGGCACGTGCCTTTGCTGCCCAGAAACTTTGTAATATTCTTTTTGTTTTCTATAACATTTCTATATATAAGTACATGTATATATTTTTATATATCTGCTATTTGTAGCTCGAGGCGAGTGGATAAAAAATGCCATCAATATGATGGCATTGTCTCAAGTTGAAGCAATTTCCGAAAAATAATGCTCAAGCAGCTCAGGGGCGTACGCAGTGCACTAAAATATGTAAAAGTCTTAGGAAAGAGCGGTATATAGAATATCTAACCGTAGTTAATGTTTAATACTCACTTAACATAAGCATTAACTTATAAACAGTTCACAGTTATGTTGTAAAATGTTAACAAAATGCGCTCGCTGTAAGTGGCCGTGCAGTTACTAACAGTGCTCTGTTAAAGACAGCTAACTAAGAGCGTTCGCTATTAGTACACAAGCTGTTACTGTAACCATTCGCTTATAGTACACGAGTTATGTGCTCTGTTAGCTCGCTGTTATGTTACTCACAGCTTAATTAGTACTCGCGCTGTTAACCCTTTCCTGTTGCACTGTTTTGCTCTTTAACTCAACCGCTTGTTGTGCATTTCTGATCAATTTCCGTTGCATCGAATGCTGTGCAAACAAGTTGAGTAACAAGGTCAAAAGCTCATTCGCTTGGAATTGTGCAACAGTAATTACCCAACAAAGAGAACCGAGAGATCCACTTCAAAATACCATTCTTTGGCAAACTGACGTTTGACAGATTTTTGCATTGCAACACGACGAGAACGAGGTGAATAAGGGGAAAGAGCAGGAGGAGGAGTAGGAGGAGAGAAAGAACTAAAACCACGCAGCAAGAACCGAACTCGGTTGAGTCGACGAGGCATTCACTCATTGCCATGTGCTGACAGCAGCTCGCAGCTCGAGTGGAACGCGATGCGAGGACCGACGAGAAGCACTACGCTGGGTATGCTAAGAGCATGGAGGAGTAAGGGCAGGAAAGGAGGAGAACGAAGCACAAGATGAGGACAGGAAACGAGGCCTGGCATTTACACAGTCGGATGATTTAGATAAACAAGACATGAGCTGTCACACGAAGCAAGCAAAAAAATAGTACAAAGTACATGTTGGAATGTGCAGAAAGCGAGTAGCAACTACTGCGCTATACCCTGTTAAAGCCATCAAAATAGCATAATGTACAAATGTAGCTCACTGTAGTAGGGTGTGGGCATACCTCTTTACCCACTCACTCGTCTTACAGGGTACAACACAAAGGAAAAGGAAACGACAGCAGAGCTAAAGCTAGAGCTTAGAAGTACGAGTAGTTATTATGACGCAGGATAAAGCAAAGAGATTAGAACAAATCTGCGATTCTGATTGTGCCACAGATTGCAGTGAAAATCGCTCTTCACTTTCCCCATTTTCCTTTCCTTCTTTTTTTTGGCCAATTGGCCTTAGGCTCTTTGCTGTTTTGGGCCACAATTTGAGTGATTTAATTGCAGTTTATTTTGTCATTCATTTAATTAGCCGTCAAATTGCCGACATAAATTTATAGATTATTTTTAATCAAGCATTAAATTGCTTAGTCCTAAACACAACAAATTGTGCAGGTATTAAAATTATGATTTGCATTTGAATTGCCCATCAATAAATACAAAAAAGAATTTAAAATTTGATGGAACAATAACAAAATGCGTCTAAATAACAATAGATTTGAATAATCAAAGTAAAAACTATAAATTTATGCAAAAATCTAAAACCAGTGGCTATAAAAGTTAGCAAAGCTCTTCGGGCCATTTCATAACAATAATTAATTCAAAAGTTTTGCGCATTCTCATAGTCTAAACAAAGTGAAAACAACAAATTTAAATAATCCATAATAAAATATATAAAAATTAAAATATAAAAAACTTTAAGCTGGCGAAAAGTTTGTAACTTTAATTCGAGCAAAACATGTTGATTAATTGCTGCCAATTAATGTAGTTGGCAATTTGAAACAAGTTTAAAGTACTTTATGGAAATTTCCATAAAATAAAAATCATCAAGTCAGAAATTAAAAGCCTGTTTCGAATTTTAAGTAACAACTTCGAGCCGGCTGCTCCTGCTCCTTCTGACCACTCAAATTGTACGTTTATGGGTCAATTAAGTTGGGTAGTATCTTCAGGACATGATTACGCTGCTCTTAGGTGGGCTCTTCACTGATTACGTACTTTTCGCTCAAAAAGTGGCCTGCAACCTGTTGTGGAGCGAAAGCGACATCTACTTGCCTTCGTTAACATTAATAGACTAAAAACTCTTGTCAATTTGTGGCACACTTTTGTGCCTCACTGTGTATGGCTGTGGATGCTGTGCTCACTTGGTCCAGCGTTCAAAATTCAGGAGTTTGCGCAGAGTTATGGGTACAGTTGTGGGTACACTTTTGGGTACAGTTTGGCTTTGTGGTCAGCTCTGCAAGCGTCCAGCTTACTGTCCAGATAATTCGACTGATAATTAACAGTGCTGGCGATCAATCTTCTAACAGGGACAGTCAGACAATAAAGCCGATTTTAAATGCCAAGCCACAAGTCAACTCGTAATAATGAAATATTATTAAGCTCATGGGAAATTGAGTTTTCTGCTTTACCCTTTACCTGCGTACCAACTGCTCTTGACCACTTTCCGCCCTCCCAGCGCCCACTTATCCCAGCTGGAGTGTGCCCCTGTCCTCCTATCCTCCTGTCCGTCCGTGCGCAATTGCGGGATTAGCCTAATGAGGTGTGCAGGGCACCCAGTGACCAGCTGATTGATGGTCATGATTATTCAGCTTGACAGGCTTACCAGTTGTCCGTACACCTTCCCCCACCACCACCTCCAACCCCTGTTGGCCAACCCACAAACACTGGCATGAATTTTATCTGTACTATTTGAACCAAAATACATTTTGGTCGAGAGCAAATGGCCCGATGCCTGTGGCCATGTCTGCATATATAAATTTACCTTATTTGAAATGCAATTTGCTGCATTAGGCGGCAAGTGTGATGCCGTTGTGGGCGTTGCCTCCGTTGCAGCGAAATATTTGCATATTTTGAACACATCGCTTCGGGACATTTCGCCATAACCCTTTTTATTTCTCACTTCTTTGGCTTACCAGGTAAATATCACAGGTTGGGTGGGTAACAGGGGAGCTCTACATTTTTGGGGTTTGCCATTCACAACCTGTTATTACTGTCGTTTTATAGCCATGATGGAGGGCAAACAGCTAACAAAATTTGCTCCCTTGAAGGTTCCATTAGCCAAATGTTACGAGTAGATACGAGTATTTGGCAGAGCGAATATTGCGCCCTAAGTGGTTGCCATTAAATTCAATGTTGTGATCAAACTTACCTACCAAGGTAGAACAAGTTTCTTCACTTAACAAATAAGCCAAAGTAGAAAAATGAGCTTCAATTTATCCACTAAAAAATCAGCTTTCAACAGCTTTTTTCAAGCCATTTTGGATGTGTGTGTGTGTGGGTCGTAAAGTTTTAAAAATTGCCTAGTAATATGCTCAATTTGGCAGCACAAAGAATTTATTTTATTTCATTTCTACAACTACAATTAAATTCAGTTCAGAAACAAGTGAAAAACGTGTTCAAAACGATTTAAATAACTAGAGTTTCCTCTATGCTAACTAAAAACACGTGTTAGTTCTTCTACTACATTTTTCAAAATGTTCTACAAAATTGGAATTTAAATAATTAATAGTGTGAGTATGTAGAATATGGGATTATACCGTATGGTATGTCCTACTAATTTCCGCTGCCAAGCTGCACTTAAGATTAGTTGAAAACAGCCCAAATGTGTATCGTTATTGGCAAAATACATACATCATGAAATATGAACGACTGAACGACCAAAAGACTGAACGAACGAACGAAGGAACATTTCCAAAGTCGAGTAGAAGTTTTAATTGCTTTTCCGCATGCAACTTCTGGGTGCATGCAACACAGCAACTAAGTAGATTTGGTAGCACCAACCACACATACACACACACACACAAGCGTACACCACACATACACCGCATAACACATTCCAGCAGACACTGAAGGTACACTGATAAAAAGGAAAGTGTTGTGATTTTAGTAACACGCAAATTAAATAATTGTGGTGTCAGCTCAAAATTCAACAAGAAAGTGCATAAAGTAGTTCAATTACAGATATACATTATTATAAACAAGTAGGAAAGCTTTAGTCGATATGAAAATAATATTAGTTCAATCGTTTAGGTGATGTATAAGATTGATTGGCAGATACAGAACATTTGCATACAATTGCAGGGTTTCAAACAATTGTTCCTAGGGCAGTTATACGATTTGGTAATCCGATTTGGATCAAACTTGGTCAGATTATTGGCAAAAGTATTTAGAGTGATTTTGATTAATACAGCTTAGTTAACGCATAAGTTATTCATATTAGTTTATTGTTAAATTTGACTCATTATATTTTATTTTTATTTAAAGATAATTCCTTTACAAAAAAGAAAAACAATTGAATACGAAACTTAAAAATATTTCATGCTAATGAAAATGGTTTATCGTTCGTTGATTAATTTTATAAAATGCTAAGATTTATTTAATTTATTTTTAGAAGGATTGTTTTATATATAACAAGAAAAAAACGGTTATCTTCGGCTCGCCGAAGATTAAATACCCTTTGCAGTCATAAATATTGCATTAATTTGGTTTCAATAAGCAATTATTTCTATGGTATTTATATGATATAGTAGTCCGATTTGAATGAAATTTGGTCAACAGATGGTAGGCAATGACAAATTCATTCTGCGTGAATTTCATTGAAATCGGTCAATAGACAACGAAAATGTTCATACTAAGCATTTTCAACCGATTGTTTCTATGGGAGCTATATGATATAGTTATTTTAACATATGAACTGCGTGCAGAGAGAATACAGATCTGTACCAAATTACATCAAGATAGCTTTAAAACTGAGAGACTAGTGATCAAGAATATAAAGAATATATATACTTTATGTGGTCGGAAACGCCTCCTTCAAAGCGTTACAAACTTCGTGACAAGGGTATAAGGGTATACCCTCTGCAAGGGTATAAAAATTGATTTGTCGGCTTAATAATTAGAGTTTAATATTTAAATAAATACAGAACAGTCTTGAATAGTCTAATTTATTCTTAGTCTAGTCTTAGTCTAAATATGCTTCATATCCAAATGTGTTTCTGAGAACTTTCTTTACTTCGTTTACATTTCATAACATTTGTTTACAGTGTAGAGTCATAGTATATGCAGTAGTAGTTATATTTAAGAAGACGGTCTCCCAACTGCACAACAACTTTGATGTGTGCTCGAGAGGTTGTGCATAACGAAGCCATAAAGGAGCTACAGCTGGAATGTCATAAAGTTGACAATGCTTAAGGATGACACGAGTCCCTGGGCCACAAACACACTCACACACACACCACTACACACACTCGCACACACACAACAAGCCCACATAAATTATTTATACCTTAATCAAACCCGACCTTCATCTAGTTGTGTATTCTGCTATGTACTGAGAATAAACTTCATTGTTAACTTGACAACTTTACTTGAAAATTGGATGTTAATTACTTCAACTCCCTCACAGTTCCCCTCTACCTTTATTTAGTTGTATTATATATATATTATTGTGTATAATCAAGTTTAACAAGTTTCCGTTTAAAGCCAACGCAAACACAACAAATAGTATAAAGAATTGAATCCTGTGCTGCTCCTGACACTTATGGAGCTGCCCTGAAGGATGTATAGAATTCCATGAACACGTCGTAATCATTTACACTAGTTGTCATCGTTGAAAGCTCAGTTTGCCATTACTCTACTTTACTTTGCCATATTTTACTTTAGACTTGCCAGGTTTTTCCAACGCAACCCCAAGATAAACCCAAGTCCAACCCCTTACTTACCTACACACAGTGTTAGTTCTAGTTCTTCTCAGTACCGTTATTGTTGTTCCTGTTCCTGCTGTTGTTGTTGTTGTTGTGCTCATTCTCGTCTTGGTCACATTGTTGACTTGCCATAAAAACACGAAGCAAAAAAGCAGATGCAATGCACGTGGAACCATCAAGCGTTGCAATTTCGCAAATTGTCTTGAAATGCCAGAATGCATTTCATTCGGTTTGTCCAACCTTCTAGTCTTCTAAGCCATATCCCAACCCGTACCCCTTTCTTTACCTTTAATGCTATAACCCACCCCCCGCCTACCCCTTTTCTGGCTCTATCCTCTTAGCCATCTTGTTGCCAGCACGCACTGTAAGCTGCACCGCAGGCGAATGTTGGCCAAAATTATGAAAGCTGCTTCTGAAATTTTCAGAGACACAAATCATGCAACAGCGAGGGTAGTTACAATGATTTCTATAGTAAATAAATTAAACAAAAGTATATATTTATAACTATAAGTCGTTTCTTGAAAAGTTGAATATGTTTTTTGATCAGTAAGGGAAGGTGTTGAAGTGGATCTATATATGTAGTTGTACGCAATTGTCTATAAAATGAATTATAGTGCATGTTAGTAACACTTATTTAATATAGAATTATTTCAACAAACAAAATAATATTTATTTAATTTATTTCCTCCGACAAGTCCCCGTATTATTCAGCCTACAGTTTTGCTACCTACTCCTCGATCAACCCTCTGTCAAAGCCTGTTATGCATGAGATAAATTAGTCACTTTGTGTGTAGGTCAGCAATTAACGTCGTAAAGCAACTATAAAATGTGCTCCGTCTGGGAAAATTGTATGATTTTTGCAAAATAGACGTACACACTTTCTCTGCACTCACTGTGCGCACAGCTTTCATAACCAAAGTCCACATTCGCAGCAAGTCATAAAAGTTATGTGTTTTTTTTTGTTGTTGGTTGAATGGCAACTCTAGGAGTAACCCTAAATGGCCGTGAGTAACCATAGTAACTAGACCAAGCCGAGAACAATCTTAGTTACAGAAAAGCAATTTGGGGAAATGCGTTTATTGGCATGAAAATATTATAAGTAGCCACAGAGCAGAGAGAGCAGAGAGCACACAGCAAAAGTTTAATCATGGAACTCTTAATTGAAGTCGGTATTTTAGTTCAACTGCGAGTAGTTAGTACAACGAACAGCTGTTGATTTCCACAAACAACAAGAAAATTATGCAACTAACTAACTTAGGTTCCCTACTGTCTTAAAGTTGATTGTTTGCTGTTGAGCTCCAGAATTGCAAACTCATTATTATAATTACAGATTTGACCCATTTCCTGGGGACAGTCTGGCATTTTGTGATCCATTTCGTTGACCCACAAATGTAGATTGAATAACAAATATTGCAATGAAGCTGCAGTTTCTACGAGTCAGAGTCCATGTAGTAACATTTACAAATATTTTATTTATTACACAATTTACTTGAAAGCCTTGTTTATTCTGGCCTTGCTGGGATTAAAGACCCCATCGTTGGTTTTTGGGTAGATTCCCTTGGGATAGAGTTCTCTAGTGTGCCAAATGTGAGGGTTTTGTTTTGGTAGCTCTTTAAAATTATTACGATTGGTGGCAATTTCCTTGCCACGTTGCCAAGCGATGAACTCGGAAATTGGTCTCAGTACCAAGAAATAAAACATTTCCGCCAGTGAAATGACGCTGAAACCCATAAACAGACCCATAACACCGCCAATATTTGCTGAAAAGTGTACAGAAAAGTGCCACGAACTGTAAATTGTTAAAGTTTTAGCAAAACGCTTCTCCGACTCACATAGAAACTCCGTCAATCCGATGTAGACATTCTTCATGCTGCCATAATAGGCAGTTTCTCTGTAGTACAAGTTAACCACCGCTATGTTATTAATCACATAAGATTTATTCATAGTGGTCACCAGAGAGTTGGCTATGTGATAATCCTTTCTGGCCAGTGGAGAATATAACGCATCCGCCATGTAGGTCAGATCAAAGCAAGTCGGCAAACATTTCTCACGGCATTTCAATGATTTGTATGCATTCTCCAATCGATTTGTACGACGTATACAAATCGTATCAGCCACTGTGCATATGCTGGCATTTATATAAATATGTGGATACTTGTGGGGAATACACGCACAGCTCTCATAAAAGAATCGCGCATAACATTCCTTCACACAATTCGAACGCGAGTAGTGGTTGTGATAGAGCAACTTCCTTTCGTCCAGAAATATACACTGACGATCCTCGATGGGTATGGCACGTATGCTGGGCGTGGCCTCCGATCTGCTGGCCTCCAGGCGAAAGTTTGTCTCATAGCCAATGCCAACCACGAGACCCTCGTCTTTCATGTCGGGCGTGGTAATGGAGTTGTGAAAAAGCAACTAAAGTTTGTTAATTAGTCTTGGTATTGCCTTTTAGTATAAGTACTTGCCTTAAAGCCGGGTCCACTTGTGGAGGAGCAGTAGTATTCTGTCAGCTGTGCATCGAGCACTACACTGAAGCCCATGGTAATGCCAGAACCTACACAGGAAGAAAATAACAGCAAAAAGTACTCAAAAGGTATGATTGTAAGACTGGATTTCAAGTGGGAGTCAATTGGGTAATAGTTTTGTGTCTACAAGGCAAATATAGTGGAATTTAGAATATATGCACTTGATTATTCAAAAAATCTAATAAAAATCCTATTAAAATCCTACTTAACCCTACTTTCGATATAGCTAACGTCATAAACTGCCTTACCTATGCCAGGATGTGGATAATATTTACTGGGCAATTTTTGGGGATAACCAGTTTCAGGATTCCAAGCCACAGGCTCATAGCCAAGTTTTGTAGTCAAATTTTCACCGCTAATAAAAATATATCGAAATAAATATGATTTAACTGATCACTCGCACTACTTACTGCCTTCTGTAGAGCAACTCTGGTGGCAGAAAATTGAACACACAGCAGAGTCCCTCATCGGTTATGATTTGCCTGAATAAATTTAAGCAATCATACTCCATGGCATTGAATCGACAGTAACGCAGCATCTGATCACAGGTCTGGGAGTGATTCACCACAAAATCGGAGGTTTTCAAGCTATTGTTGGCTAAGGAGGCATAAAAGGCCAGAGTTTCGGCATCATCAGAGTCCTCATTCTCATTCAGAGAATCATCGCTGCAGAGCACTTTCAGTAGATCACTTTCAGGAGAGCCCTGCAGATAATGGTTGACTTTACTAAACTGAACCTGATTCATATTGCATATGGTTATGGCCGGAAAGGGCATCTTCAGTATGGAACTGGCATGTGGACTGATGCCTATGATGACTGGCGTGCTGTTCCACTTCTCGTAGATGTTTGAAATTAGCTGAAAAGTGAGCACAAAAGCGGCCACAAAGGCAATAAGGAAGAAGGACCTACAAAAAAGTAATATATATTATTACAACTAGATGTAAACTGGGGTTACTACCTTTCCCAGATGCTCAGCGTTGCGTCGCCTACAAACTTGAGTCCATGTAGTCCCGTTTCCCTGAGAAAAAGAGCCAAACTCTTCTGAAAACTGCCAATCAGAAATAAATGAGGTTTTAGCTTCTTTTTTCTAGCTTCCATGGCGTCAACTGAGCAGCGACTAACTAAACCGTTAGTAGTTATAACTACAACTAATTGCCTGCGCTCAATTAGCTACTAGCTAAGGTAATTGAGTAGTCGATTAATTAAAATACATGCAGCTATTTAGTTGATTAAATTGTGCTTAGAAGCGAGTACTTTAGTTATGCCCGCTTAAGACCTGTTAAATTAGTTAGAAGTATTTAAACAAATCAGCTTTAAGCTCGATTTCTATAAATTTAACAATACTGGTTATTGTTTATCTGTTGGAGTTTTAGCAAATAAGTTTAATTGCATTAGATTTGTGTTTATGTGTGATTTGTTTGATAAGATAAAGTTTGAATTGTTTGTAGTGGCGCCTAAAATACCCTAGAAATATATTTAAAGACTTATAAACACAGCTAATGTTAGGTATTTTATAAATAAATATATTTTATTGAAATAAAAGTTAGCTTACCCCGCTTAACCCCGCCACACCCTACCCCATTCAAGTCAGAGAGTGAGCACAGTTCGTCATAAAAATATCTCACATTAATGTGAATAATCAACAAATTTTGTATGTGTGTAAGTATGTCAAGAATTCTCTGCTGATAAAAAAAAGCTTCGCGTTGAAAGCTCTGAACTTTTTTGGGCCACACGTAATGGCCAAACAGTGTCCAATTAGTTGGCGATCAGTTGTACATCGCTTCGGTTTCGCACAGTTCGTCATGTGGGTGAGACGCAATCCGCTGCCGCGGCGTCTGGTGGATGCGCTGTGCTATCTGGTCATTGGGGTATTCCTGCCCATTGTGTTTGTCTTCGAGATGATTGTGGTGCTGCCAGCTGTATATGAACCAGGTAGCTTTATGCACACCTTTACCTTTCTGATGGCCATTTTTCTGTTATTCAACATTAAGGCAAACATGATTGCTGCCATGCTGATTGACACGAGTGTTGATTGTGAGTAATTATCGATCAATCATATGCTGCTACTCACCGCTCTTCCTCACTCCCACTTTAGTTGAGCGCATCAAGTCGCCGCCAGATGGCGCTGTGAAGCGTCTGGGCTGGCGACACTGCACCAGCTGCGACCGTTTAGCACCTCCACGTTCGTGGCACTGCAAAGTCTGCGGTTTGTGCATACTGAAACGTGATCACCACTGTCTCTTCACCGCCTGCTGCATTGGTCAGAACAATCACCGCTATTTCATGTGCTTTACGTTCTACCTGTTCGTTGGATCGGTCTATGCGCTCGCCTACAACTCTTACTATATGTGGGTGCTGAACGCAGCCATTTACTGCAAATGGATCACGGCTTTCAAGCTCATCTGTCCCATGTTCATGCTGGTGTTGGGCAACTTTTGGCCAAATCTGCAACTCTTCTTCTACAGTCTCAACATTTTGGCGCTGCTTTACTCCATTGTCATTCTGATCTATCACGTGCCCATTGTACTGCGCGGAGAGGTGTGTGCGGAGAGCGGCAAGCGGCACAACTACAACAACGGTCGCTTGAGAAATCTGAGAAGCGTTTTTGGTCAGCGCATGCACTTGGTCTGGATCGCACCGATGATCAGCAGTGAGCTACCTGACGATGGCTACACCTGGAATACTCAAACCAAGAAAAGTAGCTAATGGAAGAGTGATCTATGTGGTATTTTAAGTATTTAGTTAATTTATTAAAGACTGCTATTTACCTGCGATTTTTAAGTTGTATAAATTATTTCTCTGTAGAAAACTACAACACTTTAAAATTCAAAGATGAGATTCCAGAATCCCATACCACGTCAGAGGGAAGAACTCTGCTGCTACCTTTTAATAGCCCTACTGCTGCCCATGGGATTCTTTTACGACGTTTTGCAGGTGTGGCCAACAGTCCACTCACCGCGTACCAATACATACACCTACTTAGTGATCACGGGCATCTTTTTGCTGTTCAACCTGGAGGCAAACCTCCTCGCTTGCATGCTGATCGACACTAGCGTAGATCGTAGGTAACTGAAATTGTTGGAGTACACTGAAAATAACATTTGAAATCACCTTCAGCAAGTCGTTTGAAGACACCAGCGGAGGGCACAGCGGCACGCTCCGATTGGCGACACTGCACGATCTGTGATCGTTTAGCACCTCCGCGATCTTGGCATTGTAAATCATGTGGAGTTTGTATACTCAAACGCGGTCATCATTGTACATTCTCTGGCTGCTGCATTGGCCATGATAATCAGCGTTACTTCATGTGCTTTCTACTACATCTAGTTGTAGAGTCCCTCATTATGATCATACATAGTTCCATCTTTATGTGGCAAAAGGGTTCAAGCTACTTGAATTTATTTAGCTTTAATTTTTCACACCTCAGTCAGCCCTTCAGTGACTTTGACATCAAATTGCAGTTACTTTTCTATGGCATTCATATAACGGCCTTAATGCTGGCTATTAAGACTCTGTTGGTTTATGTACCCAGCACTCTACATGGCCGTGACATGGTCGAAAAGAGAAAGAAAGGACTTTTGGCCAACTTGAGGAGTGTTTTTGGCCAGCGCCTGTATTTGGTTTGGCTATCGCCCTTGATTCGTAGTGAATTGCCCGAAGATGGCAACACATAGAGCACGACATTGGTCTAAATTTCCTAGTCAAAGCAGTCGGCATTATCTACACAAATTTATAGATACACACACACAACTAGTTTTAAGTGCGTGACAAATTTTCGTTAAATAAAAATGACTTTGCGTCGTAATCCACTGCCGCAGGATCTACCGGAGTTCTTATGTTTTCTATGTGTAGCGGTACTTGTACCACTTGGATTCCTTTATGATGTGCTCGTAGTGGTGCCGGCTCTGCATGAACCTGGAGGATTTTTATACAACTTTACACTGACTTTGGCTATGTTTATTTTTGTGAACCTTGAGGGCAATCTGCTGGCCTGCATGTTGATTGACACCAGTGTGGAAAGTAAGAACTGGAATTGAGGATAATACAAAATCATTCCATTCCATTCCATTTTGTTTACCTAGAAAATGTTCCAGCTCCAACGCATGAAACTGAGGAGCTGCTTGGCTGGAAGCATTGCAAGATCTGCCGTCGCTTGGCACCACCTAGGTCCTGGCATTGTAAAGTGTGTGGTGCGTGCATACTGAAACGGGATCACCACTGTGCATTTACAGGGTATTGCGTGGGCCATCAGAATCAGCGTTACTTTGTATGCTTCTCATTCTACACAGCCATTGGTTCGATCTATGCTTTCATCTACAACTCTGTCTACATTTGGCGTTACCACAGATGGTTCTTTGTCAGATTCGCTTTTGATTATGAGTTAGTCTTGTCGAATGCCAGTTCTACAGTTATCTCCCATCTGTCGGTGCTCGTCTATGCGCTCAATATATTTCTATTATTCATTTCGACTGTAGTGTTTCTCACCTACACGCCCTCTGTGTTTCGTGGCGAGACTTTCTACGAGACGAGGAAGAAGCAGGGTAGTCCCTACAATAACGGTCTACTCTGTAATCTACAAAGTGTCTTTGGACAGCGCATGCATCTCGCTTGGATATTTCCAGCATTTAAAAGTCCACTACCTGAAGACGGTTATAACTGGAACAGAATCAGGACTGATAAATTAAAGCTTTAGATAAAACCGTTATAGAGTGCTTTCTCTACTTTCTGCCAATCACAATTTATTTTATTTATTTACAAGAGCAAGCCCATAAATAATAACATTTACTTTGAAAGCCTTGAATTGACTCTTATCCGATGACATGGAGCTCAGGCGTAATCTAGTAAAGTTATAGCCAATGCCACCTTGAACTATCTCAGCCCAGACATCGGATGCCCAAGGACTCTCATCGAACACCAATATCTGATTAATTTTAAACTTCTGCTAGAATTAAAATAAATTATAATAGACCCTACAAAGTTAGTTACCTTATTTGTGGGCTTATCCAAAAACTCCACATAGTAAACTGAATTCTTCCAGCTTAAATCCACTTCATAGATGGGCACTGCATTGGGATGTAGTATATGACCAAATTGTGTGGAAAATGCGCTTGTTTTAGTTAGAAAATCAAACAATGAAAGATAAATTGACAACAGCATCAATGGAGACATGTTTTAATTCTAACCGGCATCCTGCTGGGGCTATTTTTTTATTTTATCAATTTCTCTGCTTTTAATATCTATAACTGAATTCGTGATCAAAAAGATAAGAGAACTGTCTCATGGTGTTATCAAAATGAATTCAATTAAATTGATAGGTTATGGAAACTGTAAGCGAGAAATATTCTCGAAGAGAATAGTCTGTGCAGAAGAGTGTCAACTGCGACCGTTATTACTTCAAGCAGTAGTGAAGCTTAGCTCTTCTTATTTACACTGCTTGAATGCAGTGGATAGTACGCAAGTACACAGATAAGCAACACACTGCTTTAAAGCAGTGTCAGTCAGCACAATCGTTACAAATTGTATCGAGCACAATATCCTGCTCTCTTTGCTCTTAACACAAGCGCGCGCAATGCTTAAAAAAAGTGCTGAGCGTGTTGCCAACTACTTAAAGTTGAAAGCGAGCAGCGTACCTAAATCGATTAATATCGCCTTGAAACTGTTTGCGATAGATGGTGCTATCGATATACTTCAGCTGTTTTGCAGGTCTTATTTAATACACACGCTCGCGAGTTGCATTCGACTGGAATTGTAAATTGTTAATGAAAATGTTTCGCAAACAATTTGGAACCTTGTCGCGTGTCTCGGCGCATCTTCAGCGGAATTCACTGGCACTATGTGCAACCACGCGGACAGCGGAAATGTCCACAAATGCGGCACCGGCTCCAGAGGCAGCAGCACTCAATGAGTTTCGCACAAACGTAACAAATCCTGGCGAGCACTCAGAGTTGCAGTTGGCCAAATTCTATACGATACCAGCGGAACAGAAGAAGCTAATCTTCACCGGCGGCGGATTACCAAAGCAGTATGAGCAACAGATTAAAACATTCACCGAAGCCTGCCTAATGGTGCGTGCGCCTGGTCTGGAGCTGCTGCACTACATCAAGAACGCCGATCTAACGAAACCTGCTGTACGTTATGTGCTCTATGGTGATAATGGTGTGGGCAAGACGCTAACAATGGCTCACGTGCTGCATTACGGTGCGTTGAATGACTTTCTGTTGGTGCATGTGCCCTGGGCACCCAACTGGATGAAGCGGCCAAAGGAAGCATCCAATTCAGCCCAGGAAGAGGGCTTTATTGATCTGCCATTCGATGCTGCCGCTTGGCTGGTACATTTCAAGAACCAAAACGCTCAATTGCTGCAGAAACTGCAGCTCAAGACCAGCATGGAGTATGTGTGGAGTAAACGCGAGAGTACTCCAGCTGGAGCATCCCTCATAGAGCTTGTGGAGCATGGCATTGCACGCATCAAGTATGCGTCGGAGACGACAGCTGCTCTGATCTCGGAACTGAAACTGCTGGCCACCAACAACCAGTGCAAGATTATGGTTGCCATCGATGGTTTCAACGCCTTCTTCCATCCCATCACGCGCATCTTCTCCGATAACAAGCAACGGGTTTCCCCAGATCGCATTACGCTCACACAGCCCTTCCTGGACATTACCAGCTATGACTGGACGAACGGTGTGTGTGTGCTGTCGGTGGACAAAATCGCCATGACCGAGGGCTACATGGATTCCTATATGCCCCGGTATCTGCTCGGCAAGGAGGGATTCGAGCATTTGGATCCCTTTGTGCCCATTCACGTCAGCAACTACACGGAAAAAGAGTTCTTGAGCTATATTAATTACTACCAGGATCGTCACTGGATTACCAAGACTCCGACGGGTTTTGAGAACCAACTTAAGTTTATGAGCAATATGAATCCTTATACACTGATGCAGCTTGTGCGAGGTCTTTAGAAGATGTGTTTAAACCTTTTGTTATTAGCTTAAAAGAAATAATTAAATAAACGAAATCATAAATGATTAAAATGTTGGGAGTTTCATAGCTGCGAGGCATGTAACGATGGAGTGATCCGACAACGGAAAGTACTTAAAATAATATGTGTAGGTCGTAGGATGTATAGTTTGGTCTGGGCACAGATCAATCAGGGAGGGAAAAGTATAAAGTTCTCGTTTTAAAATAAATGATTAAATGTTGGAAGTTTTACAGCTGCGAGGAAAGTACATAAAATAATATGTGTAGTTCTTAGGATGTATAGTTTGGTCTGAGCACAGATCAATCATGGAGGGAAAAGTATAAAGTTCTCGTTTTAAAATAAATGATTAAATGTTGAGAGTTTTATAGCTGCGAGGCATGTAACGACGGAGTGATCCGACAACGGAAAGTACTTAAAACAATATGTGTAGTTCGTAGGATGTTTAGTTTGGTCTGAGCACAGATAAATCAGGGAGGGAAAAGTATAAAGTTCTCGTTTTAAAATTGCGCAAAATGAAAAAATAAGTGATTTGGATTTCAGTTTATTCAACATATTCAATTCAAATTGGGAATTTATTTAACGATAATCAGCAATATATAATAATGCACTGTAAAATATAATGTTTATGTTTATGTGTATGCGTCGTGTGTGTGTGTGTGTGTATATCAAATTAATAGAAATTATGTTGTCTTGCTTCAGAAGCTCACTGTACAGTGGACACACACAATGTCGACTCACAATCATTAATCATACGATTGTGAGTTTCTACATTCAAAGTTTTAGATTTGTTTTCTTCATTCTCATTTTCATTTGGGTTTTTGTTTTTTTAAGGAAATGCATAAACAAAATAAATTTTACATACTTATGTAATATTTTTGGTGTGCAAAAACAAAAAACAAAAGTTGATATTTTCTCGCGTCTTGTTCACAAATAATAACTAAGCTGCAATTTAACATTGTCATCATATTTTGTATGTATATTTGCATAATTCTATTACAATTTTAGTTGCTTTCAACAACAATAACAATTATGTGTGGGTTTTGCATTCTTTCTTATCATTTTCATTAAATGTATGTATAATTATTATTCTTTTTTTTTTTTGGATTTTCTGTAGGGATTTTTTATGTTATGTTTCTTCAGTTTTCTTCTTTTCTGCTGAATCGTGTTATTTGTATGATGTGATAATGCTAAGCTATTTTATGTCGTATTATCGTAGTCATATTATCGCACTTTCGCCGATTTATATTTCCATATATATATTTACATATATATGTGTAGATTCATGTTTGCATTATTTATTATTTGGTTTATATTTATGTTAATATGTATGCTTGATTATATGTATGTATGTTCGTATGTTGTTGGTATTTGAAGGTATGTGCCTCGGTGTTTATAGGTGATTTACAGGATTGGAAACATCATATACTCAACACGAATACAAGTAATAAAAATTAATGTAAGAATTAAGAGTTACACACATCTTTCTGTTTATTTTATCGACTGTGCAAAGTAACAAATAAAAAGCCTCCTAAATCATTGTAAAAAAAAAACAATCCATTAACGAAAATTAACTGTATAAACTTATAGCATTTGGAGCTGAGAAAGAAAGAAGTGAATGAATTCTAGATTCGTACGTATACATTAAATATACGTTTAGTATGTATAAATATGAAATGGTATGATTAACGAACAAATGCGTCAGTAGTGTCAAAAAAAAAATAATAATAAAGTAATTAAAACAAAACAAAATAAAATTAAATTAAAAAATTCAAGACACCTGTACCGACTGGGGACCGTCTTGGATGACTGATTCACAAAATGCTCGCTCGCAGATCCCAACACACACATTTAAGAAATGAATTCGTTTAACAGGGAAACAGTAATCATAGCAAAATGGCAACTAACAGAAGAGAGACAGTTTTATGTGCTTCTCTTCAATCGAAAGCTCAACCATTCTGACTGTGTTGGTGTGTGTATATATGTGTGTGTGTGTCTGTTCATTTGGAGCATTCGTCTACTTAGGCTAGTTTTACTTAAACGTACATTCATTACTCATTTTCCTTTAATTCTTGTTTCGTTTTGTTTGGTTTTTCATCTCTGTTCTTTCTTGTCGACTTTTGAAAACGTGTTAGAAGTCAATGTTTGAAAATTGTGTGTATTTATAATTATTACATCTACCTTTGGAGCAGTGTGTGTGTGTGTGTGGTATGATTAGACCGCAGCCCAATCAAATGGCGTCGCATGCATTACATGCATCTTTACTATTGGATGCACATTGCTAGGCGTTGCATGCATTTGGATGAGTTGATGATGATTATGACTTTGTTGGTAATGCTAATGGTGTTGTTGTTGATGACAAAATGGTGAACAAACAGCGAGCGGCAGTCGGCGCATTGCTTCTGTATTATTTCTTGACAAACTGATATGGGGCGGCGGGACGATAGTGCCGTAATGGCGGCACAGCACCTCCAATTCCTCCGCCCGTGGCAGTCACAATGCTGTTAGTCATTATACCACCGCCGGCATTGCCCAGTCCAGCATTGCGTCCATTAAAACTGGCCGCACTCACCACCATCCCGGGCGGAGATGCACGCACAATTGCCTGCGGTGGCAAGGTTGTATGCATTGCATTGCCCCGCTGGGCAGCTGTAAGAGATTAGCGTTGTAGTGATTTGTGAGAAGGGATTACTCTGGTCACTCACCTGGCACATAGGGCTTTGGCTGGTGGTATGCGTTATTGTGTGAACGATAGTAGACAGTCTCGTCGTTGTGATGATAGTGCGATTGCTGCTGAAACTTTTGTCTGCACGAGATTGAGCGGTACAAGAATTTTTTATTATTTATAGCACAAAATTATATGGAGCCACTCACCTGTAGTTGCCGCCCGAGCGATTGTTGCCGTTGCCACTGCCACCGGCTGCAGCGGATTGTTGTTGCTGCTGTTGTTGTTGCTGCTGCTGCTGTTGTTGCTGCAACTGGCGAAGGGTCAGCTTTTTGGCAGCCTCGGGATCCTCCATGAGCTCCCGATACTGCTCCTGGCGAATGTCATCATGCTTATCGGGTATTAGATAACGCCGAATCTCGGCCAGCGCATAGGCAACACGGGCATATGCCTCGGCTGGTGGCGCTATGGTGGACACCTCAACGTGGAGCGGAAGATTTAGGTGGGCATATTTGGCGTCCGCGGAATTGCGTAGCTCCTCCTCGCGAGCACGATCCTTCATTGAGAAGCGACCAAGTATAACGATTTTACACTGCGTCTCCTCCTGCAGCCGGCGCAGTGAGTTGCCCTTGGGGCCAAGCAGTTTGCCAACATAGTTGAATTTCTTATCCTTAATCGGAACGTGCACCTTCTGCGACAATTTAATCGTTCGCTGCTGATACACATCGGCATATTGATCTCTCGTGGGAATGCGACCGTTCAACTGCACTCGCTCCAATGCTGCAAGATCGTTAAATGTTTCATGTACATAAATATACAAATGCACAAATATGATCAGTGTGTACACACGGTTGCAAATGATTGAATCGATTTCATACCTTCGTCAATTAGTTTTACTGCCAATGGAAATTGGTTCTCCATGCGCGATCGCTCGCTCATCAGTTCTTGCATGTATTTTTGGGCCGATTCATTTAATCGCGCCGGCTGAGCCTTCTCGTTGTCAGCCGCATTGTGTTCATTCTCATGTTCCCCGTTGCTGGTGCCTGCATTCACATTCACATTGACTGCCGCTGCTGCCGCCGATGACCCTGGGCCCACACGCATACCGTTTTCCGCCATTTGTCCTGCTTTCCCTAACGGCGCCCGTGCTTAATTGATGTGGCGAATATTACCAAAAGGAGTCGGCACAGTGCGTGGCGCGTTTTATCTAAATGGCCTCGTCGCCGAGCAGTCGATTTTATTTGAATTTATCAAATATGTTTGCAACCTCTTTGTGGCCCTAATTTTTTTCTCTCTTTTTCCATCAAAGTGTGTACATATTTAGTGAAATGTGGAAAAAACGCGCTTTCCATCGCAATGTGTCCAGCCCTGACAAGCCCAAGTAAAAACGCACCATCTCTGAATTTGCATATGATTACAAGCGATAGTATCGATATCGCTGGCAAAAACATCGTCTGGGATTGATCATCGATAGAACTGACACCTCTAATACCCCATACATAAAAGAAATTTTTTTCACCCAAAAGAAGTTAACAAGAAAAAAAAAACAAATTCAATTTGTAACTTGAATTAATACGTGTTGACCAAAGTTTTGCAAAGCATAAAGTACTGCTTTCCATATTTTTAATTAAAATTGATCAGAAACATTAAGATGCCGCGTGACTACGACAGAGACTACAATGAAGACACCGCTTCCGACTACAAGCGGAAGCGACGTGATGATGAGGCAGCCGGTGCCGGCAGCGCAGCGGATGCTCCAGAAGTTGACGGCAGCCACGGTCATACAACCAGTCACGCCCCTTTGCACGAGGCGCCTCAACTGAATGAGAAAACAAACGCATACCTGCAAGATTGTTTAATGGAGAAAAAAACACTCGAGAAGACAAATATAATAACGAAGCGTCTACTGGACGACGGTACGCTGTGTACACGTATGTCATACACAGAGCAAGTACATAACAGATTTTTCATCTTTTACAGAGGTGGAAAAAATTCTGGTAAGTGGTCGCATTCCAAAGCCCGAGATATACGCAAATGTGTACAGCGAGAAGCCAATTAGGGTGGCCCAGAAGGTACTCTTCCCGATCAAAGAGTATCCGAAGTTCAATTTCGTTGGCAAGATACTGGGTCCTAAGGGAAATACACTCCGCCAGCTGCAGGAGGAGACTATGTGCAAAATGGTTGTCATGGGTCGTAATTCGATGCGGGATCATGGCAAAGAGGAGGAGCTGCGTAGCTCGGGTAATCCAAAATATGCACATCTCAGCAGAGACTTGCACGTGGAGATATCAACGGTGGCACCGCCGGCTGAAGCATATCATCGCCTGGGCTATGCGCTCTGCGAAATACGCAAATTCATGATACCTGATGCTAACGATGATATTCGTTTGGAACAACTGCGCGAAATGGACGGCAAGGAGCGTATGTATAAGAAATCTCATCACTACTCCAAGTCATATGGTGAACACGGAGCCTACAGCACTCGGTAAATATATAAAAGCATTTAGAGCTTTAAATAATACTGAATTTCTAAAACTGATAAATTGATTATGTTGAAATAATTAAAGCACACCACCGCCAGCTACTTCTAAGCCCAAGGTTTACTCGATTCTGGAGAAGGCAAGATACGTAATGGACGATCCCAACTATGGTATAGTTAAAGCCCACAGGTAGGTGTAGAAGTTCTTTATTTGTAGGCAGCTTCAGTATTAAACATCTTTATAATTTAGATCTAGAGATCATGAACTGTATGATCATCATGGGGAATACGATAGATATGCGACTCCACCGCCGCCGCAGTCGTCGAAACACTCGAGTCATCATGCTCAGTACGATAGTAGCTCGTACGAGCGGGATTATCGCCGTGAGTATCATCCGCACTCGTCTTCCTCATCCTACGCGGCGGCCTACACAGGTAAGAGTGTTAAAATTTAGTAAATTAATGTCTTTTCCGCAGCAGGACTGTTTTCAAACGACAAATAAAAACAAACCGCGCGCAACTTTTGAAACAAAAAAAAAAACGTTGAAACAAAACAATTTAACTGAAATAAATAAAAAGTACAAAATTTAAGAAAAGAAAATAAAAATCAAAAAAAAAACACACACAAGAGAGGAATGAAAATGAAACACAAAAAAAAAAAAAAATATCAAAGTCAAAACGCGAATCGAAACTATGATAAAACGGAAGAATCCTGTCCTTTATACATATATACATATATATGGTTAACAAGATTTTAAATGCACTATGCCTGACCAAATGGCAATCAATATAATTATTCCGAACGAAACAAAATCACAATCTCAAACCTAAGACTGCTACTAACAACATTCGTACAAAAGCATTTCAAAAACACACATTTAATGCGATCTATCCAAATACTCATCCATCAAATAAAAAACAATTTTATCTTCTTTAAACCAAGCTGTGATAACACAACAAATTGTCAAGGCAATTGACGAACCAATCAATTCAAATTAATTAATTACTTACTGGGGTAGTGCATTCCAAATCGGTTAAACAACATTATTTTATATTTTTTTAAAGTATTTTAAGACAAATCCAAATAATTAACAACTGTAAAAAGCAAGAAAAAAGAAAGAAAAAAACAGAAAACAAGCACAAAGACAACAACAGACAATTAAAAATCTAAAAAACAATAAAAATTCTTTTCAAAATAGCAAAACCAAGCAACGGTCGTTCATCATCGTCATATAGACCAACGACATCGGGCTCGGGATCCCATTCATCGGCACACTATGAAACTGGATCACGCTCTCGTGAAAGCGTGCGTTATCGCTCGGCTCCCTATCCAAAAATACGCTAATTTACATATACTATACATATATATATATATATATTTCACAATATAATATAAACCAACCAACAAAGCTAAGAAGTTAGTCTATCCACCAACGACAGCAACAAAGAAATTCCATTTAAAAAAAAAAAAAACTATAAATAAAAGCAAAGCAAAAAGTTAAGAAATACACCCAAAAAAAGAAGAAAAAAAAACCAAAATATTGAAATGTTTAAAGTCCAATAATCCAACCTATAATACTACATCAAATCTATGCATACACTTACTTATATAAATATCTACTATAATCTAAATCCAAAACAAATGAAAATGCAAAAACCTATTTTATAGTAATTGATGTTCAAAATATTTAATTTGTGTAAAACCCAAACAAACAAATATCAAATTAAAAAAAAAAAAAAAAAACCCACAAACAAAAATAATATAAATAATGCAACAAAAAAGAAAGGAAAATTAATTAAAACAAATGATTATGGCAGGATAAAAGTTAAAAGTACATAAGAAATTGTAAAGGAAAAACATCGAAAAATATAATTCACATAATCAGTTAATCAGTAAAATTCTAGGTGAAAGACAGATCAAAAACATACACATAAAAAAAGATACCCCAATATGAAATTGATACAAATCCCATAGTTATTCTAAACAAATGTTAGCATAAGTTTTGAAATTATTTTTCAAATAAGTTTACAATGCATAAAAGCAATAAACAAATTAATGCAATAAATAACAGAAACGCCCAACGACAAAGTAAGTATGAAAAACGGCTTCAACAAACAAAAGAAAAAAAGGATAAAAATAAAATTTAAAGCAAAAATTCAACTTTCGGCTTCGTTGCTATTCAGAGCGTTCACCGTTGTACTAAAAATCCAATTTTATCCTGTAACGGCGGTAACTGAAAACATGATTTAAAAGAAGAAAAACAAAACAATCACATAATTGTCTAATATACTTAATAATTATTTATAATTTATAACCTGCTACATGTGCGCATTAAATATATTAAATCTACTTTCTCTCACTGTTCGGCGAACACTATCCCAAATAAACACCAATTTATAATACCAACCAATATCAATTAGCGTTTTCTTACTTTATTATCACATAAATTAAACAATTATTTAAAAGTTCATGGCACCGTCCAAGAACATAAGGCTGTCCACCGCAGATATCGCCAATTCCACATCCCTTTTCTGTATGGTTTTCTTCTTGGACTGCGCCGTGTACGAGAAAGACTCGCGCGCCAACGATTCTATGAACAATTCGACGGCTCTTGTGACGGCAAAAACTGCTTCGTTGGATGCGATTTGCAGATCTGGATCCAGTTTCATTATATTACGGATGCGAGCCATTGGCAAATGGGTTAATTTTGCTTCGTGTTCATGCTCAGTTGGCTTTTCGCCGTTACTAGCTAAAATAAACACACATCAATTAAATAGAAAGTAATCAAATCGACAGTGGTGCAAGTTACTTACCTGTTTTGCTTGGTTCGTTGCCAGCGGACTCCGCATGATTCTCACTTGCTGCGTCGTTTTCTTCAGTCGCTTTCTCATTTTCATCTTCTTGCTCAACTGCATCAATATTCATCTCTTCGCTTCGCTCCAACTCCTGCCCCAACACCTGTTCTTCGGAGTATTCATTTTGAAACAAATCTTCACTTGCCATAATTGTTTACAATTTCTTTTTTTCTTAGGTCTGCGATAAAACAAACAGCGCCGTTCACTTTACCGGCGCCAAAAATATCGATACATTGCAACAGCGAGTTAATCGATGAAATAGACGACAACTATCGTTTGTAGAAGCCATTTTCGATAGGCTTAAAGTGAAGAAGAAGAAGCAACTGAGTTGATAAACTATTATACACAATTTTCGCTTGAATATTGTTAAAATTGTAACATTATGGATAGTTCAAGTAGTGAATTTAATGAAAAACCTGCTCCCCATGAGCACCAGCCACGACTTAATGAGGTGGCACAAAAGTTTCTGGCCGATTTGGACGAGGAACGACAACGTTTATCCGCCGAATTTCCACTGTGCGCGCTGCTCATTGACGAAGGTAAAATCAAATGAATAACAAACTAAATATATAAATACCTGTGTATATAGTATATATTACAAAGTAAAATATTTATACACTTTCCCTCAGCTGTGGATCGAGTGTACTGTACTGGTCGCATTCCTGGTCGCGAGTTTTACGCAGACGTTTACAAACAGAAGCCCATGAAAATAACTCAGAAGGTCTTTGTGCCCGTTAAACAATACCCAAAGGTAAAAGTTATAGCAATAAAAGTGGTGAAACGGGTACTTAAAGTTAACTGTATTTCTAGTTCAATTTCACTGGCAAAATCTTGGGACCCAAGGGAAATTCGCTACGACGCCTGCAAGACGAGACACAATGCAAGATTGCCATCAAAGGACGCAGCTCGATACGCGATCGTGGCAAGGAGGAACAGCTGCGTAACTCTGGCGATCCACGGTATGCTCACCTCCAGAAAGATCTCTTCCTCGAAGTCAGTACAGTGGCCACGCCGGCCGAGTGCTATGCGCGCATCGCTTATGCCCTGGCCGAGATCCGTAAGTATCTAATTCCAGACAAAAACGACGAGGTTTCACACGAACAGTTGCGCGAGCTCATGGAAATGGACCCCGAATCTGCGAAGAACATACATGGACCCAATCTAGAGGCATACAGGTAAGCAAAGCGAACAGATTTATAAGTGTTTTCCTATTTAATGGTTGTCAACAAATGATTTTTAGATCCGTTTTCGACAAGAAATTCGGTGGCAGCAGCGGGGCACCGAAATACTTGAATCTAATCAAGAGAACAGCGGAAAATCCGCCCGAGTAAGTTACTTGTAAAGTATAAATCTTAATAAATAAATCAGTAGGCGTCTCAAAGCGGATGTCGGTGCAACCAGCAGCGTATTTAAACTTAAATCTTTAGTTTAACATCTAGTTAGTTTGATTATTAATTCCGTTTTGTTGTTTTGTAGAGTTGAAGAGGCTGAGGAGGTGGCCTACGAGTATGATCACAGGATGGCCAAGAGAGGAGCTCCATCAGGATATGAATACACGAAACGTAAGTTGATTAAATCCCATTTAGTTGTGCCTCTTCTAATGGATATTGGGTAAAATAAACCAAAAAACTGACCAATTGTGTCTGTGGATTAAATATGAGCAAATTATGGACTGTGACTAATTTTAATATAATAAAGTTTTCTATTTATAAACTACATACTACATACAAATATATGAAACTACTTAATTTTGATACGTATAAAATAATAAAAACATGCATAAATTTTATAGCACGCCCATCAATAATACCAACAAACGCAGCTGCATATAAACGGCCTCAGCCCTATCAAACTGACATGAAACGTATGCGCGAACCGCCAATTAAGTCTTATAAACCCAATACCTACACCATACTCAAAAAGTATAAATAAATGCAAAAGAGCAGAGATAAACTAAGCTGAAATTACCTATACATACATATAAAAATAATAAAATACAACAAAAATGAGATGTAATTGTAAAAAAAAAAGAAGAACAAAAAAAACAATTAAGCATAATATTAATATATATAAATTATATGAAACAAATCGATTCAATTTATTTAGGCCTTGGGTAAAATACTTAAGCCCAATGCCAAATAAATATGAATGATAAAAATAATAATAATAATACGTTATAAAACATTTAAATATCAAAAAAAAGGTCCCTGTAACTATTTTCAACATTCGACTTGATGAAGCGTCGTAATTAATTAATTACTTAATTGCATATTTTCAAATTATTTATAAATAAACGAAATATCAAAAGAACAAAAACAAACCCAATTTATTTAATTATTAAAAGCAGCTTATAAAAGTTTTATATGATTATAATAGATACTTATATAACGGCCCTTACATGATACTGTCACTAGAAATAGAAAATATAAACCGAAATATATAATTGAAATAAACAAATTACTCACTCTGTTCATAAACAAATAGAACTTTCGATCAATTGCCAACAAATATTTGAACAACAATGAAAAGTTAAAGTTAATAACTGAATGAATATGCGCATATTACAAATAAGACAAATAACATTTATAAATCCATTAAATTTGAGTGAATAAATAATATGCTCTCAGCACAATAACACTAATACTATATTTAATTTGATTGTATTTGAATCAATTAATTACTCTTACAGCTAGCTGAGTTCAGCAAGTTTCCAAGGATATGTTGAAGAGATCTCTGGCAGTTCAAGAGCTTTACAGCGGTAAGTAGACTTGTTTGAATTAAATACTGAAATACTTTGAAATAAAGTCGATTTGTGTAAATAAATGTCTGTTTGTTATTAACTCTGGCACTCAACTGTAAGTTAATAGAAATAAAAGTTTGTTGTTTGTTAACTTAATTTGGTTTATTTGGCTCTTTTAGCTGTGGCTTAAATTAAGTGCATAAACATAACGTCGTAATCTTAAACTTTGTTTCCAACTCGTGCTATGCGCGATAGTATAAATTGCCTCCTGTGAAACTGGATAACCAGATTTGTCTGAGCGTTTCTTGCTGCAGCTTTGCTAAATCCGGAGACTGTAGTCGGCTCACGATCCTGCGATAAACTGTCGCAGCTGTTTGCAGTTCATTGCAGCGACTTTCTTCGCAGAAAGTCTGCTCAGCCAGCAAACAATCCTGAGCTGTAGCCACATCTGCTGCCGGTGGTAACATATTTAAATCACAATTCGTTGATAGAACGTAATTCTGGCAGAGATTTAGTTATGTGTCTGCGCGCTGCAGTTGCTTGTGCTCAACTGACGCTTGCAGGAAGCAAAACATGTTTATGAACGGACTCAGTCGGTCGGTTCCACCACCCTTGGCGTTGCCATATGGTTGTCATGTCCTGCGCACATTGCGGAATTCCTAGCCACGAGCTGCAGCTGGTCGTGAGTCCTTTATGCGCGTGCGACAGAGTGCACCTGGCTGCATTGTTTGTTGCTCTCCCACTCGCACTCGGGTGTTTGCTTCCTCAGTCGCCCCTATGAAACAGTGCCCTATGGAATTGTATAGACGCTTTAGGGGTGGATTCACGCCGACGCCGACAGCACCAACAAAAAGGCTGAAATTTAGTGTGTTTTAATGTCGGCATTGATTGCATCACAAAAATTATTCAATAAACAATTTATGGTTTCAGAAGCTCATCTTTATTATACTTGTTTTTAGAGTATTATTTTATGAATTTATTTTTAATAAAATTAGCAAAAATAAACTCTAAAAACCGAAACAACAAAATACACATATAATTTAATTTGATTCCAACTTAAAGTAAAGCTTAACATAAGTATATATAATATTTAACGCTGATTCGCTGCTGATTTAAAAATTTCATTTGAGGTATTATAAACATTTATTTGATAATCTTCTTTAGTTTATATATATTCTTGGAATTTTAAGGCATTTATTTTGTTTTAAGGCTGTATTTTTATAGTTTGCTATATTTGAGAACGAGTAAGCATCAACTTTAGTTGTAGATAAACATAGGAAATCAGAAACAGATTTCTCTGTACTCGTATATATACACTAAAACTCAATCTAAAAAGATACAAATAGATTATCTTAAGGTCTAAACTAATGTAGTAAAGCAACATCTAACATTTAACTATAAAAGCCATCGTCGCATAGTTGGGGGAATTAGGGAATTGGGGAATCCATAGCTCAACCAAGAACTCAACTTTGAGTGTAATTACAGACATTGAGAAGTACTCGCATAATACTTAGCCTAATCCTACTGCAAGGTGGTTCCAGTGCCGGTGGTGCAGTATGCTCAAACGTGTGGGTGTGGGGGTGTAGGTGTGTTTTGTGTGTGTGAGTCATTCAAGAGATTTAGAAGAAGCAAATCATGAGTGCAAAGACGCTCAAAACTCTCGACCAGCTTATGTTTGGCGCATATCCATTCGAGGTTTGGAACTGTACGCTGATATTCTGTCGTATATAGCCAGGCAGTATCTGACAGGAGTAATTATAGTGTGTGGCATTCACTGCGGGAATCGTTAACGCCAATTGACTGTCCACGCTAAAGTCCTTGATAATCGTATCGTTGCCAGTTGCAACGACATTCTCATTCCGATACCACATGATTTGATGATGTATGGCTGTAATCAATTGGATTGTAGCGTTATTAGGTTGCGATCGAGCAACTCCCACCGCCCTCACGCCACGCCCCTTACTTACCATCGTAGTGCTGCACGGGACAGTCGAGCTTGATATGTTCCGCACTCCGGTTGATGTAGACGACCGTTTTGTCCTCCTTGAAAAACGGTGTTGGCACGTTAACCGGTATTGGTGGCGCTACTGAGGACTTTTCCAGTTTGCCAGGTGAGTCGACATCATCGTAATAATCAGGGCTGGATTCACCGGCATGAACTAAGAAGTAGAAGTAGTAGAAGAAGACGATAAACTGGGTGAGGCGAAGGTCAACATGGCTCAACTTGGCTTAGTGTAATTAAGGCCCAATTATGCATTGAGAAACGAGTCAACAGATTTTCGTGCCGCGCGATAATCGAGCTTATCCACATCTCATATCTATTGGGCCTACGTTCAGTATAGCTACTCCTACTCCGCCTGCTCCGCTGACCCACCCACATTGGAACGAATGTAAAAAAAAGAAGCACGACAACATAAAACCATTAGGAAAAGGGCGCAGCTCCAAGTGGCACCAGTCAACGCCCATTTGTATGGCTCGTGTTCGGATATTATAGACACCCACTCTCCCACTCTCCCTCTCTTTCACATATCATGCTATTCCTGTTTTATGGCTCAACAGCTTCAAAAGCACCCGGGAATTGTCAGCTTGAAGTATTCGGGATTTCTCGACGTGGACGTGGATATGGACATGTTTGGTGGACACTATTGATTTATGTCAAGGTTCTTCAGCTACACAAGTATTCAGCATGAATAGTGTGAATACTATTCGGTATCGCTTGCGTCATTCCCACGTTCTCTCCCCTCAGGACTCTCCTTGTTCATTGCAAATTGGCAAATGGTTCCATTTTTGCGGTTATTAGTTTTGTTTATTAACACTGATTTCGAATTGGGTCAGTAGCTCAGGGGGAAAAGACACCTTACTATGACTTTCTTGTCATATACTTCAAGTGATGAAATCAGTTTTTTATTAAGATATGGGAATATAGTGGAAATATGGGAATGTAGTGGAAACTATGGGAAATAGTGTTTGATAAGAAGCTAAGGATATAATGCCTTATATGTTGTAGTATTTCTTTAGTCTAATAATCCAATCTTGTTGTAAGAAATTTCATACATTTGCTTAATTAAAAAAGTCTTTTTTATAGCCCTAGACTATACTATATTTATTTTGTATTCCATCGAAATACTTTCTTTAGTTTTCTTTCAGTTTAAATTTAGTTCCATTAATTTTTGTTTAATTTCTCTACAAGCCAAGAACTTTAGACTTTTCATTGGCATTTCTGAGTGCACTTTTCTTACAATTTTCTACATTCTCCCCAACTGAAATTTAAGCAGACTTTCCAAACAACTTTTCCTCCAGCAAGGTCAACGTCCAAACATTTTTAATAGCTCAATAAATTTTCGCTTTAATTATTAACACAATGAGTAAAAGTTATTTATAAATAATAATTAACTGGAAAAGAGCTATTCGTTCTTGTCGGATAACACCCGTTCTTTCGTACTTTCGTGTATGGTTGGTTGACAGCTCCGGTTCTTTTGGGCTCCCTATAGCTTAATTATTCAAAGCCATTTTAATCATGTTGATATTTTGAACAATGTGCTCATTGCCTCATTCCATGGATGAGTCTGTCGTGACACTAATTTGTCTATATACACACACACACCCCCATAGACACCACAATGCTCAACAGTGGCAGCTACAAGTGGGCTCCAAATATCACATAAAAAGAAATGTATATAAAAAGTATTGTCATCATTCGCTGTTCGACTCGTGTTTGTGGTGTTGGTTTTGTAAGGAAAGTCTCTTTACTTATGGCACACACCACTACGTGACCAAGATATAGATAAGCAGTTTTTTTTTTATAGATCTATGACCAAAACAGCGAATTTGGTGAATTTTAAAACGATATGTGCATCATTATTAATAAGTGTATGCAACGATTTAGGCATTGTGCATAAATTAGCTATCTGATGTAAAAATTTTGGAGTCGTAGGTCTTGCCATTTCATAACCACACTGATAAGTTAGAAAAGATAGATTATTATGCATGGAAAGACTAGATTTGCTAGCAGGGGAATTCTAGTTGGAAATTCTAAGTGGAATTTTATGTTGATCCCAAAAGTATGCTACACTTTTAATACAATGCAACTAGACAGCTACCAAAGCTAAATATGTAATTATGATGAAATTTCTATAGGTTTCTATAGCTTTAAATGAACATGAACTAGTGTAAAGACTGTTTTAAACAAAAGCTTGCTTATCAAGCAACTTTATATGCTATGAAATGCATTAATTGCAGTGTAGTTTGTTTAGGAACTTAAGGCGGCGGGTTTAAGTAGGGTAACAGTAGCAGGGACTGGAACAGGCACAGGGACAGGTTTAATCCATCGATTTCTTGAACATTGCACACTCATTCACTATAATACCATACACATGCATAAATATAAACTGCAGGCACTTGGGTTAAGGACTCTTTTCTTTATCGCCCCACTGCCATAAACTTGAGATTATACAATGCAAAGAACGCAATTCAATGTTAGCAACCAGAACTTTAAACAATAAAGGGCGTTTATAACAAATATATATATGTACATATAGAATTTTTATTGAATTCGCGGAAAAAAAAATAACTGATGCTGGGGTGTCAACGTGACGTATGATTGATAAGCTTCAAATGTTTTGTTCGTGGCATGTTAATTGAGAATCAGAAAAGCAGACAACTAAAGACCATTGAGTGACGAGTCTAATGGATGTTGATCCCAATTTGGTTGAAAAATACACATATATATTCAAAAATCTGTATGGATTTTTAGTGCCCACAGATGTTTGGCAAAGATTAGCTAAAGCTGCAAATATCCGAATGCCAAAGCCGTAAACAGATGCGTCTAAAAATAACTATACGCCGGAGTGTTTCTATGCGTGACTGCAATCATTTTTTGCTTAAATTTTTGTTTCAAAACATTAAGCAGATTGTTGTTTATGAATATTAATGAGTTATGTATTAATTGCTTTAGCGGTTTCAATGGACTCGTACCTGGTTGATGTATAGATGCGATGATAACTGACAGCAGCAGCAGCAGATGCCCCATTGACAACATATTGTTGAGATAATTTAAGTGATAATTTAGTAAAGAACTCGAAATCCTTTTCCTCTGACTTTTTATTATTTCTGTTGATTTAGCGAAAACGAGTATCGACAAACCGAAACCCGTTCACACCGAACGACACTGAGAAACTGAGACACTGATACACTTGGACACTGTGCGTGGGTTGTTTGTGTTTTGCTGTTGCTCTCGTTGTTGTTGTTGTTGCTTGGAGAGCAGCGCAAGCGGAGCAAACTACGAACCGTGTATTACTGACTGCTGGCGAATGCCAAATGAACTCGAGGAGCAGCATAACACACAAAAAAAAAAAACACAAAAACGTAAAATAAAAAGGAAATAAACGAAAACTATGCGAATGATGACGATGACTCACATCGCGCTCATGCAGACTTGCAGTCCAGTTGGAAATTGGCTCATGCTGAGCTTCATGCGATGTGTTCAGGACACTGCACTTGCCTCTCTCTTCGTTTAGCATTCGCCACTTGGTATGCTCCACATGCTCATGCGCAAATGATTCGACAGCGAGAAGAGAAGACAAAAAAAAAACATGCACAGAACGAAACACAAAATGAAGTTGGCAAGCAAAACGAAAAATGAAAACATAACAAAAACAAATAACTTTAGAATAACAGAAGAAGAAGACACAGTCGAAGCATAAATTGTGCTACTTTTGATGGGTAGTTTGGTTTGGAATGTAAACACAAATTAGGTGCAAGTAAACACAGGGTATTTTTTTAAAGAGTATGGCATACTTTGGTGCTAATATTTTAAATGTATGTGTGTTTTATCATAACTCTATAAATATATTTAAAATATCAATTTAGTTAAAAGTGTCACCACAGGAGTCTTATGCAGGGTATCCTTGGGTTCGTTAAGCATAAAGTTTAAATGCTCCCTCGTTAAATACACACACACACGTTGTTTGTGAGTATGTGTTTATGTGCTCTTCAGCGGGAGATTTTAAAATGCTTTCGCACATTTGCTGACACTTTGAATTCCGAGCAATTATGTTAGTTTGCCATCGTTTTTTGTTTTTGTTTTTCATTCAATGCGAGTGCCCATTTCGCAGAAGTCGCCGCGACGCTTAACAACCCCCAAACCCCAGCGGCCAAGAGTCAACCACAAGCTAAGAGAAACGACGCGGCCGCCGCGTTGCCAACTGCGCTGCATAAGACCGACTGTGGCGCTCTCTTAAAAGTGCACGACTCGTGTGCTGTTTAAGAGAGCGGGAGAGCGTTAAGTAAGCGGTTTTAAATGGAGTCTGCGCAGCGACTTAGCTGCGAGGCAAATAGAACAACTTTAAGATACAGCTACACAAGCAGATGCAGATACAAATACAGATCTTTGAGGTTCTTAATGCTGACAGCGCACAGCTTTTAACACACACAAACACACCCGTATACACACACAGACACACATAAATTGTCGTCGTTGTTTGTTTGATTAATTTGTTTCCAAAGTTGTAAAGAAATTCTGGGAAATTCGGTGAATGCCGCCTCCCAACACAATGTGGTTGTTGTTGATGCTGTTGTTGTTGTGTCTACGTGTAAATATAAATATTTGATTAATATCCTCGGATTTCTTTAGCTGGAGGCGCGAACATGCAACATGTGCATCATAGCTCCCAGCGTCTGCCACAAATCTCAGACAGTAACTGTCTCCCTCTCGCTTACGCTTTCTCTCCTCTCTTTCTGACTGGCTCCCCAAAAAATCTGCATTTGCGGATGTTTACAAAGTTGGCATTCAAGCAGACAGTCAACCAGTCAGTCAGCTCCCCCCCAAAAAACAGAAGACAACACAAACAAAGATACAGCTACAGATACAGCAAGTATCTCTGAGATACACATAATGCATAATGCAACGCATACACACTGTAGATACTCGCAATCATACAATACACACTTTGTTTTATGGTCGTAGATTAATTTTAATTGTTTGTTTCTCTCACATATCAGCAAATGTTGCATGTTGCACATTACATTACATGTGTCCACATGATCGTCGTCATAACTTTGTATCCGTAGGATGCAGGGAACTGTGTGGACTGCATCTTTAACTCGGAGTAAATCACAGTGTTTGCCAATGCAATCAACGGGCTTCCCATACAAATTTAGCTGGGAACGATGCGATTCCATTAAGCAAATAAAACTGCAAACTACAAATGTATCTCGAGCTACTGCAGACGTTCTGAGAACAACGCTGCAAGTTGAGATACATGTGGGAATTAACGAGCATGAGGATTCCAGATCTGCACAGCATTGTTGCTGGAATTTAGCGCAGGAATGTGAATACCGAAAAAAAGATAAACATGATATAATTGCATTTTTTAATGCCATTTTTTTGACTTGAATGCAAAATTAATTACTAACCGATTGGCTGCAATTTAACCTACTTTTCAAGGGTTTATGACTGACAAGCTGTTTAAATTTATATGTAAATATTTTACTTAATAAATCATATTTTTTATTAAACTGTTGCCAAATTTTCAGTTTGAAATTTTTTATAAATTTTATTATTTTTAACTCAATCAGACAAATTTTAGTACATATATAATTCTTCGCTATTTTAGTTTTCGGCTTTGAAGTGGTTTTAAATATCTTGAGTACTTTTTTTTTACTTTAGAAACTATTATAACTAAATACAAATTTTCTACCACAAAGTTTTCAATAAAATTATCAGCCACATAACCAAACAATTCAATTCTAAAGTTTGCATAATTTGCAATTATGATTCAACATATCTAAGCAATAATTTATATTCTGCTCGTGTACTATAAATAAGAATTTTTAATATCTTTAGCATATTTCAAATTCTTGGCACAAGAGCACTGTGCTCTCTTAGTTATGCTGCTGATTGGCGCTTACGCTGTTACGCTCTCTTTGACTGTCGCTCTTTGGCTGCACTCGCTCTTGACTTACGCTCGCTAGCGCTGCTGGCGTCGGGCTGAGTCAGCGGCCGGCGTCATTTGATGTCGTGCGCTTGTGCCGAACAGTCGGAGTACGAGTGAAGCCAAAACCGAAGTGAGCCGAACGAGTGGTAAAGCAATTTCATAAATTCGCGCCCCAAAGACAACGCCACAGATAGAACGGAGTGAGACACGTTCGTTGAATCAAGTTTAGTGCGGAGATCGGAATTGTTATCGGTCAAAAGAGTTGAAGTTTAACTGAAGTTTGTTGTTTATCTGTGCGTCGAGTGCAGTGAAAGGGTCGAACAGCGTGTAGCGCCCACAAATTAAAATCAATAACGAAATCATAACAGCACAAAAGTGCTGAATATGTAGGCCGGAAATTGGAACGCTGAACTCAAATTAATTACTCGACAAAAAAATTCTGAAAAATCACAAGAATAATAAACAAGCGATCGAACAAGTAACAAAAGACGCTAACCAAAGCAAACCCCAAGACGTGTGACACAATTTCAAAAAATCCAAAAAAAAAAAACCAAAAAAAGTAAAGAAAACGATTTCGAGCGACGATTTCAGAATATATTTCCAAACCATTATCATACGACTTTCGAGTGTTAACCAGTTAAGAACGTTACCAAAAATGGCGTCGAGTCGAGCACAGCACAAAATCCTGATCTTGGGAGCACTACTAATCTTTGGATGCCGCCTGGGTGAGTCTCTCTTTCTCTGTTTTGGGATCAACTAATTGTCTAAGTGCAAGTCGAATTGGAATTGGGATTATGCAAGCGCAGCAAACACTCTAGACTCGAGCATAATCTAATCTCAGTGATTATTGGGACCCTTTGAACTGACTTAATCGGTATTCATCAGATTCACATGCAGCTATATGCGTTTCTCGATCGATTTATGTTCAAGAATTCTAAATAGAAATGATTGTGTGTATCACCCTCTACCTCTCCCACTACCCCTCTCAGTGCCTGTCGGTGGAACGGAATGTGTTGAACAATTTTTGACCTACATATGTCCACTACGCACACATTGAACTATTGACAAAATCTTTTCCGACAACTCAATGTGATTCACGATCCACACCCATTCCAGAGGATTAAATACGTTCCCAAAATAGCATCAAATTCATCCTTACGTGTGAGCAACGAATTTCTAAAAATCGTCTAGTATATATTTAAATTTTAATCAAAAGTTATCTGATTCATCTTAGGTAATTCGTCTAAAATGATTCACAGTCTGCAAAAAACTGTCACCATTATAATTTATGTAGCAGCGACTGATTGATTCATCACTGATCAAGCGTTCCTAAGTGAAATTGGTCACTAAATTCCATTTTTTCTCTGCAATGAGACACGCAATTTGTAATTGATGGATTAATCTTTGATGTGCAATGACATTCAAGCGTGATGACATTAATTAGCAATTTTTAATAGACAGTTTCCGTGTTTTAAAGGTTAATCTTTTGACTGAGCTATTGCCCAATCACGACATTAGCACTACCTGTTTTTGTAAATTATATATATACTATATACGAGCGTAGAGACGCAATCAACGGAATCGACTCGAACAGTTAAAATCTATAATTTATGGGCGAAAGCTGTCACATTAATGCAATTATTTATCACGATCAATGAGCCCGAGTGGAGCTTGCAGAAACAGAAACGAGCACTCCCTCATTCACTGCCTTGGCACTCATTCAATATCCCAGTAGGAAGTGAGTCTGCCAATTTTTTTATGAATATAAAATGACGAGGGGTGAGAGGGGTTAGAGGGGAGCTGAGCTAAGAGTGCAATTCATTCGCATATCGGTTACGCTGTTAATTATTCCATAGGTGCCTAATAGGCGACAACAACAACAGCTTTTCACAAAAGGAAGTGAGCAAACAAGGCGGAAAAGCAACAACCAGGTAAAACACACACAGACAATTGGACAGTACAGGAATCGAGTGTGAATCTGCGAAACACACCGCATACCGTAAACTGTTCACCGCAACTGCTCGGCTCCTTTTGTTGGCTTTAGGGGACAGCGTGAGAATGTTTGTTTTTTGCACAGTCGAACGCTAGGGGGCGCCAGCTGCCTAGCTCGATCTTCTTACCTGCCCAGGCCCTTCCCATTTCCATTCGATACGTAACCCTTTTCTCATTTTTTTGGCCATAAACAATGCGATTGCAATCGCTGCTATTGGAATTAAGAGAGTTCGGAGCGTATTTCTGGTTCAAAACAAACCCAAATTTACCAAATGGCCATCAATTTCTCACATTTGGCATTATAATATAATACTCGTCTGCACAGAGAGAAAAACGTGAGTCTCGAGGGAAAAGGGGTTGGAAGTCGGTTGGACCGATCATTGATTATTTGATTCATACTTAAATTAAAGATTTCTGATTTTTTTTTCTATTTACCCAAAAAGTAATTTCAATTGAATTTCTTAAATTAAAAATTGTTTAGTTTGCTATTTTTAAAATTATTAAATTTTCTACTTGAATAAATCAAGTTAAAGTCAAGTATTTTATAACAATTTTTTTCTGTGTACTCTTCCTTTGCTCTTTTTATGCTCTTTCCTCCGAAATGACATGGGTAAATAAGCCAATAAGATCTGACCTTATCTTGCTGCTCTTGTTTACCTACCTTTATTTTTCCCTACCTTTTCTTCCCTATGTTTTGCGCATCCTCGCGAGGGCATTAAATTTCACGACCGCGAAAAAGGAGACACTAAAGAAGAAGAAGAAGAGCAGAACGAACGACAGACACTCTCCCATTCAAAAGAACTTTGTCTGTCTCTTTTGCATAATTCTGTGGTATTTGCATTCACATACACACACATATTTGCATACATATTTATTTTGGACTCTCTGACTCATTGCACAGACTTAGAACTGCAGTTGTTGTTGCTGTAACTGTAGTTGTAGTTGTTGTTGTTGTTTCTCTACTTGTTGTTGCTGGAATTCTAGCAGCCTTAGATACGACTGCAGATAAAAGTTCTGTTTGTTGCTTTATAAAAGCCGCTCGATTCATTCCCATTTCAGTCCACTCTCTCTTGCGCTCTCTCCCACTCCGTGTCTGTCTCTCTTTCGGTTGCTTCTTTCGCTCGATTGCATTTCGGTGCGTGTGCTACACATGTGGGCATTGTGGTGTGAGGGGCTTAGGGGGCAAGCCGCGAAGCGGCGAAAGCGGGTTAAAGCAAACTCGTAACCAATTCTCGACAATTAAAGAATCAATTTACTTAACTGAGCTGGCGAATTGCCGTTGCTTCTCTCTTTTTTCCTCGCTGCTAACCAGCTGCGGTGCGGGTGTGCTTGGGAGTAAGAGGAACAGAGACAGCGATAGTGGCAGTGGGAGGGGGAGAGCAGAGCGGGTGCGCACTCAAGTGGGAGACGGGTATTATTAGTTGAGCATCTGTTGTGCATGCGAGTACTCACTGTACAAAAGAGTACTTGCACTCTTTCCCTTGCTCTGCCCCCACCGCTTTCGCTTATAAATTGTGGCACATTAAAACATAAAAATTAAACGTTTCGATCACAATGATAATGAAGAACTCGGCTCTCGTGCCCCTCTTTCCGCTCTGCCTGCTCTCATAATGATGATTCAGCTGCCACAGAAGCTCAGTGGAAATCAATCTATAAACAATATGTGGCTTTATGAAAGAGTTTAACTGCGTCCATTGACATTTATTTGTCTCGATTTGACTTCATTGTGTTCTCAATCAATACCAAAAATTTTGATTTACTTTCTTTTATTCAAAACTAATTGAATCAAGCAAACATATCGAATTCTTATCAATTAATATCAAACAAAAAAAAATAATTTAGTTAATTTCGAATTCTTTGTATAGCAGAAAATAGTAAGATATTTAGGAATTCAATTTTCCTATAGTTAATTTATTGGAATTCCTTTTAAAAGCGTTTTAACTATTAAATTTTATGGCGTTTTCTTATAGAGTTAAAAAAAAACAATTTCTGCTTTTTTTTGCTTTACAACTTCAGTGTCGATTTCAAATCGGTTTCCATTGATGACTTTGGAGTATACCAATAATATATAGTATGTACATGTATGTGCACTTGAGCGGGAATGGTCGTAGCATGGCAATAAATTACAAGAAAGCAAAGAGAAGAAAAATAAGAAACAAAAAAAAATAGAAAGAAAATTAAATATAAAGAACTGCGTTGCCTTTTGCGCCAAATTGTTGGCGGTGCTGGAAAAGGAGTGCCGCATATTAATTACATGCCACAAGCCACTTGAGAGCCGGGAGCGGGGAGTGGGTAGCGCAGAGCGGGGGGAACCCAGCTCGGGGCCAAGCCCTGCCCCTTCCCCTACTCCTACTGCGCCCAACTAGGAATTCGGAGCGTTTTAATATGCGCTCAGCGTCGACATTCTTCGTCTTCGACTCTCCGAAGCTCAATCTTTTCGGACTCGACTCCGACAGCGGCGAAACTTTCCGAGTCCGTTCTCTATGTGCCTATTGTTGACCTATGCGATTTCAGTGGGGATCTATGTGTATGCTATAAATATAAAATTGAGTTCTTTGTACGCCTGTACTTGAAAATAGTAAGGGAGTGTTTTAGGTGGGTCAATAAAATAATGAAGAAGTAAAATACCAATTTGAAAGCCTCATAACTTGGGCAGTACTGAAACAAACTCAACCAAACTCACACATTTTCAAAAGCATACCTTTATATATACCCTGAACAATTTTGTCTTAAATCGTACAACTGTATCCTATAGTTCCCATAGGCTTTATCATTCAAAAATAGCTGATTAGTATGAAAAACTTAAGATATTTCAACTAAAGCCCTATATCACATATCAACCCTAGAAACTTTCGATACAAAGCCAATAATCAGCATAGAAAACTAACGATCAATATGATTACGTAAAATGAAAGTCGTTGACTTTCTTAAGCATCAGTACGGGGTCTTTTTCAGTCGTACCGACTGATTTATAGCCATTCTACTACTATAATTTTTTTTGGCTATGTGCCCGCATCGCAGCACTTGCCTTCGTAACTCCATAAGTGCCGACACGTGCACTTTGGGCAACGGGAAATGTTGTCCATGTCTACAGCTCCGACTCTGACGCCCTCCCTGCCCTACGCCCCAACTGGCGCTGATCATAAAGCTGACGGAGCACGCACAGTGCCACCAAAAATCAATGGTACGCTTCTGTCTGGAACTGGTACACGTAGTCGTACTCGCATTGGTAGTGCTTGCTATATTTGGCCTGGAGTTCAGTACACTAAGTGCAGTTGCCTGTCGAATCGTGTTGTGTTTGAATTTAAAATTTCTTAGACCACTTGATGGCATTTGGTTCAATTTCAATTGATTGTCGATTAATGCCACACACACACACACAGAGACATAAATTCTAATAACTTGCAGTGATTTGCATTTTCAAACGTATAGCTTTCCAAATTACCCATAAAATGTGGATAATTCCAACAGCTGCCGATTGTCGATTGGAAAATTCATTTTTCAATTTGCAATTTCAATTTCAATCCCCCAGAGACTACACAGGACACGCGTCCTTTTAGCTCTAATTGAATGCGAATTTCTGTTATTGTGTGGTACGAGTATGTGTGTGTGTGTGTGTTCAGGAGTCTGTCTGTGCTGCACATCTGCCGGGTGCCGAGTGCGTAGGTAGATCGGGTTCTGCTCCCTTTCGACTGTAACCTGATCATTTACAGAGAACCAGAATGCCATTATCATTATCCGCTTCGCTTCATGTCTCTATTCTCGATTCTCTATCTGCTCTATCCTCAGACACAAACAGACAAACAGCATAATTTTCAGCTCATATAACGCACAGTCAGTCAGTCAGCGAGACATTTGGCCAGTCAGACGGGGTCTAAGCCTGAACCCTAAGCCAGGGTCAGTCACGTAGGGGCAGGGCTAACTTGAAAACCAGAAAACAACACAGACAGGCAGTCCCGACAGACAGTCAGACAGGAGATCAAAGATCAGAGCCACAACGTAGTGCTTTTAGGCTTATCAGGTAGTAAAAACTGCTGCACTTGGATGATTCCAATTGTGCTCGGTCACAATGTAGGGCCAGGGACTGAACTGGACTGCACTGAACTGGACCCAATGGTCAACGTCATCTGACTTTTTTTTGGGGGGTTATTATTAGCTGAAAATTTTTGAGAATCATTGTGCTTATGATAAATTGTTGTTGGCCTAATTCTGAGTACCAATTAAATGGGGAAAAACACGAGATGAGTAACAATTCTTATCTCTGAGCATTGAGCATTGAAAAACATGACAAAAGGCGTAGAAATTATTTCCCAGGGGCAGCACTAATTTGGAGCATTACATTTCAAATCCAATAAAAAGTAATCCACAATTTTCAACTGATATCGGGTATAGAATTTCCATAGCTGTAATACAACTCGATTACATTAAACAAATTCTGATTGCACATATTTTTCAGTTATATTTAATATCGTGGGATTTAATAAACAAGAGTTGTAAACAAAATTCAGTTTGAGTTTCAGTTTTCGTTTATTGTTTTTAAAAAAATTTACAAAATTTACCTTAAAGTTTTCAACACTTGCCGCAGCGGTAAATAAATAAACTTTTCATTTGCTTACTTTTCGCCTGATTGAACAACAAATTGTTTTTGAAAAGCAGTAATACCCTAAAGTATTTTCTGGACTTTATCTTCTACATAAATCATTATATCTTTTGTTGTCATCTGTATCCTGGTTCATTGGCTTTTTTTCTGGGAATTAGCTGCAAATGTTTCTCTTGTTGCCTCAACTTTTATGGACCAAGTTTACGACAAAGAGAAGTCGTTTCCCTCTGCTTCTGCTTCTCCTACTTCATTTTTTTAGTGGCAACCGTATCCGGAAGAGCAATGAGTTTGTCCAACTTGAATGCAATTTACAAATTCATTTACATAAATTTAAAGAATTTAATTCTGTTTCTGTTTCTTTTTCTCGATAGATTCCAAGTTCAGTCACCCACATTCTGACACATGTCTGTGGATTGTCTTAACTGCTTATACCCTGTACTTCAGTTGTACACTCGATTCAATTCAAAGAGAGAACAAATTTAGCTTGCACTTAAAAAAATAAGCGATCTTCCTTATCCAACAAATTGTCAAACTTGTCCATACAAATTCAAAACTAAAACCGATTTCTACAAGTGTAGACTCGCAGCGAAGACAACAACAAATTTGCATTGGGATTAGCAACGAATGAAGATAAGCAAAGAAATATGAAAAATTGTTCTTGTCCTTGTTCCTTCTGCATATGCTGAATGTCAATGGCGTGGCCATCTTCGCTCTCTGTTAAGTTTGAGTTTGGGAGAGCGCGAGAGAGCGAGTCTTCGTTCAGTTTGCAGCTGCAAACAGTGGTTCAGGTTTATAGTTTTATGACAATTGAGATTTTCAAAGGGTATTTTTATAGTCACGCCTGCTTGTTAGTTATTTGTTATTGTGCGACTGTCCGAACTTTATGCCAAGTTACAATTTCAGCACGCTACGCTGAACAGCGACGCGACAGAGCAACAAAAGTGGCCATAATGTGGAGTGTGTCCCAGTGTGTGTATGTGTGCGTCGAAGAATAACACAATAAAAGAATAAAAACAGCAGCAGTGGCGACAACAATAACAATAACAGCACATGCAGTAGCTGCAGCAGAGACATAAACGCGACGCCACAAATGGCAGAGAAGAGAAATACAAATGTAAATTTAAACTTTTTCACAATCGTCTGATCGCCTTTCCCTCTCTCTCTCTCTCTCGCTCTCCTTAATACCGTTCCCCGACACTTTGTCTGCTGCGAGGCGGCGAGGGTGTGATGTGTACGCTTGTATATGTGTGTGTGTGTTTGTGCGTATGCAGTGCTGTTGGCTTGATGAAAATGGACATTGTTGTGAAATGTTTTTCGATTTTGTGTCCACTGTCGACACCACTAAAAACAAAGTAGCGCAAAGTGACGCTGCAGTCGACGTCGGCGGCAGCAGCTACTGCGGGCCATGGCACCAATGTTAGCCGCATTCTGCCCCGGCTCCTGCGCTGCCCGCGCTCCCGACCCCACCCCCACTGCAAACCATACATGCGCACATATGCATGTATGCGTGTATGTTTATGTGGGTGCGGCGATCGGCCGACCGACACGGGATTGGGGATGGGGTCTCTGCTATGTTTTCTCTTTCCATTCGCTTATTTTAATTTCTCGTTTCTCATTTGCCCCGTGCACCCAATTTTCATGTGACCCCATTTCACTGAAATGTTTTCATGCGACTTTGACAAAACGTGTTAGTATGTGAGTGTGTCTATGTGTGTGTGTGCAAGTGTGTTGAAAAAAATGAAGGAAACCGAATGAAATATTTGAAATTATGAAGCAGGAAAAACATGCGAATTGCCTTAACCCGACAATGCAGCTGGTGTTGCCTGTCTCGCTTCCATTCCCTTCACCTCTCCCACTCGCTCTCACAGTGCCTGCCACTGTCTACCCCCTTAATTGCAGCCATATCCGTTGCTATATCTGTATCTGTATCTATGTGAGCAGGATATGAATATGAGCTGCTAACAGTTTAGACAAACATGAGTAGAACTCACTTAATGCATTGGCAAAAACAAAATATTTTGTTCGGTTTTCGATTTCAATTTAATGCAGTGTACAATACGATTAGCCAGCAGGAAATGTGGGTCATCAATATACCACACCCACACACTGGGGCCACACCAGGCGCCAAGTTTTTTGTTGATTTGGATGTTCTCTCTCTCTCTCCCTCTGCCTTTTTAATAGCCACTTTGTTTTATCAGAGCAATCAATGTTTTATATGCATACTAACTAAGCAGATCAAAAGGTGTCGTAAAATTTTAGATAATTATGATCATGATCGTAAAACGATTCAAGTTTCAAGGTGAAACAGATTTACTTTAGAGTCAAACTGTGTTTTAATTTGCCTAAAAAATTGTATCTTTTGCAGCTTTTTCGTATCCGTCCGTCGCTGATGATGAAGACCTCATGTTGAACGATGAGTTTGACTATAACGAGGATCAGGGTACTCCTATTCAGCAGACGAAACCCTCGGATATGTCCAAACCCTTTGTGCCCCAGCAGAACAGAACTCTGCGTGTAATTGGAATTCTTGGCCAAGATGTCGTGCTCGAGTGTGGCTACAACATTGGCAAAGGTAAGCAAACGAAAACCGTTTACATATAATTTAGAAAAGCATTTAACTTTCTTGTATGTTTCTTACAGATAATGTCATTCTGTGGTACAAGGACTCCAATCTCATCTCGAATGGCAACAGTCTCATCATGCCCAACTATAGCCTCAATACGACCACATTTGATCTGACAATTTTGAAATCGAGTCCTCAAAGTGAGGGGGATTACACCTGCCAGGTGTTGCCCGAACAAGTCTTCATCCACACAACTGTCATTCTGGGGGATCATTCAATGGACGTCATTACGCCCGAGAGCTCCAAGTCCGCTCAGAGCAGCATACATGGGATTTCACTCTCAGCTTTTGTATTGATTGTGCTGCAGCTATTTAAAAATTATGTATAATCGTAGATTAGTATTAAGCAGCGATTTATTAAATGTCCCCTGGATGTGCTAAGATATAATAATAATTACACTGAAATTGCATTTCAATCTCCCGCTTCTGTCTGCAAACGCTAGTTAAGCTCTTTAAGTCTTGTTGATCGTGAATTTTCCCTTTTTGTAAAGACAATCGATTTTATTTATTAAAAAAAAAACCAAAGTAAATAAAAAGTTGTTTGAATTTGAAGGAAAGACAGGAAATACCACTATTCCAAAAAGTGTAGCATACTTTTAGTTGCTAGTAAGAATTACTCGCTTGCCCCTAAAAGCAGGCCACAACATTTTTAACGAATTTGTTTGCTGGCCAAAATAAAGTCTTTGTATTAATAAGACAATTAATAACTTTGAAAAATCCCAATTCTGCAGTAAAACTAAAATACATACAATAATGCAGTTTGCTTTATTCATATATATATATCGCCGTGTATATATAATATATTCTTAATGTCGCATTAATTAAAAGTAAATGAAAAAATTACAATATTTGTTGTAAGACACTGGCTTTAAATATGTATGTAGTATGTTAACAGGTCGGCTCACGAAATCAGGTTCTGCACATTGCAATCGCAAAATTCTCATATGGAACATTCTTTGACACAATCCTAGACATTGATTGCTTCTAAATTGGCACAATTCTCATTTCTTTATTTATTTTCTTTCATTTCTCTCCGATTTTTGTATTTTAAATTTTATTTGTTAATATTATGATTCTTAAATAAAATATAAGTATACAAAATATATATTATATTTGCTTTGATTGTAAGTATATACTGTGTATGAATGTGTATATATACTGCATGCCATCTGTATGATCAGCTGTGTATATAGTAATATGGCCAATGGCTAATTTCAGGTATTGTAGCAAACAAATTTCAATCGAAGCCAAAAATCGAACAAATATGCGACTCTTCCCAACTTGCTAACATTTCTCGCCTCATCTCTCACCTGATTATAGATAGGTATTCGTTATCCTTAGATATAGATAAGTACTCTCTGTCTCTTAACCCATAAGTATCTGGCATACTGCTTTGACAATCCATTTCGTAAAAAATAGTAGTACATATGTATGTGTATTTTTTTTGTTTTTGTTTTTCGTTTTTTTTAGGTACATATGTCTAAGCTTTGGTCTAGTTATCGTTATATATTTTTCAAGTGATTCTCGTAATTCGATTAGATTTTTGTTGTAGTATTAAATAAAAATAATAAAAAAAGGTGTTACCATATTTCTAGTACTCCGCACACCCGTTCAAAACTCATTTACCCATATTCATATTTACATTCGTAGCTGCATGTGTATGTGTCTCAGTATCTGTATCTTTAAACGTTTGTGTATCTGCATCTTTATCTGGTTTTGTTGTGTTGTGTTAACTAATCGCATTTATCGTACATACAAACAAATAAATATTATACGCTATGTTTTGGGCGGTTTTCAACCAATCTTCGCATCTTTAACTTTAACTTTATCTAAACTAAGCTACACATAGTAATTCGTTTTCCCTTCTCCTTCCGCTTCTCCTCTTTGCTTCTGGATGCTTCTTGGCACAAATGTTTCAATTGGTTTTTGCTTATGCGTGCTTCATTTCTTCTTGCGATTAACATTAACATTTACATTAACATTAACATTAACATTGACCCTTTCAGGCGCATTAGCATTTGCATGTATAATTAGAATACTTGGGTACTTTTTTTTTTTCTTGTTTTTGTTTGTTTTCTTTAAGCTGCTAGGTGCCAAGGTGTCAAGCTGCCAAGGTATCGGTACCCAAGGCCCTGTTCCTACGCCTGCTCCCTAAACTGCCGCTGCCTACTCTTAGAGTCGCAGCAGAAATGTGCTTAAAGCAGCGAAGATCAAGCCTGGCAATAAGCTAACTGTACACGCCGCATTATTACTGTCTCCGCCCACAGGTCCGAAACCAGCACGCACCAAATCCTCAGGCGGCACTGCGCCCTCATCAATTTGATTGGAGTCTGCAAAAGTAGAAAGGAGTGTAAGTTGAAGTCTTTGCTATCTATAGACAGTGGGCACTGTACCGTCTGTGTCGTTAATCTTCAAATCGTATTCGGCAGAGAAATGTGACCAACCGTGTGTGTTCTTCGTCTTGACTTTGACGTGCCACAGACCCGGCGTCAGTTCCATCTGATGTGTGATCTTCCAGATGCCGCTCTCCTTGTCGTGATGATGTGTCTTGATCATCGAAACTGTGCTCCATGTGTAGGACTAAGGGTTGGCAAGAAGAAGTTGTAAAATCAAGACACTTCTTGCTATCAAGCCAATATTCACCATGGTCAGCTTGTAGTCCAGCATGGCTTCTGAGAGTGGCTGCATGCTACGCACCAGCCAGTGCATGGTCACCTTATTGCCCTCAATGGATTTGCTCTCGAACTGAGGCGTCTCGGGAGAGTAGCTCAGTTGAACACGCACCTCATTCGAGCCAATGACGTTCTCCACATGACACACATACTCACCGAGATCACTGGCATCCACATGCTTAATGAGTAGCGTGGTGCGATTATGTTCCTTGTGCAGTGAGTTCTTCAGGGAATACTTATCGGAGAGTGCAAGTGTCTTGCCGTCCTTGATGAAGAAGCTCATGGCAATGGGATTGGCACGATAATCACAGTAGATCTCGGCTGTGGTGCCCTCCTTGCAGTTCACATGATGGCGATGTGTGGAAACCTTGGGACTGTACTGCACATCAATAGTGACCATACCATGTGCAGGATCTTTGCTGCCATCATCGCCCAGACACTGATACACACCGGCATCCGCCTCGTCCACGTTGTCCAGCACGACAACTCCATTGGCTGCATCCTCCGCGGATAAAAGCAATCTTTTACCCTAAAATCGGTTTAAAAAATGCATTAAAATAAATACAAAACAAGGGGACTGGTGAGGTAGTGCCTGCGTGCAGGGATTGGTAGTAAAAACATACATTGAGGGACCATTTAATGTCCGCCTCGGTGGGCAGAAACGTTTCACAGACGAGCTTATGGTGGTCGCCCTGCTTGAACGTCTGCGAACGATCCGTAACATCGCGATCGTCGCAAAGGATCGAGAGCCGGGCGCCCACCTTGAGCATTGTGTGCTGCTTCACGTTCGACGGCAGAATCACACAGTAATAATCATCAGAGTCCTCTGACGTCACATCTGCCAGTTTCAATGAGTTGTTCTTCATGACCTCAAACCGAGTATTGATCGAAGACTGTCCGCTGGACACAATTGTTGCATTCTTATACCAAATGGCCACATTCGAAACTAACAAAAGAAAGAGCTCATTTTACAGGGTATTCTATGGTTAAATTTCCACTCCCACTTACTTGCAAAATTGCGTGCATCACAGTTGAGTATCACTGTGTCTCCGGGTCGTGCTTTCACTGAAATCTCCGCTTGCTCAAAGTACGCTGGGGCAACGAACTCTGCTGTTTTGGTTGTCTGAGTCTCCAAATTTGTTTCGTCCTCGCCGTAATCATAATCATCGTCCTGATAGTCCGGTGGAGCATTAGACGCTGCTGGTGACGCACCGCAGAAGTCTAAAAGAGTGTAAAGTAGTTGAAAAGATGATTCACTTTAGCTGGAAAGTGGTAGAAGTGGCATGTTTGCTTAGCTTCTTTGTTAGGGTCTATGAAGCTCTTAACTGGCTGCTGATAAAAATCACACCTCATCACCTTTAAAAATGTAACAAGTTTGTCATATGATCTGCAATCAGAAACTGTAGGAAAAGGCTTAACGCAGCGGAAGTTGTTGAGGAAACAATTGAAGGCTTTGTACATATTACTCATACGCAGGCGAGGGGCCTACAACTTACCCCAGATAGTAGTGGTAGAAGTAAGTGTATAAAGTAGACGATTTAAACTACACTGCTATATGATAGTAGAAGTAATAGAAGTAGAAATGTAACTAAATAATATCTAAGAAGCATAAAGTGGCATAAAACCATAAATTTACCATAGATATTTAAATAATAAACTAATTTAAATCATATGTATATATTATTCATAACTACAGTTGAGCCCGACTTGAGGCAATATCTATGCCAATAATTGTAGGAGAATATGCAGATAAAACAAGTAAGAAAGGCTACAGTTGAGCGAGCCAACTGTAAAAGACCGCGTACTCCTTCTAGTGTACAGTTTCCTTAGTTGTCTACCGATTTGTCCTATGAAAGCTATGGCCTATAGATATACAATCCGTATAAAACTTAGTGTGGATAGTTATAATGGTACCATACATGTACTTGCGGGGGCGTGACAAAATTTGAATTAAGCTTAACCTGCCTGACATATAGACGGACTTATATTCCAAATTTATTAGCTCTAACTCTTGTAGTTTAGAAGATCCAGGTGTTCATACGGACGGACATCGCTAAATCGACTCGGCTGTAGATGCTGATCAAGAATATATATACTTTATGGGGTTGGCGACGCCTCCTGCTGCCTGTTACGCACATTTCGCTGCTGCAAATTGCCTACAGGGTCTAAAAATGAACTTTTTATACATACTTCTATTTAGAAGTATAAAATAAATATTCGTAATTAAATAAAATATTCTAAAAAATATAAGTAATTCTTTTTAGACATCTTTAAAATGTGTAAATTTGATAATATAATGATTTTTTGTGAATAATAATTATGCTTTATGTAGCAGATAAATGGGTTTTAAGCAGCTTCTAAGATTTTGCTTCATACGACATGTGTTAAATGTAGTGGAAAAACTCTAGACCCTTTAGTAACCTTGATTATTATTATTATAAATTTTCCAGCATTCATGAAAAAGAACTTGAGCAATTATTCATAAAAATTCCCCAATTTAGTAATGACAATTATTAAAAACAATTATGTTTTATAGTGTCGCAATGACTTCCTCCGTTTGCAGTTTTCAGAAACTTAAATGTATCTTGAAAAATAATAAAAATAATGAGAGAGAGCGCTACAATTAATTTTAATTATAGGCAGCCCAAAATTGGATGCAAAGCACTAAAGAAACCAGTTTTTCGTTTTTTGTTTGGTGATTTGCTGGGCTTTTTAGGGTGATGGAATCTTAATTAGCATCGATAAAGGCGTTGGCCCATGTCGATGACAACCTCAACCGTATCAATGCAGTAAATTTGTGTCTTTTCGAATTACATGCACGTAATCAGGTATAAATCTAATGACTAATTTATCGCAGACGTTACCAATAACAACAACAAGTAATGACAATACCAATTTGAATGCCAAATGCGTTGACTTTACATTAGATGGCGGAGAACTAACGGCAATTCCAATCTCACGACTCAGTGCCCACGCCAAAAATGAGTCATACGAGAGTGTAACGTCATCTGACTTCAAGTGAGTTATGCTAAATTTGTATAGCAAAAGATACTCGAAGATACTCTAAGTTATAGATAAGTAGAAGGCAAAGAGTTACGCAAGACAGCATAAACATCATAATATTCATTATCATCGTCATGATGATGAAGCCTCTTCAATTGGACACGAAGCAACGTGTTATCAAGCCTCGATAAAAGCGTTTACCTTAAAGACTTGGCAATCAACAACTAAGACACTCACACAGAGACGGAGGAGAGCCAGTTGAAGCTATCTTATCCATACATATCCGCACTCAGACAGACGTTCTGCCTTTTATGGCCAAAAGCAACTTGTCCAAAATAAAACTGTGGCTAAAACTGAAATCGAAACTGAAACAGCTTCGTTTTAACTGATGTGTTTTTTGGCTGGCTCTCAAGTCAGCGCCGCTGGTGGCCAACGAAGAGAGACTGGCCAAGAGCAAGACCAAGACCTTCACCGACATCGTTTGTGGCCCCAAAATGTGCAATATTCGGTCAGAGCGAGTCGTGTGGTCTCGTTGAGTCAAGGCCAGCAAACAAAGCGGGGATTATCTCGTACGCAGTTTCCATGCCCATGTGTGTGTGTGTCAATTGGAGTACGGCTAAGTGGGTCAACTCAAGGGGCGCCTCCTGCGCAGCAAGGACTCGCCACATGCGTCAGTAACACTCCATTTTCGCATTGTCCTTGAATTGAGGGCCAACAAGAGACGCGTGGGGTACAAGCGACAGTCTATTATAGTCGGCTACACTGGCAAAAACTAGAGTGGTGTTTTATAAATTAGAACTTAACCGCTTTAAAACCTATTACAATTTATTTAGTATTATTTTTTGATGTTTCGAGTTTTTGTCTATTTAAATTTACTCAACTCACACAACTTTTTTGCTCAGTGTATTTTAGTTGTCGCTGCATTTGTCTGCGTCTGAAAGAAACAATGGCGACAGGACGACGCGGCGCCAACAACAGAATCCTTCCAGCCTACCCCTCTAGCTCTTGCTGTCCTTAGCCATACCCACGCCCACACAGCTGCCCCGCCCCCTGGCCCCCTGGCCGACTGTCTGCTGTCTCCCTCTACCGCCGTTTAATGCCTTTAATGGCTTTTGCCCGACATCTTGCGCATGGCGTCAGCAATTGGAATCGGAATTCAAATTGGAATTTGTTGTCTTATTGGTCTTGAATTCCTACAGTTCCTTCAGTTCCTTCGGCTCCTTCTGTTAACTTTCCAGCTGAAGTCTTAACTGAGTCAAGGCAATTGCCTTGCAATTCGTTATGCCAAATAAATTGATCAAATGGAAGTTATTTTGGCGCACAGTACAGAAGTTATGCATAAATTTAGCAAACTTTTGTGCTTTTGGGTTTATTGGAATTTTGTTTGCAGCTCTTTTGGCTTAAAGTAATCAAAAATATGCTTAGTCTTTGGAACAGCACTAAAGTTTTAAAAATTTCTTGTTTATTTTAAATAATTTTTGAAGTAAATGGAAAGTTTTTAAATCTATTTTTAGGGTAGTGTTTAAGTTCATACATATTTAATTATTTGCTCATGCTGAATCACTGATTATCGCACAACCTAAGCGGAAAAAGCTGCGTCACTGCAGCTTTTATTGAATTTTAAACAAATTTAAGTGCAAGTTTTTCTGAAGAATTTTGTATGTATAAAATTATTATTAAATAAGTGACTTGTTTCCACATGAGTACTAAAAGCTAAAGCCTTAAAAATTTCTTAAAAGAAAACTAGTAAGAAGCGCTACAGTGGAGCGAGACGACTGTAAAAGACCCTGTACCCTGAAGGATACTTTAGTGAGCATTTTTCCATACAACAAATCCATTTTTGACCGCTGTACACAAGATCAAACTCTATGGGAGTCAAAGAATACAGTTGTACTATAAAAGTCAAGCTTATAAGCAAGATATACACATAATATGTGAGATTGGTCAACTACAGGAGCTATTCGATATAAAATACATAAAGTTATTGAGTAAATAGTTGAAGATTAGCTTTAGCAACGCATGCATTTTCATATAGTAAGCAGAGCTGAACATTGAGACTTGGAGACTTGAAATATCAGTAAGGTCGGAGTGGAAAGCAGCGTCTAAGGTTGATAAGGAGACAGCGAGACAGCCAGACCGTAGACGGAATGACAATTAATTGTTGCATTCAATTCAAGATTCAGTTCAAGATGATTTGTAGTACTAAGTACTCTATATAATACTATATATAAGTATTTTTATTTGTATTTATTGATTTGATTTTTGTTGCTGTTTCATTATCGTGCACCTCTTGGCCAGACTGCAGTGTAATCGCTGTGTTATTTCGTGTCCTACATATGAGGGATAAAGCATGGAACACAGATATACACACGAGTTATTGGGTCAACTCGTAAACAAATAAACTGACAAGTCTGCTGAATATGTGTTTGTGTTTTCCTACTATATATAAACAGAGAAAAATATAAAAATATTGAATGCTCGTAGTGACCAATTTTGGTTGTGAATCTGTCGATTTTATTCCGCAGAAAGAAACTGCAAAACGAATTGGTATAGGAATTGAAATTGGAATTGCTATCTCAGCAGTTTTTGGGAGGCATTAAAAGCATTTCATGATGGAGGTCATAAAAGTGCCACAGTCGAGGAAAACTAAAGTTAATGTCCGTTGTCTGATGTCTAATGTCTAATGTCCGATGTCTGATTCCTATATACTAAATTCGTTGCCATGAATTTGCATATACACACAACCACACACACAGACGTCTTTCAATCGAATTTGAAAACGAAAAATTTGAATTGATATCAATTGGTTTGTTACGCATTGCCAAACTTTTGTTTTTGTTTTGTTATTTTTTTTTGCACACGATTGGATCACCGAGGGCGTGACTCTGATCCATGGCAACGTACAGTCAGATGGATCAATTGATACCCCCAACTACTCAACACGCCCTGCTGCCTACAATTTTCGGACAGCGTTTTCCATCAAATCAAAATTCAAAGTTCTGGGCACGGCAAGTGAACGCGTAATTTGAGCTCATTTTGTATACGAAAATCGAAACATTCTTTCAGCTAATGCAGAAATACAGAAATGTATCTTTAAGGAGCAGCTGAATGCTTTTAAAAATATTTTTGAAGAATTCTTATGCATTCGATAGGTTTGAATTTGGTTTCCAATGAATAATTCCAAATAAATAATCTCGTTACGCTCTCGAAATATGATGCGATAACGAAACCAAAGTCGAAATTATTTCTTGGCTTGAGTATTTAAAGTTGAATTCCAAAGTTGTACTCTGCTCATGCATGTGGGTCGATAAATAATAAGTAATTATGGAGACTATAATTATAGAGGTTTGCGTAAATGTCCCAATTGAGAAATCCAGAAATCCACAGCTGCGTATTATATCAACATCCGTCAAAATTCGTTCAAAAAAACATTTCAAAATATTTACATGAAAAGCGATGAATATAATGCTTTGAACTTGTTCTATTTTGATGTACATATGTTTTTATTTACTTCATTTTTTTTTTGTTTTTGGCATAAACTTTGCTATATAAACTTTGGTCAGATTTCGACATTTTGGCATTGCTGTCATGGCTTAAATTGGAAAATCGTACAATTAATTAAAAGCAGAGAAAAGTTCAGTGGGTGCTGGCTGCTGGGGGCTAAAAAGGGTAAACTGAAGCAGAAAATTGGAAACTGAATGAAAAAAAAATGAAATTTCAGATAAGCAGAAAGGGGCCTAGAAGGGGGCGGGCGGGGCACACTCACTTGCTGCGTGTCTGGCATGAGCAAATGAGCAAATATCCAACATCAGAGACTGCCATTCTTTGCACAACAAATATTTGCTCTTCCCATTGGACGCGGATGTTTCTAGAGCACGAAACTCGCAGCTAGAAACGCATGTATTCCACAGCCTCATGGCAATAATATCTGTTGGTATCTTATTCTATCTTATGGTATCTTCTGCTACAATACAATTCCTTACCATACGAATACTTTACTCCAACTCAGTTGAGTTGCTGAAGTTGAACTACAGAATGTTTACCGTTATCTACGTTTACGCCATAATTCCAAACGCGTATGAAATTTAACTTTCAAGAATAGATAAGCATTCCCTGCTCCGATAAGATATGCTGCCCATACCAACGTTTACACTCAGGTATTCAGCTTTGTCGGTGCTAGAAGCACTAGAAAAAAAATACAAAGGTAACCCACGTGTTACTGACTATGTGACACACACACACACACACATGCATCATCACTTCACAGTTGATATGTGGCCCAAAAGCGTACTTGGCTCATTCTTATAAATATGCCACAAATGCCACATTGGTAATTCATAATTTTGTCACTTACGTAAAGTTTTGACTGTCAACGCTCACAGCGGACCCCCTAAACCCTCCCCAAAGCGCACCTACTATCTATTAAATTTTGTTTACTTTAATGATTACTACTAGTACTGGGAAGTAGTTAAATGAGTTTTAATTTACAGAACAAATAAACAACATATTTGTATATTTGTATGCAAAACGTTTGCCAAATTCTAACACTAAGCACTTAATTGCACACAATTGACTAGTTTTAGCTTAAACTTTCTTCTTAAAAATGCAGCTAAAAAAATATATTTAATTCTCAAAATCTTCATAAAATGTTTATTATTTATTTTTTGATATATAAAATTATTTATAGCTTCTAAAAAAAATATTTCTAAGTTCTCTGCTAACATTTAAATATTTTTTTTTTTTAAATATTTGTAATTTCATTTCTTTTTGATTTAGTTAAAAATGATTTATTGCTAATATTTAAATTCTAAAAAATCTTAATAAAATGTTTATTATATATTTTATGATTTAAAAAATTATTTATAGCTGGTAAAAAATATTTCTAAGTTCTCTGCTTATATTTAAATAATTTTTTTTAAATATTTGTAATTTCATTTCTTTTTGATTTAGTTAAAAATGATTTATTGCTAATATTTAAATTCTAAAAATCTTAATAAAATGTTTATTATATATTTTATGATTTAAAAATTATTTATAGCTTGTAATAAAACATTTTTCAATTCTCTTGTCAAGTTTAATTATTATTTTAAAACGTTTTATTATTTCTTTTCATTTTGATTAAGCTACAAATTATTTAATGTTAATATTTAAATATTGCTCCATTCTTTTCTCTTACTCTAATATTATTTTTTTTTAGCTGATTCAATTAAAATTATTTAAACCTCAATAGAAGTTCGCTCTGATTTCTTTGCCAAACTTTAAATATTTTTTAGAAGGTTTATTATTTGTTTTATAGTCTTTAAAAACTATTTAAAGCTTTTTTATTAAATATTTCTTAGTTCTTATATCGAATTTATATATTATATATATGCTTTCGTTGATACTAAATTTTATTTCAACCCAATTTATGCTTAAAACTGAACTCTGTAATTTAATTCTTGAAAACTCTTGTCTGAAATCATTTCTGGCATTTAAAAATGTTTAATTTTTCATCAAATATTTGATATACATAATATAAGTTTATTTTTAAAAATATGCTCAGTCTTTTTGGCCTCCAGCAAAGTCTTTTATTCAAAACTATTTCAATTTGTTGTGCATTTAATTGTGAAAATATCGTAGCAAATTAATGATTCTTACTCATCAAAGCGAAAAATACGTTGAGTGACTTTCGATATCATTTGTTTGTTTATTTGTTGTAGTTGTTAGTGTTGTTGTGTATTTTTCCAGTGCGTTCCATTAATTGATAAACTGTAATCAGAATTCCCATACTAAATGCCAAACGTTGCGTATACGCAATAAATTGATTTACTTTTGCCCATTCAATGGGCGTATCTCTATTCCCAGAGTGTGTGTGTGTTTTGACTAATCGAGTTGTGGACTTAAAGTGCCAATTAAAATTATCACATGGCCATCAACCCCAGGCAGATACAGATACATAGATGCAGCCCTTTATTTCTTAGTGTTTTAATAGAGCTAAAGTTAAGCACTTACCGCTATTTAATTCCACAATTAGCAGACAAATGAGTAAGATCCATGGCGTGCCTCTCATTGTTATTGTTATCTCTGCTTCTCTCACTCTTTTATTTGTTGTTTTATTTGGCAGCACGCACAATAACTTTGTTTTTAATTGTTGTTGTTGTTGTTGTTGGTGCGCTATCGGAGGTAGATCGTTAACTGTAATTAATATGTTGTGTTCGTTGCCGATTTAATTAATTTGCCACTAAATTGCACAACCCAATTGGGAGCCGCAAAAGCCAACTAAATTTGTAGTAAATTATTTTTTTAAATTGTTTAAAATTATGTTTTTTTTTTCGGGTTTACGTATGCGTAACGCGTTGTCTGCGGCGGAAACTGCAAATTGGCCAAAAGTAAAATCAAAGAAAAGCGCACGCATAATTCATTTATTGAATTCGAAATCAGTTTGTGCTTCTTAAAATAAAAAAAACAGAAACTCGGCTAAGATTCGCAGCTGTGCGATAAAAATCACAGCTTCCAAGTGGACACATTTTTTGCTGATTGGCAGCTAAATGGTAAACATGGCTAATAGATATTGGTAGTGCGGTATTTGTGTTTGCTTGTATGGAGTATGGATTATGTAAGCCAAAAGCCACTCTCGCAGTCAAGCATCGTATCTCAATGATATTATGATCTCAGTGCGAAAATTGCAGTTGTTGTTGTTGTTTCGCTCTGGCCGCTGGTCGCTAGATTACCCCGTTACCTACTCCTCAGTTGGTCAGTCAGTGTCTCCCTCCCACCCGCAGGCAAACCCAGCTGTCTTGCGCTCCCTTTCCCACTCTTCCGCTCTCCCGCTGTACCACTTCTGCATTCCGCTCTCCCGCTCTCTGTGTTTGTGTCTCCTTCTTCTCTGTTTCTTCTTCTTGCTGGCTCGCTCAATGCCAACGCGCTGCAAAGTGGGTCGTGTCGGGTCGTAGTGTGCAGAGCACAGCAGGCAATGGGGAGGTGGGGGTACTGTGTGCACGGGCGTCTGTCTGGGGGGAGGCACAGGGTGCGCCAAGTTGAAAAGCATGCAAATATGTATGCATATAAATAAATTAATGTGCAAATGCGAAAACTGAAAAATGAAAAACAGCAACACACAAAAAAAACAACCGAAATACTAACATAAATACACCGAATGACAGCTGCTTTGCCAAATAGCTCTGAGATGAACTAGAAAATCATAAACAAGTGCTGCGACTTGCTTGAAGTACGCTACCAAAAATAAGTACAGGGTATGCAAATATACAGTCGTGCTGCCGCTTGTTTACACACGGTACACGGTACACGGTAGATGTGCATGTGTGTGGTACATTATGTATTTAGTATTTAGGTATTTGTTCTATGTTGCTCACAAAACACATTTGCAATGTCTCGCAATCATTTTAAGTTGTTGCAGCAAACGAAAACTGAATATTCATTTGTATATTGACACACATACACCAACGAATACTCGTACATGTAGTCGTAGTCGTTGTCGTATTTGGCTGTTGTTTGTCTACTGAGCGCACTCACTTCACACCCTCTGCTAAATTTCTTTCGATCCATTTGCAAAAAAAGCGTTAAATTGCTTTAGCCACTTTAGATAGAATTCCTACACATAGACTGCAGGGCCTATAGCAGTCATAACAGTAAAACCTAGGGAAGTGCCTTATGACATCGTGCAGGGCATAAAACAGCTTAGGCTTATCACAAAAGAAAATACTTTCGAATACATTTATCAAAGGTGAGCACAAGGTACAAACCATTCGACGAGGGTCGTTAGAGCAGTAAACAAGTAACTTTCATTTCGTTTAACTTAGTGTATTTGCTAGTCGTAATGTCTAGTAACTTGACACGCTTTAACCGCAGTTTAAATCACCCGTAATTGTTCACAGTTGTTAGTCAGTTTTTTTCAATTTTCTGAATGACGTCAACTTGGAAAAACACAAATATTCTTTGAACGACCCTCTCGTATACGACAGTCGTTCGTCTTCGTGGAGTCTTTAGAATCACTGCTTTGCTTTACTTGCCTGTCTCGGACTTGTCTTGTCTTGTCTTGTCTTGTCTAGTACTTTTTTTTTTGGTCTTTTTGGCGTTTGTTTATTTACATTGGACTCCAAGTTTACTCACACAAGTGCAGCTGTAGCCAAGGGCTTTGCATGTGTTCGTGCGTGTGTGTGCTTGTGAGAGGCAGCTGCAGCTGCGCTCAGTTTGCTATTACAACGATCTATGGCTATGGAAATTGGAATTTTAAATTGGAATGCTTTGCTTCAAAATTGAATTGAAAACTTTTTTAACTGTAAATAATACAATTCGCTTTTGTATGTTTCTTTTACTCGCAGCCCCCACTCCCCCACCCTGCCTTATCCTCAGCCTCACTTGCGCAGTGCTGTGTTGTGTCCATCTGTGACAGCTCCTGCTGCCTACTGCTTGGTGCCCTACCACAGTTGCTGCCATTCCATTCTCATTTCCTTTCGTTCAATCGTTTCGCTTTCGTTTGCTGTACATTTTTGGGAGAGCGAGTGAGAGAGCCGGTAGCAACAACTACAACGACTGCGACAGCAAAAACAAACGACAGACGACATACGAAAGTTGAGAGAGAGCGGGAGAGAGCAGTGCGGTGAGAACTGCATGTTTGGTGTACTGGTGTATTTTACATATTGCACACACATATACATATATATTTATAGAATGCACCACAAATGTATTTGCATATTTGCTCTTTGTTGTTGTTGTTGTTTAGATGCTGCTTTTGTTGTTGCTGTTTCTAATTGCGAATGTGGCGATTGCCAAAATGCATTTGGGACCACAATTTGAACTGGCTTTATATTAATTGCCATGGCTAGTGGCAAAGATTTCGTTGTTATGAATCACAGTATCTGTGTATGTGTGCGTGTGAATGTGTTTGTGAGCCAAAGGCAGGCTTTTGGGGCAGCTGCACCCGCCGCGGTTAACGTCGCTGCTGCTGCGGTTGCGGCTGCTGCCAGGGCCAGGTAAAGAATGGTTAAATGTGAAGTGCCTGTGCCATTTACACGGCGCAACATTAAGAGGAATAAACAGGTTTTGCGTTTCCAAGAGATGCGAACGATGTGCGAAGTAGGAGAGATGGAGACACAAGAGACTCGCAACCACAACAACAAATATTCGGTTGAAGCGTTACAAAAGTCAGCCAACTGGCAGCGACGACATATTGTACGAGCAGTTTTGATTTACGAGCAGGTAACCAACCATCTCATCTCATCTCATCCTACAAGATGAGGTTCTCTCCCAGCTGTAACACTTGCACTTGCAACGCTTTCGCTCAATAACCGTGTCCAATTTGTAAAAGGGCCTTTATTTTTTAAACTCATTTGTTTTAGATACAAATGTTTTATTTTTTCCCTCGTAAAAGCTTTACCCGATCAGCGATAGATAAATTTAATTGTATACGTGTGCATACTTGTGTGTGTGTCTGTCTGTGCACACAAAACAAATTGAAGTTTTCAAGTACTTAATGGTAGTATTGATAGGAGTATTTTTTCTTCTACTTTATATTTTTTTTGTATTTGTTTTGAATTATTTGGTGCGCTGTGCGCTCGTTTCGTACCCGTCGCGATGCTTTACAAGCAAGAACTGAGACTAAATGTAGCGCGTGCTTGGATGCCAATTGGGAGTCAAAAGCGCGCTGCAACAAATGGAATGGAACACTGCGCTCTCTCCATGTTGTGTTGTTGTTGCCGCTGACGCTTCTTGGGGCTTGCTGCTGCTGCTGTTGCTGTTGCTACTGCTGCAGGTAAACAATTTGTGTCGCTCACTTCTTTTCCGCGTTGCTCTTGTGGCGCCAAATTTATCTGAGCGAGAGATAGGAAGAGAGTGAGCAAGAGAGCGACAATCATACGGAGTATGAGTTCAAAGATGTTCGCAATGTCACTGTCAATTGCTGCTTGCTGCTGATGGCTTTCCTCTTATTTGAAGCCCTATAGCATAAGGTCCATACCGAATTAATACCCTGCAATCAGCGCATGGGGAGTCTTTGCTGAGTAATGATTACCAGGTGGGTTGATATGCATGTAAAGAATTCATTTACGTTTGTGTTGTGCATAAATATGCTGATTTCCGTGACGGTAAAAATTTTTTTTTTTTTTTTTGATAACTCACATTTCAGATAATATTTATTTATTTATTGGTTGGCTATTTTTGTCGATTGGTCAGAGTTCAGATTGTTGCATGCGTGTTTTTTCAAGAATTGTGAACTGATCTAATCAAACGCTGATAATTTTCAGGAAGCTTTGAATAGCTTGATTCATTATAGTTACGTTATCTGATGTGATGCAGACATACTGACTAACTTGATTACATATTTGCTAAGAATCGTGTCTTACTATTTATTTTAATTAAAAAACATATGCATCATCACTATGTGAATCTGAAATAACCCTATCAATTGCTGACTTTTTGCTGTTTTATAAAATTTCTTGGAACTTTCTTTATACAAATAAATTAGAGCTTAGGTGAGCAGTAAAATTAATAAAAATTAGTTTATTTAAACATTGCTTTTTACAATAAGTAAATTAATTGTTTAGCTGTCCAAGCAAATTTAAACCAATTGTCAGTTACTTACGCGCAAGTTATCGATATATCGATAGCTTGTTTATTGTTTGCGCCTCAGCAGTTTCCAACACTACCGGCTTACAGCACTGCGCGAATGTTTGTCTGCAAAAAAATGAAATGGACGTACCGGTCTCAGAATACACAACGCTTGATTTGGAGCGCGAACTGTACGCCTATGGATTAGACACGGGAGGCAGCAAACAGGAGCGCTACGAGCGCTTACTGGAAGTGCGCCAGAGACCATGGGGACCCCGCAAACCGGCGATTGCCAAATTTGGAGCACGCGTGCAACTGGAAGACTTTGCCGAGATACGAAAATTCCAACAGAGCGAGTACGATTTGTTGGAGAATAAAGTGCAGTGGCGATTGGAGCGAGTGCGCAGAGCGGAGGACGGAGAGGGATTGGAGTACTTTCACCCAGAGGTGCTCACACGCATAGACCCCTCCAAGGCGTACATGTTGAACATGGATGAGTTCCTAGTGCGCCAGGAGCCCTATGTGCACAAGGTAATAACCAATGGAATATCCAGCATGTAATGCAAGTCTTAAGGATTACACTTTGTGCAGATCTTTGTGATATTCGTAACGAACACCAATGGGCAGGAGCAGCAGCTTTGGTACGCCAGAAGTCTGGCCAAGTTGCGCAGCTGGGATGAGCAGATGGAGCTGTTCGAGTATCCAGTAAGTAGGCTATGAATCTCTGGAGTAACTGCATCTTATAACCAAACTCTGCAGCTAGTCACAAGCGATAACCTGGAGGAAGTCTTCACAGGCAAACTACAGACAACAGTAAGTAGAGAACCCGTTCAACTGCTTAAACGCCTTTTTACCAGCCTACTTACAGATCATCTCCCCGGAGAGCATAGCCAAGGCGCTGTCCTATGTCTTGATGAAGATTAGGGACAAGGGATTTAATAACTTTGTGGCTTTAGTCTGTGATCAGATGCGATTTGATTTGCCAGCTGTGATGCAGCTGCTCGAGGCCAATAGTCTTAAGTTGCCTTCCTGTGTCGCTGATCTACGTGATCTGCAGAAGGAGTTCCGTGTCATGTTCTGCACAGCCAGTGTGCGCTGCTCCCAACGCCTGAGTCATGAGCTCTACGTCAAGAGCACCTACGTGGAGCAACTGAATGCCATCTGCTCCAGCAACAGCACAAAGAACATGAGTGCCATGCTACCACTCATAGACTATGTAAACCGACTGTCGGATATCTTGAATGCCATGTGGCAGCTGGAGGAGCACCTGGATAAGCCCATTTCGCTGCTGGCGGTGCACAATCAAGGTGTGAAAATCTATGCGGCACATGTAAGACGTGAGCTGCCTCCCATTACCTTTGAGGACTGTGCCGCTGGTGCGGGTCTGCTGCAGTTGCTTGTCTTCGATGCGCTCTGGTGGCTTTCACAGGCAAGGGAACCCGAAGAGAAGTAAACGAGGAGATTCTACTCAATGTCAGACTGCATCTTTAAGTTTAACAGGCGTTCAACTCGGATTGTATCTTTAAGATTACCAGTCGTTGAACTCGAAGAGATTCAAGCTATTTCTAAACCCAATTCGTATTTAAGTTTACCAGTCCTTGAGTCCCAGTCCTAGACTGTATCTTTAGCTTTAGATTTATGTATTTATATTTAATTTGAATTGGGAACTTTGAAATCAGTACAAATTGTTGTGGAATACTTTATGTGTAGTGCAGAGCGAGGCAGATTTGCATGGCTATCGTCATGTAGTGGAAGGCGCTGTAGACACGCCCACTTGAGCCATTGTGCATCATGCTGGCTGTAAAGATGTGAGATCTCGGCGTGATCTCATTATCCAGCAACTGCTCCTCCTCCGTGACATCGTATTGCAGCTCCGATTCCGTCGAGTAATTGGGCAGCTCCACTGCAAGTATGTTAGAGACATAAGCCTGGAAAGGATTACAAAAGTAAAGCATTACTCACCTTCGCCGCCGGTGGCAAATCTGACTATCTTGCTATTGTCACTCCAGCCAAAGCCATTCCTGGCCAGCACCGCCACCTCGTAGAGACTCGCCGGCTGCAGGCCATGAAGCGTGTAGGATGTGATATAAATGGGACCTGAGCGGGTATCAATGGTGGAATTAAGTAAACCAAGATTTAATTTACTCCCTGGACTCACCAATGGTCACTTGAGCTGGTATGGTCAGTTCTGTCCAGTTGGTTCGAATGGGTCTGCTAATGTTGGCCGATGGAATCTGTCGGAACTTGAGCTTGAACTCCATGATGGGCAGCATGCTCTCCGTCTGCCAGACGAGCGCATGCGACGTGGAACTCTGTGTGCCCGGATTGATCTTGAAGACACAGGGCATAGGACGACCGGTTAGCTCAACAGTGGCGCTGCGAAAATCAATGGAGTTGCTGGCACGACACTCGTACTGTCCCATGTCCGAGTCGCGCACTTTACGTAGGACCAACACGTGCCTAATCCGGCTAACGTAGTTATCCTGGGAGCTGCTCGTCTGCAGCTCAGACTGCTGACGGCTCATCTGGGTGCCCATTTGCACGGGTACGCCGTGATGGAACCACTGCAGTGTGGCCAGTGGAGCCGACTCCACAATGCACTCCAGTTGGGCACGATCTCCGACCTTTGTGTAGACCACGGATTGGGGCAGCGAAAGCTCAGGCGCAACTGAAAGATTTGGGATTGAAGTTTACTTGGGATTTCATTTGAAAACTTGGCTTAACCTACAGAGCACTTGAAGATTAACTCCTGCCACCGCGGGTTGTCCCACTCCATTGACGGCCAGGCACTCGATTAATCCTGCCATGCTCCTGGACTTGATCTCGAAGATGTGACTCTGCCGATTCCCCACATTGTTGTAGTGATCCACATTGTTGCCATTGAGCCGCCAACTGATCGCTGGTAGTGGCACACCCTCCGCCAGGCAGACCACCTCAAAGGTAGCTCCAATGGGCAGCTCTAGAATTCCACTGGGCTCGGTGGCCACGCTGGGCGCATGCTGCACCTCAATGGCGTGCATCTGCACGGCTTGTTGGCTGTTCGACATGATCTCGCAGAAGTAATCACCCGTGTCCTCGGGCTTCACATTGGACACCTGCAAACTGCCGTTCGACCAGAGCACTATTCGTTCTGGGGGCAGTACTTCTGGATGCCTTGAATCGACTAGCGCTACATTATCTCGGTGCCAGCGTACGTACTGGAAGGGCGCTACAGAGGAAGAAAGACGTTAATAACCATTTGGAAGGGGTTTAAATAATTTCAAACAGCCTGTAGATACTTTTGTATCTTTTAATATCAACTAATAGTATACAATGATACTTTTTTATATTTTATTATCAACTAATGGTATACAAAGATACTTTTGCATCTTTTAATATCAACTTAAAGTATACGAAGATACTTTTGTATATTTTATTATCAACTAAGAGTATACTTTTGTGTCTTTAATGATTTGTTAAAGCTGTCTTAAGATACTTTTTTTTCATCATTATATCATTCATAAAAGCCAAAAGATTCTTATGTATCTCTTAGATTCTTTATGATTTGAATTCACTAGTTAAAATCATTACAAGCTGCCTTAAGTTATATGTCTATCTATAAAAATCATTCAAAAAAGCCTGTTGTATATTTAGAAAGTAAGTCAAGACGACCTAAAAGATACTTTTTTATCTATAAGTTTTTATTCAACAAACTCAAGAAGATACTTTTTGTATTTTCAGGTTTATTCTTACTGAAATTCGAATTTTTAAATAACAAACCACTGAATGATTTTTTTCGGTTGTACTCAACTTACACAGCCAACAGATACTTTTGTATCTTTGAAGCTCTCACACACTCAAATTCGATTTTATAAGATAACAAACGTCTCAATAACACTTCAAATACTTCATTATTTAAATCGATTTCAATGGAATAAACGCAACTAAAATTATTTGTAGCTGAAAGACCAAATTTAATTTAATTATGCGACAAAAGATACTTTTGTTAGTTTCAAATCCACAGATTTAATTGGTAGACAATTAAATATATGTAGCTGAAATATTCGTCAAGTAAGTTACGATTTTCTACAAAAAAAAAAACTAAAATATACACCCTAAAGATACTTTTGTATCTTCAAAAACTTTACAGATTTTGTAATACTCAAACTTAGAGATAATCTGTACCGAAAACACTCACTAAACCCAAAAGATGCTTTACTATCTTCAATTACTTTACAGACTTTGTTAATACACATACTTAGAGCTAACTGTACCTAAAACACCCACTAAATCTTAATCTTAAACTCTTTTTACGACTTTGTTGCTCTTGCTGCTCGAAAACTGATGGCACTAAATTAATGAAATCCGTTTAATTTCATGTTTCTATTGTGAAAAAGAGCAAATGAAAAGAAAATGTGAAGAAAATGCAAAGTGAGTAACGAGATTTCCTTGGCTGAGCATTGTGAAGTCATTCCCGGGGGACAAAATGCTCAGAATATCCAACAAATTGTAGAGTCGAATTAAATGACATTGTTCGGTTTCAATTGATCCACAAAGGAGCACTTTCAAGGCCCATTAATCTAACACATTTAGATAAGTATTTATACTTATATCTTTGAGATACTCCACAATCGAACAAAGGGTTTCTAATAGAATAAGCTACTTATTATGGTTTAAAATAAAATGATTGTTAATACAATTTAGCTGAATCCTTGAGATACTTTTCTCCATCGCTTTACCTAATATTTCTTTATTAATCTTTGAGATACTTTACTATCTACTGTCGTTTAAAACTACAAGTATTCTAAATCAATAAACTGAGTATTTCTGTTTGTATCTTTCAGATACTTTACACTCGCATAAAGCTTGAAAAGTGTAAGCTTACTATCCAAATAGCAGGGCAGCAACACGGTGTCATTTTCGTAGGTTTTGATGGTTGTGGGAATGCTCTTAAACTTCTGATTATTCTCGAGATCATTGTTGAAATTGAGTTCGGCACTTATTGGGCCAAGACAGACGAGGATAAGTAGCGATATTAACAGATCAATTGAGCACTTTGTGGCGCACATAATCGTAGCACTTGAATTTTAAATTCAATTAAAATGAATTTCAAACCGACTGCGATTTTAACGAGCTTTCGAATAAGTCCCCGTACTTTCGTCTCAAGTACTTTCCAAGCGTGTCACAATTGAGATACCCCAAAAATTTAGTTCCGAAGCGTTTGCCGTCGCGAGCACAACTGAACGCTGGAGCTGAAGCCGACGACGATGACGATGACGATCTGTTGCATGCCACGAGAGGCAGAGACGTAGACAGTGACAGCGACAGAGGCGACAATGGAGACAGCTTGAAACTGCCACTTGCTCTCACTTGATTAGCAGCGAGATACATATGTATCTGCAGGCACATACACAAGTATCTACAGATGCAACCGAGCGTTCCCAGCAAAGGCCCCAGAGTTATGCCCACAGCTATGCTCCCAGCCATGTCCATGTACATTAGTGTTGTCGGTTTGGCCTTTTTTTGTTGAGAAATTAACTTTTTTTTTTTGAAAAATGAAATTTAATTTAAATTTCTGCTTGTGTTAAAGTAATTCAACATTTTATCTAATTGTATTATTATTAGGCAATACTTTAATGAAAATTGTTCAGTTAAAATATGAATGCTAAAGATAGTGTAGGACAGGATATAGTTTAGAGAGCTAACTGTAAAAGACCCTGTAATTCTTTTAGAGCGAATTTTTTCATAAAATTATTCCATGCTTGACCGATTTGACCTACAGGTGCTATAGGCAGTAGTTATCCGATCCGGATCAAACTTGCTAAGAATAGTTATTATAGCAACATACACATAACATCTGAGTTTGGTTGTGATAGCTTTACTCACACTACATATCTTCACACAAATGTACCCTTTTCCAACGATTTATCCTATGGGAGACAGATGAACATCGGTATATCGGCTCGGCTGTTGATACTGATAAAGAATATATATGTTTTATGGGGTTGGCCACGCCTTCTTCTCCTTCTGACAAACTTAATAGACCCCTCTACTCTGGGTGCTGGGTCTAAAAATTGCCGAATTCATAATTAAATCTAGACAACTTAAAAAACCGCTAAAACTTATCCCACCTTTAATGCATTATCAGCTTTAAATTAGTTAAAATTCAAGCTGTTTAGTTTAGCCATTTTTCAATTATTTTTACCGCTAGCTCTGACGCAGTTTGTTAGCTGTTTATGGCCAAATTTAAGCATCACTGCTGTTCGTGTCCACTTTTCATGAGCCACGCTTCGCTAGTTAATTTCAAATATTTTTGTATCTGTTGCGGATTCTGTTTGTGACTCAGATTCAGATACAGATTCAGCTACTTCTGATCTATTACACTCTCCGCTTCAGAGAACGTGACTCTCTTGCATATTACGAGATAAAATGTCATTGTCACAGTCTCTACTCCCGACGGTTCTTCCTTTTGGACGCCCCCGCCCTTATGACCGGATCGGAACAGATCAGATCGGTAGCATTCACATCATCACAATGTTGAGGTGTTGACTGTGAAAAAAAAAAGAAAATAAAAAAGCGGCTTTTACCGGAAGTGCATACAAATTTATAATGTGGTACATAAAGTGTTGCATAATAATTGTGCTCTGCATAAAAAAGGGAGTTCTGCATTTTTTATTGTTACAAATTGTGAATTAATTTAGAAGTCAAACTTTTAACTCCATTTTTTTCATTGCTTCAACTTTTAAGGCAACTCGAAACTTTGTCTCAGTTTTGTTGGTTGATTTGGTAGCTAAAAAAAAAATGTAACTTAGAATCTATAAAAAGAAATCTAATTTTAACTGAAACTGTATTAATAAAATATTTCAGAAAATTATAAATTTTGTTCAAAAAATGTTTGTAAAGCAATAAAATTTATTTTAGGCGCTTTGTGCTCTTTGTTTGGCCTGTTCAGACTGCCGTCAAAACTATAAGTATGAAAAATTGTAAACTATCAAACAAAAATAAATATTGCAACTATTCAAATCTAAATTTATTAAATTTTACAATTTATTAAGAAATTGATATAAAATATTTATAAATTGGTTTCAAAAATAAATTCAAAAAATCATGTAGACAATTAATATATATTTTTTAAAAATGATTAAAATGAAATCTTACAAAATATTGAAAGTCGAAAAAATATTCAAAATTAATTATTAATTGGACAGTTAACATATATTTTTAAAAATGATTAAAATGAAATCTTACAAAATATTGAAAATCTAAAAATTATTCAAAATGATTTATCTTTTTATTACCTAACTTACATATCCGATTTTTTGAAAACCATTGAGTTCTAATATTCAATGAGCATCATAATAAACTCATTAATCATTTCTAAAAATTATTTCTTTGACAATTTGTAAATAAGGGCCACTCAAAAGTGCTCTTAGTTATAATTATTGGTTGTCATTTAATTGTTGTTGATAAATCCGATGAAATCATGTCGTAATTTACACAAACTTATACACTACTACACTATAATGTATAGAAAACTACTCAATTCGTTTGTGACCTTTGGAAAGTTGTTGTTGTTGTTGTAGTTTCATTTGATCAATGCGATCACATTCAATTAAAAGACAATTTCATCGAATTAATTAAATTACAGATGGATGATACAGTAGAGCCTACGAGAAAAGAGGGTCTTTCAAACAGCTGCGCAAACAAACAGCAAACCAATTAAAAGAAGTGTCCGAAGAGACGAGACCCAAAGAAGACGGCTCTTCTGAGCTCTCATTGGTAGCGTGGTACAGTTGAGTAATTAATCCTAAAATGTTGCCCAACATTTTGTGCTGAATTGCTGATGGATTGAGTATATATAATTTCGTATTTATTGTTTAAGTTCTGGCTATACATTTAAATTGTTTGCTTTTAAATTTAGTACAGCGTTCAATGCTTACAACCGACGCATTATAATTAATGTATTTTACTTTATATATATATTTATAGGTGTATAAGTTTGTGGAGGGATTTCCAACGTTTTGACAGAGTAATTTATTGCTTAATTATATAGTTAGTTTGGATTATACAGCAACTAATACAGGATTTTTAACTTAATGCTAAACAAAATTATAGAAAAGAATTTTCTTACTTTGTTGCTTAAACTATTTTTGTTTGCTTCTTTAAATAACAATAAGTTTATGAGTTTATGTTGTGTTTGTTGTTAAGTAAAATTCAGCTAATCGTTGATCATATAAATAAATGTATACACACACACACACACAGACAGACACACAGCTACTTAGGCACACACACAAAAAACAAGTAAAGACATAAAATGTGTGTCTGTTATCCGATTGAAGCATGCTTGATCAATCACTGAATGAGAATGAACATAGTACTCTTAGTGTGGTCTTCTATCAGTACAAAGCGATATATTCGTAAACATAATACAGCTTGTAAACTATTTATATAGTATATATATAGATCTATATACCTATAAGTGATTCATTAGCGTAGTGCTAGAAAATGGAGCGTTAACAAACTTTTCTGCTTAAATTTTTACTCCTCCTTCGTCGTCTTCTCTTCCTTCATCCTAATCATTTGCAAAACCAACTAATCTAAGCAAAGATTAAGAACGTCATTAACATGATGCAGTGCAGTGCAGCAGCTAGATGAGACCGCGCTTCTTCTTGTAGTCTTCGAGGTTCAGCGAACGCTTGGAGACCGTCTCGGTTGGTTTGTTCGCCGGCTTGGGCAGCGCATTGACGCTATTAACTGCAATTAAGATAAGTTATTAAATTAGCTAATTGCGCACTCCAGACCAGAGCCAATGAAGCTTACCTGGCAGCGGTACGTCCAGTTCAATGTCAAAGTCGTGCAGCGAGTACAGACTGTAGTCCTTGCTGTCGCCGGGCTTGGCATTCGATGTGCTCGTCTCGTTCTTCTTTTTGCCTGGAGGTGGCGGTGGCAATGGAGCTGGCAGCAGCTCATCCTCATCCTTTTTGCCACCCTTGAAGCCCATGCGGGGCTGTGTGATGCGTCTCGTAAATGGATCCGATATCTTGAGACCTTTATTGGCCCTGGCCTCCTCCATAATCGCCTTCTCTGCGTCCTCCACGTTTCGTTTGCGATTCCTATCGTTTATGTAGGATATCAAGTTGAGACTGTGTGAGCGTCTCTTGTCCAGTTCGGAGGCACGACTTTCCAGCTGATCGATCTGCTGTCCCAGATCGTTGGCAATGTCGTAGTCTCCGCGTAGCATTGCAGCGTCACGTTCCTTCATGAGGCAGGTCTTCTTCATGGCATAGTTGGTGGGACGATTGCGGAAACGATTCTTCTCCTCCACAATCTTGTCGACATCCTCATCCTTGAACTCATAGTTCAGTGCCTTCTTTATGTCATTCTGTTTGATATCAATCAGATCAATTGTTGGCATGGGTACATGTTGCTGCTGGCAGACTTCGTACCATTTGTTAAACTCGGTTTCGGTAAATTCCTGATTCGATATGAACTCCAGTCGAAAGACGCGCTCCTGTGTGCCGTGTTTCAAACGGAGTCCACGATTCGTTCTGGTCGTGCCCAGTGTGTATATCTTTCCCGTCTCCACCACGCCCACAATTTCGGCTACACGATAGACGGGCTTTTGGCCATTGTTGCCAATGCTAATCCGTACGAAGCAATTGACCACGGTGCTCTCGAAGATGGGCAGATTGACGAAACGCTCCATTTTGAAGCGGGAGAGACGCAGCTTGTTGAGATCATCACGATTGGTGATAAACACAGGGCTTCTCTTGGTCGTCTTCTCATCGTCCTCGGATTCACTGGATGCCTTGCTGCTGTTGGAGCGTGAACGCTTGCCCACCGGCTTCTCATCGTCATCCCAGTCACTGCTGCCCGAGTCATCGGAGTAGATCTCAGATGCTTTCAGTTTCACAGCCGATTTACAGCCCGATACGCTGTCCAGTTCCTCCTTGTCGTCATCCCGATCGCGTTCTGCTTGTCGCTTGGCTTCTTCCTCTTCTGCAATAGCCAAAGTGATTGAAGTCTTAAGAGATGATGATTCTGGCACCATTTATAGCACTTACCTCTCTTGGCTTTGCCCTCTCGCTTGGCCTTGAGCATGGCCATGGCATTGCTACGCTTGTCGTCGGTTTTGTTCGCCTCCACGTTCTTCTTGCGCTCCTTGGAACGTTCCTTGTGATCATAGTAGTCGGATACGTTACCCGCGCTTTGCTCGTCGGCGCTCTTCTCGGCGCTGCTGTTTGCTCCGGAGGCGCTGCCTGTGGCTGAAGTTGAAGGACCTTCACGGCTTAGGGGCAAGGGAGAGGGACTCTTGGCTGAGGCACGTGCCTCGATGGCACTGATCTTGCTGGCTTCCAGTTCAGCTGTGGCCGATATCATTGGAGGTGGTGCCAATTCCTTTGCTTTCTTGCTCTTTTTCTCCTTCTTTGATTTCTTCTTGGCACGCTCGCCCTTTGTCTTGGACTTTTCATTCTTTTCTCCACGCCGGGCAAGTTTAAGCTTTCTCTCGATCTCCCACCTGGTGCGCATCAAGTCACGTTGCTCAATTCGTTTGAAGATCTCTGTTTCACGCTCCTTCTCCGACAGACCATTGAGTCGCTTGCGATCCTCCTCGTCTCCCATGAGGTCGTCATCGTAGCCATCGTCGAATTCCGAATCAGAGCTCGATGAAGATGAACTGGATGAATCCGAATCAGATCCCGATGATGAACTTGACTTTGATTTGGATTTGTCATTGTCTGAGTCACTGTCGGACACCTCTCCCTCCTCCTGTTCACTGAGCTGATCGGGTTTCTTCTGTTCAGCTTCAGCGGCTTTCTCAGCAGGCGCTGCTGCCTCATCCTGGCTGTCGTCATCCCAATTCTCCTCCGATGAACTGGAATCTCTGCTCGCTTTCTTGGAACGCTTCTTCTTTGAGGCTGGCGCTCCAGATTTGTTGTTGGCCCAATCCGAATCGGAGTCTGACTTTGAGTTTGCTGCTTTTGTCGCATTTGCTGGCTTCTTTCGCTTCCTAGCGAGAGTCAGTAAATCCTATGTGCGAAATGAAAAAAATTTATGGATTTTTACATTGCGTCAATCATCCCTCGGCATTGGCGGCTATTTAGTAGGGCGTCGCGTCGAATTGATGCGTAATAATTACCGATTCCAGATTCGTATCCGCGTCGCTATCACTATCACTCGAATTTGAGTCGATCAGAGACTGCGTTCGACGTTTTCCCATTATAATTAAGTAGAAATCGTGCCAAACAACAAAGTTAACCTGCAAACAGTGTGAAAATAAATAACTAACATACATATGCACAGCGACAAAATCTTAACATGTTGGTACTCTGTTGTTAACAGTGAGCAGAAGAGTTTACCCGGGAAAAGCTGATTTGGTGGAGTAAAATCTAAACAGCTGATTGCCGAAAGCAGACGCATGCGGGTTAATTATTTAACCGCACTACAAAGAACAATAGTCAAAAAAGTATACACAACATGGCACAAAACATTTAAATTCAAACTGCTGAACAATTGTATTCCAGCAGCTTTGAATGTTTTTTATTTTTAACAGAGTCCTAACAATTCAGAGCTGGCTGTAAGCATTATCGATTGTTAATGCATTGCAGCTCTGATATAGTGGTGGGCTGGCTAATATATCGATATGGCACTATCGGTCGCTGTTTTAGTAAGAGCTCTATCAAAAAAGCTGGCTGCTATGAAACAGTAACGAGTTTTCAAATCGAGTAACATTCGACAGTGCCAAAGTATATTGTATGCTTTTTCATGCTCAGTGGTTTAATTAAACGAATTAATCACCAAATAAACTAAAATTTTGTTTGACTTTAATAGACTTTCTGCTCTAATACATTAATTCACTTTCGTTCAAGTTCAAGCTTTGCATAAACCCATTTATTTTCGCTACTGCTGCAAGCGCGGCCAAGCGCAGCAACGAATCACACTTAAAGTTAAGCTGAGTAAACACCAGAGAAAAAGTGCATGCAGCACACAGAATATTTAACTCTCTTACATATTGAGTATTTTACTTAAAATCGTACAAATTTCTTACTTAAGCAGAAATGTTACATTTTTGAGTGTAACACAATTCGATACAGAAAACGCTCAGAAGAAGACAAGTCTCAGATAATATTCCAGTGCAACGAAAGCAGAAGAGCAGCAGCTTAAACTTGGAGCTGGTGGCTGGGAGAACTAAGCAGAATTTGGAGTGAGTTAAATATTTGAAATGCAAATTTTTCTGCAACAGTGCGAAATGCAAAAGGACGACAAGAGTTTTGCTTGTTCCATTTGATGTAGAGAGTAGAGATATAAGTTTCGACCAGGATAACTTTGGAATCTGTGGCTTACTCTATAAACAATATTTACATAACAAAAGTTATCCGATGCAGACAGAAAGAATAACTTAGTTTGAAAAGACCTACAAGTACAGGAACAGGAACCAGAGCACAAGAGAAGCTGAACGCCATATCCATGCCAGTAAACGTTTATTTGTTTGGCTTACAAATTTGTAAAGTAAATTAAACGCACCTGCATCGTACGCAATAAGTTCAATCAATATTAATTAAAATGCAGAAATATTCCCTTCGGGCTTTTCCCCAGCACAGACGTATGTTTTGCTTGGGTGCTTCTGTGGTGATTGTATATGTAGGGGTGTTCTGGTTTGAGCGACGAGAGGGGAAAGGAGCTTGCTTCATAATTCGACTTAAATGCTACGAGGCAATTTGCAGTAGCAACAACAAACAACATGAACAAAATGCACATTCCTGCCTTTAAAGCGGCAACTGCTGCATTATTACAACTACAACAACACACAAAAAAAACAACAGCAACAACAACAACAATAACAACGTGCGTTAGAAGAAACACCATCCCACTCACACTTAAGCCGCTAGCCCACGCTGTCCAACCACCACCCACAGCTGAGAGAGCGCAAAAAATTCAACAAAGAGAGTGAGAGCGAGTGTAAGCAATGCGATTTGCTCAAAGCTCTAAGCGCGACTTCTGTGTTGCTCTGGTTGTCGCATGCGCACAAATAACGGGGTGGACTGTGCTTTGCTACAGCAACAACAACAACCACAAACAATTTGCTTCGTTTGCCATTTTTGGGTGGTTGCCATTCAAAGCTCGACGCGCTGTTGCGTCGCATTTATTGTTTGTTGTAGCTGACCAAATGGGGGAGAGTGAAGGTTTGTAGGTGTGTGAGCGACAATTATCGCTCAACGTGAGGTAGAGAGAGAGCAAGATGTGAGAGAGGCAAAGCTCTGCTTGGTTGCTGCTGCTGGTTGTTGTTGATGTAATAAACAGCAATTCTACTTTCCAAAGTTCAATTGAGAAATTTTTTCGGAGAGCGTGCGTCTTTTTGCCAGTTTGACGAAAGACGTTCGCGAGTGCGGTAACGACAAGATCTAATACGAAAATAACGGTAAACACAAATACCGTTTGTTTGTTGCGCGGGTACGAGGGTGGAAAAATAACATTGCATCAGCATAAAAATTGTTTGCACACAAATTGTGTACACTTAAAAACTAATAAGCTAGTTTATGATAAATAATTAAGCATACACATAATATAAATCGTTGGTGTGTGGCTATTAAATAATTATTCCAGTACGTTCTGAGTGCAGAGAAAAAACAATAATTCCAAAACGACGCAAAAAAAAAGCAATTTCGTGTAAATTTGTTACTTTAAGAGCGACCGCCGTGTTGCGCCTTTACCCAAGGGTGCACGTGAACGTGAACGTGAATGTGCATGCGAACGCGTACTTGCCACCCTCGCACACTCCCCCGTTTTGTGTAAACTTTAACTTTCAAACCGAATCAAACACGGGAAAAACAAGCGCAGAGTTTTAGTTTTTATTTCGCTCAGCCATTGTGCCGTACTGTAAAAGCCGCGGGTGTGTCGGCCACGGATACGGACACGGACAGAGGAAGGGACTCGCGTACGGACACACAACTCGGACTGACAGTAGCTAGAAACTGCAGCCGGACTGGAGCAGAAACAGTTGCCACGGGACCAGTTCGAATTTTTTTATTTGCGTCGTGTTAATTTGTCGTGCATTTACAGTAGCTACGAAAAGTTTGTGCTCAACGAAAAAAAATATATGAAGTTAACGTAAACTAACAGAGTTTTACAGCGGAGACATTAAATGAGGTGAGTGGAATAATTATTTGCCTCTGTTTCGGTCTAGTATTATTATAAAATTAAATTTCATTAAATATTCAAATGTTTATTATTGAAAAGTCACAGTCTTTCGTGTATGCAAAAAATGAGCAATATAGTTGAGTAGTTAAGCGCTTTGGCAGTAAACAAAAGCTGAAGAGTGTCACTTCATATTAAGGGTCGTACTGTTGTCCTCCCGTCCTGGCAAAATTCAATCCGAAAATCCAAATTTGAAATGAAATCAGAGTTCAGCAGGCACACACACAAACACACACACACACACACACACACACATGCAAAATGGACAGTCACTAACTAAACAAAAGAAGGCAATTCTGAAGAGCTTAAAATGCGTTTTGTCAACATTAGAAGAGGTTCATGTCCATATGTGTATGTGTGAGGTAGGAGAGAGGTGTGAGAGAGTGGGTCTGCGTGTGTGTGTGTTGAAGAGAGGCTGGCAGATAAGTGTCATGTGTGTGGGTAAAGGGGAATGATTAATGCAGCTGAAATTGCTTTCGGATTGCCGCCAACAAAACAACAACAACAGCAACAATGGTGGATGCCATTGTGGATCGTGTGGATGGTAAAGTGTGGAATACGTTTGTATGGGTACACAGCGATGCCGCATCGCCGCCTGTTGCCGCCAACCCTCAAGGACGGTGATGAGTCGCTACCCAGGGTTGGGCAAAAACAACGAAACAACCCTCGTCTTGGGGCAGCAGCGTAGCTGCAGCAAAGATGAATTATTCAAATACAGTCGCATCTGGTATGCGTGTGCATAAAAAACAAAAACAAAAAAAAAAAGAACTGAAGGAAGCTTCCATAGATTCTATAGCTTTTCGCTGAGTGAGGGTAATGGTGGCACTAACGGTTACGTTAACGTTAACGGTAACTGGTGCAGTCTCTAGCAGGTTTCTGCTTCGACAGGCTTAAGTGCATTATCCTTGAGTGTGCGGCACTGCAGCGTAGCTTAACCCTCAAAATAATTGCATCTTGCATCTTAGCTTCGTGTCTCCTCCTTTTTTTTTTAGGCCTTTTCAGAATTTTCTTGCCGAGTCCTTGACTCGCTGTGCCCTCCCCAAACCAAAACTTACGATCAATCATAATGTGGTAGCTCCAACTGAAGTTATTCATGGTAGTCACAGGCAATTTAATAATTCCCATACATTGCTTGTCATAAAATAACATTAAATAAATAACATAAAAAAAACCAATTATAAAATAATAAATAGCACACTGAAATTTCTAAAAATACACACTAAACTTATACAGCTAATTAATCAAGAAACAAAGTATAAAATATGACACTTAAATAAACTGAAACTAGTCCCATCGCCTTTTGGCAACTGGCTTCTCCTTCTCCAGTGTGCTGCTGGAATGTGTGTGGCGACTCACAATTGCCGATGTGTGGGGAAAGCGCTGTTGCTGCTCCCTGTCTACATTCTCATCGCTGGTAGCTTAGTGCTCCTCCTGCTGATCCGACTCGGGCAACTGCTCATTGGAATGCCCCAAAGGGACACCAAGCGAGCACTTGAAGGAATACCCATCGATGTCCGCATAGCGTTGGAGGCATTCTCGGTGATACCAGCCATTACTGCAGCAACTGTCAGGTATGATGTGGCTAAAGGGTTCCTTCATGCGCTTAGCTGCTCAAAGCAAATCACACACTTCTCCCGCGATTTGGGGCGTTTATTGTGATCCCTAATGTGGTGGCAGAAGGAGTTGAAGGGTGTGGCCGTAGCAGTAGCGCAACAGTTAGCAGCGCTTAGATTCGGCATCTATGTCCCGCCAGGTGATTCAGCTAATGTCTTTGCTCACTTTACCACGCAGAGTTCAGAGCTCAATTATAAAAAATTTTGATGCATGGAATGCTTGCTGCGTTCCACTGCTGGACAGAGCAAGCATTGCGTTCCACTGCTGGACAGAGCAAGCATTCCTCCATATTTATGTTTTATTTTTAAACAATATTCTAGAGCAGAAATTCATTGTTCACACAGTTTTACTAACTTTCTTTTGCAGTTCCCAAAATACAATAGACTTAATGAAGTCCTTGAGAGGTACTTAAGTTATTGGCATTTAATTGACTAGAATTATCGTTACAAAATTAAACAAGATAAATATGCAGAACAAATAAATTATACTAATTGCAGTTAGCAAACTATATTTGTAAGTCATTAATTATAATCGACAAACAAACAGTTGTTTTCTGTTATTCTAAAGTTTTGCTTAGGGCAGAAAATAAGTTTTCCATCGACAGTTGTCTGCATAAACTTAATGGACTTGCTGAAATTCAGCTTTTAAGATAGTGAAATCTAAAGAGAAGCTCTTGAATTTAAAGTTTTATATGATTACATAATTGTTTTATTATACTCCCAAAATAGGGTACTCTTTTAGCTCTGCTTTTCCACAAACAACTTCTATGTCCACTTTCTATATAGCCCACCGACTTCTTAGTTGATTGATCACAAATTTTAAGCCATATCTATTAATTATGATTATTGAGCCGTTCCCCCGATATGTGGATATAAGCAGTGAACCTCTTTCGAGTCCTTTGCTATCTTAACTGATTAGCAGCATTGTCTAGCGACAGTCGCTTCCTGGTGGGAGTGTTATACGAGTGTACGACTTTTTGCGCGTTTGTCTTTTCCATTTTCACACCGAGCACGTTTCGCTTTTCCAGCAAAATTGGATTGCGTGCAGAATGTGGGCGAGCTGCTTGGCAGGTGCAAGCAGCGGCGGCATCAGCAGGTGTAAGTAAAAGGTGGAATTGGTAGGGGTAGGGTAAGGAGCGGGGAAGTGTGTTGAGTGGGCTGATAAGTCAGGTCTTGTTCTGGTTCTAGTTATGGCTCTTGTGCTGTTTCTGTTTCTGGCATTGCGTGTGCAACTATTGACAGGTGGGTGGAAAACGCGTTTGTCCAATACGCTCCTGTGGTTGTTGTTGTTCCTTTTGCTGCTGTTGTTGTTGGTTTGCTGCGTTGCTGTGCCGCGAAAACTTATGCACAGCAACTAATCTCCTTAGTGCAATTAATTATGTAGCGGCGCCATTTTGTTAACCAGGACAGTCCCTCCGCCTCCCGCTGCTACCACCCTTGTACACATAACAGTAAAGCATTCTTTTCATTCAGTCATTCAAGCATTCTACGCTTTTCTCGCCGCTTTTCCCGCTACTTTCCCGCTTTTCAGCATGGTCGAGCTGTTTTTAGCTGTTCCGGCAAAACTTTATCCTTTCGTCCTGCCTTTCGTCCCGCCTGATAAGCCAGCCACAAAAACCCGCTTCACGCAACTTTTGCATGCTTATAGATTACCCATCGCTCTGCCCGTTGCTCGCTGCACACAAAACTAACTTAGTTCCCACTTTTAAAACACTTTAATCAGGCAAAAAACTGGCTAAAAAACTACTCACTTTTACCAAGTATATTAAGTAAACTGCACGCTACGATTAACTAATTTAAATTAAAAAATGTTTTCGATTTTTTTTAAACATTTTTCAAGTAGATCTTTAATTAATGCCGTTTTGACCACTAAACAAATGTGCGGTGCTTACAATTAGCATACGTGCCTAAAGTACTCACAAAGTTGGTGCTAAAAGCAAAGTTTTCAAAATGCTGACACAGTGTTTTCGAGATAAACCACTTGGAACTTGGAACTGTGCGGAATTGGCAACCGCAAAGCGGAGGAAAAACGCACAGATAAGCGACAGCTTTTCTCTAATGAAATGAGAGTAAGGAAAAGTGTAAAAAAATAGCATGAAAGGGATTTTCATTTAAGTCACGCAAAGTAGTTAATGAAATGGGATAAAAATGTGCAGAAAGTTAAAAAGAAACTCTTGACGGCGTTAAACACGCTTAAATTTAAAAGAAACTATGCAAATACGACTATAAATTATACTTAACCTATTCCATAAGAAATTGCAGCCAGTTATGACGTATACGACACGTTGTGCTGGAGACAAACGTTTGTTTAAGGCCACAAGTGTGGGCAATAATGATTAGAAATTTCATTAATACAATTTGATTATAATAATATTATTGTTATTATGGAAGCGTAACGACTCATTACGATTATTGCGTATACGACATGTGCTCCGCTTTAGCCTATGGCATGTATACTGCAAGACAATTTGAACAGAGCAGTCGCCTTGGTGTGCACATTTGAATGTGGGATGCGTAATTGCAAAGCTTGTTTCTGGCCAATTAGACGCAAATTAAATTATTAAACTTGGCATGCCAGCAACGCCCACGCAGAGAGTTGACACTTGCTACGATTTGAATTCTATTTCAATTTGGGTTTCAATGTCAGCTTGAAAGCAGCAGCAAAATGATGCGGAGACTGCGAACAAATCAGAGCACTTCTAGGAGAAACAAGAGAGGAGGGCATTAAGGGAGATCTCTAAAACACTCTAGTGTGTGCGATGATATTTTTGGACTCACTGTCTTCAGTTTGGTCTTCGCGTAAGTGAATGAAAATGAAAAAGTGCTGGTGGCACACAAGTTACGTGATTCGAATGCCAAAAACTTAACTGACAACGTATGACATGACCAGCGGCACAAGACGAGTGAGAATGACAACTGGTGAATGGGCCAGTGATTGAGTGGTAGGAGGTGGGTGGTGGGAGGTGGGAGGTGGGTTGCTTGCCAGAGGGTGTTGCATGCTCAGTGGCTGTGACTGGTCAACGCCTCGCACCATGTTTGGCACACTAGCAGCAACTACAATAAATCGCTGCGCAAATTAAATAATTTGTATAGCTGCTATTGTTGTTTTCCCTCCGCCCCCTCCACACACACCCCCTTGCCAATTGAAGGTATAAATAAATGAGCCTTTTCTGACAGTCGCACATATTTTTTTTTTTTTGCTTTTTTTTTCAGCTTGTTGTCAAGCCAAGACCTCAAATTAATTAAACTGTCTGTCTGGCAGTCCGTCTGTGTTTCTGTCTAGCGGAAACCTCAGCAGGTCAGCTGAAAAATGTGTGTACATCTAATTGCAAAATTAAATTCAAAACGTTTGTAGAAAATGTCATAAATATTTAAGTAGATTTCCCAGACCACAAACCGAGATTTTTTTTTTTTTTTTGTTTTTGGCCGTAAATGAGCTAGCCAGATGTGACTTGGCTGCCGTTTACTTGGGTGTCAACGGTCACAGCCAAACAAGCGGAAAAATGTCTAATTAAACTTTTAATTAAAACCATAAAAAAGCATATCAATGACAGTTGTTTTATAAATTCTTAAATTCCATTATGGAAATTCAAGCCCAACTTTATTGAATTATCAAATAAATAGCTATAAAAAAAATGGCTATATCTATGAATTGCTGAATTTATGGAGCTCTCTATTTGATTGCGCAATTGGTCGATGAATCAATGAATGGCTTAAACACAGTTGACATTTCATATGCGAATAAATAGTGCATTTAATGCTAGGGCCATAAATTACAGTTTATGGTATGCCAGGTGAAAGGATTAGATGTGAAGCACCTGCAATTTGCGACTCACATGTGGCTCGATGGCAAATCGAACTCGGAGTCGTATTCGAATTTTAAAGGTAAATGGTGAGCAGTGGAGCGTGGTGGTAACCCTAAACCAGATGGTAACCACAAAAACAATTTGGTGGAGTCGTTGTGTGTGGCAGGGTGGAGGTGAAAGTGGGGTTAATGGTCAACAGCGAGGGTGTCAGGGAAACGATTGTGTGTCATGCACTTTCAACCCTAGCAGCGCTGTCATGTCTGGACTAGCTAAAAGGAGGGGGCGTTAAGGGGGCGTGATGGGGAGGGGGGAGAAAAGTCTGGCAACTACAGTCAATGGACTAAATTGAGCAAAAACAACAACAGTAACAACAGGCAAGCAACAGTCTGCTCGAGTTCTTGTCGCCGTTTTGGCCCAGTTGGCAACCCTGGCAGCTTTTGCTGCCTTTCCTCATACATTCATTTTTCCATTGCTGTTGAGTGACAGTTTCTCCCCCTTTTTTCCCGCTGTGTGAGCACGTGTCTTTTCCTCCTGGCCTCCAACCCTGGCTTTGTTCATTATTTTAGCCAGTGCCAAATGTTGTGCCAACCCTTCAGGCTCTAACCTTCACCCCTGGTTTGCCGCAGTGCGTTTTAATTTTGTTTGATGTATCACTTCCCCTTCGCGGGTATTTCACTTTCCCCCTTTCGCCCTTTTTGCCCAGAAAAACTCAAATTCGAATCCAAATCCACTTGGCTGACAATCGAAATCTCTTTCATTGTTCACTTGCCCATCTTTTGGCAGTTTTGGCTACAGGGCAATCATCCATGATTCGCCATAGCTGAAAATTTCTATGCAGATTTATGCGATTTCCACTTGATTTTCACGCAACGCACAGCGCAAACAGCAATTTCCGTCGCTGGAAAAGCTTTAAATTCAATAAACCAGTTCATCATTCATTCTATGTTTGAGGCCAGAACAAAGGCACTCTACCTGAAACAAAAAGCCATAAAAAGCTGGGAATTGGCCAACAACATTTTGCACGACTGAAAGCCAAAATTCAAGCTAGGTTTTGTAGAAGACAGCAGAAAAGAGAGCTAACTAAAAGCCAATTAGAAAACGGGGGGAAAGATTGAGTAGAATGTACTTCTTCTTTAATCTGCATAGAGTTGTCTATCACTAGTCTATAACTTCTTTAAATAAAGCCATAGTATTGAATGTTTATTAAAATTTGTTTAACATACAAGTCTTAACTTGAAAAAATTACAAATAAATTGATTGATTCCTTTTGACTTTAGGGAGAAGATTGAGTAGAATGTACTTCTCCTTTAATCTGCATAGAGTTGTCTATCACTAGTCTATAACTTCTTTAAATAAAGCCATAGTATTGAATGTTTATTAACATTTGTTCAACATACAAGTCTTAACTTGAAAAAATTACAAATAAACTGATTGATTCCTTTTGACTTAAGGGAGAAGATTGAGTAGAATGTACTTCTCCTTTAATCTGCATAGAGTTGTCTATCACTAGTCTATAACTTCTTTAAATAAAGCCATAGTATTGAATGTTTATTAACATTTGTTCAACATACAAGTCTTAACTTGAAAAAATTACAAATAAACTGATTGATTCCTTTTGACTTAAGGGAGAAGATTGAGTAGAATGTACTTCTCCTTTAATCTGCATAGAGTTGTCTATCACTAGTCTATAACTTCTTTAAATAAAGCCATAGTATTGAATGTTTATTAACATTTGTTCAACATACAAGTCTTAACTTGAAAAAATTACAAATAAACTGATTGATTCCTTTTGACTTAAGGGAGAAGATTGAGTAGAATGTACTTCTCCTTTAATCTGTATAGAGTTGTCTATCACTAGTCTATAACTGCTTTAAATAAACCTGTAGTATTGAATGTTTATGTATATTATTCAACATACCAGTCTTAATTTGAAATAATTGATTGATTCCTTTTGACTTTAGGGAGAAGATTGAGTAGAATCTACTGCTTCAAATGATAGCACTTTTATCTGCATAGAGTTTTCTATCACCAGTCTATAACTCACTTAAATAAACCTCTTGCTTTAAATGTTTATTAAAATTTGTTCAACAGACAAGTCTATTAACCTGAAATGATAATAAATGAACTCATTGATTCCTTAAAGTAGGAAATTAATGTTTCGCAATGACTTTAGGGAATATTGATAGAAAAAATTCCATTCGCAGCCATTAAAAAACCAAATCCTTATGTATTCCTTGAGGAAATAAAAAAATCCATCAACATCAAATGCAATTCCATTAGATGTGAAATGATTTGATGCGCTCTTTCGAACGTTGTTATCACTGTACAGTAAAGTCCTGCGCTGTTGGACATTGACAGGACAATGAACAGGAAGAAGTTGGCGATTGGAAAACCATAAAGACGCATTCGATTGTGTGAGTGTGGGAGTGTATATGGGTGTGTGTGTGTGTGTGTGTGGGTGTGTTAGACATGCTTTTGTAAGCTTTGGCCTTAGCTTTAGACATCAGACGCTTTTTATGGCCAAACTGAGAGACTGAGAGACAGACACTCACAGCTCAGACAGGAAACAGCTAGAAGTAGTCACTAGAGTGGATTCCTGTATGTGCGTTTTTTCCCATTAGCTTTTCCTTCAGCTTCTGCTTCTGTTGCCACTGCTGTGCTGTGTGTTTGCTCAGCTCTTCTTAATAAACCAATATTCCGAAGCCAACTGCAATTTGGCTTAAACATGAAGCATAATAGAGTTATTAGCACAATGCCGGAGTTGGCTTTAAAGCGTGAGAAGACTAGCAGTAAATTATATATGGAGCGAGGGTAGTTTTAAAGTTTAATTTTTTAAACACTTGCTTGAATTTTTAGCTTGCTTCTATTTAACTTTGTCTTATACTTTCTAAGCAACCCTCTGTCGAAACTCGCATGCCATAAACCCATATGAGAGTGCGAGGGGGAGAGAGCGGGAGGGGCTGAGAGAGGTAGCTCTTTGGGCAGCGGTGCAGCCAAATTAAATGATGGCAGCCACTGTCCCCGGGCACTCACGTATCTCACAGTGACCACTAATGGAAATGGACTGCCACTGCCGCTGCCACAGTGGCCAAAAATTCTATTAGCCGTATCCAAGCAACGTGTGGCACGCACTCCTGGGGCACATTCGCAATGCTCGCCGTGCTCGTTGCGTGTGTTGCATGTACAATTTTAATTTGCTGCACCAAATGTTGCTCTATTTATCTCCAACTCTCTTTCTCTGACAATTTTGTGGCATCTTATTTTTTATTAAACACCAGCTAAACTTGGCTAGTGACTAGCGTAACTCAATCTAATTGCCTCGTTAATTTGTTGCAGGTGAATTTTTATAAAAGTTGCTAGAGAAAGCAAGAGGAAGAGAGCGAGAGAGTAGAGAAGCGAGAAGGAGCGCTTGGAATGCCGTGTAATGCACACCTTTAGGCGAAAAAAGCTGAGGGGAAAATGGGCGACATCTGCCCCCAAGCGAGGCATTAATTCCAACAGCTGCCACAGCTGCGCAACCAGCGCTGCACACATACACCGTTAATACCGACATATTCATATACCTGTACACAGGAAATTCCAGCGTATGCAATGCCTAGAAGTGTGTGGCACTGGGAATTCCAAGTGGCACATACCCCGTGTTAGCTGCCACAACCGGTGTCGATCTCCGGATGGAGTTTGTGCAAAATGGAATAGGAAATTGAGCATGTGTCTATCTGTGCGTGTGTGTGTGTGTGTGTGTGAGTGTATTTGCGTGTGTAATGCGTGCTTATGGCGCCCATTTTGAATGAATTTCTCACAGGCAGAACTCAAGTGGCAGCTACAACAGCAACAAGTTAGCTGCAACATATGAATGCTCAGTATCTTGCCACCTTTCCGCCCTCCCCCTCCCCCTTTCCTTTTTTTTTTATTAAAATCGTGCTGTCTGTTAGAGTAAACTCGATTTCCATGCTTCAATTCAGCTGGCCGCCCAGTGGGGCGACTCAACAGCAGCGCCCTCTAGAAGTCATTTGCATATTGTCGTTCAACTGAAACTTGGCAAATTTCTTTCATTTTTCATAGCAAACTTCCATGCTGCAGGTTGTGGCGGCTGTTGCATATACAACATGCTACAATATTAAAGAAGTTGCACTTGCCACAAGCTCAGAAATGTTGTGAATAAGGTTGTGAGCATGGAGTACCAGTGTGAATACGAATATGAGTACTCATAGTCATGCTGTGTTGCCAGTGCAAATAAATTTGTCAAATTGCATTCGCAATTCGCTGCCTTTTTCTTGGAGCTTGGAGTTCAGAGTGAAAGAGACAGAGCGAGGCAGGGAGTGAAGGGGAGAGCAAGAGAGACAGAGTAAAGTCTCGTTTGCTACCACAAACAAGCGACAACATTGCAATATGTCCCTGGTCTGTGGTCTCTACACGTCTACATTTGTGTTCTTCTACTTCTCTTTCCCCTTCCCTCTCCCTCCACACTCTCCCTTCGCTCTCTCTATCTTTCTCTGCGCTCCAGTTCAACACTGACAGTTTTTACACATTTCATTTTATTGTCACGTACGCATTCAGTTCGCAGTTTCGGAGTTTCGTAGTTATTAGTTTCCCTTTATGGTAGGTCGCTGCCGGTTTTCCTCAAAAACACCAAATTATTATACCCGTTACTCGTAGAGTAAAAGGGTATATTGTAATCGTTGGAATGTATGTAACAGGCAGAAGGAGGCGTGGCAGACCCCATAAAGTATATATATTCTTGATCAGCATCAATAGCCGAGTCGATATAGCCATGTCCGTCTGTCCGTCTGTCCGTCTGTCCGTCCGTCCGTCCGTCCGTCCGTCCGTCCGTCCGTCTGTATGAACAAAAGGATCTCAGAGACTATAAGAGCTAGAAAAATGCTAGTGGTCGCAAATGAAAGGTACAATACCCAAGCAGTACAAGTTTGTTTTTGTTTTTTGACACGCCCACTTTAGGGCGTATTATTTGCATATAAAGGTAAATGCACAGGTTAACGCAGAATGTTTTTGTATAGAAAACTTTTTTGTTAGCTTTGCTATCTGAACCAAATTTACACGGAAAGTACATATCTAGGAAGTACATGTACTGACCAAGTTTGATCCAAATCGGACAACTATATCGTATAGCTCCCATAGGGCCGATCGGTCGAAAATATGCTCTAAACATGAATTTGTACGAAAATGTTCTGTGTTTGCCAAGCTATTTTATCCATCACCATTGTTAATAACAAATTGAAACTGAGTAACGGGTATCCTAAAGTCGCGAGGCGACTATAGCATTCTTACTTGTTTCTATTGACATCAGCCATATAAGGCTCTGCCCCGACTTTGTTGTGCACCTCAACAATACCACGAGTAATTCGTCACTTTTGACTCTTCTTTATCATGTTGTCTTTGTACATGTTTCTTTTCTTTAAGCGCGGCTCACATATAGGGTGCTCACGTAATATTTCTAGGGCATGTATGGTTAGTGGTATGATTTTAGTTATTTTGAAATGTTAAATCTTTTTAATTTATTAATTTAAAAGATAAAAATATTGTATATTCAACAATTTGATGGCTCTAGCTTTAATAGTCCCTGAGATCAAGGGACAGATGAACAATGCTTGATCGACACAGCTGTTTATGCTGATCAAGAATATTTATTAATCTATGGCGTCGCAAACACCCCTTCCACCTGTTATGCACATTTAGCTTCTGACAAACCTAATAGACCCTTGTACTATTTGCAAATTTTGAAGACCTACATGAAGTACTCGGCGAGACTTGGGGCTGTGGCGTTGGTATAAAGCCTGAGTCATCTAAAGCGTGAGATCGGCGGTACAAAACACAGCCAGTTTGCTTTAGAAAATTTGTATTTAAGCCGCTTTTTTTAATCCAGCAAGAAGTTTTTATGAGTTTCTTTAATATTATAAATTAGGTGTATATGATATTTGGAAATGCTTCAAATACTTTTAAATCAGAAATTCCTTGGCAATGCCTACGATACTGTTACACCATTAAAACTCTTTTTGACTACGGGGTCTACAACTAGTACAGTCAATCATTTCTGCACCCAGTTTCAATTTGTGCTGCTCAATTTCTGGTGACAGTTTGGTTAGCAAACGACTTTTGATAAACGGCACTGGCAGCTGCAAAGCTCAGTAAATTTAGTATGGGCGATGCAATTAAACCGCACAGATTAGAGAGCATGGAAAACCAAAGAGAGCAAAATGGAAAAATAAAGAAAAGTGTTGCAAGAAAGTATTTAAGCCAAGTTGAAGATGCTGAAGCAGCTGCACTTAGTTAATTGGCCATTAGAATTCGCGTGCAATGTTGGCTTTAACTTTTGCTAATCGGCTCCGAGTGAATTTTGTGCAAATAAATTAAAATTCTAAGAAAATGAAATAAAGTTGAGCTCAAGACGTAAAACTTGAAATAGAAGGAATAAAAAAAAAAATTGCCAGTCAGCCAGTTAGCCATGCGCTATCCTTAGACAGGATGCCAAGAGGAGCGAGCGGGGGTAGGGAAAAGGTGCAGTATCGTGCAGTGCTAATTCAGTTTGGCGTATCATCTTTCAGTTTGTGTGCGAAGCACAAAAAGAGTTTCCCACGTTTTCTTCCTCTTCTCTTTTTGGCAGTCAAGTCGTGGATTACACGCAGATGCAGCTGCTAAGGACAAATGACGTCAGACGGCAGGAAATATGAAAACTAACAGACTTATTGCATTACTTACGCTAAATAACCCACTTACAAAATGCTGCACATGAAAAACCAGCAGTGTGATAGAGCAGTCGAGGTAAAGAGTGTAAAAGAAGCAGAGAGAGAGAGAGAGAGAGAGGGAGGTGGAAAAAGAGACAGAGACAAGTTGAAGAAAAGCTGCAGAGTTACAAAAGGTAAGCGTAATGATAATGATAGTGATAATGGTAATGATGATGCGGCCAACTTATTAAATCCACCTCCAACAGCAGCTCACAAATAGAGTTTTCAAGTCGCTGACAGGGTTGCCAGGGCCACGTGCGGAGCAGACGCAGAAACTTGACAATTGAACAAGGCAGAAAACTTGACAGACCCACTGACAGTATCCGGTTAAGAGTGGGTAGGCGAGTGGGTGGCGAGGCGGGCTGGGCGGGGCAGTGCAGTGCAAAGTTTTTGGCATCGCCAGCTGAATACCTGAAAAATCAGAGCTACGTGCTGCGTATGAAACACACACACACACACTCACTCTCGCACACACACAACATATCAATTGTTCTCCGTGTGTGGTAAAGTCGGCATTCAGCATACGCATGGGAAATCGGATCGATGTGGAAATGTGGCTTTTCCCTTTAACATACCCTGTGCTCAATTACGCACATGTTTGTGCGACTAACGAGTTTATTTTATTAACAGCATTGGAACAATTTTAAGCATTGCAGTGAGTGTGGAAATTAATATTCGCAAATGTTTCGCATTTCACTTTGTGTGCAACTGCAAATAATTAAAACTTATTGTTTGAAAATGCATTCAAAATGTTAGCTATGTGGATTTAAATTTCTGCAATGAAAAAATGCTCCCAATCAGTTTACAAATTCATTCGGTTGGAGCTTTTATTTCACTTTTGAGTTTAATTAAAGAACTTAAAGTGTTTAAGTTTTAAGTACAGGGTACTTAGCAGTCTTGCTGTCTCTGCGCTATGCATTTAAAACTTCTTGTGCTGTCGAGTCATAAAATTTGCATTCAGAGAATTGTTTTTACGCTTCTCACTGTGTTTGTTCTCTTCCGCTCGTCTGCATTTCTACTGCTGTCTTTTGTGTACTGTTAAAAGGTCCAGAATTTTTTGCATAAAATATGACTTTACTGTTATGCAATAATCTGCATGTAGCACACAGATTCATAAATGCAGCAGATTTTCTGTCTTGTATCTTTAATTTCAATACAAATAACAACAGCGTGTGAGACTGTACTCAAGTTTCTCGACTTATTTGCATTCCTGTTGGGAACAGGAGTTGCACAGAGTGACAGAGAGTGTGGGGGAGAGAGAGAGAGATGCAGAGGCAGAGGCAGAGTGTGTGCGTGTGCTGGGAGGCTAAAGATGAAAATGAATGAAAATCTAATATGGCAGAAAACCCAATTAAATTCAGCACAAAGCAAGAACAAGGCATCTGGAAATAATTCTGTTTACGCTGAGCACAAGACAAGTTAAATCTCCTTGTGGATGCCCCACAGCAGCAGTGGTAGCGGCAGCAGCTGTGCACTCGGCTTAGACTTTTACCATTTTCCACTTTCCACTTTTCCACATTTTCCATTGCCAGCGACATGACTCACTGCGCCTGAGGGTAGGCTATGAAAAAGCGCAGCGTTCACTTTTGATTTGATTTGCAGTTTCAACTAAACTAAACTCAAATCTAAATAAAACCAAAGCAAACAAATCTAAATCACACTAAACTCATCTAAAATGGCAAACAGTTTTCTTTAATTATTGTGCCATTTATTTATGATTATTTGCAGTTGTGCAACTAAACAATTAAAGCCACGAGACCACACACAGTCCGACTCCGCACCAACCACTTCCATTGGCATTGCAGTCACGATAAGCGCGCTGGGGAGGGTTGCCCAAAAAAAGTAAGCAAAGGATTGCCAACACAGCTCAGCGCGTTTTTATGGCAATCGTCACAGTTACAACGAACTGTACGTGAGACTATTTCCGAGTCCATAGTTTGAGTTTTTACACAATTTCATTTCAATCTCTGCAACATTTTACAAAAAGTAGTTGATAAAATTTCGAATTTAAATGGGAATTTCAAAGGCTAATGAACTAGAAAAGCGTTTTGCGAATGTACACACATTTTATAGACATGCATTTTAAAGCATTTCTTTATAAATGTGAAAGAAAAATCAATAATGAGACTTTTGTGTTTGCTGTGGTTTAAGGCACTTTTGAGTTTTTCCAATTGAACCACAACAAAGCGAAGGCTTTAAATGGCTTTCAAATCAGTTTTAGACGACTTGGAAATACCCTAACTAATTTAAAAGCACAATTATATACCCCTTTTACAAGTTTACAGGGCATAGACAAACATTCGAGTTGCTGCGAGAAAAAGTTCTACTTTTGCGGTGTTGGCAAACGGATTTAGGCAGTCAAAGCACTGAGCACTTGAAACACTCAGACTTAAGTATGTGGCACAGTGTAGCAAAAGCAGAAAAGTGTACAGTGTGGAGTGTCGAGTGTGGAGTGTGGAGTGAGTGGCTTGACTTTGCCTTTTAATGCTCACACACTCGTAATTTATGTCAGCAAATCTTGGCCAAAAACAAATCAATGAGAACGTGTTACAACTGTACACAGTGCGGTGTACAGTGCTGTGAAAAGACTGTGCTGTGGTGCATATAAGATGTGCTACATGCACCACTTGCCCCACTTGGTTTACTTTCCATTTTGCTGGCATACATAATTCACTTGTTGACCGACTTTAGATCGATGTTTTGGCCAAGTCAACACATAAATTTCAATAAGCCCAGAACAATGTGAAAACATTTAAGAAAAAAACCTCTTAACTTTAAAGTTTGGTGAGTTTAGACCAACTTTGTTGAGGACTTTAAGAGCAGACTGCGTGCTCTTATATTTTTATTGCTCATGTTGTAGCCCTTGCAATGCCTTGCACTTTTTATAACACAGCCCTGGTATCTGCTGCTTTTGGCCATAAAGTGTCGAGCCAAGAACTAATCGGTGGCAGCCATAAACGTAAAACTGCCGCAGTTTGGACCACAGCAGGCAACCTAAGCGTGAACAGCAAAGTTATTGGCCAATAAATGGTGTGAGCGAGACGGCAAATAGCTGTGGAAAGAAGCTAGCAAGTGCCACATGTGGCAGCTCGAAGCTTTGCAGTCTGCAGCGGCTTTGTGGCAGTGACTGCGATGTCGACTGCTACTGTGGCTGCGATGGTGTGACATCTTAAGTGCAGCGGCAATGTCCCGAGAGCAATCCCGGCCATAGATGTTGCATTTATAGCCACATTTTGTCAGACAAAGTACACACAACACCAGCAAAAACTAAAGCTAAAAAAAAGACAACAAAAATTGTTGCAGAATTTCCGCATTACAGTGTCATGTAGAAAAGTTTTCTGCTTTTTACGGGTATTTTTATTAATTTGGGTACATCGGTCTGGGGTCGACGAACTGCAGCACTAACCAAACACAGTTCCAAACCCAAACACGAACTGACAAAGCAGCGTTAACCGTTAACCCTACCACTCTCCTGTGCGACTAAAAAGCTCACATTGTGGTTTTAACGCGCCAAAGAACAGAACAGAACAGAGCTGAACAGAGCGAAACAGCACGGAACAGCACAGAAAAACATGGGAGCGCGGAAATCCTGAACAGATTTATGAAAAACTATATCCGAAAAGCTTTTACGCTCGTCAGGAGGCTGTACATTAATTTTAAGCATATTCTCTCATACGTGCCCAGCCCCAAAAGTCTGTCAAGCATGGCAAAAAGTTATTCCGCATACCCCTAAAAAAACACACACACCGCACACACACCAGACACACATTAACATGCACCCTCGCAGTTGTGGAAACTCGTAAATGTTCTTAATAAACTCCGTAATGCATTATTTATTTTGATTGTTTCTAGCTATAAAGCTAAATTCAGACATAATCAAAATTCTACGGGTTTTTTATTAGCTCGCAAAATTAAATTACTTTCACCTGGAACTACTTAATAAATATAAGAATTTAGAGTTCAAATAACTTAAATAATTTTAAATTATTATAGATTTCATTTAATATTTTTAATTCTAAAAAAGTTTGTGGTAGCTTAAAAAAGATTTTAAGTCGTGATAAGAAAGCTAAGAGCCTAATTTCTTTTTTATAAACTTAAAACTATATTTAACAAAGAATATTAGCATACAACTTAACAAAACTACTTAAAGATCTAATTTAAGTTCTAGTTCAGGCTGAAGTTTCTTGGAATTTATATCAATTATGGCTGAATCTAAGCAGAATTTCGTTTGAATATATTTCTATATCCTTAACTAAACTTGATGGATTTTTAAGCTGATTGGCAGCAATTATAGCCAAGTTCTGTTTCCTTTGGCTTGTTTTTCAAAGTGGCTTAAAGGCTTGCTGCATTGCTGGCGCATTTTCGACTCGAAACGAAGTCGATTTATTGCAAACATAACTCTACAAGCGAGGGTAGTTTCAATAGTGCCCAAGTTCCACTTTTGTTTGATTTATTATTAAACATATCTTATGTTAATAAACTGGTAGTTTATGTAAGCAAACAGTTTACTTTTTTGTGTATTACTCTAGGGACAACCCTCGTTAGTGTGTGTGTGTATCTGTTTGATAGAATCGTATATCAGCTTATAAACTGCCAACGCACGTTCGTTGTGTTTCCGCAAAAAAGTTTGCCGCAATAATATTCTCTATATGAAAAATGCGGTCTCTCCAAAAGGAATTCACAAAATTGTTGCTGTCTTTTCTTATCATAAATTTCATTTTTTTTATATATGTATTAATAATTCTCATCTTTTTTGCTGTCGTCAGAAATTGTGTCTGAAATGACGGAGCAAACAAAAGGAATTTAAAATTCACTTTGCTTAAAGTTTACAAGTTTACAAGTTGAACTGGTTAAAGGAGTTACAAATTTGGGTTTATTTATATATAGATATTTTCACGCATTAACCACACGCAATTCAATTTTGGGCCTAAATGAGCCCGGGTATATTAATTACTTGACGCTAATAGCCACAAACATAACCACAGTTGGCAAACAGAAGCGAAAACAGGATCGAGAACGGGAAGGGTAGCGAGAACGTGAATGAAAATGAAATCCCAAATAGCCAATTTCGTGTCCGTGTCCCAAATTGGGGTAGGTGTTCAGAATGGCCAGTCATTATGGTGTCCGACTGATTGTTAGGGCGGGGTCATACCCGGAGTCGTACTCGCAGTCGCACTCATACTTGGAGACGGAGTCAGGACACAATAAGAACCGTGGCAGTAACCAACCGTTCTACTTGGCCATGAATGGAACTTATTATCTGCGTCAGTTGTACACAAACACGTACGGCTATACGGCTGTACGTCCGTCCGTTTTGTCCCGTACAGCGACTGGTACAGCCTCCGTCATCCCATTCCCCCGTCATGACTTGGCGCAATAAAATCTTATTAAGGCGCTTTACAATAAGCGCTCAAAGGGGAATGCGAATGCTTGGCCCTGGACAGGGTCTCGGGAGTGGGGACACGAGAGTCGGGAGACGGGAGACGGTCGCATGAATGTAACCATAAGGCAAGACGACGGCCGAAATGTATATTTCGATTTTACAAATGTGGCGCCAAGCATTCCGACGGCAACAGTAATAAAATATATGTGTATATATATGGAAACGAAAATATTGCGCATACGCCGCATTGTGCACTGTTTGAAGCAGTACCCGCTGCGGTGCTACAGCGTCAGCCCTCTTGACCCTCTGGTCATTAATAATACATATGTATATCTGCTTCCGGTCGGAAGCTTTGGCCCCAACAGCAACGACCTCGACTAGCAAGTGCGATAAACCGTTTAGCAATATCCGGATAAAAACGCAAAAGAAACGAACTAAACAACGTGCACACACGTAATACAAATAATTGCAGTTTTACTTTTAGTTGTCGTTTTATTTTCTTGCTTTTCTTATTTCCATTAGCAGCGGAAAATGTTGGAGAGTGGTAAGGAGACTCAACCCACTTAATCTATGCCTGTTTAATCATTCGACAACTATCAGATAACTTAAATACAACTGTTTAACTTGAGGCTATACTTTTTACAGCATCTCCATTGGAATGCCATTCGAGTAATGACATTTAAAGAGCTATAAGTGTCAGCTGACAAACCCAAATCAAAGTTTATTCAAATCATATGTTTACATTTAAATTTCTTAGAGAAATTGATTTAAATTTCGGTTGAAAGACAGTTTATCAGATAAGTCTCAGTAGTGAATTCACCTAAGGATATAATCCTATTACCAAATAGCAGACAATGAAAATACATTTGACTTTTATCTGCAGATATTCCAAAGTTTTTCCTACTGCCATGCCAAACATATGACAACGAAGTGACTCGAGCAACAGTTGAATAAATGCTTTGTGCATCATTTGAATGCAGTTGCCATAGAATTTAATAACAGCAGCAAAGCAAGAGCAAAGTAATAACAATAACAACAAGGACAATATTTCGCATATGAGTTTTCGTATTTTATTTTATTTTATTCCATTTTATTTGATGCGAAATTTGTATTCATGCTTATTTATGTATGTATGGCTGCTTTGAACAAAGCCAAAACTTTGCCGACAGCTAAACACGCACAGACACAACCAAACACACACACCCACACACACACACACACACACAATACCTTGTGTTGTTGCTTGTTTTCGCACATCTGGGCAAAAAGTTTTGCCAATAAATGAAAATAGGAAGCGCTCGACGGATAACAACAAGATGTTGAAATAAGTTGTCAACCTAACGCCCAGGACTTGTGCCCAGTCTCTGGCACGCCCACACCACCCCGCCACCCCTGCTAAACGTTGTAGTTGGTTGCCTGTTTCCGTCTTCAAAATGGCGGCTGTCGACTGTCGTTGATAAGCGCAGAACATTGATAAACATTCGCATTCTGCATCAGAAAACACCAGCGATGAAGACGATAATGAAGAAGTAGCAGAAAAAGAAGCAACAGAAAAGGAAGTGGAAGAAGTAGCTGCTGATGATGATGTTAGATCACACACAGCGATGCACAGCTACTTCACAGATACTTCAACACGCAGAGTCACGAATGCAACTGCATAAAGTACAACTGAGTGAAGTTCTTTGTTATACCCTGCAAATGGGCAGCTAAAGGCTGTGTTCAGCTGGTAAAGGCAACTCAAACTATTCCTATACCTTCGCACATATAGGGTATCTTCTAGTTAAACCAATTGAGTTGAACTTCGCAAGTCTTTGTTTGAGTTATGGAGAGGAACACTTGATGCTCCGTAGCATTTGACTAACGACAAAACCGTAAATTGTATTGGAAAAATGTTGTCATAGTGTTTGCCGGCATTTCACGTGACAAGGAGTACCCGCTATATACTATATAGTAGTCTATATATATATGTATATGCAGATACATACGTTCTGGGAATAGATGTAGGCGTAGTCGGAAGTGAGAGATGAATGAACTCTTCCACTGTGTGGGATGCTGGCAATCGATTGATAACACATATATGATACTATATAAAAATACACACAACTCGTTGGGTGTGTGGGAACGTGTGTGTTGTTTATGTGAAGTACATTCAGTGGAACGGCAAAAAAAACGGTTTGTGTGTGTCTGTTAAAGTTGTGTGTTTTATGCTGCCACGTTTTGTGGGCTCTGAATGATGTCGGTTCATGCTGATAAAGTTTTATTAGCCGTTTTGTGGCAATAGCATAACAATGGCCAAGAAGCAGAAGCAGAAGAAGATGAAGTTTGACAATCATTTGATAACATTTCACTAGCATCGAGTTACAGAGTCTGATATATCCTGACAGGACAATGAATGCCACTCTAACACAAAGACAATACCACATTCTAGTATAAGCAAACACACACACACACGCGCACAGAGAGACCACACTAATGTGTGTGCAATATCGAGTATACGCCAGGTAGTCCAGCACAAACTATGCGCAAATTATACATTTGCACAACTACAAAGCTGTGACTAATAAGCGAGAGGGAGACGGGGAGAGAGGGAGATGGACTGCGCCTATATTACATTAACCCGGGGATAATCCTGTATCTGTGTGCTCGTATTTGCCTATCTACAAGTCATTGCTTGCACAGGGCCAAGCAACTAATTACTCGTATCTTGGCTAACAAATCAAATTAGTTTGCTCAACTTCAATAAAAGTTAAATTGCACCAATGCGTCTAGAACTTCAGATCAATTCGATCTCTCAGACACAACGAAAACAAAAACAAAAAAGGCAAGGAATAAGGCAAAAAAGCCTCAGAAATCGCTAAGGGCTGATTAAATAACCTTTCTTTACTTAAGAAGTTAACCAGAAGTTGAGCAGCGCATCTCGATAAACTTGAGTTATAAGCAGTGGCATGCACTGAGGAAAATTGGGCATTAATTGGAAGACTACTCGAAGCTTTAGGGATTAAATAACTCCAGAAATACTTATATTATCACGCATGAATGATAAACTTCACCTAATCTATTACTTACCATTTGTTTAGCTTTCTTTTAATTTGTACTTTAGTTTCTATACTTGACTGCACATTTAGTTTAAAGTCTGTCACATGAATTGAATATGAGTACTCAGACAAACGAGTATTGTCATTCAATCCACATACAGCACATATACCTTTATATACTTGAACACAATCAGTTGTGGTTTTGCCCATGTCAATGGACAAAGAGGCGACAACAATGACAGCAGTGTCATCATGTTGTCCAGTTGTTGTCGGCTGATCAGCAGACACAGACGAATAGACAGGCAGACGGACAAGAGTGACAGACAATGGACAGATAAAACTGCAAGACATAGATGAGCAGACAAACCCGATATGGTTTAACTAATAACTTAAAATTCTCGATAATAAATTCAAGTTTAATAACAAAACTTTACTTCCATTTGCCAGTCTTCTTTTAATCTAAATTTCTACAGTTCATTTCAATTTGTTGCCTAGGTAATGCTGTAATTTATTTTGTTTATATTTTTACTTTAGTCGGATTTATTAACTGGTTTATTTGCTGCTGTTGCTGCTGCTGCTGCTGCTTGGGGCAACAACTTGAACTGGCTTAATCTATTTGGTATTGCCTTTTAAAGTCGGCTCGAAGTGCGGAGCTCACGATGCTGGGCACACGAATATGACCTTCGGCTTATGCCCAAAAAAGCCGAGCCACACTTGAATCTTCTTGGCCTGGCTAACAAAATCTGTGAAAAACGTAAACAAACACTTGGCCAATTGCCTGTAAGGGGGAGGAAGTGGTGAAATACCAAAGAGGGCTTTCGTAGGCAGCGAAAACTCAACCCGAGGCGCTGGCTCGTGAAAAGCTTTGCACTTCCGACGCACGCGCATTTTCTCGGTCGTTTCTCGCGTATTGCACTCGGCTGCAGGCACGAAAGCTTTTGCGAAGTATGACGTCAGCTCGTCGCACGTTAAATGCCAAGGACTCTCGCAACGTTTCAGACACTACCACAACCGTTCATGTTCATATCCCTGTATCTCCCGAAGCGCTCGGCAAATACTCGACAATAACGGCTGCTGGCACTCAGTGCCATTCGAGACATTCGCCAAGTGAGACGTGTGCGTAGTGAAAACAAGGATAAATAAATATATCTATATATATATATATATATATATCTACAGTACACTACATAAATATATATACACTACAATTCACACGTGTGTAGGCGTGCGTGGGTGTATTAAGAGTGTGTCTCTGAGTGTGTTTGTGTGTGTGTGTGTTAAAGTGGATGCTTTTGAGCGTCAATAAAACAAACAAGTTTGGCAACCAACAAAGTTGCCAGCACTACAACAACAGCAACAAATACAAACAAAACAAAACTTACAATTAGCGTTGGCAATTGCGAAACCTGAAGGGAAACGCTTGTGGTGCCGCCTCTGCTGCCATTCCCCCTTCAACTGGCACGTCAACAATCTTTGGTTCAATTGAATGGTAAATGTTTGATAGCGTTTCTATATGTATGGACGTGAGTGTATGTTTGTTTGTTTCTTTCTTTCGTTCTTATTGCGTTTTTGGCTCTCATGTGTTATTTACGCACTCGCTTTGTTTGCCAAATACCGCAGACAATGAAAGCCACAAACACAAAACACAGAAACACAAAAACATGGCCAAAAGCGGCACGGGAACTTAAAAAGGCGAGCAGCACGAAAACATGGCCAAATTCGCCGAAATACGGTCAATATTTGAAGCTGTCTGTGTCACAGAGTGTTCGAGAGTGTATGGGTGTGTGCTTGTGTGTGTGTGTGCGTCTGACTACCAACAACAAAAAAAGGGAAATTTTCTTTCGCACAAACTGTTTTTGGAGTCAAATCTGTGTCAGCATAAATTGCGTCGCATCGCGGTTTCCTTTGAGCCTGGCCAAAAGCACTGTGGGTGGGGGAAAAAAGTCAAAGCACAAAGCAAATTATTATTTTCATATGTGGTTGTCATTTAAAAATAATTTATTACGACAGAAGCAGACAGAAATGATGTGAATGCAATTAATGTCAAAAAGGGAAGGCTTTAAAAAAGACATCGTCTACAGATTCTTAAATAAAAATGGCATTTTTAAATAAAAATATTAATTTATGATATATTTACACAAATAAGCACTGAATGCATTCAAGCGTTTGCACTGAATATCTGTGTGTAAATATTGATTGGAAATTGACCAAAAAGTTATTTATCAAGCACTCAAAACTGAAAATTCGTTTTCCTTTGACTCGTATACAAATAAAATTTTATTTTTATTCAGAAATACAGTGGAAACTAAAGCGAATATCATATTCAATTTGCACTCAAGCCTTAAGAACAATCAATCATTCATTTTGCTTGATTATATGCCGAATATTTGTTGATCCAAAATATGCGTAAAATAAATCAAAGCAAACGCAACGCAATTAACGCTTATTATGCTTATAAGAGTTTATTTTGGAAATTCCACAAATTGTTTGAATTATTATAGCCGCTTTTTTGTTGTTGTTATTATTATTGTCACCTGTCCAAAATGGCGGCTGTCAGGCATGTCAAAAGGTGATTGCCATGATAATCGCCTGTGTTTTTATGTATGCGCTATAAGTAGACAGGACATGACAATCGTTTGATCAAGGAAAATACACACCCACACACACTCCTGCACATAGCTCTGTTGTGCTTGATTGTGTGTGTGAAAGGATTTTAAAGGTGCTGCGAAGCGTTTTATGGCCGTGCTCTTAAATCCTCGACAAGAATATGCATGCGTATGTTTTTTATGCTCGTCAAAAGAGTGAACATGTGTGCTACGCATTTCTCGGGCTGCCAAAGACATGCCACATGCCGCATGCCACATGCCACATGCCAGAGCCGAATGGCGAAAGGCAATAGCGAAATATCGTGTGCATTTTATTACAATTATTGTTACGCATACGCCATGTGGAGCAGCGTTTGCCCGTCGCGCGTAATAAATCGCTTGACAATAATTCACCCAACCAGCGGCAGCCATACAACAGCACCCTGCACAGGATGCCACAGTAGAGTGCACACGACTACAAAAATACCGCAGTAAACTCAGAAGCGCTTAAAGAGGCGTTTACTTAATTAAATCAGCGCTGGCTTTGTCTCTGCCTTTCGCCTACTCCAAGCCTACTTATAACACCCTGCGCCACTGGGTATTTAAGAAATGAAAACACCATCAACAGGGGAGTAGCAGCCGCGGCACTGACGCAGGCACAGGCACAGGCGGGGCAGATTGGGGCAGGGCTATTAAGCAGAAGGACTTAAAGTATTTCCCAAGTGGCAAGCTGTGCGCCGCTGCGCCCTTTTGGGAGGATTGTCGCCACGCCCCCGAAATAAGGAGATAGCCAAAAGACGCACACACACACATCCGCTGGCAGCCTTGCCGTGCTGTGCCGAGTTCCGTTTCCTGTTCCTGCCGCAAAAAGGCAACAGCAAAAAAAGTGGAAACAAAACGTAGACTTAGTTTCTTGGCTGCACAGTGTGATGCCACGCACCTCTATCTATCTGCTCCTCTGTGTCTCCCTCTATCCCTTCCCTTCTCTGCTTCTTCATGTGTGAGTTGACATGTTTTTAATGCCAAACAAAAACATGAGCTCAAGGACATGGGTGCACCGCTTGTCTACTGTTTCTACACTCCTTTAACCCGTCTCCTACCCCGCTACTTGCGTAAAGTGTGTGCCTCAATGTCGTTATGTGTAAATTTTTAATGCTGTCAGCCTAAAGACGTTGCATGCCACAACAACAGCAAAAGCAGCAGCAGCAAACAAGCTCCGAAAGTAGGTTATCAAATTGGGTGTACACAACTACAGGGTTGGGACTCCGGGGTATGCCACCAAGTTGTTGCACTCAATTCTCGCACAGCTGCCACAAGAAACGAGAAACAAGAAACTTTTACTCATCACACACAGAGACACACTCAGTTACATTTACACAGACATTTTAATGGGAAAATCATTTAGTGACCCAAGATTACACAGCATTAGGGGCGACTCATCATGCGCCACATGCCAACAGCTACACTGACAAAAAAGGGGCAGCGCACAAAAGGAATAAACTGCTCTAACAATTAAGTTGTATTTACTTGTATCAACTTGTTTGGAATTGTTGCACTCTACATTCTGTTAACAGTTTTTATTTGCAGTGTAAGTTCAGTTAAGCGTTTTTTTTTAGCATGTTTTTTAGCCCCAACTCGCTGACAATTGGGTCAAGCATTTTCATTTCGCGCCTGGCAAAAATATTTAGACAGCGTTCCAGTGAAACCGACACACACGCCCTGTTTACACACCTCTAAGCCAGCGGAAACAGAACCGGAAACCGCTTCAAGGAGCTGAAAAAGAAGAACAGCAGCATTAAACAGCAGCTACATCTATTTAGTTTAATGAAAAACACAAACTTCTCGTTGTTGTTGTTTGCCACTTGCCGGTACTGCTGCCGTTGCCACAAATTAATTGCAAACTAAATGAGTTTCTCCACTCAAACTTTGCCTTCTGTTTGGCAAGCAACAGATAATACACGACTGGCAGTTACCCTAACAAAGAAACGCAGGAAGCTTAACTAAGCGTATACGTATTATTTTGCATACTTTCACTAGCATTGATTAGAGCATTCTACCGAGCACACATAGCTTAAATAACTTGCATATCTTTTACACAAAGTATCGAGTTTGAATTTTGTTGTTTTGTGGTCATAAATTTGTAAAGTTCGAGTTTGAGTTTGAGTTCATCATAATTATGATTAAGCAACTTTATTACAGCAAACATTTGTTCAATGAACAAAAGGCAAGCAAATATGTTAAACACGAGGGGAAGTAGGGGCGAGAAAGGGCGAGAGAAGCAGAGAGTAAGCAGTAGCAATAGGAGCAGGAGAGGAGGTTGCTTTGACTGCTCCTAGTTCCTAGAATAATTTGCATTTCAATGCATTTCTGCTCTCGGCCCAACATTATTTTAGCATGTTGATGATGTTGACGTTGTTGGCCTGGCTTTGACCTGTTTTGGACAAGCAATCAACAATTTTTTCAGCTTCGAGATTGCGCCAGCTCGATAAGGATAATCGAGCAGAAGTAACCCAAGTCAGCAGGAAATTAAACTCGAAACTGAGTCATCAATACGAATTTACGGTCTCAAATGAAATGACTAAGCCAAGCTAAGTGAGTCTGTCGTTTTTGAACAGCCTGTTTGGGCCAAAAAGATTGGCAGTGTGGAATGGCACTGGTTTGATTACAGCTTTCGGCTGTATCGCGTACAGTGAATGCAATTACTTAACAAATTAATTCGCAATGCATTTGCATGTCAGTGTCAAGCGCTGGAAGAGAGAGAGAGAGGAAGAGATGAAGAGAGCCAGAGAGGGAGAAAGCGAAGAGTGAAGGGAGAGCAGCGAGTGGTGGAGAGCGAACGGTTCACTTAATGCTGCCTAGTTGGCTTTTATTTGGACCATTTGTAAACTCAAACAATTTGGCAACAAATTTCTAAATTTGTTTTCCGTGCCATTTGAATGCAAGCTACAGTGCACCGCAAAAATCAACAGACAGTTTGACTGACAGATACAAAGAGCAAAGCTGCTGTTGACTTGATAGATACACAGATACAAAGTTGTGTATATATATGTGCGAATTAGTGTGTGTGGCGCTGTTGACAGTTGCTCGCTAAAAATTCATAAATTTTGGAGTTTTTGTCGAGTTCTAAGCTGGCCGAAAGCAAATATACAAATACAGAGAGAAACAAGTTAGTTTTTACTAATCTTAGCCAAATAAAAAGTTCACAAGAGTTTAATTGAATTGCAAGACATGTGGGCAGACATTGTGAGTGAAGCTTAAATACTCGTTCAAATGGGTCAAGTGCTGCAGTTGAACTTGGCATGTGGAAGAACGGCAGGAAGAACGCAAAAGGAAGAGTATAAAAGGTCTTAGGGTAAAAGGTTTACCATGCGAGCTAAAAGCAGCTCAAAGGAATGCTCGTAACATTTTTGAGCTGCATATGCAATTGCACTAGAGTGCACATCTTTTGAGTGCTGTCTTTGAGGTGCTCCTAGAGGCACTGCATACCTCAGTGCCACAACAGCCTTAAGGTAAGAGGATGTAATCAAAGCAGTGCGTTGAAGCTCAGCTAATTATGATTTATGACAACAAGTTGGGAGCTCTGAGTTCTAAGAACTTTTCAGTTCCCCAATCGCACCACATAGAAAAAGGGTCGTCTAACTGCTTCATTTATTCAGTGGATAATTGGGCTACTTTATGCATTCATAACCCAGCTAAAAGCTAATTTCAGTTTTATTCCTGAGCTTGACAAGCGAATTTAACTTTCACGCTCAATTTCCTCCCACAAAAACTATCCAAAAAAAAATAAAGTAAGAAAAAACTATTTAATGTGAAAACTTTGTGAGGCATTGAAAAGCCCTTGAAAAATTTGTTGAAACTTTTTAAGCCCCAACACGGAGTGAACACAAACATTTCCAAATACTGTCGAGTGGGCTTTGAGTAGTGTTGGAAAACGAGATGACAACTTCAGATATTTTCAGTAAATCTTAGTTGAAAATATTTCCAGTTGTCTAGTTTCTTCACTGAATATATTTTCAACTAAAAGATACTTCTTCGCTTACGTCGCTCCTCATGCTGCCTGGCAATCCGCCGTAGATAATTGCCGTACTTCAAGAGCTCACAGCGACTCTTCACCTGTCCATTGTGGATGCGTAGCAGCTCGACACGTTCAATCAGTTTTCGTTCTCGTCTTTGCCGATGTCCCTGCATATCGCTGGCTATATGTTCTCTGATTCTTTGCCAATTTTGGTTTCTGTTTTCATGGTAATCAGCATTCGCTTGCCTCACTCTCTCCAATCGCTCCGCGAGACAATCCACACGGTCTTTGAGTATTATGCAACGACGTTCCTTGACCCTTTGTTGTCTTAACTTGGCCTTCCTCTCACTAAATTTGGGTCTATAGTCTCGTACACAACTCGGCAGCTGTTGCCGTTTGGCATCCTCCAGGTGCATAAAGAAGGATTCACTCGGCTTCAGTATGGGTACTTTTGGCTGGTAGTAACTCCGGTATCTGTGAGACAGTGGGGTCGTTGGCACCGAATACACTTCAGGGTACTCAAAGTGTTCTCCAAAGTTCATTTCAAATTACAATTTTGTGCAAGTTTTCCAAAAAAAAAATCTAAAATTTTGATGGCTAACAAAGCGATTGTCATGATGTGATTAAAAACAAAGCTTCAATTTAAAACGGAGTTGAAGTTGTATAATGAAAGCATAGACTTGTAGTTTTCCCATGAAAATGCATTCACAATTTGCAGCTACACATTTTCCCAGTGCAGATTAGTTGATGCACAAAGTATGTACACGGATTTAACACCAAAGTTGGTGTGTTATTATTATGATTAAAGTTTCTATTTGTGCCAGCGACAGACAGGAAGTTACTCCCCCATTCCTACGCCTCTCTCTACCCAACCGCCCACTTAAAACACATTACTATTAGTTCCATATGAGGCTGAGGGATTCTACGGCTTAAGTTCTCATGCAGCTGTGCTGTGGTCATGTTATGTGTTACTCACATCCGACATATGCACAGTATACATATATATGTATATATACATATGTTTGTGGTTTTGGAGCCAAGGTGCTGCCAGATTGGCTTTACAAAAGACTCTTGTCAGCCCCGTTGGGCAGGAGGCAGAAGGTACTGCATCCACAAGCGAAACTGGACAACGAACGTACTCCTTAAGCCGGATATTTATGGTATTATTTGTCTGACCAAAACCAGCAAACAAAAAAAAACATGGAAACAGAAAAAAATCAAGTAGAAAAAGTAACCAAAACAAACCTAAAACATCTTTAATGGTCTGTGTTTTTTGCCACTCTCCTTTTTTTTTTAACTACGCATAAATCGGATTAAAATTGAAATTCAGAACTTTTGTATAAATGTGAGCATATAAATAAGAGTCGCTGCAATTGAAATCAAAAATGAAAAACTAGAATTTATTTACAGAAAACTAACAATAAACTTTAGTTAAACAACTGCTAAGCGGGGATTGCAACTAAATTCTTAGACTATGGAAATTTAAATTTAAAAGAGCACAAACTAAAGAGACTTTCAGTTGTAGCTGACATAAAATTTCTTTAATTTAGTGTAACTCTTAAGTCATAACTCGAAGTTGACAGTAACTAGCGAAAATGATTAATGGAACATATAGTTCCAGGCGCATGTACTAATAGTAAAATCAACACTTTTGGCGCACTCAATTCGCCAAGTTTTGGGTGGCACTACAACGAGCAATTTTCCATGCCCATTTCCATTTCCATTATGAGCTTACGGCTTGTAGTTTTACTGCCGGACCGGACACAGTGCAGGCAAACCGATTCCTGACACGCAAGAGACGTTCAAATGACCCCAAAATAAATGTGTGCTCGTGTACACACACACATACACCCAACCACATATAGACACATATCTACATCTATGTGCATTGTACACAGTTCACATGCGAGTAGCAAAAGAAAATTTAGTTCACCGCTTTTACTACCCGCCGTAAAATTGGAAAATCGTGAGACGGAATTAGATTTCCGCCAAAAAAAAAAAAAAAAAAAGTTAAATTTCTGCAGTTTAAGTACGTTGGATCAATTTATTTCAAAATAAATAGCTTTCAAATTAACTAAAATATCAATAGATTTTATAATTTATAAAGGGGAAAGAATATAAATAAAATTAAATACAGATGATCAGGTAGTTAAACAAGACTATTATTTAGTTAATGAAATCGAATCAGTGAACAAAATATACTATATAAATATAGACAGCAAACTAAATATTAATTAAACTTACTTATGTTAAATTCTAAATTTAATGAATTTAAGTTTGCATTTTAAATTTCAACCGCCGTGAGAGCCAAAAAGCTGTCACAAAAAAGGCTAAATAGGCAGCACTGCCATCACTTTCTACAATAATCGTCTGCCTACGATAGATCGATAAGTCGATATCACATTTGCATGCAACTCTAAGTGCACTTTTGAAGCTCCATGCTGCTTTCCACGAATTTATTTACAAATAGCTGTAGTTTCTATGTAAATTCTATATTAAGACTGCTTAAATGTATATATGAAGGATTATCTATATCTTGTTTTATTTTTAAACTTTTTTTTACAGATGCAATTGAAAGCTGAAATCGTTGAACGTGAAGTTTAAGCAGTTGAAGGATTAAGTGGACAGTGGAACAGGTCAGGACGGCAACAACGCTGACAACTTTATCGGGTGTGTCTCTGTGTCTCCCAACTCCGTGTGTCTCTGTGTACGTATTCCCTCGGTCTCCTTTGTAGGGTAGTCAGAATGTTAGAGCGGTACTCCGTGTATTGCACAAATTGTGACAGTTGAAACTCTCGTTGGTCGCTCGGGCAAAGCACTTGTATTTTATACAAACGTACTCGGTACAAATCATACCCATCTTGGGCGCACTCAGGCACGGTCAGAGGGTGCTCTGTGTGTGTGTGTCTGTGTCTCCCTCTCTCTGTGTGTGTGTACCTGTGTCTTTTTGTTTGTGTGTGTGAGGTATGCAAATAAACGGTCTTGCTGCCGGACCAACCATGGCCGCATCAGAGCCACCAGAGCCGCCGCCACGCAATCCGGATCGCATAAATGCCTCTCTGCACAAGCTCGGCGAATCCGTAAGTACACCAAGTACAACAACAACAAACCACCACCCCCCTCTACAAACCCCTACGCCAACCCGCATGCCCAAGTAACCCGCAGTAACCACAAAATAAAAAAAAATAAAAAAAATGAATAAAGAAAAACCAAATCAGAAATGCAAAATAAAAAAATAAAAGTAGTGCCTCCCTTATTCACTTGATGTTTAACCTAATTGGACCTCATTCATTTGCTTGTTAGCACCGCTGTGGGGCTAAGGACTAGGTGGGGGGTAGGGTTGTGGGCAGGGTTGTACATTCAATTTGCATGCCACTCGCCATTCTCGTTTTCGTTCTCGTTCTCGAAACTGCTCCACTTTTCCACATGCTTACTAGTTTTTCGGCACATTCGCATAGCATTTCCACTTTCCACACACTCAAACACACACACACACACACACATATTTTCATTGACTAATTGACTCCCTCTCTCTCGCTCTCTCTTTATAACTGTCTGTCTGCCTGTCTCTTTCTCTCTTTTGTCATATCTGCTACTTATGCATAGTTGCTTTAACTGCTTGAAGTGCTTTCATTCAACTAACCGCTTGTCTAAATTTTGCAGAAAATTGTCAAGTCGCTGGACTCGAGTGCAATTGGGCTAAAAGAGAAATCCGTCAACAACAACAAGCCCGTTAAGCCTGTGCTTTCCCTCGACAACAGCAGCAGTAGCAGCAACGTGGCAGCTACTCACCCAACCATCATCAACTCCAGCTCCTCCTCATCCTCCTCCTCTGCAGCAGCTAAGCCACCCTCCGTGCTGAGCAATAAACGGGATCTGACGCCCTCCGCATCGGCACCCGTCACCGCCCACGCGCCTGCTGCCTCCAACGCCTCAGCCTCCGCCTCCGCCTCTGCTATCACCTCCGACAGCAGCTCGCCGGCGAGCTCAAATGGAAGCAATCAGACACTAACGCCACCGATGACCATCGACAACCAGAATCGTCTGGCCGCCAAGGGCGACACATTGGGACAGTCACAAGTTATTGGGATACCGCAGTCGCAATTAGTGAATGGCAGCAGCAGCAACAGTAACAGCAACAGCGCCATTTCCATCATTTCCACAGCAGCCATGATCCATGCGAATAATTCCAATTTGATTGCAGGCAGTCACCACGCCCAGGTATCGCCAAGCAGCAGCCAGCTCAGTGCCGGTAAGTGACTAAAGTGCATTCTCTGTGCTGATTGGGTATGAGTGGACGCAATTAGCTCAGCTGCATAAGGATATCGGTGGAAGTGCAAAGGGAATGTGGTTTATATATATTCTATATACATTTTTATTTCAATTCATTTACGTTGAGTGAAGAGTCTGTTATCCAAAAGCGATATCCGGTTTGGATTGTCTACCATTTAAATGTGATTTTATTATTTACCAGACCAAAGTACGCTATTTACATACTTGCATAATTTATTGAAATTCGAAAGCTTCGTTGTCACCAAAAAGCGTAAAAACGAATTTTACCTGTCGAAATGTCATTAAACAAATTCACAATTAAAGCCTTTAAGTAATGACAGAGCGTGAGAGAGTGGAGAATTGTGCTTTGATTAAGTTTAAAAGGGGTTTAATAGCCAGTTTTTCTTTATAAAGCAGCAACTGCAGAACTTTTTAAAGATTTCACTAAACTTTCAACTCTCTAAGATTTCATTCAATACACTAAAGAAATCTGAAGCTTTTCGTATTCCCTCAAGCATAGCACAGAATTTGTTTATGTTTTTAAACAACTTTAACACAAAACTGCAGTTAAAACTCAACTCCCTTAAAGTTTGCAATGAAATAAATGCTTTTTATATAAAATAAAGATTTCTTAGCTAACTTAAGACTGTGAATACCTTTGTTTCCACTTTTAGAAGTTATTAAAAACCAAGCTTGATTAATTTCCAGACAGTAGTTCTCACTTCAAACTGCTTTTAATTTGGAGAACTCACTCGATCAGTGATTGCTCTGCGGTTGAACTTAATTAAGCAGAGTCAGTAGAAATGCGCAGTTCAATCAGTTAAAGTCCAAATTACAAAAACAGCTAAATGTCAAGTCTGCTGATGACAAAACATCGACGTCTACAAACGACCACAAAATGTGGCAAACACATGCGAAGTTTTCGAAAAACGCAAATCTGCGGCTTAGACCCCTTTTTCCAGCTGCCCTGCTCTTACTCTTCTTAGCCTGAATTCTACTTTTAGGCCCTGCAAATGTGAGTGCAAGTAAAATGGTTTGAGATTGCAGTTTGTGTGCAAAGCACATGGAAATTGTGTGTACGGGAAATGGCATTTTCCTTAGAATGGATGACATCTGTTGGCCATTTTCCCCACTTTCACAATTCCACATTTTGCACATTCCTCATGTCATTGGCAATTGCTTTAATGGCCAGCAGTTATGATGCATAGAGGTAGAAACAACACGGATCTGTCATCAGCAAAAGATGATGAGATACATGCCAATGGAAATAAACCAAAAAGACAGGACTTTAATCAAAAGAATTTAATGAAATGCCACAAAGTTTATGCTCAATTAGTTTGCAGTTTATTACAAACTGTGTGTTAATTGCTTGACATCTTTGGGGTAGAAAGTGATTGACCAGCAAATACCCAGCAGTTTTTCAACTCATGGAAATTACCACTAATTTCTCTTTATAAACTTTAAAGGCTTTAGTTCTTGACAAGCTTACATAAATTGATGCTTTGGTAAATTTATTTGATTTGTGCATATCAATTGAATTTATTTTTTGATTTACAAGTGCCCAGTGCAGTCATTAAAAAATACATCTGCTAATTGAATAGAATTGTGTACATGATTCGAGTGTAAATACACTTGAAATTATGAATGTATTTTTGTGTTAAGAGAATTTTGAAATAAATGATTGGATTTCTTTTGCCAAACTGTGGGGGAAAAAGTGATTTATTTCAATTATATTATAAATCAATATTACAACTACCAAGCGTACTACAAGCATAATAATTGTCGTTGTCGTTGTCGTTGTCGTTGTTGTTGTTTGTTGTTGTTATTCGTTTTGAGTTTCATTCGATAACCATTGTACTTTAATACTCCTGTTGATATTTGATTTTGTCATTGTAACTCCCCCTCTTGCCCACTGTACCCCAGCTACCTGCATGTTTTGTGGGCGTATGAGTGTGTGATATATGAGTGATTTAATCAAACCAGATAAATTTATATACAGTACTCAATCACACACATATGCAGCCTGCTTTATAGACTCATCTCGACTCATTTCGACTCATCTCGACTCGACTCGACTCCCCATTGGCATTTCCAACCGAATTCATTTGTGCCTTTCATCATTATCGTTATGCTCATTAGCATATTATCATTAACGTTATCATTATGGTGTGCTTAAATTGTTGTTTGTGCCCTCTTGATGTTGTTTTATTTGTTTAACACTCACATCACATCACAATCCTCAACCTGAACTCTATGCAAATCACGATTTCAACTGAAATCCCTCGGATTCTGTGTGTGTATGGAAGGGGTGTGCATGTGTGTGTGCTGGGGGAAATGCGAATATTTCGCAATTTAAAACTACAACTACAACTACAAAATTATAAATACAGTGGACAAGAGAAATGCCAATGATGTTTGCTCGATTACGAAATTAATGGAACCAGAGCAGAGCACGTTGGGCGCCAGCTCATTACCAGCCATATCGAAGACAATGAAAATGAAATCCACAACGCAATCAACATCAACGGTAGCAATGCCAGTGCCCGTGCCCATGTCCGTGCCATCCCTGGCCCCAGGGACACTGGACATTGCTGCAAATTCACCGACTTCCGCTGCATCCGCCGCTCTCTTCATGCTCGAGGCGGCCGCAGCGCAACCCGATGGCAATCGCAATCGTCAATCTGACTCAAAGTTCAACTTTCAAGCAGGTAAGTCGATTCAGTCTCGTAGTCTATCTGTAGTACACCTACTCCTCCTACACACCCACACACACACTCCCACTTTTCCCGCTGTGGAAAAACCCATTTAAATCTTGCATTTAACTCACTTTTCATCTGCCATTTCCGCTTTCTGTTTTTAATTGAAGCACAGCACACAGTTGAAAAGCTTTAGCATTTAACCCGCATGTTCCAAGCCAGTTCCAAGTCCAGATTTCCTAGTTTCCTTCAGTTTTTCCCACAATCCTATGAAAACTTTTCCTTTTGCTCGTTTGTGTTTTGTTTTATGCGTAGTTTTGTGATCAAAATGGCTGCTAAAAGTATTCCCCCAGTAAGGGGGGGCTAAGGGTTGGACTGTAGGGGGTAAGGGGTTTAGGGGGCTAGAACGCGTATAGTCACGACGTCACCGCTTTTCCACGGCTTGAGCTTAGCGCGGCACTCTCCTGACCAGCTAACCAATCCCAGCATGCACTTATCCCCTTCCCACTGTGGTCTCTTCCAGAGTCGGCCATGAAGCTACGCGATGAGAACGATCGTCTGAACGCAGAACTTGTGCGTCTGCGACGTCTGCTCGAGCACTCCACAGACGGAGCTGTCGGAGGCTGTGCTGAGCCAGCACTCGACATGGATGCAGTGCAGCCGGCGGCTTCACAGGAGCGCATCGAACGCCTGGAGACCGAGCTGCGTAGTGTAAAGAATCAGCTGCTGACCATGCGGCTAGAACGCAAGAAACTGCGTACGGACAAATCCGATTTGCTGGGACAGGTGAAACAGCTCTGTGCCTCCTTGCAGGAGAAGGAACAGGAGCTGCGTGATTTCATACGTAACTACCAGGAGCGCGTGCGTGAGACCGAGTCCACAAATGCCAAGTTGTCAGGTGATCGAGATCGTGAACGCTTCCAGCTGCTGAAACAGGCACGCGATGAGGCTGAAAGATCCTTGGCCTTGGCCCAGCAGCTCTCCGCGCGTGATCTGCAGCTGCAACGGCTACAGGAGCAGCTTCAAGAGGCTCGACGACAGCTCAGTGGCTGTCTCTCCGATCAGGAGAGTCTGCACTCCTTTGCCCCATTGACGCCACCCTCGGCTGCATCCGGTTTGCTTAGCCAGCTGGCCGGAGGATCGTGCGTGGCCAGCGCCATGAGCGGACTGCGCACCACCGACGACAGCGGACGTGGCAACTCCAACTCCTTGTCGGCCTTCAGTGGTAGTCTGAGCGGTGGCTCTGGTGCCACCGTGGGGGATCGCAACTCCTGCTCCAATGACTCGGGACTGCGAAACAGCAGCGACCGCGAAAGCACCGGAGGAGAGCTGAACTTCAGCGACGGCGCCTGTGACAACGGGCCCTGCATTACTGTCGATCCCGATAGCATCTCCCTAGTCTCCAGCCAGAATATGTACCAATGTGAGTCAGGTCTGGGGTGGAACCTAAGTAACAAAGTCTAAAATTCATCTACTTTGCAGTTGGCACACCCAAGGAACGCAGTCCGACACTGTCGCCTCTGAATTCGGGCGCTTACTCTAGGTAGGATCATGAACTGGAACTAGCCTAGACATAAATTAATCTATCTCCTTAACAGGTCCGTGGAGCAGCTTTCTCCCGATGCAGAGGGTCCAGGTGGCGCTGGTGCCATGACACGCAAGTTCGGCAACAAAGGAGGACCATTGGGAGCCAGGAATGGACGCGGAGGCACCTGGGGCAGCATCTCGCGCGTCTTTGCCCGTTCTCGGAACAAGAGCAAGGCCATGTCCGCTGACGGTGTCACCGAGTACAGTGACTACTCGTGGAATCCGCTGTCCGAGGAGGGCTATGCCGAGAAGCTGCGACTGTTGCGCGAAGCATCCCAGCTGCCCATAGAGCGCTGGAGAGCTACACAGGTGTTGGCCTGGCTGGAGGTGGCTCTGGGCATGCCCCAATACAGTGCACGCTGTGCGGAGAATGTGAAGAGTGGCAAGGTGTTGCTGGAGCTAAACGATGTAGAGCTGGAGGCAGGATTGGGACTAGCACATCCCATGCATCGCAAGAAACTTCGACTGGCCATTGAGGAGCAGCGACGTCCCGAACTGGTGCGTTATCCGCTCATCACACAACTGGGACACACCTGGGTTGCCTCCGAGTGGTTGCCAGACATAGGGTTGCCCCAGTACGCAGAGCCCTTCCTGCAGTCCCTGGTCGATGCCCGCATGCTGGACACGCTCTCCAAGAAGGAGCTGGAAAAGTTCCTGGGCGTGACGCGCAAGTTCCATCAGGCCAGCATAGTTCACGGTAGGTAAACGGGCTTATCTACTACTTCGAAGACTGTAACTACTGCTAATCCTAGGCATTCATGTGCTGCGCATCGTCAAGTATGATCGTCAGACACTGGCCATGCGGCGGGTGCAGTCAGAGACTGTGGACACGGATCCCATTGTATGGACAAATCAACGCTTCATACGTTGGGTGCGCTCCATTGACCTGGGCGAGTACGCGGAGAACCTCAAGGGTAAGTTCAAAAACTTTGGCTTCAAACAAGCCAAAACCGCTGCCAAAAAAGGCTAAACTGCCAACACTTTTCATGCCTTCCATTCCAAGTGCACAGCAATCAACTGAATGATGCTGTCACTGCTGCGTGCACAGTTTCAAGGGTTGCCACTTTATGGTCTCTCCCTTTTTACCGTTACAGACAGCGGCGTCCATGGCGGACTTGTTGTGCTGGAGCCCTCGTTTTCGGGCGATACCATGGCCACGGCCCTGGGCATACCGCCCTCAAAGAACATAATACGACGTCATCTGAACACGGAATTCGATGCTCTCATCCTGCCCGCAAGGTGAGTGAGCCACTTTCCGCTTCCAAACCCCTTTTCCACCCTCCCCTACTACCCAACACTCCATGTATGTGTATGTGCGCGTGTGTGTGTGTGTGTATTTCCCATCCCAATCTCAATCTAAACATGTATCGTATAATTATGTAGCGTAATACAACCTTTGATTAGAATTCCCTTTGTTTCGTTCACATATTAATTGGGTTTTTGTATTTTGCATACTTTCTCTCTCACTCGCTCTCACTCACGAGTTCTCGCTCTCCCTCACTCACTCACTCTCTCCATCTCTCTCTGTCTCTGTCTATCACTCATTCATTGTTAGCTACATAATCGTTTGTTTATTATTTTCATTATGCTTTATGGCTTTAACTATCGTTTGATGCCTGCACGCGTCTCATCATCATTATCATCATCATTATCATTATCATTATTCACACTCATGTAACCATAACTATCAGATTTCAATGACAATATACATCACTAGCTTAGTGTATAGCAGCAAAGGTCCTTTATTAACTACGCAGCTTATCAAATTCTCAATGGATTTTCCGGAAAATCCTTATCTTCATATTTACCAAAACAATAGAATAATCAATGGCAAGAATTTGGAATTTAGAATTTAGAATTTGTGTTACTTATGGGGTTGAAAGGGATAAAATGTATAAATTATTTGCGGTTCGATGAGTACACAATCGAAAATAAATCGAATAGTAGATGAACACACACACACACTCAACTACACACAACTGTATGTCTGTCTATTCATTCATTATTCACAATCATTCGAAACATTTTGTGTAAAATGCTTTTCTTGATTTCAACTTCTGCTTTGCATAACTTCCAACTAAAATAAGTACATGGATTAGTTAATCATCATCGATTTAAGCTCAGTTTGTGCTCCAAACAAATTGTTGTTGTTAATGTTTGTTATAGTCGTAGTTAATCATCAACTGAACGAGTAACGTGTAAATTCATTCTCATTCGGTCTGAAATCATGCGTTTCCACATCGTAAATCGTATATCGTAAATCGTTTATCGTATATCGTATAACTATAATTGATCATCATCTAACTGTCTTCTTGTGCATAGAGTGAAAAGTATATTCTAAATATATATATGTATGTATGTCATCATATAGCTGAGCACACATACATACGTATTACGTATGAGTACATATGTGACGTGTTTTTGTTATTATAGTGTGTGTGTGCGTGTTTTAGAGCATGTCTAAAATGCCGTCGAAACGCACTAATTGGCTACTGCCTCAATTTTTCTCTCTCTCCCACCATTTTCTCTCTCTCTCTCTTTTCTCTTCCGATATGAACATTTTTAATATTTCGTCCAATGCAGATACATTATTTACTGTCAAATGGAAGAATTTCAAATGGAAAACTCCCGACAATTGGCCAAATTGCAGCAGGGCCATTAAATTAATTATTTTAATTAAATTCTTAATCTTAAGCTCGATCATCGTATGAAGAATGAACCATATATATGTGTGTATATGTTTAATCTGATAGAAACATCGATGGGATTCAATAATCAATTGTGTTTAGCTAAGCTGATTGGTAATTCTAGAATGAGAACAATAATTGGAGCACAGCGCTAATATCAAATCAAATCTTAATTATATATACTTGTCATACTCGTAGTTTAGCAAATCAAATTCGATATAAGAATTCTTAAGGAACTAATCAAAATCAAGCTAATACAATTTCAAATGAAAAATAGAGTGAAATATTTAACAAAATGGAAAATAATGAGAACTTAAAGAAACTAGTACAAGAATAAGTAAATACTTGTCACATATCGCGATTCTAAAGAGCTTTGCCTAAACGATATGTCCATATTATGTATACAGTATATATACACACAAATCTTATATGAAATCAGTTTGAAATACTCGAGACCGCATTTAATGGCGCACACCACAAAATTCTGAAACTTTATGCATTTAAGCCAAGAGGAAAACACCAAAAGCCGCTAACAGCCAAAACGCGACACAATAGACAAACAATTTTGAGAAAACCCTAAGTGTGTAGATTAAGTAAATTAATTAATAATTAGATACAATATTGAGATACAGATACGAGAGCAGACACAAGTATTTAGGTACAGTGGGCCAGCATCACATCAATTTGAATAGAAATTCTTATGTGTGTCAGTGTGAGTGTGTTTTGAGTGTCTGCAATAAAATATTCGTATTTAATGCTAGACAAATGTTATGCAAATTACAGATGCAAAGATTTTTGTGTAACTAGATACATTTTAGAGTGTAGCAAAATACAAAAAAAAAGAAAAATGAAATGAAAACATTCTCAAAAGCCACTTGGAATAATTGTATAAATACAAAACATGGCTTTGTAACTAATGTGGACAGCCGTCCACTGTGATACAGACAACAGAAACAGATACAGATACATTAACATGCACAGCTACAGATACAGATACAAATGCTACAATGACAGACAAATTGAGTTTATATTCACACTCGAAACTGAGTAATCCATAAAACAAACCATACATAAACTTACATACTTACATTTCACATTGTACATACTCCAACACACACACACACACATACACATACAGCCATAAATTAGCTCGTTTTGTTCTAGAGTCTAAATGTTGCATACTTTTGTGCGCTTCAAAAATTCCCCCGATCTTTCTGGTGTGTGTTTCAAAGCTTTTTCTTTTGTTTTACTTTCTGTTGTTTAACATACCACCCACTCACCCTCCCCACCCCGCAGTCCTGCCCTCTTAACCCCACTCACCCCTCGCCTACCCTCCCTTATTAAGTCATTTGTTCAGTAGGCAAAACAATGTCAATTGTAAGTAACATTCGAGTGATTTTTTGATTAAAATGTAGTCAACTTTTTTGCCTAACTACATATGGTACACAATATATGTATGTCTGTATGTTTGTATATTAAGTAATCACTATGTCTATGTCTATGTTTATGTAGTCGCTAGTCAAGTCAAAGTTGCCGCAACAACTGACAACACATTTCTTTTATAAGACAGATATAAACTATATAAAATATTTAATATTTTTGGGGTCGCATTTCATCTACGACATAATTATACAAATTTATATTTATTATTCTAGTATTAAATGATTTTGTTGTTTACGCTACAAGTAGTCAATTATGCAAGTGCAATAATAAAAAAAACATACAAATTTTACAAAAATCAAAAACAAATTGATATACACAAAATTTCTTTAATATTATTAACCGTTTTTTGTCTTTGTCCCGTTTCTTTTCTACTTTCTATTTTCCACATATATATTTTTTCAACTTTCTTTCCATTTTTTTGTGGTATTGTATACAAAATCAACGGCTTGTTGTTGCTATCCTTGTCTTGATTGTTAACAATAATGCATAAAACGACACAACAACAACACCACAATATAAACAACAACAACTCTATACGCGTGTGTGTGCTTGCGTGTGTATGTGTGTGTGTGTGTACGCTTGCCTGCCTCTGGCTTTGTCACTATCTCTCTCTCTCTGTTTCTGTCTCTCTCTGCCTCTGCCTGCCCCGTTATGTGTGTACAAAATGCAACAATTAAATTGTCAACATGCACAACACACCCAACTATACACACACACATACACCCATCTACACACACACACCAAACAATCACACCTGATAAACAATCCGGTTGTATTGCAATGTTTGTTGTGTAGAGCAACTTTGGGTCAAGGCATACGTTCCGGTTGCGGCATAGTGCCCCTAACAGGACCCGGCGGACTCCAGCACTATGCCACAACAGATCGGCGATCGAGTGGTAATCTACGGGTAAGTCATGACTTGATAAGATTCCTATCTCTATCTATCTTTAACTATACTATAAATGTATCTATATCTACTATAACTGCACACGTCTAAACTCTCAACTCAATTGGTTGCCTAAGCGAAAGAAATGCAAAAAATAAATAAAATAAAAACAAACAGTCTGTGTAAACAAGTTTCTGCCTCTGTATTTATCTTAGCCTGATTTGACGTGAAGCTTTTGTTGTCTCTCTCTGTGTCTATGCCTCTAAAAAAAACCTACTACTCGTATACTTAATGCTTTCAGTACTTGTGTAGTCACATCAAGGTTCATACTACTCGTACTTGTCTTAGTTTCTTATACACTCTTAAGTTCCACAACACAACAGATACAATATCTCAACTCTCAACAAAATAATTATGTACTCTGAGCACACAGTACAACGATGTTTCACCATTTAGCGTACTTAGTATTAATATTTCTATGAGCAACTTTGGCATTCGATTTGATTCCACTCAAACTGAGGATAAGTACACAAAAACCATATAAAATATACTTATATATAAAATAGTTAAGTATCTTTTACTATTTTGCATAAACTTTTTATATTTTGGCATGTTTAACGAAGATACTTTCTATGGATACCAACAACAACTTTACAATTCCAAAACATAAAACATTCATAGCTAAACCAAAAGATACTTAAGATAACGATACTATATATATGTATGTGCAAATAATAACAGGTGTATTGATTCGCTTACCAACACTGGTTTTTTGAGCATAAGCTGTGTAAAACATTTAAATTATATTTAATTTAGCTAGTTCAATTATTTACGGTGCTTAAGTAAATTAAGAAATTACAAATATTTCAAATTTTTAGCAAATTAAATGAATTTTCACTCCGTTTGTTTAGAATTTTGTGAAATACTTAATTTAAGCACTTAAAACTGTATTGTTTAAGCAGATTTATATACATAATCGAATCGCGTATGTGTAGGAATGCCACAAATAATATATATACTAAATAAATATACTACTTACAAGTAAGTAACAGTGACTAATTGAAAGCATATTGTAAAATGCAACAACTATGGATAAAACTTATTAAACGTAAATGTAAACTGTTCAAATTTGAATATTTTATTTGATTTGATCAAAAAGGGATTAAGACTAAGTTTCACGACAAATCCAAGATAATACAGAGTTTCTGGACAGTTAACACTGAAATGCAATTGAGTGGGCGCATCAAATTGGTAACTGAAACTAATTAATCACTTTCTATTTGTCTTCCCTTTCTGCACTGCAGATTTCGGCATGGAAAGGATCTCAGGTAATGCTGACACTAGGCATAGCAGTAACTGAATGATACACTAACTTTCTGTCTCTACTTTCGCAGAGTTCTCTTTCAAAAGCCTTTCGCTTCAACAGCAAGCCCAGCAGGGCCGGTGATCGCAGCTCCTTCGGAAACTCCACCTCCCCAACGCCATCGTACAGCAGCAGCGAGGGCGGTGGAGGAATATACGCTACCATAGGTCCCCATCAGCTGCAGTCGTTCCATCATCCCACCACTCACCATTTCCTACCACCCCCCACCACAGCACCGCCACCGCCGCCCAACTACGGCCCACCACCGGCGGGACATCGGGTGAGTGCACCGCCAGTGGGCAGCATACTGGATCCCAATGGACCCGATGCTCATCTGCTCTACGAGCAAAACAGTCGGCGCGTGAAGAGCATCAGCGACATCGGTGTGGCCAGCAGTGGCAGCATGGGAGCCTGTAGTCTAGGTGGCATCTCTGCATCATCCGACTCGCCCGAATAAATGGGAGTATCGTTGATCGCAATGTCTGAGCTTGAATTCCAAAAAAAAAAGAAAACACAGTGATAAGTTAAGAGACATAACTAAGGATTAGCAATTGTATGATATATATAGCGTATATATAGCAAACAGGATTCAATTACATGCAACACAAGACGACCCACCTGAAAGCCATGAGGAGCGAGATACTTGTGCATTCCACAGATACATATGTCGAGATACAATTACAAAAACCATTAACTAAGCATATTTGATGAAATCATATGAAACTATATAGCTGAGAATTAAACTAAATATTCATTAATAATTATGTAAATAGGCTAAGTTTGGGTTTGCATGCAATCAACTGAGGGCAATTAATTAATTTAATTAATTTGACCTGCCAGCAATGCAACTGAAATCAATTTGCACTTTATTAGACCAATAAGAATGTATTTAATAGTTTAGTTTAGTTTTCAATTGATGTAATTACACTTACACACACACACACTAAATCGATTGTTGTGTGTGTGTGTGTAGTAAATTTTATTTTCCACAATTTGTAATGAATTGGATTTGAAATAATACAAATGCATTGTAACTGCAATTTAGATAAATTGAAATTATTTTGTAAGCCGTAACTCGAACCAAAACCACTCCCCTCTCTGTCTCTCTTTCTCTTCCTACTACTCTCTCTTTGTCTAACTACACATAAACGTAGCTAAACAAATGAATCCAGATGAATATTAAAATTTAATTAACTGCAAAAATTGTGCAAATTTGTAAATGGCTATGAAAATAAGTTAAATTAATGCATGAAACCAAAGCAAATAAATAAATATATATTTATCATAAAATAACAAAAAACAAAACACAATTCAACTCAAATCAAAACAATTGTAACTAACTTGTTTCGTAGCCTCCAATCCGCAGTCCATAAAGAAAATAGACAAATGTGTTAATCCTTTAGCTCCTGCAGCCAACAACTGTATCTGTACTATCCTGGCATTATAGCATCCTACCCATCACAGCAATTCCTAACGCATATATAATGAAATGTTTACACTTAAGCAGACCAATTTAACTCTAGCATTACAACAAACAGGTAAAACTAACGAATAAACAATTGATCAGAAACTAACTAAAACTGTGGATTATTTTTCAAAAGTTTCGCATAAAACATTTAAGTGTTCAATAACTGGTTTTATTTAAAGGATTATACAAGTAAAACTTCAACAAATTGCGTACGCTCTAAGCCAAAACACTTGACCTTCACCGAGATTATTTTAGTTTGTGCATCGTGTGTTTGCTCCTGTGGATTGCATTTTACAGGCTGTTCTTGCTGCATTTGCTAGCGTCGATTCTCGTCGTTATCGCTCCTGGGACGACGAGTGGTCAGTGGACGTCCCTTGGGCTCTGGTCCTGGTCCCGGCAGAGGCAGCGGCTCGGCAGCAGTCAAATTGCTCATGCCACCAAAGATGGCCAAGACACCGATTAGTAGAAAGAGATTGAACCACTTCATGTTATTCGATTTCGATGCTTTGCTGGCGTCACTTGATCGTCAACTGATGTGCGATGCCATGGAACGCCCCGTTTTATGGTCCCAAGCTCACATCAACGGTAATTATGTAAATGACTGAGAAAACCTATCAACATCGTTTAGTTTATGTTCGCAGATCGAACGACAAGATATATCGGAATAGAGTTGTAAATCTTGCGATTAAAATGGGCGGACATACGTTTAGGTAATTGTTTGCTGAATTGTTCACATTGCAAGCGAATGACAATTGTGGGATTCTACGGCAGAGACATTACCAGACAATTTGACATTTGAATCTGACTTATTGTTAACTCTAAGTCCCAATTTAGTGTCTGTTGTTCAGATGTAGTACTTAAAATCGGTGCAGGTTGTGCGTAGAAAGCGTTAAAAATAACCGAAATTGGAAAAATTCTGACTGCTTAAACAAGACGGCCATAATCTGTGCTCTAACTGTGTAGATATTACTACAATATATTAGTTTAGCTTAATGTAACAATTAATTTAATATTTATATTATTAAAATAATGGAGTATTTACAAAACAAATAAACTGCTTATTTTAATTTACGTATAATTGTTTTGGCTAAAGGGAATTAAATTCAATCGCAATCAAAGTTGATAGTGTGCGTGAGCATACATAACGAGTTAGAGAGAGACAGAGAGCATAAACACACAAACAGCAAAGAAGAGAGTGCTCAGAGCGTTGTGCAGACAGTTAACAGCAGCAGAGCAACAACAGCTGTGGGCGCAACAGTTGCAGCTGCTGCGCTGTTATGTTAACATAAAATAATTTTACAGCGTGACCTGTTAAACTTTCTGTTCGCCTGGTATTCCAGCAAGAATTATTTATGATTTTAGGCACTGTAGATCGCAGCGGTCGAAAAAAAAAAACAGCAAAAGGGTTAAAACTAAGTTTTTACACCAGGCAAACACCAGGCAAACGGAATCAGCAGCAAGCGGCAGAATTTAATTTAAATTAAATAATAGTTTGGGAGTCTGCTGTTAGCAGCGCTGTTAAAGGCGCTGTACACGATAACAAATCAATCATACGCACAATTTTTGTATGTAAAGTAATATTTATTATGGTATATCAGTCGAATAACTTGTATAAAAAGCTTTTTGATATTGCGATGTTTTTCGTATTACAATGATTATATGATATTAATATACACGATTTAATAAGTGCAGGGTCGCCTTATGTCGGCTAGCTCGACTGCGTAATAAATGAATATTAAACATATTCGAAAATTTGCTACTCTGAGATAATAGAGATACAAAGACTATAACGTACAATATTTTTGACTAACGGGGACATTAAAAAAATAATACTCGGTACTTGTAAAAAACGAGATGTCTATGCTGTGGACGAGTATTCCTCACGGACTTAAATTAACTAATTACCAACCACTGTTGGCTGTATACAAACATAATCTTAATTAATTGCGCATTTGTCAAAAATGCGGTTAACAAGACAGGAACTACATTGAAAATAATTATAATTAATTGAGCACTTAAGGGTCCATGTGTGAGCGATATTGGTCTATACTCAGCTCGTGAAATTGTTGAGTTAACTCGTTGGTCTCCTGCTCTTGCTTCAGCTCCTCGCTGATCTGCTCCCACATGCTCTCAAAACCAGAGTCCCATCTGCTAGAGTCATTGTAGTAGTCAGAGTCTTCAAACGGAAGGCAGTAGTCGTGATCGTTGTCACACATTTTAAAAGTAGCTGAAAAGAAACGAAAACGAAACGGTTAACGATTATCGATATATGCCGAAGTTATCGACAAGTGGGCAGCACCGCGATGTTGTCTGTTATCAGTGCAAGTGTACGAAGAACAGCTGTTGTAGCAAAATGTCGCGAAAGAATGTTTTAAATTTGATCAACACGATCGTCGCTAACTCGTAGGTGTTCTACTATTTCAACATTTTGAATTTAATTTTAAAATTTTTAAACTCTTAGCTGCAAGTGTCCCTCGCACGCTCATAACTATGGATCGACAGCGACCACAACACAAACGGGACAGAAGGAATACGCTTTTGAGGCAAGACCTCTTCGGGCAAAGTCCAGCTAATCACTCAGTTTAAATTTTCATCTTAATCACTTTTACTATTGCACAGATGTCAGCTTCCACTGTGCGCTTTGGACCAGGAGTAAGCGCAGAACTCGGAGCAGATTTGTTTAATTTGGGAGCCAAGAACGTTTGCCTGGTGACGGACAAGAATGTTGCCAAGCTGCAGTCCGTACGGGTGGCACTCGATTCGCTAGCCCGTCATGGTATCAATTATCAAGTTTATGACGACACGCGAGTGGAGCCAACAGATGCTAGTTTTTGGCAAGCTGCTCAGTTTGCGCGACAGAACAAGTTTGATGCCTTTGTGGCCATTGGCGGTGGATCCTCCATGGACACTGCTAAGGCGGCCAACCTGTTCTGCAGTGATCCCGAAGCTGAGCTGTTGGATTACGTGAATGCTCCAATTGGAAAGGCAAAGGAGGCAAGTCTGCAAAGCTAGCGTCTGTAGATCAGAAAGGGGTGACAGTTAGCAGACTCACTCAGTACTTTTCATACCGCAGCACAAAAGTATTGCTGTGTTTCTATACTCACTCTGTTTGTCTCGCTCTCTCAGAGGGTGTTTTGTGTCTATGTGTGTGTGTGTGCGACTTTGTGTACAGCTGAGAAAAGAGACACCGCTGCAGAAAAACACCGCTGCAGAGAAACGCCGCTAATTGCTTTGTACCGATCTTCTTGCAGATTTCAGTTAAACTGAAGCCACTTATCGCAGTACCCACCACGTCTGGAACTGGCTCGGAGACGACAGGCGTAGCCATATTTGATTACAAGAGTCTGCATGCCAAGACCGGCATCTCCAGCAAGCATCTAAAGCCAACTTTGGGTAAGCACACACATTCCTGCGCCACAGAACACTCTTTTACATCCACTCCCTACTTGCAGCCATTGTGGATCCGTTGCACACACTCACGCAGCCGGAACGCGTTATGGCATTCGCTGGCTTCGATGTCTTTTGCCACGCACTGGAGAGCTTCACCGCCGTGGATTATCGTGAACGTGGGCCAGCCCCTAGCAATCCCAGTCTGCGTCCCACGTATCAGGGCCGCAATCCCATCTCAGATGTCTGGGCGCGCTTTGCGCTTGATACGATACGCGCCAATTTTATAGACGCCATTTATCAGCCCGATAATATAGAGGCACGATCTCGCATGCATCTTGCATCCACAATGGCGGGCGTGGGCTTTGGCAATGCTGGTGTGCATCTTTGTCATGGTCTCTCGTATCCGATCTCTGGTCATGTGAGGGACTACAAGCCAGCCGGTTACGCTGACGATCATGCTCTCATTCCACACGGGCTCTCAGTTGTGATCAGTGCACCAGCTGTCTTTGAGTTCACAGCACCCGCGTGTCCAGAGCGACATTTGGAGGCAGCTCAACTACTGGGAGCCGATACAGCAGGTGTGAGGAATGCCGATGCAGGGCGACTTTTGGCGGACACTGTGCGTGGGTACATGCAGCGCGCGGGCATTGAAAATGGACTTCGTGAGCTTGGCTTTTCCAGCAGCGACATTCCAGCGCTCGTTGACGGAACTTTGCCCCAGGAACGCATTACGAAAATGGCGCCGCGTGAACAGTCACGTGAGGATTTGGCCAAACTCTTCGAGACCTCTATGCAGGTTTATTAGTCTTGAAAAGAATTTACTCACCTTACAAGTTCTTATGCCAACGGGAGTTAAATTGCAAATGCAATGAAGAACGGTGCTTTTCAATGAAGTTGGCTGCATTGGTGCAGTATAACAGTTTGTCGACTGTTATACATAAGCCCAGAGTTGTTTTTCACAGGGGTATTCCATTGTTAATTTTCACCATATGCTAATCAATTTACAAAGTTTATAAATAAATTTGAATTGTACAAAATATCATCTAAAGTGATCTGTATTGTTGTGTGTTAGGTTCAAAGATGTAAATTTATTTGTAGCATAAAAGACAGAATGGTAAGTAAATATTATAGGAAATTACCCAATATACCGAAGGCCAATTCATAAATAAGTATATTTTATTGTATTTAAAATATGTATGTATTTTTAATTTCTATTTTATAAAGATTGTGTTCAATTTGGTTAAAATAATTTATTGATTCCGGAATATATGCAATTTCAAAGATCAACATTTACTTGTTTTCATTGACAAGGAGAGTAAAAAAAGACTTAACGTAGTGTTTAAAATGCGTGATCATATTATTGCCCAGATTTCATATAAAAGGGTCGTCTATAAGGGTTCAGATCGACAGCTACACATTCACACATTGCCCAACCGCTTCAATATGACTGATTGCCAGGTTAAATATGTATTTGTTTTTTTGTTTAAATAATTATGTATATCTCGATATTATTAATTTCGGCAAAATGGCACTAAATCCTCAAATCGTATCGCTCTAAAATAAATCTCCTAACGCATAATTTCCATAGGACCCAACGATATGAAGAATACGGCGATTCAATCAGTTTCAAATCCGTTGCTCCCGAAACGGTTGCTAAATTGTAATCGCTTCCGATTTCTGCCTCTTTCGTAGTGCCCATCGGTGCAGAGGCTGCAACCGATTTAAGTACAACAATAACTATTTGCTATATAGATAGATTGTTTTGTGGGGGGGGTTAAAGAATGTGGCTTTCTCAGTATTTTCCTGCAGCTTTTTCTAATACTTTTTTTTTATCGCCGACCCGAGTCATTTTTGGGTATTTAGTTCCCAAATTTCTTGCTAATTTTAATTGTTTTCTCTTTTGTATTGATTTTGTAAAAAATTGTTTCCACGTGTTTAACTATGAATTAACTTATAAATTAAAAAAACAGCGCAACACACTACCACGACCCCCGCGACTCCTCTGACTCCAGCGACTTCTGCGCTCCGGCCTCGTCGAAGTCCTTGGAGCTGCTCGAACTGTGCGGTACGGACTTAGACCTGATTGATTGGCGCATACCTGTGCACCTTTGGTTGTTTTGGTTCCTTGCTGGTCGGCTTCACGATATCCTCGCTCAGTTTCTGGTACACGAAGCTGTTCTTCGAGGCCTTGATCGCCATGCGGTAGCGCTCGCCACGTTTGTACAAAACCATGGCAACAATCTTAACAAGGCCAAGGACAATCACTACCAAGCAGGAGACAATAATCGCAATTGGGATTATGTAGCTATATCCGTATGTTCTGTAGATGCGACCGTGCTGGATAAAGATTTCCTCCTCGTCGCTGTTCTCCTCTTCGCTATCAGAGCTAAGTTTATCTGGAATAATATTAGAATTTGAAATATCGTCTAAATAAACAACTGATTACAATCAAAACGTACTTAGCAGGAATTTATCCTTAGTTTCGTTAGACAGCTCGACCTCCTCAACCTTAAGACCGTCGTCCTTTAGCTTGGGCTTCAGTTCGGTTTCGATAAACTTCCTGAATGCGCTCTCATCCTTCTTTTTGTCAATCTTCTTGACAATATCATCCTCATCGCTGTCGCTATCGTCCTCGTATTGGCTGTCCTCTTCATCTTCCTCCTCATATTCAGAGTCCTCCTCCTTGTCCTCGCCACCGTTGTTCAGATCCTCCTCAGCACTGTCGTAGAGCACGGAATCCTTATTCTTGCCAGCGCTGGGTGAGCCCTTCATGATCTTCTTCATGCTGGTCAACTTGCTCTTGTCCAGCACACTCTTGTCCAGAACACTGAGTAGTTTCTCCTCGTCATCGTTCAGTTTCTTCTCGCTCTCCTCGATGCGCTTCTCGAGCTCATCCTCCTCATCGCTGAAGGTGCCATTGTGCTTGCACACCTGCTGGGCCACTTGGGTCCAGCCCACCTGGTTCTGGATATCGATCAGCGCCACTTCATCCATGCTGGACAGCACAGGTGCCGTCTTCGAGATCATCTTGCGCAGCGAAACATAGCTGATAAAGTTCTGGAAACCATCATCGCAGTACAGAGGATTGTGGGTAATGTCCAGAGAACGCAGACTCTTGAATTTCTTAATGTCGTTGGCGGAAATGTATTTAACCAGATTGCCTGAGACATTCATGCCACGCAGAGTTTCAAAAATCTTTAGATCCTTGACAGCTGCCTCTTTGAACATGGACAGCGAGGTCAACTCACAATCGTTGACATCCAAGTACCGCAGCTGCTGCAGTGGCTTGAAGAGCTCCACATTCAGACTGGTTATGGGATTACCAGCCAGATTCAATTTGGTCAGATCGCTGTTCTCCGTAAAGACCAAATCATCCAGTTTCGAAATCAGATTGTTGCTCAAATCCAAGTCGATGAGCTTGGTCAGATGGGCGAAGGTATCACGGGGCAGATTATTGATGTTATTCCAAGCCAATTTCAGGGTGGTCAGATGGGGCATGGTCGAGAAGGTCTTGTGTCCCAAAGCGCCGACGGCACAGTTGGAAAGATCCAAATAGTAGACGGTAAAGTAGCCATTGTCGCTAATGAATCCATCTGTGGGCAGCTGAACCAAACGAGGATTATCGTTCAAACGGATGACATCAAGCTCAGAGTTTCTGAAGAACAACATGCTGGACACCTGATCCAGTTCGTTAATTGACAAATCAATGTGTCGCAGACTCCTCAGGGTCAGGAAGGAATCGGGTTGGATTTTGACAATACCATTGCCCTTAAGCATCAAAGTGGTCAGACCGGGCATCTTGTCGAACATGCTGTGATGCACATGGACAATAGAATTGAAGCTCAAATCCAACTGCTGCAGATCCTTGATGCCAAAGTGCAAATCTCCGCTGAAGGAGTTGTACTGCAGGTGAAGAATGGATAAAGTGGTGCCGTTGAAAATGCTCTTTGGCAGCTCCTTTAGATTGTTATAGGACAGATCCAGTTCTTCGATGGTATTGACCGTTTTGAATATCTGCTCGGGAATCTTTTGCAAGTTATTCTGCGACAGATTGATGTACACAATGCTGGGTAGGCTCGAAAAAGCATTGGGATTTAGTTCCATGAGGTTGTTCCTCGACAAATCCAATTCCTCAATTGTGTTAGACTTGAGCAAGTACTGCAGAGAGGAAATAGCACTCAGATCATTGCCAGAAATGGTAAGCATGCGCAGCTTCTTGTTGTGGGCAAAAGTATCGGGATTGAAGACAGCCAAGCCCACGTCGGTCATGTTGACGGCATAGAGCTCGTTCAGGCCAGAGAACGCATCCGGATGCAGGTACTCAATGGTGCAGTTGAACATCTTGATGGACGATACCATTTTAAGTCCCAGCTGCTGGAAAAACTTGGGACCCAACAGAATGGGATATTTTGGACCCACATTATAAACCACCAGATCGGTAATATCCGTGCCGAACTTCTGTGTGCCAGTGTCCAACCTACAGACAAATAAAGTGGGATTAGAAAACCACTAAAACTTTTATAGGAGTGGGCACAAACCTGCTGCAGGTAGCCACCAGGTAGCTGTTGATGTTGCGCGAACAGGTGCAGTATCTGGGACACGGTTTGTCTTCACTGAACTCCACCTCCTCATCTGACAATTTGTCCATCTCATCGTCGTTATCGGAACTGCAAATATTAAATTGCGATTAATCCAAGCAGAATTCTCAACTAATAAGACACAAACTAGACTATAAATGTTATCTAATTGACTTCAGGGTCGAGTTTTATCTAGACCTAGATAGCTAACTAGTTACTCCTAATGTGTGTTATCTTTGCTCTCGCAAAACTTACTCGTCATCATCATCATCATCGTCGTCGTCATCATCATCGGAGCCGTACTCCTCGTAATCGCTGTCAATGTCATTCTCAACATCCTTGCTGATCTTGGACTGAAATCGAATTCAAATTGTACTCCATATATACACAATTTATCAGTTTTATTTACCTTTGGTTTGACGGAGGTGCTCTCCTCAATGGGATGCAATTTGGGCGTGGTTGTCTTGGTGGCCTTAGTTTTTTTGGTACGCGCCGTGGTCGTGTCCTTAGCGTCGCTATCGGAGTCGTCTTCATCGGAACTATCGTAGTTATCCACATCATAATCATAATCCTCATCGTATTCATAGTTATCCTCGGTGCTGTTCTTGCTGCTTCCAGACTTTTCCACCGTCACGCGATCAGGGAGCATTTTATTGAAATGAGGATCCTCAGCCAAGGCAACACTGTGTTTGGCTGCCTCTTTTAGGTCCTCCAGTGCTTCAGCGCTGACCTTCTTGGGTTTAACGGTCATTGTATTGTTTGTCTTGGGCATTGGAATCTCAAGGAGTTCCTCGGAATTCAGTTCATTGCTCGTGACGTCATCTTTCAATGCTTTTGCTGCAGAAGCTGGCTGCAGTGCACTGGATTGGCTCAGATGGAGTCCAACCAGTGAAATGACCAGCAGCAACACCAGTCTTAGCTGGCGACCCATTTTTAATCGATCTTATGCTGAAATGCAAGTGAAATGGTTGTTATTAAAATAGTAGTAGAAATGTTTAAAAAAGTAGTAGAAATTTTATAAAAAATTGTACAAATTATTTAAGTGGTAGATGAAATATTTTCAAAACTAGTAGAAATGCCGAATAGAAGTGGCCAAACCTTTATGCTAGTATTCATTTCAAAGCTAAAAAAAAATAGTAGTTAAAGCACTTGAAAACGTAGTAGATATATTTTTGCAGCTATGAGTCTTTAATTTGTTTACTCGAATCAAGATACATTACTTCCTAAAAATATTGCGCGACTTTCCAGTAAAGTATTCACGATACTATTCATTACGATACCAAGAACACAATTTCAGGCATTCTGAACTTTTATCTTATCTGGACAGTGCATACAAAAGATAAGGTACAAAATACGTATATTTAATCAGTTATAACTAACAACTCTTGGTCATACCCGACGCGGATCCGCTTGCTAAATTGATACGATGATCAATTCAATTTTAGTTTCAGCACTTGCCTAATTTAATATATTAACAGCGGATGCATCGATTCGTATCCCCAAACAAACTGACGGATTTAGGTAGTAATACCCAACAAATATACTAGTTTTCTAACGCGATAAATTTGCCTGTTTCTGCTAATGGGGCCAATTAGCGCCTCTCGATGCGAAAGAGTTGACATCATTGGCTTCAAATGGGAATGCTAATCTCATTGACGCGTACCCTACGATCCCGGTAGACGAGTATTTTCATATGTTTGCTTATCGGCAGTATCCGTTTGTTTCCTCTTTTAATGAAAAACAAAAACATTTCGTCATTTAACGTATATTTTAAATGTGTTAGTCAGAATTTTGGGTGAAAAGTTGCGAAACAATTACTTTCTTTTTAGGTATTTTATGTAGGTGCAAACACCTGGTACTTCCCCAGCGACTAATTGACAAATGTTAATACCACTTTAAGTAAAGCAAAGTCAATGAATTTATTTAAAAAACACATTCGAACAATTTAGCACCCGGTAGCAAGAGTGTGCTGGCTTTGTTGAGACTAGTGAAGACAAGGCAAAACAAAACATAATTAATTGAAGGCACTGTGTCGATTAATTATGCAAATAGTCAATGAAACTAATGAAGAATTTTGTAGTTCCCCGTAATTAAATACAACAAACCAGATCGGAAGAGAGTTGCATAATCAATTCATAAATCGCGCGTGTTGTTTGGCAAATAGAATCGAGGTTAGTAACTACATGTACGAGTGTTTGTGTTTCCTGTTTTTACCCACTAATGAAGTGATACTAATTGAAAAGCGGTGTCAATTGGGCGCTATAAAGAGTCCTCAGTTTTCAAAAACCTAATCAGGTCTATGCAGGGAATACGAACAGCACTTCAAAAGTGTTTGCTTTGTCGGGTCTCGACTCTTTGGGTCTTGAGTCTTAGGTCTCCTTTGACAAAAAGGCGCCTAGCACGTACAGTGAAACCATAAACAAATGAATAAATATGCATAAATTTCATTTGAAATGACGTACAAGCTAATGCCAATAGAAATATCAATACATATGTAGAAATATACGATAAACACACTCAAATGAGATCGTGTTTTGTGCTCTCTTTGGCTGCCATTTAATGCCAAATCCCCATGGAGCTTGTCGCTTATTCTTTTGTTTTCAAAATAATACAAAACAATCAATTAAAACAACAACAAACAACAAAAACGCAGGCAAAATAAATAAAAACAAAACAATTATTGAATGTGGTAAACAATGTGCTTTTCTGTGATATGGATACAAATATATTTTATATTTTGTAGCGTTTTTTTGTCTAGCTGGAATTAAAAGCAAATTGGAAATGCGCAGTTAGATTGCATTGCTATTTATCTATAATGTACATATATCCATATCGGTAGATAAATGCATATAAAAATATACATACATACATGCATACACACACTCGCTTAATTAGAGGTAGACTGACTCTCAGATGTAGAGATACTTGTATCGTGTATCCATGAAATCGCTTTTGGTCTTTGCCACAATTTGCGTGGGTGTCAGCTCGAGTGCATGCAACGCCCGATTGGCTATGACTTTCAGTCACACATACACACACACAAGCACAAACACACACACATGGACATAACAAATGTGCAGTTAAGTCTACAGACCAGTGCTGACAACAATTCTTTACAAAAAAGCTTAAAAATAACACAAAAAGGATGAAAATTTAATGAAAAGGACTTCAAATAATTTTTTCCTTATTTTAAGCATAATTATTCACTCACAATTATAAATATTTTAGTTGTAGTACCAACTTTTTAATGTTTTTAATTTACCTTCATTTCATAGTATTGGCTGACGTCTAATTTATTTTTAACAGCATATACATATAAAACAACATTTAGTTTAATTAAATAAAATAATTGAGTTATTAAAAATTATTTTAAATTCTTGTTTTAATACCTTTATATTATTTGAAAGTTTAACTGCGCGGTCTTAAAAGGACAGAGCTGTCCATAAAAAGGCTAATTTGGCAGCTCTGCTAAAACACAGCTAAAGACACATTTAAGCGCTTCAGCTCGCTCTCTCTCTCACTCTCTTTCGATCCCCATCTTTCTCCCTCGTGCCTCTAATTCTGCTGCGCTTTGATGCCGGCTTTAAACGTGTTTAGGTTTTTAGGTCTTAGCCATCATTTCGTCGAGTCACGAACTCCAACTGCGTCGCATTGTCGCCAAAGTGAAGCCTGCCTTCAATGGACCAGAGTTGCTGTTAGTTTTGTCGATCAGAGTACGGCGCCGTACAGCTCTACTACTACATAATTAATTCCATTTGGTATTGGTATTGCTATTTGTATTGCCATTGCTATTGCTGTTAGCTGTTTGCTGTTAGCTGCTAGCTGTTGGCTGTTTAGCTATTGGCCAGATATTGCAGTGTCTGTGTTCAAGTTTAGAAAATAAAACCGGTACCACCGCCACTAGCCATACATGTACATGTATGCAAATCACTCAGAGTCGGAAATCATGAGTCAAGCAATTCATCATAAGTATCTCTCAGTTTGTCTCTCTTTTTATCTAGGTGCACTGAAAAAAAACTAGCTGTTTGAAGCCTAAAGCAATGAGAGCATGTAAGTTATTAAAGAAAGAACGGATTCCTTGATTATGGTGCGAGTTTTGAAGTCTAGAAAATATATGCTCAACTCGTAAAACTTTAAGTATTTTTCTCAGTGCATCTACAATTAAATGTATCTACATTGCCACACGCTACATCTGCAATAACTGTCAAATGAAGTCAGCTGCTTCGGTCAATGTCTGAAGGTTTTCCTCTTACCCGATTCCCCCAATCTCCTCAGTTCCAGGTCCCCACTCCCCAATTCCCCACTCCCCGATTCCCCATTCAATTGACGTACTTGTTTACTTACGAGTTATATGGCTAGATGATCTGAATAAACAGTTCCAAGTGGATTTTTGTGTTTTGCATATAATGAGCTGATGCTCACAAACATTCCTAACTACCAGTTAATACCTGTTGACAGACAAACACTTTCCAGGGCCACAAGTCAACAGATCGCTAACAAGTTCATAACTTAACGCTTTTTTTTCATATTCTTATTCTTATAATATGCCTAATACCGCGTCATAACGTAATTCAGACGCAATTCAACAAATTTTTTAACTTTATGCTAATGAATTTGGATTTGGATTTTAATTGATTGCAAATGTCGGTGGTTTTTACGTAAATTAATTAAAAATAATATTCAATTTGATTCTGAAACAGCTCAAACCAGTTGAAAACAGTTTGAAATAATCAATATACGATTCCAAGTGGTTTTCGTGAATAACCGAAACCGGTTGAAGAAGGACTCAAAACCGGTTACAAACACGATTTAAATGCAACGCTGAGCATTAAGCTAATAACGCGTATTAACAATAAATCTATATAAATTCAGTTATTTACGATCTATAAAACATTTATAGAGGTACAGCAGTACAAGTTAGTAAGTGATTTACGACCAAAACTTGGTAAGTGGGGAAAACAAAACGAAATTACGGTTAAACATTGGAAAATGTATCGGGTGTCAACAAACCCGTAGACAAAACATCGTTTTGTTTGTGGTAGGTGTATGAATCAAATATATAGACATATATATATGTATTTGGATGACTTTAAAATTTAGTTATTTATTTGATCAGGCGTCTGTCAGCTCGGCTTTATCAACAGATCGGGTTTGCTTTGGTTTGGTCTGATCCCATTGACCAGTAGGCAGTTCCCATCTGTTGGCTCAGAAAAGGGTGCCCGTATGTGCCACGCCTCTAACGCCCCCCATCCCCAGACACGAAGAATATGCGTTTCAAATTACAAACAACAAAATGTCATCTGGCGTCTGCATGTGGAGCGGCATAGAGAGAGAGAGAGAGAGCGCGGCAGCGACAGCAGCAGCGACTGCGACGGCAGCAGAGGCAGCGACAGCAACAGCGACAGCAGCTGGTGTCTGCCCCATGAAAGTTATCACTGTGATTTGGGTACAATCGTTTTGACAACTCAAAATTGGGTGCGCCAAACAATAAAACAACAGTTAGCTCTAAAAACCGCTAAAAGTCTAGCGGAAATTCTCCAAAGATTGGTATGTTTGGACTTTGTAAGGAATTGTCCTTGAAGGTTCAGGTAGTTTAGCCTTGACTCTGGCTTAAAATTTCAAAAATATTTGGCACATGAACTCACAAGTTCAGACGAAATACCCTCACACACACATACACACACCTACACACCTACAGTAATGTGTGTGGGTTGCGTTTTTGAGTTGGCTTGGTAAAAATAGCCAGGTCGACGTAAGTTTTCGATTTAAAAGCGGAAGTGAAATGTGAAACGAGTCACCTTTCAGCAGGTAGACGGATTGGCCAAGAACAGAATGTTTACAGAGTTCCTTTTCATAATTGAAATACACACAGCGGAAGTGTATCCGCACTGCCAAGAGATACATATGTATCTCAGGGATGCAAGCGAGCTAAGATTCAATCGCATATACTTACAGCGTTTTTCTACGCGTTTAGATATCGAACCATCCGGTTTTTATATACGTATATATTTATTTACCGCACCTTGATCACGACTTAATCTCGTTTATTGACAGTTCATTAGCAGTTCCAGACAGCGTGATATGTATAAGTTTTATAATCTGTATCTGGTATTAAACCAAGACGCTCTCATTGCCGCAAACAAAACACAGTTTTTAAGACCGAAAACAAATGCATTTCTCAGATCAGATATATACTAATTATATAGTAGACTCGTCGTATATAGCTAAACTACACTCCGTGCTCATCTTGCAGACGCAGCTCATAATTTCTGCAACGTTAATTTTGCAGGAGCGTAAAAAAGGCAACAAACTTTATTTTTGTTTGGTTTTTTTGTTTGCTTCACAATGGAAAAATTGCTCAAGGGGTGCACATAAAAAATGCCGACATTTGACCACACACACACACACACACATGAGTACACACACACGCACACTCACGAGGGGGGAAACTACTGAGACAACAACAAGAAAGCTGGCTTAAAAAAGAGATGGCCAGACTGGTTTTTGGCTGGAAATTGCGACTCGACCGCAAAAGCCAAAGCCGAAACCGAAGTCCAAATCGAAGTCTTGGCCAAGTTTTGAGCAGCTGTCGCTGTCAGAGACCCCGAAAAAAGCCACAGCCAAGCCCAGTGTGTTTGAGCCAAGAACTTGCCAGAACTGACAGATGATATTGTTTGAGTTTTATTTTTCCTGGTAAAAACAATTTCAATTTACTTGGCCAGCAACGAAACTACCCAAAAACAGGCATTGTAAAAGTTTAAAGCCAAACTTAAGTGTCCAAAGAAGCGACTCACATTCAACTATTTACACAACGATGGAGACATTTCTGTGTTGATCATGATCATCAGGAGATGATTAGCAGTCATGTGCTGAATTTCCGAAAAATAAGCAAAGAAAAAAAGTGCCATAAAATAAGATTTGTGTGAAAGACTTCGCATTCGAGTCGAATTCAAATAAAAATCCAAACCCAAATCCAAACAAAGATCTCAAAGTGCTAAACAAAACTAATGAAGAAGATGATTTAATAATAACACATGCTTGAACTCGGGTTGTTAATAACAACAATAAACGCATTCCGAAAACACATTTGATTGGATCTACAGCAGAGACAAGCAATCAAGTCAGAAAGAGCATTCTACGAAAAATAAATCAGAAATTCGGTGGTGCAGTTAGGTTCCCCTAACAAATTAAATATTGAAAATTATATATTTATTTTCATACCAGTACAAAATCACGTCATAAATCACGTGCTTACAAAATGCACAAATATTTCTAGCATGGCGAAATAAATAAATATGCATAGGAATTTGTGTCATAAAGTAATAATATATAACACACTCTCTGTGTGTGTGTGTGTGTGTGGATCTGTAGGACAATTGTATGGACAGTTCCATTGTCTTGGCTGACGAAGTACTTTGCACTCATCTAGAGTGTATACTGTACAGTGTACACACTCCATTTGTTTATAATACCCGACACTGGCAGCTGTCAACAAAAAAGAAATGTAAAGGGGTCTTAGCTTATCGTTAAATGATCCCGGGGTCTAGAACGTCTAGAAAGTCTGAAGCGTCTCTGGGGTCTAAAAAGTCGGGAGAGTGTGAAACTGTATAAAAAAAAAAAGTATTGCTAGACAATTGATGTTTGCTTGATGGTCGACGACACATGTGATTAATTGGGCTTACAGCCATGTCCAACAGCATTTCTGCTGATAAAGTGCATTTAATGCTCTTATCGCAGCTGAAACACACCAAAACAGGAGCCAACGGGTTTTCCAACTCAGGTGGTTACCAAAATAAAAGCAAAACTCAACTGATTTCATTTGGTTGGATAAATTATTTCGCAAGCTTAATGCACAATTTATGTTCATTGCTTTTCGATGTAACTCCCGATCGATAATGATACATAAAAAGAGTTTTATCGTTTAAGTTAATACACACATAAAGTTATTAATAAACAATGACAGGAAACAAAGCGAAGACCTTAAACCGGATTCAGTTCCTTATTAACGTGTACTTGAAGCATATGACATTCAATGGAGTCTTGATCCCTTTCAGTTACTATAAGCAACTATAAACTACATTGTACTATGCATACATATCTTAAATGCAGTTGATTGTTTGCCCAGAAACAAGACATTTTGCACCTACGACTGCTGGGGAGCTTACTAATTGGCAACAGCTAACAGGTAAATCATTCAATACCTGATCGCCCTGTCAGCACGTAGACGTCTTACGAAAAAGATTGCAGATTTCTGATTTCACAAAGGTCTTAACCGAGTTCATGAAACTGTCAACGTGCTAATGCGAGTACTCAAACATTGCATTGGTTCTTTCTTTGTACGCTATCAAACAGTTTAGCTATATATATATATAAGTCGGTATATATAAAATATTACTCCAATTGACTGACATTAAGTTGGCTGTCAAATTGCCATCATTATGGTTGTGTCTTTGTTTGGCATTTAAATTTGTGTGCGTTTTTCCAAAGCAAAAAAGGGTAAAAAGAATTAAATAAAAACGATCTTAAGGTGTGTTCTGGGACCCTGCCCTTCGATACTGCATTTATATGGTATAGATATATGCAATGCACAGAAAGAAAGAAATCGCACTCAAATAAAGCTTGGTTTTGAGTAGCAACTAGCTATATACACATGTTTAACTAACTGTTAAATAGAACAACAAATATTAGTTTATTTTTTTTAATTTTTATAGCTTTATTTATTTTTTAATATCAGTCTTTAAATCATATATTCCACACTGCTCAAAGTATTCAATTCCTCCAACTTCTTTTAGTTTTATTTACCACCCCTTAGCACTGTCCTTTTTCTCACAGTGTAGCTGTATTAGCATTGGCATGCTGTGAAGTTGACGACGATCTTGGAATTAATGAAGTGCAGAAATGGTATCTTTAATGTCATTCTGTAGATGCAAGCGCAGGCGTACACCTCAGCCGCAATCATCGTCAGAGTCAGACCGAGAACCCGGCCCAAAGCTAAAAGCCAACATGGTTTGTTGGCCACGTCCACATTCCAGTTGCCTCAAGCACACTGCACACGTACCAACCAAATTGTACAAATCGACAGACGCTTAACGTAGCACGTAACGTAACGTAACGGGTAGCCCCTCCCGCTTTCCCCCTTTCCCCCTGTTCCCACTCCCCTGCCTTTTCCACACCTCTGACTCATTTCGAGACCCAAAAGCAACGAAGCTGACGCAAATCAAATTCACTTCAATTCATTAGCCACAAAGCCATATTTCGAGCGCAGTCGATTGAATGCCGACTCTGTTATGGCCATAAGAGCATTTCAGCCAAGATCTTGCCATTGGCTTAATACGTTATTTATGATTGTGCATGTGGGGGACGCACAACGGTCTTAGGAAAATCTATTAGTTCGGGCATTTGTCATGATCTTCGCTGAGTATTTCCAATACCAACGTGGAAAAACAGTTAAGACCTCCCAGCTGAAAATAAGTAGCTAAAAAGTGTTAAGAAGATTTTACAGTGCTGCTCTACCAAAATTTGTTAACAAATAATCAAGTTTTTGGGAATTACTCAATTACCAGAACTGGAGTAGAATTCCTTGGAAAATGTTTGTGTTACTACTTTAGAAATCTGCGTACCTATTCAAATGATACGCATTAGTAGTTAACCCATTGTAGGGCCGCTATCATATGCGATATTCAAACAATCATGTAGGTAGTTTCCGGAATTTATGGCATGGACAGCGCTGGAAATAGGCACTACAATGCAGTATACCCAGTGAAAGTTTTCAGGTCGCCGCAAATGCACTCACTAATGGGTATGTTGTGTGTTGGCAACTGCAAACACGTCATGCAATTTGAATTCTTGTTTCTCACTTGCCTTGATCACAATTGGAGCCAAGACGACGACGACGACAGCGACTGTGTCTGAAGTGTCGCTCATCTGACGGTTTGACAGAAAGCGATTAATGATATCGATCGAGTTATCGGTCGCTCTCAGAGTCAAGCTTGAGTGATTTATCTCAGGGTTAAGGTAAATGTCACAGCAATACAGCTGATGTTACAAATATATAGACCGTATTGCGGCTATTAAATGTTACGGTTCATTTAACAGACGTTAATCGAATAATCGAAAACGTATAAGTAAATACACATACATGTAGCGGTAACAATATAGACTCTACGACGATCAGTCAGTCAGTCACTAGTACAAAGGGTTCTATAAATAAACACTGTACTCCCAACGTGTAAACTTTCAAACTTATCGATAACGTGACATCATTCATCGGGAAACACTTAAAAATCGCTCAGAATACGTACTTAGTTATTTAAAGAATCGCTATTTTGGCATGACAGTCATGCATCGGTTCTCTAACTAGGCAATAAACGCCAATAAACAAATGAGTACAGTAAACGGAGTGTGTGCACAACCAACACATACCCTGTAAAGTCATAAAAACTAGCACAAAGCATCGTAAAAACTCTAATAAATAAATCAATGAGCTATATATATACATATAGTAGTTTTAAATCTCAGATCATTCACAGTCAGACAATTCAATTGATAGAACTTTAACGACTCCTTAAGAAAACGACGTGATCTGTTTGTTAAATTTGTACATCAATTTAATGGCGACTTAAAATGTTATCAGCATTTTATCTCATATTTGTGCCTGTGTGTACAGCGTACAGCGTACTTTGTACAATGTGCAGGGTATTTACTGTCTGACATTACGCATACGCCGCATGTGCCGACACTTAAGTTGCTCTTTGCTGTTTTCTGCCTTTTTTTTGGCTTTTTGTTTTTCTGTTTTGTGAATGCGAATGCGAAAACAACTAACCGAGTTTGCCTACACACAAAGTGCGACAGTGGCTGTTGTAGTTATTGTTAGTGTAATTGTTGTTGTTGGTTATTATTGCTGGCAGCTCGTTGAACAACATTTAGTTAGTTTTTTTTTGTTGCCAAATGTTTGTCTGGCACTTTGACGAATTCGTTAAGCTGCTCATAAAGTTTAAGCACAGTGTTCATAATTTACCCTCCTCCCAGCAACAAAAACTAAGCTAAAAAGCCACTTTGGACTGTGTCTTCAACAATGTTTGCTGTTAACAACTCGCAACTCACAACTCACAACTCTTAACTCTCGGAGCTGTTGACACAAGTACACAGCATAGGCATCTAGGCAATTACCACTGTAATCGTGGACCATGAGACGACTCAAGCTCAAGTTATTAGTCAAAGAGACCCGAGCGCTTTGACCTCATTAAACTCCACACACGAAAAATGTCAGTCCAAGTAGGAGTTTTAGTTGTACATGTTGTTGTAGCGGATTTTTACTGTACTCCGCTTATGGCTGCTCTCTTATCTATGGGTCGACATGTACAGATTAGATAATGCCGTCAATACAACTGGCGACAGAGGGCTAAAGATTTTATGTGGAAAACCGATCATAAGCCTATTAACATAATGCTTGACTGACAAAGAAAGCTGGTCGCATTTACCGAGGACTCGCTGTTGTGGCTAATTGACTTGTATGCAAATCAATTTGCATATATAAAAATACAACAAAAAAATCAACTTGTAGTTTTCATGGAATTGCAACACACCTATTTTCTGTCTGTCTAACGTAATCATGTCGCACCTCGAAACTGTCCAAACTGCTTACACGCATACACACTCACACATACTAGCAGACACACTCACATAGATACTCGTATATACACATAAATTCATATCTTATGTCCCATTACTTTACGACTCATGTATATTTTCTGTATGATTATGTATTGTTATATTTCACTCAGCCATGAAATTGATAAAAAATAAATTCTAACCGCGTGTTTGAAAACCAATAAATACAAATTTATATGTGCTCGAGGAAAAACGAAAACAACAAAGAATGAAGATTGTTCAAAACTTGTTTCCAATTATTTATGTACACATATTTTTTGTGCGTTTTGGAATTTATTTTCGCTGCCAGGAAGAGCTATTAAAATATACATATGTATATACATGAAGAGTGCCTGAATTTGTTTCGAAATTAAAAATATTTTATACTCAGTTTTTTTTGCGAAAGTAAAGATGTTTGCATTATTTATTTACTGCACAGCTGCAGTTTGTCGCATTGTCGTTTTGTCGCTTTCGAGTGAATGTCAGCGAAATGCTAAAGTCTATAATGAATCGCGTTCAGGTTGTCAGACATTACGATTTGTACTCGCCATCTCTCCGATTGCCTTTCAAGCTGGGTTTCGTACACAAACACACATACACAAACACACATACACATGCATGAAGGTGCCTTCTTTTCGAATGCATTACCGGTTTTCCTTTTCCCTCACACTGCACTCTCCACGCTGTACTGCTTACCTCAAACCGCAGAGCGTCGTTAAGTCCCCGCTCTTCGGTTACGTGCCCTTCTCTCTTCTCCACAAACTATTTAAGAGTCGCCGCTTGGCTTTTTAAAGGAAAGAGCAGTGGAAAGAAGAGACGCACACAGACACAGAGCCACACATATACCAGCACACACAGGTGTAATCTTATCTACCTTTGCATACCCTGCAGCGGGTAAAACAGCTTTGACATGCAGCAGACAAAAGCTGTCCACAAAGACGCGACTTAACGCTCTGACTCAACCTCTCTGTTTTCACAGAGACTGAGTTCAAGGATAAAGCATAATTTAATAGTAATTTCATTTCCTTGAGCAGAGTATGCTCAATTCGTGGTGCTTTGTGGAAATTTATCTGCTGTTTGGCTTTTGTTTCTCTGAAAATAAGCGCGTTTTTCTTTAACTGTTTGTTCGGCTATATGTCCTACTGTTTGCATATTGGTCGACTCAGTTCCCGTACTCCGCACACAAACAAACACTCGCACACACATGCATACTTGCATATTCAGACGTAGTATGCAGATCGTACTCAGACCCGAAATGCGAGTGCAGCAGTTTTTTTAATGGCATTTGGAAGGCCTCGTGGTGTGCGAATGTTTGTGTGTCTGTGTGTGTAATGTGAGTGCTAAGATAGCTGTGAACTGTCTCTTATGGTTTTGGACTGGTCTGTATGCTGATAAAGCTGTGAAATTGCTGAAGAGAACTGGGCCAGCACTGACGCAGTACTGAAACAGCAAATGTTTTTAGATAATGCCGACTTAAGTTGAAAATTTATATGTCACCCATACAAGCACACTCTCTCACGCACATACACACACACATGCATTGCAGCTGCCTTAGATATGGCACAGCAAAAGGTAATGGAGCTACAGGTAGTCGACAAACAACTGAACGCATACTCACACACGCATACACTCATGCGCATACACTGACATATGCGACAGTGGCTTGAAAAGCACGTGCGATAGAGCGAACACGCAATAGAAGCATGATCTCTGACCGTTGCTTGTTGCTGTCACACTTGCTCATTTAGAGTTTACTTGTTATAAATGACGAAATCTCATCCCTCAATTTTTTGTTCAAATTCAATGTCTTGTTTGAGCCAGAAACTGCACTTGCTACCAATTCTGCATTTCAAGCGCCGCAAAATTGACTGTAAATTTAAAGGTACACTTACCGTGCGTTTGAAGGTAGCGTAAGATATGTTGCTCTCGAATGAAGCGAAGTAATCCAAAATTTGAAATGATCGCTAAAATAAACACAAAACGAAAACAAACACAAACTTAAGCTGAAGGTTTTATAATGCACTGCACATTCGTATGCGCATTTATTAATTTATATTGTATAAGCAATAATTGCTCGATATTTCAAATGAAATTTATATTTTGTCACGTTTAAAGTAGTATAAAGTTAAACTGATAAATTACTCAGACGTTTGCCGTTACCGATATCTCGTGGGCGGCAAAATTAACCGCTTCTCTCGGAACGAAATCGTTATAACACCTGTTGGAGTTGAAACTCGACTGATCGTGAAACTGTTAAACGGTAGAGCTGGAACTTAAAACGATTCCAGAATCGATACATTAATGTTTAAGCACAATCGTAAAACATCGACTGAGCTACTCAGAATCGATAAAATTCGAATGAGTAGTTTTAACATAATTTATGTACCACAAACAAAATAAAATTAACTAATAATTATTTTGTTTTGACGTTTTATTACGTTCTAATAGCAGCTAGCTTTCATAATATTTATAATTGAATAATTCATTTTATTAATTTAAAAAGTTATTTCAAAGGTCCTTATGCTCTTACTTTAATTCAAACTTAACATGACATGTTAACTCTCATTGTGCTGTAAACTTTGTCGATAACAATTAACTTTATCGATAACTGCATATCAGATGGCGGTCAATTGTAATAAAGCCGCTAATTGCAAAATTAATTAAATAAAAGACTTTCCTGACCTTTAGAACAATAAGAAGTGTACATATATTTGATTTGTTTCTATTTTTGATTTATAAGTTACACGTAATTGTTTATCTTCGGCAATTTGAAAACAGCTGTTGGCAATGTGACCGTATAAAATGTAAAACCTGTTATTGCTAGATTGTGTTAAAAGCGACAACAATCAATAAACAAATTTAAAAAAAAATTACGATTGTTTGAGAGTGGGTGTGTATGTTTTTGTTATCAAAAGGTTTGGAACAAACAAAAATTCTAAATCTTTTGTAATTTAAAATCTTGCCCTGGGCGGGCCTGCATAATACAAGGGCTACATTAAAAACCAGGGATGCAATTCGGACGCGACTAGATTATGACATTTTAGCCTGTCAAAAGTTTTTGTCGTCCGCTCGCTCCGATCTAAGCCTGTTATTGTAATTAATCAAATTTTTGTATATATCCCAAGAATGTTTTCTGCCAACACACACTCTGTGGTAAGTGCAGGCCAACTACGATCCCATTTAACAATAGACCGCCCTCTCACAACAACCAGCAGCAACAATAACAACCACTGACTTTTGGTTTTTCATTCAATGTCATCAGCCCTACCTTTATCTGGGTAATTTTAGTCGAAAACCGCACTATTACACAGTGAAGCGTACCAAACTCCAGGGTAGCGCCAGTGTTCCACGTTTCTTTGCCGACAAATCCAAATCATCCAGCACAACAGCCACAGCGCAAGGAAAAACACATGACCTCGTGCTTAATTTTAAAAATCTACTCATCAAAAGTGGTGCCAGCTTACACAGCCTTGTGGAGAAGGCGGCTCGGTTGAATGGCATCTTGGACAAGGAGCTGGTTAACGAGACACTGGCCAAAGTGACAACCATGCTGTCTGGAATGAATAATGTTCATGTCACACTCGAGGAACCCGCCACACAAGTTGGCCGTAACAAACTGCAAAATTACAAGTTTGAAATGGCTCTGAATGCACAGCAACTAAACAGCAAGTGAGTAAAGAGACACCATGAATATATAGTCTAATTTAATGTTATATTGTTTCATAATCCAGCACATGCTATCCAACTGTGGTGAGAGGTCTTTTGACGCCACTATATACGAGCTATCAAATGTAAGTACTGCTCAATTGCATAAAAGTCATGCCCGATTTCATCACTTTATATTCCTACACAGGAAACAGTTGCGCGATTTCAAAACGGATCGCTCTATAGAAGCGGAACAGAAGCGTAATCCCACAATGTCCACCAGACTGAAGTCTGCGTTTCAGGGCACGCCACAGAAACCGGACGGAGAATTCCAAATTCAGGCCGATAAGCTTAAGAAACTTATAGCCAAGTCTGGTGAACAGGGGAGCGCTCAGAATGCGGTATGTTTAATTAAACTTAAATTAGAAACTCTTATATAAATTATTAATTTTAGGAAAACATTAAAATTGCATTCGCCGAGGGCTATTTGGCAGCGTCAAATGCGGAGGATTCACAGAAATCGGGGAAAACCATGAAATATCTTAAAGTAAGTTTCATAGTTCATTTTAAATTCTAATCTTCCTTTTGCTTGCTGCCCAATGAGGAACGCTACCATGTATATGGATAAGTTCTTCCTCTAGTTTATAGTTCATAGACGGATTTGATTTTGTTGTTCAGTGTTTTGTCCTGTAGTGTAGTGTACTGTCGTGTCGCCTGTTCGCACCTTTGTGTTTTCAATAATGCTCAGTAATTGTCACGCAGATTTTCCAGACATTAATAGTTATCGTCGTCTTCATTGGAATCTTCTTGAGCTTCTTCACCTCATCGAATGGATCGGTTTTCCGGTAAGTCATCAAGCCTACTTCAATTTTATATATATCTCTGACATATCTATCATTCAGCAGCATACAGCTGGGAAATCAGGTGGAAGTGGATCCGGAGGAAATCCACGTTACATTCGATGATGTTAAGGGCTGTGATGAGGCCAAGCAGGAACTGAAGGAGGTGGTCGAGTTCCTCAAGAATCCCGATAAGTTTTCCAACCTAGGCGGTAAGCTTCCCAAAGGTGTTCTTCTAGTTGGACCTCCTGGCACTGGAAAAACATTGCTGGCCCGTGCTGTGGCTGGTGAAGCAAACGTTCCGTTCTTCCATGCCGCCGGTCCAGAGTTCGATGAAGTCCTAGTCGGCCAGGGCGCCAGACGTGTTCGAGATTTGTTTAGTAAGTACTAGGATCAACTGCTAAAAGCTTGGGTTATATAAATTCCAATTCTTCTTACAGAGGCTGCTAAAGCGCGTGCTCCCTGTGTTATTTTCATTGATGAGATTGACTCGGTTGGAGCGAAACGTACAAATTCTGTTCTGCATCCATATGCGAATCAGACCATAAATCAATTGCTTTCCGAAATGGATGGATTCCATCAGAATGCTGGTGTCATTGTCCTGGGCGCCACAAATCGTCGCGATGATCTGGATCAAGCTCTGCTGCGACCAGGACGCTTTGATGTCGAGGTAATGGTCTCCACGCCGGATTTCACAGGCCGCAAGGAGATACTGTCGTTGTACTTGGAAAAGATACTGCACGATGACGTGGACATCGACATGCTGGCACGTGGCACGTCCGGATTCACCGGCGCCGACTTAGAGAACATGATTAACCAAGCTGCACTAAGGTATGAGTGAATTTGCTTAAGAAATCATTTCAATTATATTTATTTAATACTTTTTAGAGCTGCCATCGATGGCGCCGAGACGGTGAACATGAAGCACTTGGAAACGGCTCGGGATAAGGTACTTATGGGTCCAGAGCGCAAGGCGCGTCTGCCCGACGAGGAGGCAAACACGATTACCGCTTATCACGAGGGAGGACATGCGATTGTCGCCTTCTACACAAAGGAATCGCATCCGCTGCATAAGGTCACAATAATGCCGCGTGGTCCCTCTCTCGGGCACACTGCCTACATACCGGAGAAGGAGCGCTACCATGTCACAAAGGCGCAACTGCTGGCCATGATGGATACCATGATGGGGGGCCGTGCGGCTGAGGAGATTATATTTGGCACCGAAAAGATCACATCGGGGGCCAGCAGTGATCTGAAACAGGCCACATCCATAGCCACGCATATGGTCAAGGATTGGGGCATGTCGGACAAGGTCGGTCTGCGAACCATTGAAACCTCTAAGGGATTGGGAGGCGGTGAAGTGCTTGGACCCAACACAGTGGAAGCTGTCGATGCCGAAATCAAGCGCATTTTAAGCGACAGCTACGAGCGTGCGAAGGCGATCCTCAAGAAGCACACCAAGGAGCACAAAGCTCTGGCTGAGGCACTACTAAAATACGAAACTCTGGATGCTGATGACATCAAAGCAATACTGAATGACAACCAGTAGTAGTATTTTCTGTGTGGATGAATGGATTGGATTTAGTTGGTCATGTACTGCATATACATATACTATATACATACATTATCATTAAACATATATTTTAGTTACAATATTAAAAACAAAACATCAACAAAAAAAGAATGAAATCAGTCGAAACACTGCAAATGAATAGAGCACTACAAGATCGGGACGCAGACGGACAGTTAAGAAATAAAATGTTATTCCTATATATATTTTTTTTTGTTATGTTTTCCCTAACATTATCAGAGTAATTTTGGAATAAAATAATAATAAAATTGATTTTAGAATGTGTAAGGACTAGACAATGACATGAGCTGTTTTTATTCAAGAATATTTGTTGATGTCATGCCAGTTAACATTATGAATAACATAGAAATACCGTCTACTAAGCTTGTCAAACACATTTCTAATAACAGCTCTGTTAACGCGGAGAAATTCTGTTAAGGCTAAAGTTTCGGTATATTTTCGCTTCAGTCATTGTGGCATTACTGAGCTTGCGTGTTGCGGTCACACTGATAGTTAATTGATTGAACAAAGTTACAGGTCAGCTTTTCGGCAAGGAAAATTTACAAAATAATCAGTTGCAATGAGTGAATATGAGTTTAACGACACCGCATACACCAAAATAATTTTCCATGCGGCTAAATATCCACACCAAGCAGTCAACGGCTTGCTGCTGGCCGAGAAGAAACCCAAAGGTTCTATAGTCCAAATCGTCGATGCAATTCCCCTTTTCCATCAGTGCCTTCATGTCACGCCGATGGCAGAGGTTGCCTTAATGCAGGTATGTTTTTAGGCCGGATGGACTTAATTGTATGGCAATTGTTTTACTTGTGGGCATTTTCAGATTGACTCGTTCGCCGACAGCGCGGGGTTGGTAATTGCCGGATACTATGCTGCGCCGGAGAACTTCTACGATAACCAGATTGAAAAGGCGCCAGCTGCAAAGATTGCCGACAAGATACAGGAGAACTTCAAGAATGCCTGCTTTGCGATAGTCGACAACAAGCTGGTCACATTGGAGCATAATAAGTCGGCACTGCAGGTGTATGGATATTTAAATGACTCTAGTCGCTGGTCAAAGGCCAAACATTGGTTAACCCAGTCGTCCCAGACACTGGAGGGAGTTTCACTGTTGCTCAAACGTGGTGCGATGCGGGATATCGTTGATTTTGACAATCATCTCGATGATCCAGAGAACGATTGGACCAATCAGTCTTTTAATCTCTCGCTGAAGGATTTACAAAAACTTTACTAATACCAAAATGTGCCACGTTCGAGGTGTTCCCCATTAAATAAGTGTGTGTTAAAAAAACTAATGAAAAAATATATCTATATAAATAACTAGCAAATTGTTGCATTCTGCATTTTAGAAATTGGAAGTCGGAAAATTCAACCTTGCAATTTAGCAATTTAATTTATTGTTTGTAATTACAATTGGATTTCAGTAATCTTTAGAATAATGCATATAAGTTAAATAACATTCAACTAATTAATAAATAATCAATTCATTCGTATTTGGTATTGAATTTAAAGTACAAGTCCGAATTTCTACTCGATCTGCTCTGTCCGTCGTATATATATTCTTTTTAAACCGTATTCATGTCCGATATAGTCAAAAATTTATTTAAAGTGCGCCTCATTTGTTAACCTAAAATTTATGTTTACAATTACCATTAATAAATACAAATACAAATGAATAATAATAATAATAATATGCATAGAATTTTGCTTTTTGACTGTCCTATAAATTTAAATATTTTACAACAATATTTTAATATCGCGATTGCTGATTATACATAAGTACGTAATACGTATGTGGATATATCGGAGATCGAAGATCGAAAGTATCGCAAAAACATTTCATTAATATGTAGATGTAATTCAATATATATATATTTTATATTATATAATAATAATACGCGTATTTTGAGTTTAAACACCGAACGAACCTTTATATTATAATACACGAGAAACGCGGAGTGGGAAAACGGGGAGCGTGGACTGGAACTGGAACTGGAACCGGAACTGGTAGTCATGAAGTTCTTATTTGATCTTATTTTGTTGCTCTTTATATATACCGTATATATCGTATATATGTATATGTATAATGTCAATTATAATTATTGTTGCTTGTTTTGCAAATAGATAAATTTATTGTATTGAATTCGTAGTTTGTTGAACGATAACTGTTGTTTGGTATCCTGTGTACAAGTATAGTGTGTCTATATAGTAGTTCGATTGGATGTGGAGGACAGGATATATGTATATAGTGTGTAGATCTGTGGTACATGGAGTTCTACGGGGAATCGCCTTACTTTCTTTTTGATTATATCCTAGCTATACAAGCACCCGCTCACACACACACACATACGCACGCACACACAAGCACACACGCGCTCAAAATATATAGCATACATTTAGGGGGCGAGACGTGTATGTGCGCACGTCTGTGCCTGAACACGCAAGCATTGGCATGCACCGACATGCCAAATTCAATTCAATATCTATTCGCACCATGTAGTATATAAGAAGTAGTTGTTGTTGTTGTTGTTTTTGTGTTCTGTGTGTCAATTCATCCATCAGCGCATGCTATGTTAGTTGATCTATAAGAATTGAAAATTTATAGTTAGATTTTAGATATAACTTAGTTCCAGGATAGTTTTATGTGTGTGCATAATTCTTGTTTTAGTTTTTGTTGAGGCATTGAAATGATCTGATTGTGAAAACTGTCGCTTAAATCGGGAGTAGACTGTGGACTGGTTCTTGTGTGTTGTGTTAGTATGCGTCTGGGTGTGTGTGCGTGTGTGTTTGTCTATCTAGAGTTTTGCCCACAGCAGCAACGATATTTACCATTCCCGAGGACAGAGAGTTGATGGCATCTTCCACCGTCGGCTTGTGTCGATCGATTTTAGATGAGTTTATGGGCGAGAAGTTGTCTACGATTGTAAGCGTGAATGAATATACAACATACAATTTTGATAACGAACATAACATACACTGACAAAAAGAAGGCAGGCATTTAAAATTGAATTCTCAAATTAGGATCAGTACTAACAAAATTTCATTGGAATTACAATTAAGAAATAATTTTAAACTCTTATTTATTTAAGCGAAGATCTTTACTGCTCTTTATTGGAACAAGAATTCCTAATGAAAGTTACTCGCTTGATAACATATTGATTGTGAGCTCTTTATAAAAGTTGGCTTAACTCGACAAAATTAATAAATTTGAATTGAAATCGATGTGCGGTCTCTAAAATACAGTCAGATATTTTTTAAAAAGCTTTGCTGACAGGTAAAACAGTAAAAAAGTCTACGGTCAATCGAGCCGACTGTAATATACCCATTCTAGTACAGTTTTTTTATACACATAAGCAATTTTCGACCGATTTATCTTTTGCAAGCTGTAGAATATAGTTGTCCAATCGATACCAAACTTGAACATAGTTATAATGGTATCAACCACATAATTTGGAAATTTGTTTCCAGTAGCTTTAGTTGTCTTCAAATTATGGCTTAATGAGAATGGCTCTCTTACAATTTTAAAGGGACAGTAAGACGTCTGCATCAATTTAAACTGAAAAACATCTTCGTACACTATAGACGGTTATTCATTCCATTCATTAAGTGAATGTAGACCTTATGGTCTCTGAGATCTAGTTCTTCATACAGAAAGACCGACATAGCTATATCGTCTCGGCTGTTGGCTAAGGATATGTATACTTCATGAGGTCGGAAAAGCCTCCTCCTTCTACTCACATTCCGCTTTTGACAAACCTAATAGACGCCTCTTTTTGAGTAGGGAGTCTAAAAAATTTTAGTACATTCTTTCGCTTTTATGATTTCGAATTTCGACATATTTAAACTGATCTTTGATTGAATTAATTTTTCTGGGCAATTTGTAAGCCTTCAAATTAATTTTTTGGCTCAAAAGTAAAATTTCCAAGCTTTTTTTTTTGCCATCAGTGTAACAACAATTAAACGATAGGAAAATTAAAGAAAAGCGATAGCAAAGAAAAAGTTTAACTGAGATTAGTGCCAATTACCGAGATCACCACTCGAACTGGAGTCCGTAAAACTGGGCGTGCCCTCTGTCCAAGTGGGTGTGGAGCCCTCACCTGATGCCGGTGGCGTCCAGGCGAGACCACCGCGTGATCCATAGTGGCTGCTCGAGGAGGTGTCCACCGCCAGGAACGTGTCCAAATGCACCTCGGAAACGCTGTAGCGACAGAGGATTAAAAGGATATTGAAAGTGGTAATTACCTAAGGACTTGCCTGACGATATCCTCCTTGTAGGAGCCTCGATAGGCGGGACCAATGTTCATCTTGCGATCCAAATACTGCGCTTGTTGTTGGTTGTAGTGATGCGTTTGATGCTGCTGCTGCTGATGGTGATGATGATGATGATGTGGCTGTGACCTTCGACCCATCGAGGATGTGCTGTTCTTGTTCGAGCTGTCCTCGGAGATGTCGTCAAAGGCGGGGGGAGGTGTTGAACTGCATGATGGAGTTGTGCCTAGCAATACATGAGAATACACACGGGATTACAATGAGTGGCAAGTACAGAGCTAAAGGGAGCAGGGAAGGGATTAGGGGTGCACTAAGTCTAGACACAACTGTTGCGTCTCAGGTCACAGGAGGCTCCGTTGGACAGCGTGTCCGTGCTCTCGGGTATGGTTGAAGGCGCCGCCGTCGGAGCCCTTCTCTTGCCCCGTCTCGGGCGCATTGGCTTCACCTGCTCCTCTGGCTGCCGTACCGAAGCCGAGACACACTCCGGCTCCTCCGACACCAGCAATGTGGGCGGTGCTCTTCTGCGCTCGTAGGGACTCTCTAGCTCGCGTTTTACCTCAAGAAAGGCGCTCACCGACTGCAGCAGATTGTCCTCCGGGGCATCGCAGCCGTCGTCACCTAAAAGCAAATCCGCACAGTGCAGATAACGCTGGCGCTGCTGATGCCGCTGCAGCTGCTGCTTGGGCGGCACACGACGCGGAGAGAACTGAGTACTCCCACTGAGCGTAGTGCGAGCAGTGGCAAAACTCTCGGCTCGTATTGGCGGAAAGCTGCAGACTATGGAACCAACTGAGGAGCGGAAGCTGCCCTGACGCTGAAAGATGTCCACGTGACTGCGCAGTCGCGGCTGCTGCCTACGGAAGCTGCTCTCGGAGCGTGCCGTGGAATACGCCGACTGCAGGGACTCCCGTCGTCGCCGCATGGAGCCACTGAGTGGTGGCACTAACATGGCTCGTACTGGTGATGCTGCTGGCGGACTGTCTACGCCCACAAACAGATCGTGCAGCTCCAGCCAGTCCTGTACGTTGCTGGGCGAGCGACGCTCGCCAAAACGGGGCACCGCCTCAAGGGGCAGTTGGAGTGTGTCGGGATTTATGCTAGGGTTTAAAGCTGGCGTTGCTGTACCTGGCGTTGTCGAGTGTGCTCGACTGTCCTGCGTGTCCTTGCGCCTGGGCGATCCCCGTGGCGGCACGGGGGGCGGTACCCGCGCCTTCAGCCCACTGGCCGCCGGTGCTGCTGCCGTCGTCGAGATGGACGCTCGCTGTCTTACAGGAGGTGGCGCATTGCTCTGGCTAGCGGAGCGCCCACTTTCCCGATCACGCTCACGATCCCGTTCTCGTTCCCGCTCTCTATCCCTGTCCCGCTCTCGATCCCGATCTCTGTCCCGCTCCCTTTCCGAGTTGTTTGATGCTGTCGTGAGTTCGGAGGCCGAGGACTTTGCTTGCTGATGGATTTTCCCGCTGCTGTGCGAGTGCGACGCTGCAAAGAGAAGCCAGTGAAAATGGGGTTTTCCCAGATCAAATAAAACTTACGTCTTATGGCCTCGTTCTCGCTGTCTATGGAGCGCTGAATGGCCTTGGAAAGGCTTTTTCTCTTCGAGGGCGAATGCTTCAGCGCTGTAAGAAGTAGCAATACATGTAGTAAAGTTCACAATGCTTCCGGAATCGATACCGGAATGAAATCAAGTGCTTGAGGATCAAAAGCAATCAAAGCGATTAAGCCCAGGAACGTGAGGAATCAAATATATATATAGAAAGAGGTGAGTAAACTAACGTGAGATCGAGAGACATGCTTTGCATCCGTTTCGAGTAACCAAAAAAGATCAAACACAAGTGCACAAATCAATCAAATTAAACACAAAATAAAGTCAAAGTATTTGAAATTAATCAGTAAATATATATATATAAAATTTGGCATTCATTGGGTGTTACTTTTGTTGTTGTTGCTTTACCTATATAACTGGTTACCAAGGTACGAAATTTTCTGTGATTTCCTTTGATCTCTGGGAGATCCACTGTGCGCATTAAAGTAATCAATCAATTAAGTAGATAGAAAGCAGATATTTCGTTTGTTTCGAATGGATAAAAAAAAAACACATAAACAAATTGAAGTTGTAAAAAGTTTTTGGATTAAAGACTAGCTGACTACCGATAGATGGCGCTGTATTGGGTCAAGTGTACTATATTGCATTTTTGCGATTAGAAAATAAATATAGAAAAACTAGCGGCAATTACAATGTGTGTTAATGTGTATGTGTGTGTATGTATGTGTGTTTGTGTGTTTTTTACTCGGAATTTAGTCAAATTGCACAAAAATGCTTTATAGTACGTGTACTTAGCCCAATTGCGACAGTCAGCTGACTTACGCGATGGAATCTTGCGGAACACGGTTTTAGCCATAAAGTTTTGAAATCTTTGAGCATAGAACGAGGGCCGACACACCGAAACGGTCTCCTATATAGTAGACATATAGTAGTAGACATTTAAGACAATCTTATGGATTATATAGAAAGTGTTACCCCATCGTGTATGATGCTTTTGAATGTGTGCTCCAGTTTCTTCTTGAGCCTGTAGGACTGCAGAATGTCAATGATGCCAATGTAGAGCAACAAACGTTCGCCCTTCTCGCTTCGAGCGGGTATACCACCGGGTCTAAGGGGGTGATAGGGGAAACACTTGATTGGCCATACTTTATAGGTTTTGATTTGGGCTTACGGCACATCCTCCTCGTCGTCGATGGGTTCGCTCTCCGCCTGAATGCTCTCCATGGCCGTGGAGTGCGCCACCAGGCGCTGTCGATTCACCGATCTGTATGCCACACTATATTAGCATTTAATTAGGTTACACCTGAATCCTGCCGTGACTACTCACTTGTTTCTGCTAATGCCTGTGGCTGTATCCCTGGCCTCTGCCTCGGCGCCGTCCAGCGGTTCATCCACATCGGAGTCCTCGGCCAGCGGAGCCTTTAATGGTTTGCGCTGCTCGCTCTGCTTCTCCTTGAGAGCCACGTCCAGATTGTGCACACCTAGCAGCAGCGAGTAGTCCATGATCTTGAAGGACTCCAGCACCGTGCAGTCCCGCTGTATGGTCTTGATTAGCGCCGAGTAGGTTTCCGCCTCCAGAAAGATGCCATTCGGATGTTGTTCCATGAAATCCAAATCCTTATACGTAGGAGATTTCTTGGCACGCTCCGCCTTCGAGGCCTTTCGCTTGAAGGTGGAACCCTTGAGGTCGTACTTGAGGTGCATTCGCACCGACGATGGCAACAGATTGTTCATGACCACGAGACGAATGTTTTTGGCATTGCTCGTCTGCAGGCAGTAGAGGCCAAAGAATTTTGGCAATAACGTGCGCGGATTTTGATTGAGATTCATGTAGTAGCTGTGGAGAAAGTGCTGATTAGCGTGTGTTTACTGTAGTGAGTTTAGCACTTACCCAGGCAGTAGTTTTTGCAGAAATTCGCCCTCCTTGTGCTGCACTGTTTTGATAATAAACTCATCGTCGTCCGTTAAATAGAATATTGAGCCGGAAGCACCTGGATTCGATAATTCTCGCAACGGCGAAGTACACATAGACATCTGAAAAATCCCATATATATATAGAGTTGTATAGGTAGAGTAATACTTTCCGACTGACCATAAAATCATCGGGCTGTATGCCAAACAAATCACGAAAGTAGCGAAATGCGATGGGTGCATAGATCTTATATCGGAATTCACTATAATGGTGGGCAGGTGTAAGGCTAGAACCCTCTGGCGGAAACGTAATGCTCTCGATTTCCCAGAAGTCCATCATAAGTAGATCACGTTTGGGCTTCGAAGCCAGGCTGCCGACCTGTCAATCAAACATACATCACTATCAATCAGTAGTTCTATAGTTATTTGTGTACTTACCGTATGCTGTATGCCCAGCTGTATCGAGCCCATAATTTGCGATGTCTGTATCTTTTTGTAGGTTATCTCGCCGCCTTCGCCAACCCGCCGATGTCCGAGTTTTCGCTCCTTGTCCGTCTTGTTGGCGGAGCGCAACGGACGATTGCCCAGCTGAATCAAAATACACAAAGTGTTTGAATTTATGGCTATACTATACACTGGCTGTATAGGTTTTGTGTCTATAATTGCGGTACTTACGTCGGGCGATGAGTTACCCACATGGTCGGTGGAGGCTACAAATAAGTTAAGAGTATATTAGCTGTATTATTAGTTAACTATTTGGTGTGCTCATGTATAATTTAGAGTAAGTGCGGCACATGAATAGCCAATGAGCCATGTGGGAAACACTTCAACTTGAGCTTGAACTTGCTTTAGGCCACACAAAACAGGAACCAACACGCACAAACAGGCATACACACATGTCTCAGCACGCACACGGCATTCCATAAATAGTTGACAGGTTGTTGGCCATATTTAAAAGTTACTTTACGACTCTCACTCGCTCTACAAATATCATATGATATTTATTTATAAATAACAAGTGCAAAACGAGTTGAGTATTGTCTCAGTTGTCCATCAGTCAGTTAGTGCCTCTGTCCCTCTGTCACTCTGTCAGTTAATGCCTCACAAAAAGGGGGTGGCATTCGGCCCGTGAGACACATGCGCCACGGCCACTTCCATTTGCCATTCATTGATTTTTTTTAGACTTTGGTTTTTTTTTTGCGTGCGTGTGTGTGTGTGTGTGTGTGGTTTTTTGAAAAAGTTGACCACGGAAATGGTTTAAAATTAGTGTTTTGTTTACCATTGTTGTCCGCCAGCTTCGCTTGGGATGTCGAGGAGCTGTCCATGTCAATGGTATCGTCTCCGGAGGCCATGTTGACGCTGCTCCTTTACCTCCGCCTACTACTCCTGCTGCTTGCTAATTGTCGCCCACGTTTCGCACCCAATCTGTACTAGGACATGCTTAGACTTGATTTTAGAATTATCTTCTTTTTCTATTATTTGCAATTTTTGATAACGTTGAATTCTTTCAATTATTCAATCAATGGGCCAAGGGAGCAGAAACCTTGGCACTTTGTCGCTCGTCTCTCGATTTTCGTTGCTCGTTTCTCTTCTCTTCTGTTCTGTTCTGTTCTGTTCTATGGCGTCAACTTTTTGCTGTCTACATAAGTTCGCAACGGTGTTGATTTCTTCTCTGCTGTCTATGCTGCCTCTGCTGCTGCTGCTTGCTGCTGCTGCTGCCTCTGCTGCTTTCTCTGCTGCCAGTTCTGTCATTTTCACTGCATACTCATAGGCGCACTGGAAGGCGCACTGGAAATTGCCTGCTGCGCATGCATGCCAGGGCTGCATACGTACAAAAATTAAAGCACATACGCAGAGTTGCCTTTAAGGGCGCCACATAATCGAATTGAAATAAACTAAATATAAAAACCATTTGATATCTTCAATTTTAATACAAAAAATTAATAAATACAAATTTATTTAAGCCTAAAATAGTAAATGTCTAATTTAATATTCAATTTTTGCCAAACTAGTGTTAAACAGAATGATTAACTGTATTTCTTCAATAAGAAAATGTAGTTTAAGGGTCAAAAACAAAATTAGCTGGCAAAGTCTAAAAATACTTGCATTTGGAGCTAAACTAACTAAATTAATATTAACCAAATTAATGGTTGATGATTAAATTAGTCCACTTTGACTAAAGTAAACACTTTAAACATAGCTGCAAAGACCTGTCAACTCTAATCAACATATAACTTGTCAACGGTTCCTTAAATAGGCGCATACTTAATGAATCGAAAAGGGGAGTGTATAGTTAGCCTATAATTAATACACCCAAAATGAAAGTAAAAGTTAATCAGTCATTTGTTTAATGCACTTTTAATGTTTTCGTTTTTTATTAGCGTTTCTGTACTCAATTATACCTATACATCATATATAACTATTTTTTATATATATATATATTTATGTGGTAAATATATATGAATACAATAATTTGTTTTAGTTTTCTTTTGTTTTGTTTTGTTTGTTCTTTGCTTTTGTTTACTGTTGTTTGTGTGTGTTCATTTACTTATGGGTTTTCGTGTATGTGTGTGTGTGTGTCTGCCTGTGTTTGTGTATCTGTATCTGACTGTGTGTAGTTTTGTTTCTCTTACATTTACATGCATTTACAAAATAAGCGCTTTTTTTAAAAATACCGCAAAAAATTACGTTTATCGTTTTGTTTAAAATTCTATTTAAAAATGAGAAAATAATTAATTGTAAACATTCTATATACGAAACATAAAAACAAATACATACATAGCCTACTAAAAACACTACCAAACTAACTGCTTAAAGCTAAAGATGCGATCGACATAACTACGGCGACTGTTGTCCATTTGCGTTGTATATTTGTTGCTTTATCTGTGGGATAACGAGAAGAAAGTGGCATAGGGGTATGGGTAGGTTAGTATGGGATAAGTCCCCGGTATAAAGTGGTAGTGCTTACCTCTACTTACCATAGAAAATAGTCTCCCTGCGTTTGGTATAGTTTGTGCCGAGCAGGAAAAACGCACAAGTTATCGGTGTGGGCGATTCGAGTTGATCTCTAGGAATGCGTGTTCGCACTGTCATGCTGTACAGTCCACTTGGATTCTGATCCAGCTGCGTCAGCACCGAGTCCAGTATGTGTGTATCAAAGCTGTTGGAAAACCATTTTACCAGTCAAATTCCAAAATCAATGCCTAATCCATATTCATATTAGCATCACACTTACATGACAGATAGAACGGGTTGTGGGAACACATTCTGTACGGCGCACATGATGTCCACATCGGTCTGTTCGCCGCCCATTCTTGCCTCCAGCATGAAATCCGACTCAGGAACTGCTCCAAAGTGGGTGAAAGTGTGGAAGGCAGAGCAATAAATCCGTGAGAATTAATCAAGTGTCAAACTAAACAAAAAATCAAAGCAAAACAAAACAAAACTGTCGAAAAAAAAAACAAATAAATAAAAAAATAACAAAAACAAAAGGCGACTGCTGATTTGGTCGCTTGAAACCGCAGCGAGTGCCACATGACACGCATGCAAATATGAGTCGCACGTGCCACAAACACACACACACACAGACAGTCAAGCAAACACACACCCTCGCTTTCACACACACCCCGCCTCCTACACATATGGCAACACACCCACCCAACACCTATGCAAACAACTTCACGCCAGAAACAGGTGAGGGCAAGCAAACTAAGCTCAAACCGACTGCTAGATACCCTACACGAATCTTAATTCCAAAAATTATTATGTGAAAAACCTTTTTTTGAACTTATTGGAAGTTCCGCTTTGAAAAGCAATTCCTAGTGCTGACTGATCAACGTACAGCCTAAATATAAACAGCTATGAAGCTGAAATTTACGCACAACACACAAGTTTTGAGGATTACCAGAAATTAAGACTTGGCTACAAAAGGCTACTAAAAATCATAAAAATACCCTAGATATACAACTTAAAAGAAAACAATGGGTATTTGCATGTAAATTTCTTTCTGGTGAGTGGGAGACACACACATACCGATTATTTGTAAGCGGGCACTTCGCTTATCCGTGGACTCAAAGGTTTGCACGGCACAGGTGTATTCCCCCGTCATGTTCCAGTCCGGATTCTTTATCGATATAACACCGGGACTGCCCTCCATGCTGAATATTTTGGTGTCTATCTTTGACTTCATGAAGCCCTACAACGTTAATGACAACACGGGGGGGTGGAAGGAGTGGAGCAGAAGTAGAAGAAAGCGAATTTTATGTTAATTAATTTTTTCTTTCATTTTGGATTTTCCCTTTTTTGCCATGCATAGGGTCCAAATGGGGTGACAAATGGCCATAACGATGACTCACCATGGCGAAACCCTTCACGGAGGGTATCCACTGATAGATGGAGTGATTATTGAACAGCCACTTGAGCACAAAACCCTTCTCCGTCGGCCCCATTGCGTACTCGCAGTCCAGCACCAAAGGATCGGGCTCATTATCACGTTCGAGTGTGTAGGTGTGTGGCACACGAAGATTCGTAATGTGCACCGTCTGGGTCACTATAGCAAGAAATCCATTTAGTAATACTCTAAGCTAGTGGTAAAGGTTTCTGGACTTACCCGTGAGTAGTGTAAGACCGGCCAGCAGCGTTGTGCACAAAATGCTCCAGCTCCAGCTCGCCATGTGCGCGTCGTAGTCGTCGACCTGGTGGTGGTCGTCCTGCTTCCGTTTGTCGTTTTGCTGCCGTACTTAGCTTTCTGCTCCAGTCAATCGTATGCCTGGACGTATCTGTATCTTGTTGTTGTCTAAATCGTTGTAGTAAATTGAATTCCTTCCGCTTTGTTTTGTGGCTCAGGATAAGTTTAGGGCCAAGACTAAGGCTGTCCTATGCCCCCTGTGGCCACTGGGCATCGCTTTAGTCACTAGCTGTAACCCGCTGCTCATTACCATAAACATAACATCACATTAAATGGACCTGGCAACTGGTCACACTATGTAGTGGGGTGAGTGTGGGGCTGGGGGGGGGGAGGTACGCCGTCTTTTCCTTGCTGTCTTAACGGGGTGAACAGGGTGCTCTCAACTTTTACACTACGATGAGCTCAGCATTTCGTTGAATTAAAACAAAATTTCACAACTTTGGACACTCGCGTACATTTTGTAGAGAATTTTACTTTAAATTTTCATGAAAAACTCCATGAATTCAATTGGAATTGAAAGTTTGCACATATACAACGCGCTGTTGGTGAAAAATCGACTTTTTTACTGTGTGTCGCGGTATCTGTGAGTGTGTGTTTGTGTGTATGTGTGTGTGTGTGTGTGTGTGGGGAATTATGCCAAATGGAGTTTGAAGTTTGCAGCTCCGTTTACCGCTGTCGCTATCGCTGACGCTGCCTCTGACTCCGAATCCGACTCTGTTTCTGACTCTGACTATGGGATACCAATAGTGTTGGTATCTTCTATTTAACTGTTGTCCTTTTTCCAGCCTAGCTTTTAATGTTTTAACACTGGAATACTACGCTGCAAAGACTACACACAGCCGAGAGTCGCGAATCGAGAGAGCTTTTTTATCGTTTGTGCTCCGCGCTTTGGTGTTAAGCTCACGCGAGCTTTTCTCTCTGACGCATACACATCGTGTCGTCCTTTTTTGTCCTGCACCAAACGAGGCCAAACAGCTGTGTGCGCGTGTGAGTAAGCAAGCGCATGCGTTGCTTTTGACATTTCTTCTTTGTGAGTGGTTCGCTTGATGTAACGGTGCTTGGCTCAGGGTTGCACTGAACTTGTTGCAAGTGCCAGAGTTGAACGCTGCTTTTATGGTTCACTGAACATTCGACAATTGGCGCCCAATTCAACACCTACTGTCGTTTGAAAGAACGGTTTAAAAAGCGGTTTTTTGAAAGGTAAGCATAATAAAGACAAGCGAACAAAAGTCACTAAAATTAAATATTATAAAATTGTAACTTAATCCAATATTAATACTGTTCTAAGATTAGTTGTAGTTTATTTATTTTGCTTTGTTTGGAAAGTCTTCTAAGTTGTTTATTATAAAAATAGATAGGATAAACAAATTATTCTATTTATTTTAAATAAAAAATTACGCTTTCATTACTGTCCTTTTGGAATTCTAAAGTGAAAAATATATCCTATTTTTTATATAGAAAACTATAAGCATTAAATTCGACTCTGATTTATAAAATTAAAATATTTTTTGTGCTGAACTTTCAGTGGAAACCTATACTAATTTTAGGTAAATTGGTTCAGGTATTAAAATTAATATAAATAACTAAATTTTCCTTTGCCCCTTTTCAGCAGCTTAACCCCATTGAATACTCCAAAGTTGTTTGTTATCTAATTATAGTGTTTTATTAAATTTTCAATAACATCAGCAAATGTCTTAAGAACTAAACTATATTTAATAGTGTTTTATGTGCTGCATTTCCCCATACATAAATAACTACAGACACACACAGAGACAGACGTTCGATATATCGTACATACACATACTATATAGAATTTGGCATTAAAAGTACGCTATAAATATTTAATTGTTTTTGTTTTATCTTTTTCTTTTTGTTCATTTATATACGATGTTACACTCAGGTTTATTTAGTAAGTAGTATGTATATACTTTCGTCACTAGCGTGATATATTTTTATACATTTCAAGTGGAGAGAGCGTAATTTAATTTTGGTCACATTAAAACTTTCGTGTTGGCATTTAAAGTACGAGTATGCATCCCTGGGATAATCACTACATGCTGTGGAAGGAGGAGGATGCACTTCGTCGAGTTACAGTTAAAATGGGAGTGTGTGTGTGTGAGTGTGTTGGTGTGTGCTTAGATCACTGGAATATACACAAGCAGATGACTACGACTATTACTAAGCCTATGACTAATTAAGTACTCCTGCTTAATGCTAATCCTAGTCACTAGTCGCCCCATCGCTGTGCCCATGTCCGATTAGCGTCTCGATGCGAAAGTCCTTGGCATTCGTTTGTCGTACACATCTCAGAGCCGCAGGATCACTCGCCATGTGAAGCAGGTTCGTTCGGGTCAGTGACCGCGCGTGGGCGTGGGAGTGGGCGTGCGCGTGCGCCTGTACAGGTGTCTTGGGACTGACGTTAGACGCCTCGGTTGAATCGAAGAGCAGCACGTAGGGAGAGCTGCGCTCCGGCTCGTTTTCAGCGTGATCCCGCGTGGCAGTTTCTGGGGCGGCATCCAGGCGATTGGAATTCGTGCAGACCGAGTCCACGGAGTCCGATATGTGTGAGTCCTGTTCATGCTCGTTGGCGCTTTCCACATCAATCTTATCGCAGGATGCATCATCTGCGTCCGCTTCGCCATCCGCATCGGCATCCACATCCGCATCCACGTCATCGTTGTACACATTGAGATCTGCGTAGTGTCCACGATCCGAATAATCCGATGTGCCCAAACCGGCGGCAGCAGCGGACACATCGAAGACGTAGGGATTTTTGTACTTGCTGGCTCTGCTTACATCGCTGCCACCCACTCCCGCTCCCGCACCCGCCGCGCCATGAGACAGTGCATCCACGGGCAGCGACTCCGTACGCCGATTGATGAACGACAGGCGATCAAACTTTTCACTGTTGTTCTGGTAGAACGAAGCCTCGGCATTGGCAAAGAAGTTGAATTTCTTGTCCACCCGCAGCGCCTGATCAAAGACCTCGCTGGGCGTGTGCATCACATCAAAGTCCCGATTCCCATTGAAGTTGGGCACATTGAAGTGCACCGGCACCAGTGGCACCGGTTTCCGTATCCAAAATGGCGAGAGTGTGCCAAAAACCGCCGGAAATGAGAAGCGTTGCATTGCCGGCGCTCGTTTGTAGCGTTTCCGGCGACGCAGGAAGCTGCCATTGTCGAACATGTCCTCGGCCAGAGGATCCAGTGTCCAGAAGTTACCTTTGCCCGGATTACCAGGCTCGCGTGGAACTTTAATGAAACAATCGTTCAGGCTGAGATTGTGGCGTATGGAGTTCTGCCAAGCGGGAAACTTGTCCTTGTAGTACGGAAAACTGCAGCAAAATGCGGAAAATTCGACATTATTATTAAGGCACTTGGAATTTTATGACCTAGAGCTGAGCTGGGAATATTTATATGTTGTTGAGTGCGCTTTTAACTAAGCTAGAATTTTATTTTAGCGACTGTTGTTACTGTTTTTACTATATATGTAAACAAAACTTGTATTTCTGCTCAATATGTGACATTTTGTAGCTTTAATTCCCAACTGAACTGTGAAATTTTATAAGAAATTAACTATAATATGTTTATAATTAAAGGCATGTGCAAACAAAGGAATACATATCATATTTTTTAAAAGGTATACTAGCTAAAAGAAAACTTTTAAACAATCTATCGCTTCTTTTTGCAAAGTAAGACTCAAGACAAATGAATAATTTATCTGAATCTTAAAAGTATGGTAAATATTTCTATACTTTTTCGTTTTGTACATTTACAGAACACACATTTTTGACATGTTCTCTTGCTACACAAATTTTAAAGATTTCCCATTAATAATTTCAGTTTATTGAGTTCCCATTCCTTTACTAAAGTGTGAATAAACTAATAACTGGGAATACATAGGAAAATTTAATCCAAGTCTCTACTAAATAAACAATCCATATTGATTTAAGAAGTGTAGTATCTTTGGATGTTTATGAAACAAGTATGTAATACTTTAATATAAAATTTGTTCTTAAGTTAAATATTTCACGGATGATTGTTTATTTCTTAATTTAACCAAAGCTTCTCAGTTCGTACTCAACTCATCTGTATAATTGGGAATTTAAATTCCCGCACTGCACAATTTTCAGCGAATCCCCGACTTTTCTTAACTTACCGGGACATAATAAAGTCACATATTCCGCTGAGTGTAAGTTTCTTGTGCGGCGACTGTAGTATGGCCATGGTGATGAGTGCTATGTAGGAATACGGTGGCTTGACCAATGGTCCACCGGCGGTACCGTTGCCATTGTTGGAGCTGTTGCCGTTGTCGGTACCGCTGCCGCCGGCGGCCGACGGCTCAAAGTCACTGTCGTCACAGATCATGGACATTTCATCGGCAACGGCAGCGGCGGCAGCGACGGCAGCAACTCGGGCGGATGAGACGCCACCGCGTTGGCTCTTGTGCAGCGGCGGAGACTGGGAATCGCTGTCGTGGAGAGCGTGAACAGGATCCGTGGTAGTATGCATGTTTTGGCTATAACTTGGTAGTGCTCAAAGGCTGAGATCTTAAATTGTCTTTATGTTTTGAGTAGCGTTTAAAGCTTAACTTATTAACAGGACGTAAAACTTGTTTAATTGCTCAGGAACTGATTCACTTAATTATTTTTTTTTTTTTTCAATACGAATATTTAACACAAATTTGAATTAACCGTTTAGAACCGTTTCGTATTTCCGTTAACGTTTGAATTAATATTTTCGTTTCCGTTTCCGCTTTCATTAAACTCTTGATGCGTTTCGACTTTGGGACTTTGAGTTACTTTTTTTAAGGGGCGTCTGTCGCAACATCCGTCGGTTTGTCTGTTTTAGGCGGAATCCTTTTGCCAAATGTTAACTGAATCGCAACGAAAACGAAAATCTTCTCGCCCGAAATGTTTTTCTACATAACTCAAACATTTATTTATCGAAACCGCTGCCGCTGTCGCTTCCATGAGCTTTTGTCGCCGCTGCTATGTTTTCGTATCTCGAATAACTGTGATTCTACTGTCGACGTCGCGACGACGTCGCCGTCGTCATCGTTTTCCCAAAGCGAAAGCAAAGCAGAAACGGCAACAGCAACAGCAGTCACAGTCAGCAGCGCAGTCAGCATCAGCGTTAACGTCAACGTCAACGTCGGCGCACGTCCAGCAGCATCCCCGTATTGTAGTGTAGCATGCATGTGTGTGTGCATATGCGTGAAAGAGAGACAGCGAGTTGCTGTTTGCTGCTCTCAGCAGGGGATGACTGAGATTGTAAACCAATCTACGACCAAGTGCTCCCCCCCAATCACAAGACAGGAGCAGGGGCAGACAGACACACACACACCCATACAGACTACGTAATAACATAAAATGGTGGAGTGCTGCTTGCTGTAAATGTGATATTTGTGTTATCCTCACTGCTCTCCTCCCTGCTCCTCTCGCCGCTCTCTTCGCGCCTCAGCTCTGTTCTAGCTTTGTTCTTGTGTAATGCCAGCGTGGACTTAAATTGGCAGGCAACGCTGACGGCGACAGCGACAGCGACTGCAGAAGCCAAAACTCACGATGTCTCCTACGCTCCCGACTCACTACTCCCTGCTGGCAACATTTTCACAAATTTAGATACCTTTTGCTGGCTGCGTTGACGTCGTGGCTCTTAATAATGTTTCATTATGTCAGCCACACAGACACACAGACACACATACACAAACACAGTATAGAGCGCGAGTGAGAGAGAGAGTGAGAGAGCGTAGCTTGTGTGTGTGTGAGTGTGCTCTCGTTCAAATGTTAGCATTTTTATGTGCGAATGTTTTTCTAACCGTATGTCGAGCTTTCTCGTTCTCGTTCTCATTTTAGCACAGTCTCCCCTACCCCCGCTGCCACTGCTCTGCCCACTCCACTCGACGCCAATGCGCCATTTTCGCAACATCCTTAACACAATTGGGTGGGCACTTTGTATGTGTGTAACTGTGTGCGTGTGTGTGTGTTTGTGTGACTGTGTGTTTGTGTGCATTATTTCTCTTTTTCATTTTCGCTGTTTTTGTTCTTTAGTTGTTAGACATTATTGTTGCTGTTGTTATTGTTTTTGTTATTGTTGTTGTTGTTGTTGTTGTTGCTGCTGCTGCTGCTGCTGTTGTTCGCGTCTTCCCTTTTCAAATTAAACATTCAGTAGTCAGTTTTATTTGTTGTACTTTGTTCAAATTAGTTTTCAGTTTTGCGGAAGTTGCTGGCACACACACACACACACACACACATACACACACACTCGCAGCTAAACAATAATGGCTGCCTGCTCCACCTCCAGTTTGGGCATCAGGACAATATTGATATCGTTTCATTCTACTTGCCTGATTTTCATTATTCTATTTTCAGCTTTTTCCTCAGCTTTTTCTCATTTCCATTCCCCCTCTTGCTATCTTCCTTCATTCATTCCCACAATCTTCCCATTCGCCATTCCAAAAACTCACTTGGCCACACTTACAAATCACTGATTTTTAGCCAACTGCATGGGCGTGGCAACGCCTTTGTACAAATCTCGAAACGAAGAGTGTGTGTGTGTGTGTTTGTGTGTGTTCCAGTGTCCTATTGGGTTTAGAGTTCTGGTTCCGTTGTGCAATTTAGTTGCGGTGAATTTATTGCGGACTTTCTTCCTTTGTCTTTTTACGAGCTCAGTTGGAAATCAAACTAAGCAATCGCAGACCTTCAAACAACAAATAAAAAACTATACAAAATAGAAAATGTAATAAACTACAGATTTCTTTATTGATCTTGATTTATTTTTTTCAACTTTATTGGCAAACATTGTCGCTACAAGTTGGGCAATAAAAATGGCCAAGAGAAACTTTGAACCTTTTCTAAACAATCGCAGATTTTTAAGCACTGAAAACCTTTAGAACTTTACTTGGTTAGAAGTTGTTTTATTTATAGTATTACTTATGCATTTGAATAAAATCGAAAACTAAATTAATAGGCAGCTAAAAAAGTTAATTTTTATATTTTATAACCAAGCGTATATTTTAAAATATTCAGAACAGTTTGAGCTTTAGTTGGTTAGAAATTTGGCGATTTACGGTTTTCTTTTACATTATTATATTTATTGTTGATTATATATAATTTATAAGGTAGTTAAACATGGCAAGGAAACTTTAGTTTCATTGATTTTTAATCGGAAACTTCAAAACAATTCGTAAGTTTTATCTTGTTATGAAATTCATGATTAAGTTTATTTTATGCTATTCAAATTTGTGTAGAAAAGAGTTTTTTAATATATTTTGTATGGCAGCTGCCAATAACTGTCATTAACTGTCTGCAATATTAACCATTTTTAGTCTTTTTTTTACAAATGTCTAACTATTATTAATAATTTACAATGTAAAATAGTTTATTTTATAAATTTCATTTTTTTCAACAGAGTCTGATTTCATTATAAATATAATTCTCAATATTTAAATACTTTTAGAATATATTTCCTTTATTTTACTATTTTATTTAGCTTTACTTTAAAATAATTTAAGTTAATATTCTTAAATTATGTTAAATTAAAGCTAAATAAAATAGAAATAAAAAATAAATGAAATATATAGAATAATTAAACCTTAAAATAATATTCATATATTTTTTAATATATTTTTATTATAGCCTTGACTATCTTGCTAAATTTCTGTATTTCTAAGCAAATGTTTTTAAAAATCATAGTTCCATTTTAACTCTGGCACTAACTGGTTTCTAAAGCTAATAAGTTTTCATAAATTTTTCTGATTATTAATTATAAAAAGTGTGATTAATTTCCCACACCAGACTTTTAGTTTATTTAGCTTAGTTTATTCTGCAAATGACATATTATTTTTTGTATTTAGTGGCACTGCTAATTTGTTATCATTTCCGCAAGCACACTTACCGCCATAAGTATATTAACAGTTGCCATAGCTACGCTCTGCTTACAGTTATTTACTTTTTAGAGTTTTTTGACAACACTCCCGGCTTATGGGTAAGTATAACGACCCAAATGCCAATTGAAACCACTGAAGGCAGCCCCTGTCAGTCTACGGTTAATCATCGCTTAGGCACAGCATGGCACAGGGATTGGAAGCAGGACCAGGACTGGAACTCACTGTGATGTGGGTAGCTCAAGTTGAGCGTAAGGATGCGATGCATTTAAGCTTTTGAAGGGGAACAATTAACTTATGCGCAAACAATAACGCCAAAGAATGCATGCTGACAGGAGCTGCCTAGCACGGCCACTGCGGTGAGGGTAAAGGGGGCGGGACAAGGCAGCGGCATGATCCAGCAATAATCCTTCTTTTGTCAGCAAATTTATTGCACACAAACAAACAGGCCGCCCAAAGGATATATAGGATATGGACTCAAAGAACTAAAAGAAGAAGAGAAGAAGAAGAAGCGGAGGAAGAAGCTAAAGGAGAAGAAGCAGCACTTTGACAACATACATTTTTATTGCGAAATCTGCAAAAGGCAAATAAAAGATTTGACACTCGAATTGCTTTGACTGCGGCAGTAAACAATGTGTTGTTGTCAAGGAAGGCAAGCAAAAGGACACGAAAGGACATGAGACATGAGGCATGAGGCAGGAGTAGACAGGAAGGGACAGGAGCAGACAGGACATGAATACGACTGAGACAATGACTGTAGCTGGGAGCTCCACTAATTTGTGACCAGTTTCTTTATTGTAACCAGTGAAAAGGGTGTAACAGGTTTGCTAAAAGCGGAAGACGTTTGTGAAACAGTAGGGAAAACTATAAAAAATTCTTAAAAATACTTCTATATAAACTAAAGCTGACAAGAGTTTCGAGGAGCTAGAAACTTTAAATTTGAACGCTTTGGGAAAGTTAGCCATAAATAAAATTTTCTAAACTAAAAAGTTAACTGGAAACAAGCTCATAGTAGCCAGCTAGGTAACGCTTAATTAGCAGATAGGGGATAACAGTTAGCCTATGGTCCCTCTACAGGGTATAAGCGCATCGGGTGAGCTCTGTGTTACACAAATCAGTGTCCAGCAAGCTCAAAGCAGCCAGCTAGCCCGTCTGTACTTACACAGTATTCAGCTAATGCCAGGCCTACATCCACACACTGGGTATCTACCGTTCTGTTGCACTCTTCTTCGATTTCACTCGCCTATTGATGGCACCTTGTGGTTCTCTTGGCTGCAAAATCGCAAAGGCAAACACACACACACGGAGCACCGCAATGCACTACAAGGTATTGTATTTAATGGCAGCTCGTTCTTATGTCATTATTAAATCTTTCAAGTATCTGAATGAACAACAGCAACACACACTTCAATACTCGAGAGACGCTCAATTTGATGGACGAGTGCGTGTGTGAGTAGACAGAAATCAACCCTCTGAAATGGGAAAAATCACAGCAGGCTAAAAATTGCACAACTGCAGCAGGAGGAGGAGTTGGAGGCGATGTAAAACCCAAAGCAAAGCCTGATCTAAGCCAGAACCTCAAACACATGGAGTAGAGCTCAACTCGGCTCAATTTCTGGGCTACAAATCGCTTCAACCTGTCTGCACAGGCAAACAACAAAAAAAAAAAACCGAGTACAAGTTGGAATATTTTACGCTCGATTTATCCGCTTACAATGGCAGAGAGGCAGGCCGTACGGCAGAGGGTAGAAGGGCCGGATGGTGTGCTGCAGGGCTGGCGGGGAAAAGCAGCAAGTGGCAGGACTTGTTTTGAGACTCATTTCATTCATTTGTTCATTTGATGACGATGATTTTGCTGCCGCTTAAGCCTCTTGTTTGGCGGCAATAAAAATCGAGCCGTATTCACCCCTACCACCCTCCACTCCCGGCTAGAGGGGAGGAATAATAACGGCACAGGATGTCAATTTCTCAATTCATAAATAAAACTCAAAGTCCTTTGAATGTGTCAGCACAAGTGTGGAAATTACAGCCATGCCCATCAACTGGTTATCCAAGTGGGCGTGCGTGTGTATGTGTGTGTGTGTGTGTTATTGTTGTTTATTTGCTGTGTATGGTTGTTGGTTTGCTGCCACCTAAACCGCACGTTCCGTGCCAAATAAGCCAAAAAGGATTTCTTCACTGGCAGAACTTGAGTTTTGGATTGCTTTGCATGCTCGCAGGCACACTCGGTTCGCATTAAGTTGATTTATTATGCACTGAAGAATTCAATTAAGTAGGATGATTGTCACTTGTCCGTATGCCATGATAATTTCCAGCGCACATCCTTTATCCTAGTCCATACGCTGCCATATCGCACGCTTTATCACTTTTTATGTCCTTGGCAAACGTTTTAATTTGCGGTGCGTGATTATTGGGACAGTTGTTAATAGTTGGCCGTGATCTCCTTCGCCTGACTTTGACTTTTCACACAAGCCGCAGATAATCATTTATTTGTTTTGACTGCTGCCGGGATTAGGGGCTGGAGCAAGTACCAAACACCGAGCACCAAATGGCAAATAGCAAAGCATTTAACTTAATTGTTTTGGGCGAAAACAACAACAGAAAACGTTGATTTTTTTGGGTGCACAACAGTACACTGAGGAAAGAGGGGAAATGCGACAAATTAAGAGTTCTTATTTGCTAAAATTGGTACATCATTTGGGAATTAAATATTTAATATAGGCATGGAAATTCATATACCATATATAGAGGTCTTAATATAAGAGACCAAGTAAGAAAGGCTACAGTCGAAAGAGTCGAGAATCTAGTGCGCCTTTTCCTTCAGTTAATTTCAACCGATTTGTCTCATGAGAGCTATAAGATATAGCTGTCGGATCTAAAACAAACTTAATAAGCATAGTCCTAGCCATATATACACATAATGTTTCAATGTGGTCACAATAGTTCGACTAATACTACACGTCTTTATACATTTCCTATTTTCCTTCTTTCGACCGATTTAAGCAATGGGAGCTATAGGCCACAGTTGTTTGATCCGAATAGTTGCCGAGGATAGTTACAATGGCAACATACAATTTGTTCATCTATAGCTCAACTTGTACTAAACGTCTTTATACATTTCCTATGTTCGACCGATGGAAGCTATAGGTAATAGTTGTTTGATCCAGATAAAACTTGGTGAGGATAGTTACAATGGTAAAATACAATTTGGTCACGATAGCTCAACTTATACTATACGTTTCCTATTTTCGACCCATGGCTGTTTGATCCACATAAAACTTGGTGAGGATAGTTACAATGGCAACATACACTAAATGTGTCAATTTGGTACCGATAGTTCTAGTAGTTTCCAAGCTATGGACCGTCAAACATCGCTATATCGACTCGACTGTTGATGCTGATCAGGAATATATACTATATGTGGTCTACCACGTCTTTATCTGCCTATTACGCACAAGACGCTTCTGGCATAACTACTAGACCCCACTACTTTTCTTGAGTACGCCGTCTAAAAGTAAAATCAAATTAATTGAAACGCAAATAAATTATGTGTTTAAATGAAAATGAAATTCCCTTGGCAATACAATACATTGTATAGTATGTCTAGTGCTCAAAATAGTTCAGAGTTAAGCAAGCAACCAATCTAACTAAATGTTTTTCAATGCACATGAATAAGTCTTCAAGAAATTCGCTGGAAATCAGTTGGCATTGTTGCCATTATCTGCTTATTATTCACAATTCCTGCTAAACAGTTTTCCAGTTAGGCTATTTTTGGAAAAGAAGTTAAATAAAGTATAAATTTAGACAGAAAATAAATAAATCTTAAAAGCCAACAACCAAAAACCTCAACAGAATTTCACACACTTGGAAAAGTGAAAAACTGAAATGGAAGCGTAGTAAAAAGTGGACATGGAGACGCCTAATAACTTTCCTTCCGGGCACGTGTCGGGCGTACGCCGTTTAACGGGTGTTGGGTAATTCACACTTCCTGCCAGGACAACGAGAGAGCAGGATAATAGGAAGGAGGTGTCGTACAATGCCCCGCTGGAATTTCATTAAATAATCGTTAGTGTAAATCAATTTGTTAGATCAAAGTGCGTTTGGCTGATATGGCGACAAATGAAAAGAAAATAACTGGAATATACACGATTTTACCAATTTGTTAGCAAATATTTGCTAGCATCGAATGGCGAAATTACTAAAAACATTCGCACGTGTCTTCGAGACGAGACCGCGAGAAGAGAAGTGTGAACACGTGACCACAAGGACTATCAGTGTCTAAAATCAACAATATTGAAGGATAATATAAATAAGTTATATCTGTTATGAAGTTAGGGTAGTGCTGTTAACTGGGCTCAAACTGGGCTGATTGAAAGACAGGCCCAAACCAAAACTGTGATGGACAGCACATGGAATAAAACAAATTGGAAAATCCATCAAAAGCTTCATTTGGCGTAATCGCATTAGGTCTTTAGACGCAGGACTTATGCCACTAAATAAAATGTTTGCGTCAAGGATAACTCGGCCATGACACAAAATGCAATACAAATTCAATTGTGCTCGGAGAAAAGTACAAGCGTTTGAAATTTAATTTAACGCATTTACATGGAGCTTAAGATTTCTGGATCTGGATCAGCTTCCACTTCGGCCTCGGCTTCAGGGCATGGTAAACAAATCAAATATATTTAGGAGTAGAAACTCAAACAAAGGGCTGCGACGACAGACAAATGAAATTTGCTTTTCGGCAGTCAAACGCACTTGATAAAAAAACGCAAAGGATGATGATGATGATGTTGTTGTTGGCCAGGTTCATCATCTGCAGCTGTGACCCTGCGCACATGCTGCCAGTGGACTGAGCGGGGTGTGGAATACAGGGTATAGAGTACAGAATACAGGGTAGCATACGCCCACCCCAGCGCGTTTGCTTCTTGTCTCCCTGGTGGTGGTTGGCAGCGAGTTAAAAACTCAATATTTGAATAACTTACTACCGTGAGAGTGAACTTTTGAGGCGCACTCGAGTCGAGAGCATGTGACAGGATTTAGCTAGGATACTTCCTGAGGCCCAAAAGGACAATTATTTGTTTATGCGTTGTCATTTAAATTGAGTTCCCAAAATTGACCAAAATAAATAAACAAACGCGTAACTTTTGTATGCAGTTGTGATTACAAACAGTTGCAGATACAGATACAAATGTGAGATACTGGACTGGAGTGGGGTGTGGCAGTGCAGGGCGGTGAGTGAGAACCAATGACATTTATGTGGGCACCATTATTTGCTCTATCACGTTCGCATTTGAAAGTTATGAGCCCATTAGAGACGTAGTAAACACAAATATCCATAATCCATACCAAGGGGCATACTCACACACACACACAGCATGTGTGTATGTACATTCCCCAGTTCCACTGGGGGTCCTTGCTTATCCTTACACATGTACGCGTAATTGTTTGTTGATGTCCTCAACTGTCGTGAGAAAATTCAGTTGGCTCTTCTACGTTTCCATTTTCCATTTTTCTTTCTTTTCCCTCCTTTCTTTTCTCTTATTTTGTTTTGTTGTGTTTTGCTTTGTTTAGTTCACTTTAACTGCCTGTTGCCTCTTTCAGTTTGTCAAGCAGTTCAAGCTCAAAGTAATATGCATTTTATCTAGTTAAATTATTGACAACTTTTGAGTGGAGCGTCTTCTTAGCCTACATAAAATACCGTTATATATGAAGTACACAGAAAGAAATTCTTATATATGAATTCAAGCTTGATTGACTTCAGTTTTTTAGGAATAAAGTCAGATATTATTTCATAATTAACGGATTAAAGACAGTAACTCAAAAAGTAAATGGAATAACCAATCGGAAATGTTGAATTTATTGATTTCTGATCTAATAAATAGATACAGTAATATATTCAAATAATTAAAATGATGTATATTGAGTATTCCCTAATTTGTCTAAGAGTTTACGGTATTAAAATTCTGCTGATATAGTAGTTAGAATTACTCCACTCGGGAGTATCTTTCTTTCTTTCTTATCTTACCTTATCTTCCTGTGTAGTCAAACTTTGTTTTAACCAATTCGGCTCTTGATTAATTGATTGATTAATTTGAACTAAAATAAAGTCTTCTATGTAAAAATAATATAAATAATCGTATCAGAAAAAGACTGCTATAAAGGGCAGTGTGCTAACAAAAGAAATTTCAATAATATTTAGCAAATATTTTGAAGCTTGTAATTGTAGAAAAATGATGTCGAAACTTTTTTTTTATAAGAAAACATCAATTTGAGTATACAAAACATCAAAATAATATTAATTATTTATATATTATATTACATTTATTATAATATTAATAATAAAAGCTTTGGCGCAATAAAAAGTTGATTACTAAAGTTGATTAATTTTAGCGAAACTTCTGATCAAAATAGAGATGATTAGTTAAGCGCATTTTGGAAGACAGCATTGCTCATATATATGTAAAGTAAGTATGTATGCGTGTGTTTGTATTAACGGCGTTTTTGCCAGCTGAAGTGTTTTTGCGCAAAAACTGTAATTTTTATTCATTTCCAGGACGCACTCAGAAGTGGCTGCTAAACGATTATTAGCAATTTGATATAACTGCATGTAAGTACAACACGAGAACAAGTCAACAACGGATTTACACACACACACACACACATAGTGGCAAGCATACATACAACATACACGTGTAGCTACTTACATAAGAGCGCGATGCTGTTGTCTCTATGTGTATGTGTGTGTGCGTGTGTCTGCTTGTGTGTGTTTGTGACAGCAAACAATACAAAAATCACTTCAGTTAACTAAATCGTCGCAACAACCATGCGCCGACTGCGACGCTACATAGGATGCTACAAAAGCTAGAGAACAGCATAAGCAACAACACACTCTCCTTCTCTCTCTCTTACACGCACTCTCTCACTTCGGTACACTCAGCCTGAGAGCGGCCATTGCAAGAGGCGTGCCAGCAACTAACCAATCAGCATTCAGCTTTTGTCTGGCGACAGCAGCTGCAGCGTCAGCATGCGACAGCGACGCAGGCAGCGCAGTACGCGCAGCTACAGCTGTGGGGAATGGGGTAGGGGGGCAATGGAATGTAGCAGAGGCCGCCATTTGCCGCTGCGGATGCGTGCAGCGCTGAAAGTTAAGCTCATTGCCATATTTTTGCTTTTCGCTTTTTGGTTTTGGTTTTTTGCTGCTTTTCTCTTTTGAATTTACTTTACTAACAAAACATGACTGTTGGGAGGCAAAAAGGAAATTGTTTTATCAAATGGGTTTCCTTACGCTTTTTATTATGAAATTAATTTTCAACATCGCTCGTTTGCTCGTCCTTCCCTTCTGTCGTCTGTGCCCAGTCCCGCCTTCAATAAGTTTGTAATTCCCGTTCTTTGAAACGTCTTCTCTGTTTACTTCTGCGTATAATATTCATATATATTTCTGGTCCTTTAGAGTATTTAATGGAAATGTTTGCATAGCTTTCCCCCCTTTTCCCCTTTCCACCCACACTCTCTTTTTATACGCATTAAAATGCAAATTCAGATTATGCATTTAAGTTCTGCAGACAAATTAAATTCATTTGCATAGAGTCTGAGTGAAAACTCGTAATTATAACGAGCCCTTAGCACTAGTTGCAGCTTTCCACATACCCAGAGATATTTACATGCACGTTGTGTGTATGTGGTGCTTTTGTGCTCTTGTGTTTATTACATGAAAACAGCAGAGAAACAGCTAAAATCGATGGGCATTTGGCCAGAACACTTGATGGGTTTCCATCTACGGAGTGTTGAGTTTTCCATGGTGTGAATTGTGCAGCCAAATTAATATTGTAATATGGCCAATAGAACTCTCTATCACTCTCTCTCCCTCTCGCTCCCTCACCCTCTTGGCTTAATGTGGTCTGAATGTTTTGACTGCTATGCCTCAATATGGCTCAATTTGCATTACGTCACAACAGCCAAGTTATTGCTACGAACAGCGAAAGTTACTCAATGCAATTGAAGCCAGTGTGAAATCGATAACACTGTCCTACAAACCATTAAATTTTATTTTAAAAGAAAAGCAGTTAAATTAATTACTATTCCCAGCATTTCCAATGTTTCTTCAACTCGGCCCCACTGTGCCACTAAACCTTGTTGCACAGTGTAATCGATACGAAAATCAGACTCAAAATAGAATGACCACTAAGTCAGTTAGCAAGCATGCCAGACGGCTAATTGTAAAATCAGTTTAGGCGCGATTTTCAATGGGCTCACTGCAAAAAGCTCACAGCTAAAAATCCAAAACGGAAAAAAAAACTAAAAACTTATATAAAAACTAATAATATTTAAATTTAATGTTTAATTAAAGTACTACAAGAATTCGTATATTTTTTTAATAATTATGGTTCAATTCCAAGGGAATTCGGGTGCCGGCGGTGGAGGCGGTCAGTTAAACAATTAAACTAACAAATCAATCTAATTAAAACAAGGATTATATAACCACAAACCACTTGTAATCTGACATTGAACACAATTTTAATGCTAATCAATTACTAAGCTGTGCATGTTCATGTTCAAAACTAAATCAATTAATTGTGTAAACATTAAAAGAGTTTAAACATTTCAAATCTATTGAAATCACGCAGGAAACTAAGGATTTTTTTAGTCAACTTTTGTGAGAAAACTTTAATAAAATCTTAATATATGAAAGAAAATTTATATTCGTTTAATTTAAAAGTTGTGGAAGTTTTAAAAATTTTAACTGTGCTCAAAAGTTTTTAAAATATTTTGAAGTTATATTATTTTACTAAATAAAGCAACAAATAAATTGAAAACGAAACAGAACACAGAACAGATTCTGAAGTTCATTTTAATATACAAATATTTGAAGTGTGCTATTTAATATGAATTCTTTGTACACAAAAACTATTTAAAACTAAATAGCAAATGGTGTAAGAAGGACTAAGATTAAAAAATGTATTTTCACTTTTAAATAATGTGAGATTCGGGTTAGAATCAATCTTAAGCTGCTTCTGAAGTAGTTTAATATCAAATATCCTTCAACTGGATATAAAATAATTAGAACTGAAGAAAGTATTAAAGTATGTGTGGCTGTTTTAATAAATATTTTAATAAACAATATTTATCTAAAACTATGCTTTAATATGTCTGTGTGATTAAATATATTTTAAAGAAATATAAATTAAATGAATTTTCTAAATATTACCAAGCTAAAAAAAAATAATTTTCAAGATTAATTAAATGGAATACGATTTTATTCAGCCTTCAGTCTTCAAGACAATATAAGTTAAACTACTTTTTACTGTGTAACACTCAAAAAGAACCAAACTGCAAATATACTTTTAAAAACATTTTGTTGTACATTCATTTCTTATGAAGTGTTTTATTCCTTAGAACTTAAAAAATGGTTAAGATTATATTTTTAAAAACTAACTGCTAAAAGTGACTAAAGTTAATAACAAAAAGGAAATAAGTCACACCAATTTAAGCCGAAACTCTGTAGCATTATCGAGTTAGACATTTCTAATATTAAACCCCAAAGTTTACAGTCAACCTCTTGCCTCCTATCTACTACTACGATCTAATCTAACAATCTTCCCATAATTCCAATCATATGTCCTTTCGCAGAGCACATTCACATGGTGACTCTGGATAAAACTGGCAAGAAATCCTTTGGCATTTGCATAGTGCGAGGGGAGGTCAAGGACTCGCCAAACACGAAAACCACGGGCATATTTATCAAGGGAATTGTGCCGGACAGTCCGGCGCACCTGTGTGCCAAACTAAAGGTCAGTAGTAAAGGGCTCCAATCTACAAGTTGGTTCTACTAATAAGCATACACAGGTTGGAGATCGAATACTCTCGCTAAATGGCAAAGATGTGCGCAATTCCACCGAACAGGCAGTGATTGATCTGATCAAAGAGGCGGATTTCAAGATCGAACTGGAGATACAGACGTTTGACAAGAGCGAGGATAGCAATAAAAATGGATACATGCAGGCTAAGAATAAGTTTAATCAAGGTGGGACCAAGGACACTAAATTTAGAGATTAAATACTTACAGTAGTCTCTCCGTAGAGCAAACAAGCAATGCCAATATGGGCAGACAGCCGACGGTACGCAATGATCCAAAGCGGAATACAACATTCTCGGCTTCGCAGCGGGTCAAGCACGTGCCGACCCACTACGATGAGGATGAAGAAGACACCAGGGACATGACCGGACGCATACGCACCGAGGCGGGCTTTGAGGTACTGGGACGAAGAAACTAAAGTATCCTGTACACTAATTAATCACCGTTTGCAGATTGATCGCGCTTCAGCGGGCAACTGTAAGCTGACCAAGCAGGAGAAGGATCGCGACAAGGAACAGGAGGATGAGTTTGGTTACACGATGGCCAAGATCAATAAACGCTATAACATGATGAAGGATCTGCGACGCATCGATGTACAGCGTCAGCCCAATATACCATTGGGTCTGGCGCTGGCCGGGCACAAGGACAGACAGAAAATGGCCTGTTTTGTGGCAGGAGTCGATCCCAAGGGTATTTTGGCCAGTGTAGATGTGAAGCCAGGCGACGAAATTGTCGAGGTCAATGGCAATGTGCTGAAGAATCGCTGCCACTTAAATGCCTCCGCCGTGTTCAAGAATCTCGACGGAGAGAAGCTCGTCCTCATCACATCCCGTCGCAAGCCAAACGATGAGGGCATGTGCGTGAAGCCCATCAAGAAGTTCCCCACGTCCACCGATGAGGCAAGACATCCGAGTTGCTGTATACCTTATAGCTAATCCTCAATCTTTGCAGACCAAGTTCATCTTTGATCAGTTCCCCAAAGCGCGCACGGTGCAGGTGCGCAAGGAGGGCTTCCTAGGTCTCATGGTCATCTATGGCAAGCACGCAGAGGTCGGCAGTGGCATCTTTGTCTCTGATCTACGCGAGGGCTCAAATGCCGAGGCGGTAAGTGCCAATCATCGCCAGCAAACGTTGTCTTCAGTTGTCGATTCTTTCAGGCGGGCATTAAAGTGGGTGACATGCTGTTGGCCGTTAACCAAGATGTAACACTAGAGTCCAACTATGACGAGGTATGCAGCAATACTGGTTAACAGTTTTAAAAGTAATTTAATGCATCAAACAAATCCCATAGGCCACTGGTTTGCTGAAGCGAGCTGAGGGCGTGGTGACCATGATAATGTTGACCCTTAAGAGCGAAGAGGCCATCAAGGCCGAAAAGGCAGTGGAGGAGAAGAAGAAAGAGGGTAAGCTGAAACCAAGAACTGCTGGAATTTCCACTAAACGGTATATCTGATTCCTGTAGAGGCCAAAAAGGAGGAGGAGAAGCCACAGGAACCCGCAACAGCCGAAATCAAGCCAAACAAGAAGATACTCATTGAAGTTAAGGTGGCCAAGAAACCACTGGGCGTCATTGTAACCGGCGGCAAAAACAACCACGTCAAGGTACAGTCACCTAATCAGCTAATCCATCTCCACGTGTTGTTGGTTATTGCTTTGATCTCTTTACAGACTGGTTGTGTCATCACACACATTTATCCCGAGGGCGCCTTGGCCACTGACAATCGTTTGAAGATCTTTGATCACATTTGCGACATCAACAGCAAACCCGTGCACTGTGAGTCAATGACCACACTCAAGGTGCATCAGTTGTTCCACGTGACATATGATAACAATGTCAACTTTACGGTATATCGCGCCGATCCGCCCGAACTGGAGAAGTTCAACGTGGACTTTATGAAGAAGAGCGGCAAGGAACTGGGACTCTCCTTAACGCCCAATGAACATGGTTGTACCATCTCCGACATCGTATGTAACATTTATATATATAGAAGAGTCTCGTAGTTATGCTTTCATTCCGTAGATACAAGGACAATATCCAGAGATCGATAGCAAGCTGCAACGCGGCGACATAATAACCAAATTCAACGGCGATTCATTGGAGGGTTGCACCTTTCAGGTTTGCTATGCGCTGTTCAAGGGCGCCAACGGCAAGATATCAATGGAGGTGACACGACCGAAGCCAACACTACGCACCGAGGCACCCAAATAGGCCAAACAGACCAATGACACGGCGTAGAGAAGCGACGCGCTTTAAACTGACATTAAATAAAAAGAAAATTTAACGATTAGAGTCCGTTTTAATTTAATAACTGCGGTGTTCCGTTATTTTGGGTTTATTTTGTTTCTTGACAGGAGAACTGCTTAGGCTATAGAGCTTGCATTCGATGCGATACGGGGCCACAGATCAGCGCATTCCTTGGCAACAGGGCCAGTAATGGCCGAGCCTTTCATTTCGCCTTTGTTGTTTACTATGACCCCCGCATTGTCCTCAAAGTATATAAAAACTCCGTCCCTCCTCCTGAACGGTTTGCGCTGCCGAATCACCACGGCAGGCATAACCTAAAAGCGTCATGAGAAAACACGCGTAGAAGAAAAACAACAACAATTAGTATTTGTATCGCGAATTAAAGCAAACAATCGGCACACACATGTACACATTACTTGCAACAGCGTGCAACACATTTTCAGTGGGTTGTAATTGTTATTTTAGCACCAACACTGTCGCAAATGATGTTTTACATATCATGCACTGTTCGCTTAGCTTTTTACTCACCTTCTTTCTCAATTCAGGCTTGCCCTTCTTGACGGTGGCAACAAACATGTCACCGACGCCAGCAGCGGGCAGACGGTTCAAGCGACCGCGAATGCCGTGCACAGCAATAACGTACAGGTTCTTGGCACCTAAAATAAATACATAAATCACCATTTACAGCTGCATTTACGTTTAATTCGTTTGTTTTTACTGCATTACCTGTGTTGTCAGCGCAGTTCATAACAGCGCCTACGGGCAAACCCAGCGAGATGCGGAATTTGCCTCCCGCGGTACCACCACGTCCTAAATAACAGAAAACACAAATAATTAGTTAAACGTCCATATCCGATTGAACACTTCATCACAACGTAGTTGTTTAACATTGATTCACAATATTTAACGCGATTAATTCGGATTTATTTTATTGGAAAATACCTCTCTTCGACATTTTGCTGCTTGTTCGGAACCGAAAGGAAGTAAAAAGAAAGAGCCAGTTCGGCTACTGAACCGCAGCCAACTTAGCCTGAAACGTATACGAACTAGTAGCGTTGCCACTGCACGAACAAAATGAACAAGTTTCGCGTCAGCGTTGCCACCTGCTGGTCGTAAATATTCGATAACACAAATAGAATTTAATATCACTGAATTAAAAATATTAAATTCTAAAGCAATTTAATGTGCACAATAAAAAAAATAATTTAACTATTGAGAAAGCGATTGTTTTTTGGGGGTTTTACCATTTAATTAAAATAATTCTGTGCGGAGCTGTGTATATTAAAAAATATCGATACATTTTTTTTTCTGATTGATTAAATAAACTGCATATTTCAAATATTTTTAAATATTGGAGATCTTTAAATGCGTTTGTTCATATGTAATTTAAATATACTTTTTGTAAGCATTTGTTTGGTATTTTTCGTAGTAGTTATGGTAATCAGCGTACTAGACTATCGCAGCCAACTTCAAGCAAGCGCTAAGATTCCAATGATCATCACAGTCAATTGAACTTAAATAATTGTAAAAAATGGAAGAGCAAGGATTGTTGAGTAATGTGAAAAAAATAATACACTCATTGGTTGTTTCAACGCCACTACGAATGACAGTGGAGGGCTTGAGGCGCGATTACAAAACTGAAGAAGGCTGCCCGCTGCCATATCAAAAATTTGGCTTCAAAGACATCGAAAGCTTTTTACGTTCCATACCAGACACAGTATTAGTAAGTCTTTAAATTACTTTGCTTGGGGCCATTCAAACACTGTTTAAGTAGGTAACGGGATGTGGACCCATGGCAGAAGTAATTGCGAAAACGACGGAGAAGACGGCACATATACAAAATCTGGTGAAATGTCAGAAGAAGCCAAGCTTAAACGCAAGAAATCGAAGAGGACGAAAACCAATGTTTGTTTATCCCTCTGAGCGCTCAGATCTTGTGTTTGTCAACGAGCAGCGAGCTCCAAGAAGGCGTAACTATAGCTATCGACAACCCCAGCAGTCATACGGTCATCGTTCTCCACCGCGAAATAGTAGTAATGGTCAACATTCCAGGCAGGAGCAACGAGAAACTGTTAACACAAATTCCATGATCAATTCCTTTGCAAAGTTTAAAATACTCAATGTCGATGAAGAGTCTTCCTCGGATGAATTTGTAAATTTCGAGTGTTTGCCCGTTGCAAAAAAGGAAATGCCGTCAAATTCAACTGTTCAGCTGAACAACAACGGCAATTCCACGGCAAAGCAAAGAGTTTCCAAGTCTCCCATACAATATGTGTCTTCCGACGAAGGGTCTGATGAAGACGCAATACCCATATCGGCAGTGGTAAGTGTAAAATTATACTTATAACTTTTCATGCCACTAATACTACAACTTACCAGGACGAACGAGTTTTGAATTACAAATACAGCAATAATAAGCCTACAGTTAAGCAGGAAAAGAAATCGCCTGTCATCGAGTGCCTGTCCTCCGATAATGGCAGCGATACGGAAGCCATACCAGCCTACGCTGTGGTAAATATGTTTACACAATTGATTATTGAAATCTCAAGTGTCATCTTATACTAGGACGAGCGTGTGTTAAGCGTTGAATATCCACGGGATGCAGTGCGCTTCAATCAACAGTTGCCCCCACGTGATATCAAAAGGAAAATCAAACTGGACAGTCGCATACAGGTGCAGCTGGTAACGGTAAGCACCAGCACTTGGCTATGAAATAAATTATAGTTTTCTATATATAAAACTTTTACTTTTTCAGGTGGCAAGTCCGCATAGCTTCTACTTTTGGCTGCACGATGAACAGTATGACGATTACAAGGCCATGTCCACTAATATGCAGTTAGTTATTCTTAATATTAATTAATTAAAAGTTCTTATTGACTTTGTTGACTTGCAGAAACTTTTATGACAACATTGTTTACAAAAGCTACGCTTTGCCCATGTATCTAATCATGCCTGGCCATTTGGCTGCCTGTCGCAACATAATTTGGCAGCGTGTTAAAGTTTTGACCATCAAAACGGGCAGCAAACAAAATATTGAGGTAGGTTTGAAAAATTGTTAAGAAGTTCGGAAGGTAACTAAAAACTGTTTCCAGGTGGAACACATTGATACAGGCGAGCGCAAGTGGGTGTCTCACAGCCAGCTAAAGTATCTGTGCAAGGAGTTTGCCACGCTGCCTGCTCAGTGCTGGTACGGCAGACTGTCCTGTGTGATGCCCCTAAAGGGAATACACTTCTCTATGGAGGCGAGCAACTACTTCTATGATCTGATCTCCTACCGCCGACTATTTGCAAAAGTTGAGGCAATCGACTCAGTGGTAAGATAGCAATTTATAAACCGACTTTGGGTAAAGTTTATTAAGTCTTCTTTTTTACAGCATAACGCCGTTCACATGATCCTAGTTGATCCGGATGCAGTGGCCTACACGAAGAACATTAACATAGCGCTCATCGAATCGGGCTTGGTGCGACGCAGTTATAAACCTTAATTCAATTTTAATTTTAAACATGGATTCGACCGATTAACAGCGGCAAATTGAATCTGATTGCCGTCGCTGTAAAAAACCTTAATTAAGTTTTATTTGTAAGTTTAAAAAAAGCTTTTTGGATTTGACACTTAGTGTCTGAGCTTCATTATGTTTATGATTTCATATTTTGTGTTACTTTATTCGATTGTGTTTTAGGCTCAATTGAAACAAATTGATATTGTTTTATGTTAAGGCAAACGCTGTCCTTCTGCATTTCTTTTATTAGTTTACGTATAATAAAATACTAAGTTACATAAATCGTTAAACAAGTTGTTGTTGTCTTTAATTGATTTATAATTGAATTAGTTAAATAAAGTTAAACACAGACTAAACTGCTTAATAATTGCAAAATAGATTTCTCGCTCGCAGCTAAAGAAAATTAACCGAATTTGTTGGTAAAACAGATTCATAAATTCGAAATAAAAATATATGCAATAAATACTTGTACATTATTTAAACTGAATCGTTATAACAATTCCCTATAAAAGACAACATTATCTATAAATGTGTGTAAGTGTGTGTGTGTATGTGTGTGTGGGTGTGTATAGTATGTATGTAGTTAATGTTGTAGCTGCTGCTACTGCTGCTGTTGTTGTTGTTGTTGGTAACCGTTGAAACGACGGCAACCTGAGGTTTTTACTTTTTTTTAAGGCTCTTCTACTACGTTGTATGTTTTTTTTAGTGTATTTTGTTATGTTTTACTTTTAGTGAGTGAAAAACTAATAGTTCAACTACTAATGCGTTTCGTTAAATTTGCTTTATTTTTTGTTTTTGTTTTTGTTTTCTTTTGCTTTGCTTTGCTTTCATTTTTTTGCTTGTTTTTTTTTTGCTTTTTAACTTTTTGTTTAATAATATTGTTTTTTTTGTTGTTGTTGATGTTGTGTTTTTTTTTTCCTTTTTGCAATGCGTATTTAAATATGCTATATAATCGCAATAATACATAATTCTTGGTTGCACTCGAGTACATAAAAGCTACGGGCATTAAATTTTTGCTTTTTTGTTTTTTATTTTTGTTTTTAGTAACGTAACGTTTTTTGTTTATATCATAAGTTTATGCTTGTCTTTAAATGTTTAACTACAGGTGTACGGGTGTGTGTGTGTGTGTGTGTGTGTGTGTGTCTGCCTGTGTGTGGATGTGTGATGCTGTTAGTATTAGTAGTAGGTCCATAGGACTAACACCTAGGTAGCAATTCAAAAGTCTATTCACTTCGTTATCGTTACAATATCGTGGGCATAAAACTTACATGTAGATTTACTACTTATATATGTAACTGTGTGTGTGTGTGTGTTTGTGTGTGTGAGTCTGTTACTATCTGTGTGTGTTTGTGTCTGTGTATCTGTGTGTGTGACTGCTTTAACTGGCTGTTTTTCTTGAATTTCTGTATCGTATAATTTATTTTTTATGTACTCATCATTTGCTTTCCTTTCGCTTTTTTTAGGTTTTTAATTTTTTTGTTCATTTTTTTTTGTTGTTTTGTTTTCGTTTCTTATATTAAAGTTCATCACAGTTAGCGGAGCTGAAATTATGAATAATTATTGAGGACATTGTTGTGTAATACGTTTTCTATCTCATTTTCTTCTTTTTCTTCTTCATTTTGTTGTTGTTTGTTGTTGTCTTCTTTTTTCTACTAAATCGCAATTGCATATATATATATATTTGTATGTAGACTACCATAAATTGATTCTTTTTTTTTTGTTGTTTAATTTTCTCGTTTGTTTACTAATTATTATATACGCAAGTGTGTGTGTGTAGTGTGTGTATGAGTGTAGTGTATTACTATTTGTTGGGTTTGCTTGTTTTATGGGTTTGCCAACCGCTACTCAGATGGTTGCTCGATGCATTATGATCACTCCTCAGTGTCATGGAGTATTGCCCTCGAATAGAGCCCGAAACTCTCCGCTTCTGGGCCTTGGTAGACCCTCGCGTATCGTTTGCACCTGCTCAGCAATGCTAGACTCTGACCCATGCAGTAAATTCTCCTTGAGATCCATGTCACTAAAAAGTGTTTAATTTTAGTAATTATTTTAAAGATATCTACCAACTTTCTGCACTTACTCATCTTTGCAGTCATCGGCTTCGGCGGCCAATGCATTGACCACGGCCGTAATTGTATTTGATTCTGGATTGCTTAATTGTTCATCCTTTTGTTGCATTATATTCGGATTTTTACCGATCTTATTCAGACGCTCGGCAGCCACAGTTTCCATTGTTTTACGCATCAGCGGATACTGGTCCAGAACGCAATTGAAATGATCCACGCTCAACGAGAATAGATTGCAATAGGTTTCAGATCGCACGCTGGCCACGCGACGCGCATTGGTCAGCAAACAGATCTCACCGAAGTAGGATCCATCCGATAATGAAGTGGCAACCTATTTGAATTAAATACGAATCAGTTAATTAGAATTAAGTATTTGCTGTACTCATTGTTAACTCCCATGACTGTATTTGCTGTACTCATTGTGAACTCCCATGACTGTACAATAGTTTCACGGTTCTGCTTTCACCAAGTCGCACTCCAACACTAGCTAAAGTGTGCTCTCACTCTTCTTTAGTTACGCTCTGAGCAAGTTCTGCGCTCTCAGCTGTAAAGTTTCTGTTCTCGCAATCCCTTTTTATTAGCTTTATATGTGTTTGTGGTTTGCATTACAGAGCTCAGCCACAGCAAGCAACTGTTCTCTCTCCCATTACTTTATTTCTACTCTGAGCAAATTCAGCCGCTCACTGCTGTTAAGTCTCTTTTTTCGCTGCTTCGATGTTTCCTTGTACTACTTTATGTGTGTGCGTATTATCTCTCCCAAACTGTTATTCAGCTCAAAGCAAAGTCTGTTCTCTTTTATTTTTGCTGTTCCTTTTTACTTAATGTGTGTGTGTGCGTTGCAGACTTCGTCAACAGAATTTAACTTTTCTCGCTCCCACTACTTTAATTCCGTTCAGAGCTAGCTCTGTCGCTCTCTGCCGATAATTCTCTTTTTTGCAGTTACTCTTTTCTAGACAGCAAGCGTTGAACTGTTCTCACATACTCTTATATTTTATTTTTTTGATGAACAATAAACTTACCTCGCCGTTGGCCATCACAATATCCACAACGCCCTCTTGAATGAAGTACATCTTGGTACCGATCGTGCCCTCCTTTATGATAATATCACCTAAAATACAAACAGAATAAAAAAATTATTACTTCAAGATGTAGCCAAGAGTTTTCTATCTGTTACCTGGTTGGAAAACTTCATATTTCAGTTTTGTAACTACGTCAGAAACGAAATTCGAATCGGCATTAGCAAAAAAAGGCACTGACGCCACGAGGGACCTGAGAATATAAAATAATATAACTTTTAGTAGAGATAGAGTTAATAATTAATAGTGTTTTGTATGATATTTGTGTGAAATTATTTGGGTTAAACACTCAGCCTGATGATGTAATGTCTACAGATGCAGAATCAGTTGCTGTTCGCACTGTCTGAGACTCAAGGATCGCCCACCTGCAATTGTAGTTGATGACATCCTCGCGCAATTTCTCGCTCAACTCGCCAAGTATCAACTCTTCATCGAAGAATTTACCCTGGTACCGATGTTCAAAGTATTCCGTAATGCGTTGCCGCATATCACGCGGCAATTTGCGATAGGCCATATACTCCTCCACCTGCTTGACCTTCTCGCGATACTGCCGCCTGCTGGAGTCCAAGCTCTGTATAAGATTGGTCGCATGACCCAGGAACAATGCATAACACGTAGCGCCCGATATCATCGATAGCATCGTAAGCCACATGTCCGTCAGTGACTGTGGTGGAAATCTGCAAATAAAAGAAATGTTAATAAATAATTGGGAAACATAAGCTATCAATAGAGTTTAGACACATAGACATAACATCATCTAGCCACTCGACAACGAATGAAAATAAGAAAAGAAATAGGAAAAGTTGTTGGTGTAATTCACACAACTGTATTGCTGAGAGATGGCTCTCTTTGAAGTACTATGGTACTGCTTACTATAAAAAGTGAATAAAGTGATGAAATGCAGTCTTGTTTGCATAACTGATTGCACAACCCACTGTGGCAGCGAAAGCTGTCGCTCACCAACACACAAAGAATAACTGTTGACGAATGCTGGCTTCAAACCTACAATAGCCGCCATATTAAGCGGCACACATCTATTAAAAGACTGTATGCTGTTGTGGTTTGCTTAAAACCAGTATAGTTTAAGTTAGTAGTTCGTTTTAATGTTTAATTGAATTAAGATAACTTTACCTGCCATAACCTATGCACAGCATATGCGACATGGCCTTAAATAATGCCCATGAATACTGCTCCAGCCAATATGATTCCTGTATATTAATAAAAGTATTTAATTAATTATATATATAAATAATAAAATAAATAAAATTCAATTCATAAATAAGTAAAGCTTTAACCAGATTATTATGTAAGTTTTAAAACGTTACCTGTAATTCGTTGATGGATACCCAGGAATTAGATGGAAAACCCTGTAACATTGGCACTAAGAACTGTAGACAACCGCTCCAGTGTCCGATTAAGAGCATCATGCAAATCAAATTGAAGATCCTCATGAACACCGAGGCCATATTGAGGAACTGCAACCAGAGTTATCAATAATAGTTCACATCAACGTTAGGGCCAGCACCGCTCTCTCTCTCTAAACAAGTGTATGTGTTCTGAGTGTGTGTGTGTGTGTGTGTGTGCCTGTGTCTCTGTGTGTGTTGTAAGTGTCTGTGTGCTTGTGTTGGTGTTTGTGTAAGTGTATTACAATTGTGAGTTTCACACATTTAAAACACGACAAACCAAAACAATTTCAACCAAAATCGATTTCAATTAAATTTGAAATGTTTTGCTTACTGGATTTTGGCTTTCACTTGTCGTTGATCGCGTAAAATACACACAAAAAAATACATACAAATAATTGCGCCAAATTTTCCAATAAAAAAAAAACACGAAGCAACAAAAAAAAGAATTAAAAATTTATAACCAAACCACAGCCAAAGAAATCAAAGGAGAATTTTAAAATACATAGTTAAAGTTAAACGGATTTTAACGGATCAAATGTACTAAGCAACAGCCAACCGTTTATACTTCTACAGTTAGGCCAATAAGTATGCAACGCTTTAAGAACAAATTAGTTAGTTTATCAAGTATAAGCCAGCGGTTTGTTGCTCCGACACAAATTAGCAGAAAGAACGAAAAACAAATCGCTATCAATCAATATAGATACTTATATTGAAAGTATGCAAATAATATATATTTTTGTATAAATATATATATATATATATGTTATTGTAATTGTAATTGTTGTTGTAGTTGTAGTTGTACTTGTATGTGAGAGTCTAGTGTTAGGCAATACAACAGTGTGTGGTACAACCTGAGAGCAATCAATCAAACCAGTTTCTACATTGTTGTTTTTGTTTTTGTTTTATTTTTGTTTAAATAGTGCAAATCAGCTGCTATTATGGTACAAGTGCTCATCTTAACTTTTGCTCAATTCCAAAAAGATATGTAATACTTAGCATGTATGGAAGTAGTATGATAAATATATGTTACATATTCAAATATGCTCACTAAGCCGTTCAAACGTTCAAATTATTCAAATATTCCAAAATATTATACAACGAAAAGCGGTTTTTTTTTGTTTTTGGTTTTTTTTTTTCAATTCTCAGTTGTTAGTGCTACGTTTTTTGTACAGAATATTAAAAACAAACCAACAAACGTAACGGAACGTAACGGGAAACGAAACAGAGTAACCAAAATGGAGAGAGAGAGTGAGTAACAAGTATAAAAGAGAAAGCGAGAGAGACAGCGAGAGTTAGAAAGAGAGAACAAAAAGAACGAGTAGGTTGAGTAAAATTGTTGCATTCAAGTTTTTAAGTTTTCAAGTATTTAATTGTTGTTTGTATGTAGTTGTTGTTGTTGTTCTCTTTGTAGTTGTGTTTTTATTTTTCTTTTTTCAATACGATACACTACAATCATCGTCAGCGAGTGGTGCACGGATTTTTGGCCATTGAATTACACAAACTTACGCGAATCTTGGCTGAAATCTTTTGTACAACCGAAGAAGTTGAAACCAATGAAACAGTAAAGAAACCAAAACAAAAGGTAACAAAAGATAATAGAATAAAACCCATAACCATAATTGTACACAACAAAAAAAAGAAAAAAAACAAATTTTAAATAAATTACTCAAAATGAACATATAAGAGTATTTATAATATTGGAAGCAGTAGCAGAGTTTGATTAGTTAGATTTGCAGTTGTACTAAGTGGTAGATTGTAGAATACAGTTGAGTTGAGAGTAGAGTAGAGTAGCGTAGAAGAGAGTAGAATAGAATAGCGTAGAATAGCGTTGAGTAGGAGCAATAAAGCGCGCGCAGCACAAAATGGCGCCAAAAACAAAAGCAAAAGCATTGATTACGATATCAATTAAACGTGTATTTGTTGTTGTTGTTGTAATTGTTGTTGCTGTTGTTCTGTTTGTTCTTGTTAATCAAGTATTTGTTGTTGTATATAGTAGTATATACTCAATTTGTAAGCGATTTTTGCATTTGCCCATAAAAGTATGCTACACAAACAAAACGTTCAATTCAATTCAAGTTTTGTTGTACAGTGTTCGTGTTCGTTGTTCAACACTAGTCAACACTAGCTGTATGTTGTTGTTGTCTGTGTATTGGTAAACTGTATAAAAGTGCAGCATTTGTGGCCAAAAACAAAGCAACGTTCTAAACAATTCGCAGTCGCAGCAGCAAAAAAAACCTTTGAGACAGCGATAAAAACAGAGGCCGAGAATTCTTTTCTTTTTTAAGGACTTTTGTGAGTATTTGTGTAGATAGCTGTAGTGGTTTTTGTTGTAACTGTTGTTGTTGTTGTTGTAGTTGCTGCGATATATACAATTCATCAATTGACTACAATATGGGGCGCTATTTAACGTTTATTTTAACTGGCAAACCATATTATTGATGTGTTTGTTTATTGTTATTGGTTGTAAAGCAAAAAGCATTGAACAAACTATATAAGAACTGTCATTATACGAGTTATGTTATTGCATGTACATGTGTTATTTTGTATTGTTTTTTTTTTTCATTCACATTCGTATTCGGAATCGTTTGGAATTTGACTGTTTGTCGGAAATTGTTTTCCATTTGTTTTTTTTTTTTGAACTCTCGTCTTGATGCAATTCACACAGAGATGTCGTTGGGCTCGAAAATAAATATATAGTACAAGTAATGAACTATTTTGTGTTGTATTTACAAATAGTTTAGAATACCAGAAAGTAAAAGAAACGAACGATAGCAAAAGTACTAGAGCTAAAACTAAAGCTAATCACTGGCTAAACTAGTTCACTGAAACTAGACATGCTCATGCATGAGAACTACACTTGAGAGAGCTATACTTTCAGACAGCAGATCGGACAGCTAACTACTATACAGTCGGTTTTTGGCTAGTTAGCCCACACCTAGTGAAGTGCATTAAAACCAGCTTCGATTTGAACCGAAGTGCAGATACATATATATGATTTATTTTCAGTTTTCAAAAACTCTTTCAAATGCATCAAATCAATCAATATGTATATGTAAAAAAGGCAGTCTTGAAAATTTACAGAATGTACGAACGAACATTAAAATCAAGCAAACATGATTAACGAACAATCGAACAATCGAACGAACGAACAATCGAACAATCGAACAATCGAACGAAATATGCACTAAAACTCAATTTTTGTTTAATCATAATCATAATTTCAATCAATCAAGGCTTTTTTGTTTTTGTTTATCAAAAGTTGAATTTGTTTGATAGTGTTAATTTTTTTTTTTTATGTAATTCTTAATAATTTTAAAGTTTTTTTTTTTTTTTTTGTTTGTTTTTGGTTGTTACCTTGAGAATTAGGTTGCTTTTTGTCAAGCCATCTTTGTCTTTTCTGTGCAATCTCCCTCTGCGATCAGCACTTTTTTTCTGTAGATTCTGCAGAATCTAAAAACCATATATATACACAGGTATTTTAGGCCCTCATCATTTCTAGGTATTATGTTTTGTTGTTTTAATTTTTGTAAATTTGTTTAAATTTTAGTTATATTTGGTTTTGTTTCTTAGTCTGATTTTCGATAAGCAAATTGTTGTGTGTGAGGCGTAAATGTCAACCGAATTAATTGATTTCTTTTTAAAACTAAATACAAATGTTTTTTTTTAAGCTTAGGAAACAATAAACAGAGTCCAAGTTCAAGTTTCTGTTGTAGCTGATTTTTTTTTTTTAATTTTAATTTAATTTTTGGGTGACGTTGCGCAAGAAAGTGTTTTTGTTATTGTTGTTATTGTGAAGAAAAAGCATTTTGTCAACACTTGAAAATGTTTGAAAATGTTTCTCAGTTGTGGATTCATCGACTTAAGGGGGAAAAACAGACTCCAAAGATTTGTTTGTACATAGTGCAATGAAAATTTTTACCTTTTGGAGTGCATCAAAAGACAGCAAGAAATCAACAACAAAAGAACATGAAAATTTCAAAAGGAAGAACACATAGTTGATAAACACAAGATGATAACAAAGAATCGGTCAAATCAATAAACATACGATATGTGAAAGAAAGCAACTGAAAAATTATAGATTACTTCCATCCCGCCCCGCCCCACTTCACCCCCCCACCAGGAGGCTTCAAGCGTAGCGAGCATGAAGTTTGAAATTTCAGGAAGAAATCGCGAGCGAGTTAAGATTTTAGTTGTGTGTATATATATGAGGTGTTATTTAGATTGTAGTTTATGTTGAACTTGTTATATAGCCAGGAGTTGGACATGGACGTGTGGACGGAGGACATGGACGGTGGACGTTGGACTTGGACTTGGACAAGGGCTAGGGCTTTGGAGGCGCACGAGGCAGTGGCTATCCAAATGCAACACAGGTTGAAAAAACAAACATTTTGGCGGAAATGTACAAAATTACTGGATGGAAACATTTACAAAACTGATTATTGGGCTTATTGTACAGCATTGCGGGGGAATCGATCGGTACATTGAGTACATATATAAGTATATGTAAGTAGTAGTAGTATATATATATAGGAAAAAAGGCAAGATTAAATGAAAATCATAACACAAAGTAAAGGCACTTAAAGTGAAAATCAAACATATCGAGTATACGATCCGTATAACAACTGAAATTTTTTATAGTTTGAACATTTTGCGCACCAATCAATCAACTATATATAGTATATAGCATACATATATATAGAGAGAGTATTTATTTTCTGTTGTATGAGAGAAGAGTGAGCACTTTGGACTATATAGACAACTCTGAGAACTTAGAACTGACTGAGAGCTTAGAACTGAGAACTGTACTAAGCCTACTAAACCCAAACTCCTAGGCTCTTTCTTACAATTTCTTTCAGTGTAGAATGTATTTGCAGCAATGAATATATCGTCGGATCTGAAGGTCATAAAATTGATAGCAAACTTAAAACTGATTCGATAAAAACGATAAATTATACATATACTTAACGATGAACTATAATCGAAAAATCGTAATCGTAATCGAAATTCAATATTAAGTAGATATTTATAAAAGTTATCAGAACTGAAACATATACATACATAGTACTAACTGTACTACATATACGTATATAGTATGCCAAAACAAAAAACATAAAATAAAAATTTAAAGTGTTTTCATTGCGGAAAATGAGCCGTGTACTTACATAGACCTCCTCCCATTGCGAGACGTAGCGCACGAGACGGGACAGTCGGAGTAGGCGAACTAAGGAAAGTAATTTAGCTAGACGTAGGATGCGCAGAGCGCGTCCGGCATGCAAGATTTGAAAAGAATCAGAGAAATCCTGCAATTTCATAATCTTAATCAAAATGTTGCGTACTGTTTCTTAATTATACAAATAACTTACTTGATTGAAAATTAAAAATATATAATCTAATGGTATCGATGAAATCAAATCGAGAAAAAACCAGGTTCTTAAATAGTGTTTAGCTATAAGCTTTGGATCCAATATTACTTGTTCAGCGTTGTCTTGTTGCATAATTCCTGTAATTGCACAAAATAAATAGCATTTTGTTCGTTTTGGTGTTTTGTGTTTTTGATTTTATAAATAGATTACAACGGCCAATAATTGCCTCAATTGATACAGTTACAGATGCATATATCTGTATGAAATACATTCCACTATATGTTGTAGACATTGACTGTACATTACCTGTTCTAAAATTGACTACAATATCTATTAAAAAAATAGTATCACTTAGGCAGTTGAAGGCAATCCATCGTGTGCTCAGATCATCGTTGAAGAATGATATTGCGACTGGCAGGATAATAAGATTTGCTACTAATAATAAAAGCATGCAAAGGTCCCAGTAAAACCTAAAGAAACAGTGTGATGAACATATAGTCATATAGCTTCATAGTTGAGGACTCACCTGAATGAACTGCACGGGTGTATGACCCAATGTCCGGAAGTTTTCTGACGTATGCGCTCTTTGACCAATGCCTTGCGGCTGCCAAATAATTTCATGGCCAGACGATTGTCTGTCGGTTGGAACCATGATTGCAATTGACTTTTTAGGAAATTCGCCGAGACTTTTTCCGAAACTATCGGTATGTTGGGCATTGGCTCCTCTTTCGGAGTGCCGTACAACGACACATCATCAAAGTGTACCTAAATAAATGCCGTTAAATAGCGAAAGGAAAAAGTAAACCAATCAAAAGTAAACTATTAGTTGATTTTGCTTTCGATTTAGTGCCGCAGCTGCCTCAATTTCAAAAGTGTGAACATTTACGCGATTAGCGTGTAATGACTAGACGTAATTGTGTATAATTGATGAGTGATTTGTGATGGGTATTGTGTAGGGCAATGTGTAGGGTAGGGTAGTATAGTGTAGTGTAAGGTAGTGTAGTGTAGTGTAGTGTCCCTCCTTGCTACTAGTAAATATAAAACCTTTGCTCTTGCCATTTCGGTTCCTTGATCGCATATTAGCAGTGCCTCATCATCGAAAGCGGTGACCAGCGAATCGGTGCAGGTGTTCTCAAATGATATACGCAAATCGTTCTCATTCACATTCAATACGGAGCAATACGAGCAGCGTACTGATTCCTCGCTATCGCCGTTGAGCAAACTGTAATGAAATCATGTAATAATTAAATGCACTTGAATTAAGAAACCTCTGAGCAATCGAAATATTTGAAAGTTTATTCAGAAAAAAAAAGTGGGGGATTTTTTGAAGCAGAGCTTTTTAATTGATGTACACGCACTTGGTGTGAGTGAGTGTTGGTGTGTGTGTGTGTGTGTGTTTCTCTGTGTACTATATCCAGAGCTCTCACCTTGCATTCGGTGATTGTCAAGGTCTTCGGAGCGCTATCAACAACGTCTCCGATCGTTGCGGAAATCGCGTGGTGTGTAACGCGTGTCTGTGTGTGTGTGTGTGTGTGTGTGTTCTCTGATCTCTGCTCACTGCCTTGTACACTATTTCTTAATGGAATGCCTATTGTTTGCTAAAGTAGCTTGTTTCCTTCTTTATTATTTATAAACATTTATTTAATTTCATTTGATTTGATTTTGTTAATCTGCTCACAGTTGTACAAAATTTCACTGTTCACTCAATTGAGTGTTGTATTTTATTAAAATTCTTTCGTTTTTTTTTTACGAACGGGAAAGCTTCGTTTTAATTAAGCCTGATGAAGCTGATTTAATTTAATCTTTACTCGCATTAGACTAATGAATTTATTACGAATTTGTGTGTGGTTTTTATACTTGCCCTCTCTTTCGCACGTTCCTACTTATATAATTCTGATTAATTTCTTTGTAATGGGAAGTGAATGCTAAAATCGCGCAGCGGGCAAAAACCACAAGGGAAAACAAAGAATTTTTTACAATATCACGATCGCGGTTTGTTCACACTTATATATGTCGATATATATATATAGAGCACACACAGTTGGCTATCAAATAACAATTTGTAGCGTTGAAATATTGCTCAACTAAACAATTATTGGTTTTAATTTTGATTTGTTGTATTATTTGCAGCGAAACGAAACTAAACGATACAAAACGAAACGAAACGTGTTCAAACAGCTGTTTTTTGCGTTATCATTAGCTGTGCTTTTGTTATGCGCCTCACACTCCTCTCTTCTCACTCGTCACACATTACTGTAGACCGTAAATTTATCTAATTTTTTTTTTAATATTATTTTTTTTTCTGTTTTTGCAAGTTTGTTACAACAAGCGCGCGAAGCGAAGACAGAACGCAACTAGCGGCACTTGGCAAAATGCGCGCACAACGAACGCCGGCAAAGCACTCCGAATACCCAAGCGCACTCCGAAAAAAAACACAAAAAAACAACGAGTGCGACTGCGACTGCGACGCTACCGAATGCCGTCGTTACGTTGCGTCGTCGTTTACTTTGTGCCTTCGTGTGTCGTGCCTTCGTGTGTCCTCCAATCGGCTTCGGTTCCGTTTCGTTTCGTTTTTGTTTGTGTTTTGTTTTGTTTGCTCGTTACAGTTATGTGCGTTTGTTTGTTACCTCGACTTTCAATTTGCGGCAATCGATTTAAAGCAGCGACAAGATCACGACTGCGACTGCGATCGCGTTTGCCGAAAAGGGAATTTGGCGCGTAATTAAATAATTGATCAAAGCGACACTCAAAGCTCAACACAGAAACGGTAGCTTTGCTTATTATAGTTGTTGTTGATTTCTTTTTACATTGTTTGCTTTTATATTTTTGTTGTGCTGTCTGATTTGTATTTTTCGTACGACTCTTTTTTGGTTTTGTAAGTTCATTTAGTTTTTTACTCAGAGTGGAAGCTGTTGCCGAGGCGACTTGATAACCTGTTCTGAGGAACTTGACGCTGCTGTTGCACAATAAATAAATAAATAAAAGCAATATTTGTTGCTGTTGGTGTTGCTGTTGTGTTTGCGTTGCTTTTTAATTGATTTTGCGACGAGGCATCGTCGCAAATTATACACAGACTATAATTTGTTTGATATTCTTCAAAAAAAATGTACCCCAATAAAAGCAAAAAAATCAACACCGAAAACATAGCAACAAAAAAACTATCCGCATAAATTACCTCTAGATTTTATGTAAATGAACTTAGTCTAACGGGTCTAGGCGGTCGGGGCTACCGGGCTGCGAGCGGCTAATAAGCGACAGCACGAAACTGAGGTGACTGAAGTAACTAGTGCAATAAATTATAAACTTGCACTTAGTCACGGGGGAAAACTATAATTGTATTGAAATAAAAACGTCGGGAGTTTTCCGCTTTGCGATCACTCAATCAGCATAATTCCCATCGCATTTTCACGGTCACAATTTGCACTACTTTAAATTCATTAATCGACTTTGGAATTTTAAAACTGATCACTCGCGTTTTTCTTCTTTTTTTTTAGCAGCTCATTACGCGGACATTCCCCGTTCAGTGTAACCAGCAGACTCAGAGCCAGACTCAGACACTGACGCTGCTGATGGCTTAATGCAAATGTGGCTAACGAAAACCGGTAAAACGCAAAAAAAATCACCGCTTTGCATGCCTAATTCGCAACCGTTCGCAGTTTTTGACTGTTAACTGGTTAACAGGTTAATGATAAGAATTGTAAAGTGCGTTAAGGGCAGCAGCTACACAGCAACAAATTTCTAAAGTCTTGAAGTTTTCAAGTATAGTATAAGTTTAATAGCATTTAAAAGTAAGTCTAGACTTTTTTAACACTATTTTTGAGTTTATTTATTGATAAGTAATCACAATTATAGCCTATATAACAAGCTCTAATCATTTTAATCAAGCACAAGTTATTTTAACTGATCTCTATAATCAAAATAATTGCACTTGAAGCAAGTAGTTTATATATAGGCTATGTATAGTGTATATATATAGGCTATAGTATACACGACTTGTCTTAGTTCTGACATTGTTTGGTATTGCATTTCCGATTACTATGTTTTTAATTGAAATACCTTAGCTCAATTCAGGTATTATAGGGTAGACTTGACTTGACAGTATTTCTAAGCTATAGTCGGTTTTAGAATAACCGGAATTATTCCCGCTCTGACATAGCTAAGGATGGATTTTCACTAAGAGTCATTTAACTTTATTATAATTTAATATAACTTAGTAGAAATCATCTATTCTTTCTATGATATGTTTTTATATACGCTAACTAAATTTGTTCAGGATCAGGCGTCTATATATCTAAGCTACCATAGATAGAATCCATAAAAATTTGAGTTACTTAGCGAAATTTGCTTTATGGAAATAACTCAATCAATCACAAGTAACCTGAATTTATCTACTTCTTGACACGATCGGACTGTGACTAAACTTAACTGTTATATAATACATACATATTTCAACCCCTCATACATATATTCCTTTCCTATCTGCTTCTGCTCTTTTACACCCCATCCCTATACACACCCATTGTTTTCAGTGCATCAATTCAAGGTTAGAGTAGACTTACCGCTCGCCGAGTTTGCTCTTGTGTCTGCGGATGTGACGTCGATTGAAGCTGTTGGTGCACGACGTGGACGTGGGCCTCGAGGGCGGATGATGCACACCAAAATTGTGCAGCTGCAGTGACTTGAGTGTGGCCGGAGCAGTCGCTGCCTGGCCGTAACCCTGTGGATGTGCGTGTGTGGTGTGTGCGTGTCCCTGGCCGTGTACGTGAACGTGACCGTGTCCGTGGCCTTGACCTTGACCTTGAGTGTGCGCCTGACCGGCACTAGCTACTGTGATCGTTGACTCGCCCACCGCCTCATTGGCCGCCTCCGAGCCCTGCTGCGAACCGTTGCTGGACGAGTGATGGGTGTAATCCGTTGGTGCGCTCAGCTGGCGATTGAATTCGGCCTTGCGACGAGTTAGATCGGTTAGACAGTATTTGTTTAGATGGCCGTTGCTGGAGACGGAGCTCTTGGGCGACGAGGCCAGCTGGTGTGTGTAGGAGGCGTGTCCCTGCCCCTGTCCCTGTCCTTGGCCCTGGCCTTGAGAGGAATGACTGTGGGCATGTAGCTTGTGGCATGAATTGCTGCTCACGCTTAGCTTATGGCCGGCGTTCTGCAGCAAATTGTTGCAGTTCTTGCCGCTGATCTTGGCCGCCAGCGAGTGCGGCACCGGCGGACTTTTGCCCGTTGTGGGTATGTTGTTGCTGCTGCCGCCGACGCCCCCAACGCTGCCGCTACCACTGCCTCTGCCCACACCGCGATACTCCTTGTCTTCACTCTCCCTGTAGCCGGGCAAAGTCTTCGACTGACTCTTCAGTGATCCGTTGAGCAGCTGCTGCTGCTGTTGCTGCTGCTGTTGTCGCGCTGCTACCGCCGATAACGCCGGCAACTGTTGCTGTCGTGCTGCTGCTGAGGAGGAGCAACCCGGTGCTGACACCGATGAGGTCACTGGATTCGTAGTAGTCACCACTTGCGGCTGCAACGAATGTTTCTTCTCCACCAAATACAAGTTGAGATACTTATCCCCGGGATGCAGTGAGTTATCAGATACTGCATTCGATTTGGAAATGATTTGACCCTTCTTCTTGGCCGTGCGTGTCTTGAGTGACAAGTTGCGTAGCTTCTTGGACTGCTCCTTGATCTTGTTGGTGCGTAGAAACGACGGACTGTTGGCAATGCACTTGAAGATGTAGGTTTGATTCACCAACTGCTGTTTGTCGCTGCCCGTGTCGTAGTCGCTGTTCAGATTGAGGTTCAAATTCAAATTGGTAAAATGCGGCTCCGACAGATGCTGTTCGCTGTAGTGACTCTTGAGCAGACCGCCAGTAGCTGAAGCCGAAGCCGATGCCGAAGCGGAAGCTGAAGCGGAGGATAAACCAGCGATTGCTGTGGCCTGCTCCTCGGCTGAGACACCTGGGGCTGCACTCAAGCTGCGCGTGTACTCGTGACAGGCATCGTAGAGTAGAGCGGAATGGCCTCCACAGCTAACGGGACTGTGGCTATCGAGCGGTCGTAAACCGATACGACTATCACACGAGTTCTGCTTCGAGATGCCGCTCGAGAGACGACTGCTGCTGCTGCGCTGCCGTTGACTCCTTGGCTCATCGCCTCTCAGCAGCGAAACGTTGTCGCCGTCACCGAAGACCTCAACCTCCTGATAGGGATCACGATCACGTCGCTCACGATCACGTTCTCGCTCACGTTCACGATCTCTACCTCGCTCACGTTCGCGTTCCCTTTCGCGTTCTCTTTCGCGCTCACGTTCGCGCTCACTGCGACCGCGTGCGGCACCAAGGGAGACGCCAAGGCTGCCGCTGCTGCAGCTCTGCTGATCGGCAGCGGGACTGGGACTGGGACTGTTGCGCACGGAGGAGGAATGCGAGTGTATGGGTATCGGTCCAGCCGAGCCAGCTGAACCGGAACCGGAACCAGAGTTAGTTCCCGCCTGTGCGTAGCTAAGGCTGATCAAAGACTGACGCACCAGATGTTGATGGGAATGCGAATGTCTCTGCTGCGGTGGCTGCTGTAGAGACTGCGACGGATGCTGCTGCTGCTGCTGATCGTCGGGGTACAAGTTGTCTCGGCTAGCGCTACAAGAGTACACAGAGACAAGAATGAGAGTCGAGTAAATGATACGTACGGAATGCCAATAGATGAAGGCAAACACATAAATTTATCTAGTTTGAAAGTTGGCAGAATAAATAAAATACGGTATATATATATACAGATATATAGATATAGGTGCAGTGGGAGATCGGGCAAAGGGTACTGTACAGTTATGTTAGACAGTGTGGACAGAGGCTACGCTAAGTGAGCAGGAAACGGTGTGGAAAACACGCCGAGACAAACGAGACAAATAAATAAACAAAAGAAATTGTTAATTATAAATATTGATTGTGCAACTCAGTGCGTGTGTGTGTGTGTGTGCAGGAAAAGAGAGACAGAGAGAGAGAGAGAGAGAGAGGCTTGAGCGTGAGTCTCCATGTGAGTTCATCATACACTTCATACATATATATATCTATATAGACATGCTCATCTGCTTTTGATCAGCTAAATTAATGTATAGCAACACGCATGGCATTTAGCTACAGAAACAGCTACAGATACAGCTACAGTTGGAGGCACAGCAAAAGATACAAATTGAAATACACAGATACAGTCGTAGATAGAGATAGATACAGCGATATTGTTATTGTTATTAAAGATATATTGTATTATGTGCTTAGTGTGCACACTGTGCAAATATCAGAGATATATAACCCACGATATCCATGGCATAACCCTACAGGGTCTAAAGCCCACAATCAGACCGCTTGCCGCCCTGATATCAAACGGAAGTGCGCTAAATCAAATTGTTCTAATAGCAAACTGATAAGATAAGTAACGCTACCGATTACGTCACTAATTCCGGGGGTGTGAGACATGTTTCGACGTGTCTGCTTGAAAAACTAAAGGGAAAAACTGAAAACGAAAGGGATTTTAGCATATATGTAGTTAGAGCTTGACGTATTAATATGAAGCTTACTGATTGTGTGTGTTGGGAAATGTAAACTATGTTTAGTCACTAGCGTGAACAGCACTGTGATCAAGCTGTTAAAATCATTTTAATCATTTCTGGCAACAAATTTGTTGTTTTTTAAGCTTTTGTACAACAAATTTTAATAAAAATTACTGATCATTGCGCCTACCAAATGGTAAAGGGTAGAAACTTGAAATTCCTCCAACTACTTAGCTATAAATAAATAAAATTTATTATTTATTTCATTTTTAGACACCTCTTTTAGCTATTCCAAACTCTGAGTTTAAAAAGTTACTGATTATCGTGGCTACCAAATGGTAAAAGGTAGAAACTTGCAATTTAAGCACAAAATAGCTCAATTCCTCCAACTACTTACCTACAAAAAACTAATTTTATTTGCTTTTATTTATAGACACCCCTTACAACAAGTGAATCCCTCTAATTTAAGCTGCTCCCATTTGCGTCACTTTAGTTTAACTCTCACTCGTTTAAGTCAAATTAAAATTCAAGTATTTTTTGATGAAATTTCCTTAACAAAAATGCTCGACTATGATTTGGTTTATCCGTTGTATATTATTATGCAAATTGTACATGGAAAACTTAAAGGTCGAATTTGGCAGTTAAGAGCCTTAATAAATTAGCATATTTTATCGTTATGCATCGTTACATTTTCAAGGGCAAAAAGTGAAGTGAGTTAGGCAAATGGGAGTGTGCCCACTGTGCACACTGCACACAAAGCAGCGCGTTGGAACGTTAGCTGGGCTATTGTTAAAAAGAATCTACAAAAATATATATATACACATATATTCTATAAATTTTAACAAAAGAAAGAACAATTCAAATAAGTGTGTGCATAACTATGCAAGAGTGTACGCGTGTATGTGTGTGTGTGTGTGTGTGTGTATCTATGTGTATACAATTTGTATCTGATGGTGTGCTATCCATGGATTCTGCTTCAGTCGCAATCTCAACTCGTTTGGCACGCAAACAAAACGGATACATTTATTTTTTCTATAGATTGGCTTTATTTATTTATTTTTTCATTTTATTTATAATTTTTTTTAAGGGAAAAGTGTCAACAAATGCAAATTGCTTATTAGGGAGTTTGTGTGTGTGTTCAATTTGAGTGCAAAAATCGAATTGTTGAGCTAACTGAAATCAATTTCACTCAATTAAATTCTCACACGCTACTGGAGCAAGCAAAGATACACTAGTTCACAAAATGCGATTATCTAAATTTGTGTTTGAATTTGTAGTTGAATTTGTAGTCGAAATTCGACAAAAGATAAATATTTGCACACGTAACATTAGCGAAATGACGGTGCATTTGAAGAGAGCCCTTCAACAGCTACAGTTACACCTACAGATACAGATACTCGCACAGCAACAGCTACAGATACATTTACACGAGTACACTGCATTAAGCCGCCTTCAATTTAATACTGACAAATCAAATGTGAAATCATTGTCAATTCAGGTTTTCTTTCTTCTGCTTCTTCTGCTTTTTTATCTATTTTTTTCGTTAGTTTCTTTATTTTTTTGATTTGAATTCGAATTTTGTATCTCAAGTGTTGCGCACAAAGAATTTGCTATGCTTTTGAGCCTGCGGATCAAGTGTAAACCAAGTGACAGTGCCCAAATGCTGTTCAGAGTCCAAGCTGTCCACGCTAGTGACGGTAGCTTGTGCGGCACGAAACTAGCAGCAAGAAAATGGCTTAAAACCACCAATGTGTTCATCTCCTGTAGATAATTTTTGATCACGAGTTTTAAAGCCTTCAAAACGCCACTCGTGACACGACACGAGTCCATCTCCAAGCCCAAATGATTATATGTTGTGTGCGGTCTGCTCCAATGTCAATTTTGGCGCATTCGAGACACTTCTCGAGTGTGGACCCTTCACATTTGAGCACGTGCTTGCCCAACCAACCCAAAGAGGTCTCTTCCCCTCCTCCCACTCGCTTGGGCTCTTGCGTCACAGTGTGAGAGGCCTCCCTAACTCCTTACCGCCCACCGACCACCTCCCAACGTCACAGCCTAGCTCGCTACCAATTTTAAACACAATACGACTCAATTATTAATTCAAAAGCCAATTGAAGGCATTAAGCGTAAATTCGAGGAGCGTAATTGTGACTGCTATCTCTCTCGCTCTCTTTCACGCTCTCTCTCTCTCTCTCTCGCTCTCTCTTCTGCCCTCTCTTTCTCCCTCTCTCTCTCTCTCTCTCTCTCTGTTTCTGCAATGCATTCCATTTCGTTTATCGAAATTATATCAATTTTGCAGCCGCATATGTGCAGCCCACGAAGCGTTCTATATACACATAAATATCTCATACACTCGATAGATGCGCGAGGGTAGCTCGAAAAGTAGCTTAAAAGCACAACTTAAATAAGTGGAATTTTAGATGAACAGTTAAAAGTTAGTTTACTAAAACACTGCTTTGAAAAGTGTCATTTATCGAAGAAATATATAAACGAGGGTAGTTCCAAATATTAATAAGAAGCAAATATTGTTTTTTAACTCTTTAATATAAACTAGAATCATGAGGATATAAGATTACACTTAAGCTGACACCTTTTAAAATTTTTTTTATTTATTTGTAATTATAATAAACTACTTGTTAATTAAACCTTAAGTAAAAATTGTTCTACATATATTTTAGGTGTCTCTATAAAGTCTGTCATTTATTAAAAAACAGCTCAACTACAAAAAAACTCCGGCATTAGCTTCATTTATAATTTATATTTAATAAAAAAAAAATATTTGTTGTGTTCAAATTAACTATTTCAATATTTTGTTTTATTTATAAATTTATTAAATATATATTAAATATTTTGTTTTATTTATAAATTTATTAATAAAATATATATTCCCCTCAAATTTGTTTATAGTCCTATGCTTATTGCGTCTCACATTCCTACAAATTGCTCTGCCTACCCTCGCTCACACACTAGCCCAGTTTGGCTTATAAAATTTAGCAAAGAGACCACAAACCAATTAATTGCCCCGCTCTAATTTTAGCAATCATATTCATATGACTCTGTTATTAATTATGCACATCTTGAACTTTGCCACACATTTGTGCAAATAATTGTGCAAAATTCCTGTGTGCTATTTTTAAAGAAAACAATTGTGCAATATTGATTTGTTAATTGCAATACAATGAAATGAAAGCAATTCACAAATACAAATAAATAGTATCTATTACAGTGGCAAATTGCAAATGTAAATTGCAATTGCAACTGCAAGTGGAAATGGACGTCGAAATGGAAATGGAAATGGATGTGGACGTGGAACAAACAAATTAAGTAAATGAAAATCAAAGCTAAACATGCCACTCAATTTCCAATTTTAGTTGTGCAAATGTTTACACTGAGCCAATCATTTCCAGCTCCGTCCCTCTCTCTCTGCCTTTCCCTATCTCTTTCCATCTCTGCCAGTAATTTAAAGTCCAATTTTTAATTGATAATTTAATTAGCCTGCCAAGTCACAACTAACATTTCTCATAGCTCTTTACTTTTTAGATGAATAAAACCGGTTTTGTTTTTATTTTTGGACAGCAGACATAAAAAAAAGGATCAATCACTTGACGAGCTTTAATTAATTTAAGCATTGTCAAGCTATGCTCTGCTAATTAATGGAAATTTTCGGTAATTTGTCTGAAGGTCAGCCACTAGACTAGACTACAATAGATATAATAGAAACAATTCTATAAAAATAGTCATCACTTATTTTTCATTTCTCATTTTTCTGACAGCCAAAAAATAATCAAAAAAAAGTTGACGAAATTCGCTGAAAAATGTATGAATCAACGTCATGCCAATTCAAAATTAATGTCATTGATCTTAAAATTAAATTACACTCAAGTATAGAATTCTAAAAAAATATATATATATATATCTCACGCAGACAGGGGCTGAGGTGTCGGGTAATCGGGTGACAAGCTTTATATACAAGCAAATATTTGATTTAAGCAATGCATTAGCATTTTTGTTGTTTGGGTATTACGGGGTTCATTGGCATTCGCATTGGCACAATTAATAAAAAAAAAACAAATTCTTAAAGCAAATTATAGTGTATATATATGTTAAAAATAGTGAAAAGTAAAGTGGAAAAAGGAGAAAAATGGGGAAAAGCTTTCAGTGCGAGCAAAGTTTTTTGCATTTTTAAAAAATATATATTTTAAGTAGCTTGCAGCGGGTAGAAAGAGGAAGAGAGCAAGTTAATAGCATTAAAAGTGTTGTGGGACGTTCGGTAGCAAAAAGTACTTGAGTAAAAGTAGTAGCAGTAGTTGTTATGGTATAAATAGTAGTAGTTTTAGTAGTAGTTTAGTAGTAGTAGTAGTAGTAGTTATTGAAAGAGGCAGAGTATGGCTACTTCAAATGGTCAGTACCTTAACTGATGATGTCAGTAGTACGCAAAATTTGCCTCCACAGCGAATAGTACTTTTTTCAATACTATTTTTATTTCAAAAAACTATAGTTTTCTTTATCTTTTTTAACGTTTGTTTCACGTTGTTGCTTTAGCTTTCGACTTTGAGTTCGTTCTCGATTGCGATTTCACTTTGTTTCTTTTTGGGTTTTGATTTTGGTTTTTTTTTTCGAAATTTAACGCAAAACTTGTTTCGTTTGCGCTTCTGTATATTTCTCAATTTTATTAGTTTTTTGATTGTTTTTTTTTATTATCTTTTTTGCGTATTTTTAAGTTTTGTTCATTTCAACTTTTGTACTTTTAAGCAAGTTTTCTGTAAAAACAACAACAACAATGACAAACATAAATTGAAATGTACACATTTACGTGGAACAAAACGGAATGAAACCAAAGGAAAGGAAACAAACGGAAATTAAACGGAACGTAACGAAATTGGCAATGAAAGTAAATGGAAAGAAGAAAAATCAGAAACACAAACAAAAAACAAATTTAAAGTTCAACTTTGTTAACTTGATTAGCCGAATTACAGTTTTCATCATTACTGACATTTCTCAAAAATGCCGAATTCGACTTTGGCACACGACACATACAAGTGTTGTGTGTGTGTGTGTGTGTGTGGAGGGGGGAATGTGTGTGGATGTGTTTGTAAGTACTTACTATGTACAGCACAAAACTGTAACTAGTTCAATTGGAAACATCGAGATTTTCCACACAAAAAGACCAACAAAATGGGTTTATTTATCTGATTTTTCTTCTATATGTATGTATGTGTGAGCGTATGTCTGTGTGTGTGTGTGTGTGTAAGCTATGTGCAGGCAACACAAATACAGATGCAAATGTATATGTATGTACACATAGAAAGCCGAAATTCGGTCAGTGGTTTAATCATTGAAGTAAAAGCGAAAGCTTCCGTCGTTGCATTGATGTTGTCGTTGGACATGTACAATGTATGTACATGTATAACATACACAAATACACAAGCACAAGCATGAGTACACAAACAGGCAAACACACACAAACACAAACACAAGCACACACACACACATACACGCGCGAGCAGGCAAGTAATTGAATTGACGCCTGTGTGTATGCAACGCTTTTTGCACACTATAAACACAAGTGCACTCAAAGTACTTTGACACTGTTTCTCAAAAACGCTCGCCCATTGTTGCTGTTGTTGCTATTGTCGCCATTGTTGTAGCCGCTTGGCTTTTAATCTAGTTTCGTAATTGCATTGACTGAATGACGGATGACTGCCACGCCTCAGCCCTCAGGCCTCATGCCCCAGGTCTCACGGCCATGTCGCACAATCCTGTCTACTTGTCTCCTGATCTTTGCCCCAAATAAATCCCAAGCAGGCACTGTGCTGTGTGGGCATTGAATTGGATTGGATGAACGGAAATCAGTTGCATTGTGCTCTTAAGCCAAAAGGAATAAGCATTATATGGAGCAAATAAGAACAGTGAACACACACACACATGTAAACGCAATCAATCAGGCAGCATATATGTGTATATATGTATTGCCAGCACTGAAAGAAACTTTGAACACACACGTACTCACTCACACAATTTAGCAACAACAATAACAACAACAAGAACAATCAATACCAACAGTTAAACTAAAGAACAAACAAACAAACGAACGAACAAACAAACTCAGCAAACAAACACAAAACAATGGAAATGCTTAAAATGAAACGAAACAAAAATGTAAAACGGAAACGAAAACGGAAATACATTCTTGTAAATATTTTAAAGTGTACATGTACACGAGCGACAGTGTGTCTGTGTATGCGCGCGTGTGTGTGTGTGTGTGTGTGCGGGTGTGTCTGTGTGTGCCACAAGGTGTTTCTGAATGTTTCAAGTCTGCTCAATTATTTATGGTCACACTTTTTTAAATATTTTATGAAACGTTGGGATTTCTTGTCATTTATCCCCAACTCACAACAACAACACATTGAAACATTCCAGCACACACACACACGCACACAGTGAGACGCGTACATGTACATGAAACATACAGTTAGTCAGGTAAATATTTTGACAAAATTAAATTCAAGCAGAAAATTATATAAGCTATATAGAAAGTGTATTTTATAGATTAAATTGCCACTAAACTTGGCAATTTATTGATTTATATAAAATAAACAGTTTTGTTTTGTTAAAAAAAATAAACTTGTTTTATTTCTAAACGAAAAAAATTTCCTAGTTTGTCAAAACAATTTTGCTGACTCACTGTATGCGCGATACGTAACGTAACGACGTAACAATCATACGTTAAATGAACAACAATGTTAATAGTAAGGTTATCAAGGCGCTATTCAAAAATAATTGCATACCGTTGGTCGTTGGTAAATGTTCCAAATGCTCCAGGACCGCTGACTCGTCTCTGCGTGTGTTTAACGTGCATTGTTTTTTTTGCTACCACCCCACCCCTCGGCAGCTGCTCCACATGGAAACGGTGAAATTGGACTTTCGCCGCCAGTTACCGTTTATCGTTGCTCCACCTTCACTGTTTCTCTTTATCGTCTTCTGCTTCTTCCACACTCGCATGCACAAGCTCTCTCACACACACACGCACACGCAGGCACAAGTATAGGCACAGACACACACACGCACACTAGACACAGGCACACACAGCGGAGTACGCTGAGTTGCTGCGCTGCTGCTGCTGCCGCTGCTTCTTTTTTCTGCTTCGTCTGTTGTTGAATTTTTATGCGATTTTTGTTGTTGCTGCTGCTGCTGTTGTTGTTGTTATTGGCATAGAGCAGACCTCGTAACGCCTGGCAAAATTCTGGGACTTATCATCGTATGCTAATCGAGAGCGTGTGAATGTGTGTGTTTGTTTTTCTTTTGCTTTTTTTTTGCAGTTGCTCGTGTGTGTGTTCTCTGGCTCTTTCTAGCACTAGCGCTCACTTGCACTGTTACGCTCGCCTTCTCTGTCACAGTCAGTGAGTGTGAGTGCAAGTTCCGTTACGATTTTTGACATTAACTAATACAAGAACAAGTACACGACATATATGTACATACGACGACGACACATAAACAAAATAATTGCTTTTCGTTGTTGCTTAGCTATTGTAACTCCTCTATCGACATAGCTATCTCACTCACATCTGCCGCATGCTGAGCTTATTATTAAAACGGTTTCAAGTAGGATGTTTTTTTTTTATTATTTCGTTTTTGCTCAACTTTCCTTGCTTGCTTTTATTGTTTGACTGTTTTACAGTTTGTTTCACTGAGAGGGCGTATGTGTGTGTGTGTTTTTGGTTTGATTTGGTTTGGTGGGTTATAGTTGGAGGTGTTAAGTAACGTAGGGTTAGGACCGTCTAAAATGTAGTCTCTAAAATAGTTAACAGCACTAGTTGTATTGCTTATGAGTTGGTTTTAGTTTTTGGTTTTTAGGTTTAGTTGGGCGCTTCGCTAATGTTGACTTTGGAGGTTATGTTTAACGCATATGTTGACTACTGAGTAAATATATTAATACCATATGTTGCTATACTATATCATGTAGGCGCTTGTTTGAATATTTTCATATAATTTAGATTATATTTATTTACTTTTTGTGTTTTTTGTTATGTTTTCTTCCGTGTTCCTTTGTACTTTGGATTATAGACGTCGTTTTATCATCTAGGAGGCGATATTACGAGTACACTACTATATGTTCCTCGATTTGGTTGTTTTCCTGTTGATTTTGGTGGTTTTTTTGGTGGCGATGATAGGCGGGGCGAACTGAAGAATGGTGGGGGAGAAACAGCAGGCGGGGAGCACAGCACACAGTGCTTTCTTACGTTACGTTATGTCACGATCTTTTATTAATATGATTATTATTATTATTTTTTAGTTTTATATGTTTAGAATATCACAAAGAACAGCTATAATAAAGTTACTTATTTTGCTTTTAGTTTGCATCACTAGAAATCAAGGCGAACGCAAAAGTATGCAATGATTTAGTTTTTTAGTTTTGTCTCTCTATCTCTCTCTCCCTCTCTTTTCTGGTGTCTTTCTTACGTGTTCCACGCTCCTTTTGCCTTCTTCTACGTCTTCCAATTGCTGCTTTCTGCTCAGTTTTGGTCTCGTGGTCGTGAAAGTTTAATGAACGCAACGAATTTTTGCGGTCTTGTGGAAAATTGTGTGAGTCAAGTTAAGGCGTTATGGTGTTACCGTTACTTATACATTTACATGTGTATGTATGTTTGTTTGTGTGTGTTGTGGTCCGGAGTCGTAGCCGTAGCCGGGATGCCGGGGCGTGGCCGAGTACCGTTAGCCGTGCGGTTACGTCAAGGCGCGCAACATAGGAAACCCAAAGCAGGTAAATTTTCTTATATATATATATGTATATGTGCTTTTGTATATATGTATATGTCTTTAACTGTATTCTAGCAGTATCCTTCGTTATCCTTCTCCGTTCACTTCAGCTTCAATTAGTGCATTAATTTCGTTTTCCGTTTTATTTGTTTCTCTCTCTCCTGCACTTTGCTTTTCTTTTGTAGTTGTGTTTCGTTCCAGTTTATAAAAATAAATCCATATATATATTTAGTTATATATCTACTATACAGCGCGAGAGAGAGCGAGAGGAAGTGAGTGGGTGAGTGAGAGGCAACTACTTGGTAGCTTTGTTAGTCGTTAAGTGCGTTTAATGTTACGGTTAATTTGATTTCGCTACATGAAAAAGACGCGTATTTTTCCTACAAACTACGAGGTTTCCTTTAGCTCTAGCTCTAATTATCAGTTAATTCATCCAGTGCTGAACAATTTGCATAACGGCAACTACAAATTCATATATATATATATACTTATGTATTTCGGTATATAACTGCTCTATGTATATAGTTTTTTGGTTTTTTTTTATATAGCACTTTTTGTATATTTTAATATGTTAGTTATAGCAAGGATATTTTGTTGTTTATTAAATGTTCTTGTATATTTTTCAAAGTAATTTGTTTTTTTCTAAATTTGCTTATTTATCTTAAGTTGATGCTGCGCTTTAATGTGTGTCTGTATGTGTGCGTGTGCGTGTGAATTTGTTTTATAATTTGCTCAATTTCTTTGTTGCAGGTACATTGGTTTTTGCTTTGTGGTTTAGTTAGCGTTTTTTAGATTTTTATTTAACTTTTCTTTTTGTATTTTTCGTTTTTTTCTTGCTTTTCTTTTTGGGCGTTGATTAAATAATGCTGCACTTGACGTTGTAGTTGTTTTTTTACGTAGTTTGCTTTTCGTTTCGTTCGCTATTGTTGTTTTTGTTTTTCCTTTTGATGTGGTTTTCTTTTATCTGTTTTTTTTTGCGAGTCCTTCTATTTGATTATGTAATTATGCTTGGTCTCTTATTGGATATTGAACTGCGTTACATGGCATTTTTTTTTTGTTCTTGTGCCTTTCCTTTCGTCCTTCCTTCCTTTTAGCTGCTGCGGCTGCTTGTGCTGCTTTCGTGAATTTTGAACGGTACGTACGTAAGTAGTTCGTCATCAATATTTAGCACACAACACAACTGCACACTCACACACACATGCACGCACGCACACACGCATACAGTTACGTGCATACATAATTTATAGGCGCCACACTCACACTCGCACAGAAATCTGCAATGCTTTGCTGTGCATGTATGCGCTTACGTGTAAATGTGTCTTTGTGTGTTTGTGTATGTCAATCTATTGAATGAAACTTTGGCAAGTTTTTAACAAATTCTTTACGCAACACAATTGACCTAAACGGACACACACACACACAGACACAAACACACATGAGCACACAGCGAAAAAGATGTGGGGAAAACGGAACAGAACAAAGTGCACATTAAATCAATGCTTCTTTTGACCTCTATTACATTTTCGTTTGTCTTCACTTCAATCTTCTCCTGCTACCTGGAATTTCTTCTTTTTTTCGGTTCTTTTCAATGTCCCGTGTTACGGCACAGTTGGCAGCGTGTTTCCTTTTTTCCTTGTTCGTTCGTTTTTCCTTTTTAATTTGATGTTATAATCGAATTGTTCTGTAATTTGTCGCGATGTGTTTTCTGTTATCACAAATGCTGCTTTAATTAATTATTTATTAATATTATAAATTAGTGCTCACAGCAGCGCTCACTTATACTATATTATACTTTTTTTTATATTGAAATCTCTTTTTACATAACGATTCTGATTACTGTTACTCGCTGCTGTGCTGTGCGAACACGACACGAACGAACTCAGCGCGACAAGTGAATCTTCGCATGGCACTGACGTGCGCCGTGAGCCTGTGAAATTTCGCTGAAAATCGATAAGGACACAAAGGCAAAGTGGCAACCGCGAATGCAAAAGCAGCGCAAAGTCACCAAAACTAACTAAAAGCACAACACAATGAAAACGAAATCGTAAACGAAAACGAAAATGAAAAAACGAGAGCGCAGGCAAGTGAAAGTGCACATGTCCTCAGACTGCGGACACAATGGTGTCCAGACAAAAGTGCTCAGTGTCACAAGCTGGGATAATATTAGAAAAAAAGCTACATTTAGCAGCATCAATTATGAAAAATTACAACAAATAAATTGGTTAAGTTTCTATGCTAAACATGTGACAAAAATAAATTGCTTCGCAAAATAATAAACAAAAAAGGCCTTAATATATCTGTTGCATTTAAATGCGGCACATGCACACTTATTACAGCCGCCAGTGTACAGCTTAGTGTTGTTCTATTAAAGCTGTAATATATGTAGGCGAGAGCGTGCGAATGCGCATCTGTTTGGCAAGCTTTGCCTTTGCCAAAGTCCTTGCGCTCTCATTTATGTCTCTGTCGTTTTTACTCTCTCATGCTCTCAGTAAATGTCGTCGGCATAGTTGCCGATGTTATCGTCATTCTGTGACGTTGGCTCGTTCACAAAAACAAAAAATAGCCGAACGAAACACCTTACACTAAGGCACGAGTGCAAACGAAATGTCAGCGGTTGGTTGCCTCCTTTGCTTTTGTGTTTTCGCTGTGAATGAAAGTTCGAAAGCATCAGCTGATAGCGCTTTAACATTTTCTCAATTGTGCTTGCCAATGTCCCACTCCACCGTCCCCCTTCCAACGTTCCGAACCAACTGAAGGCGGCCAAGTAAACAAATACATGTGCGCAGGGTGGCGCGCACATGTTCAACTGTAGCTGTAAGGTCAGAGCAGAGCGTGTCCTTACAGTGCGTGCTGTCAGTAAGCGCACACAGACGAGTGCTTACAAAAAATCCACTGTCAACGTGCAGACAAAAAGCTTTAAGTTTTTGAAGTTTTAACAATATACAGTATCACAGTGGGTTCTTACCCACTAATGTTTAATAAAAAACTTGTACAACGGCAACAATATTAAAGCTAAACTGAACACAGTGATAAACGAGGACGTTGTGGAACTTGCTGATCCTCTGGCAGTGAAGATACCAAAGAAATACGTACTGGGCAGTTTAAGTGACGGCAATGGTTGGCACTGCACGGCAAACCAACGTCGTGTATTGCCATCACTGTCTCGCGTCACGATACAAATCTCCGCCATATGCAACTTTTGCTCTCCGTGCACCTTCAAACCGGAAATGGGAATCTCTGCCGTACGCTCGTTGTAGGCGTAATCGGATTGGTTCAACACTTTATTGCTGCTGCTGCGTATATAGACATTGAAATCAGCTACATCCGCAACGGCGGAGACGAACCAACTGAGTGTTAGATTGCCCGACTTATTGCTGAGATAAAAGATACATATTAGAGATACTTTTAGGTACTTCTATAGGTCATACTTACGTTTTCACCTCGCGAAAACGCACATCGGTCAGCTGCTCGTAATCGCTGCCCTTATAGAGCTCCCTTTCATCTGCTCGACAGGTCAGATACTCATCATTAACGTCCAGCAGATACTGCTCCTTGTTCTGCGCTGGTGTCTGGCACATTACGTTGCGCAAATCCTCGCTCGGTGTCGTTAGCTGCAGCATAAAGTTCCTCAACGGTCTGGCATTGCAGCCACAATACAACGGATTACTGGAGAGCAATACTTGGCTGCCATTGCGCATTGTGCTCACTAGCAAGGCCGAAAAGTCCTCCAGACTATTGTTCCTCAGATCAATATACTTCAGGGACTTGACCTTTGCCAGATTGCCAAACGGCAGATGATAGATTTGATTATGCGACAAATTGAGACTGCTCAGATTCTTGGGCAAATCGAAAATATGTTCCTCAGACATTAGATTACTCAGCTCATTATATGATATATCCAGTTGTTGTAGAGATGTAAAATTTGATATGACGCCGCGTCGCAATTCATTGATTTGATTGTGAGAGAGATTCAAACTCAAGAGCTTCTTGGTGCCAAAAGTAATATCATAAGTTAGCACAGGCATTTGATTATAGCTCAGATCCAAATACTTTAGATTGTAGGGTATATACTGGTGAGAGGGAAACGTTTTCTTTGTGACAAAAGTGATGCGATTGTGGCTCAAATTGAGCGTTTCCAAGCTAAGCAAATCGTCCAAGACACCATTGGTTTTGTTGTCCAATTTGGAGAGGAAGTTATAAGACAGATCCAAGTTGCGCAGTGAAGGTAAACCAATGAATATTTCGTTGGGCAGCTGCTTGAGACCATTGGATGATAAGTTGAGTGTTAGCAGCTGCAAAAGTCCCTCGAAAGCGCGTTTACTACAAGCAGATCAAGGATTTAATATCGATTTGTTATAGATTTCCGTTTCCTACCTGATGTCTTGCACTTGATTGTTGTAGAGATTGAGTTCGAATAGAACTGGTAGCTTGCCAAAGGCGCTCTTTTCCAAAACGCTAATATTGTTGTGCTGCCAAAAGTAGAAAGTAGTTATAGTTGTTATAACCGATATTAAGCCGAGATTTACTTACCTGCAGATAGAGGTACTGCAGTGTGGACATGCCAGCGACTGCTTCCCTGGGCGGCACACTTATCCCATTGCTCTGCAGTAGCAGACGCTGCACAACAAGCAATCCCGTAAAGCTTTGCGCATCCAGACTATCTCCCAGCTGATTATCGCTAAGATCCAAGTAGATGAGGGCATTCATTACTGGCCAAGTACCCGCGGGTATTGAACTCAAATTGTTATGGCTTAAATAAAGTTCGTTTAATGAAATTGGCAGTTGGAATAGTTTCTCCAATCGATTGTTGTTGAGAAACAGTTGCCGCATGCTAGTTAACTTGGCCAACGAGCCACGCACAATGTTAACCAGTTTATTGTGGCTAAGATCCATTTCCAGCAGCGTTGGCAACGTGCCAAACGTAGAGGATTTAATCTCCGTCATGCTGTTATGGGACAAGTTAAGAGAGCGCAAGGAGAAAAGTGTCTGAAAGACGCCATTGAAAATACTGGAAATATTATTGTGGGAGACATCTATGGTATGAAGCTCGTAGAGCTTTGGGAAACAGTTCTTGGGTATCTCCACAATATTGTTGTGCGAGGCATTCAGCACTCGAAGCCCCGACATATTTTGTATGGGAACCTGGAAAGTAAAAGTTTAATAATTTAAAAATAGCTATGATAACGTTATCAGCGGACTCACATGGGCCAGATTAGTCAGCCCATTAAAGCTCAACTGAAACTCGGTGGCAAAGGTCGTCTCATCGAAACTGCGTCGCGAGAAATTCGTCAAACGATTGTGAGACAGATCAAGAATCGTTATATTAATGCAATTCTCAAAGGCACCCGTTTCAATGAGCTCCAAAGCGTTATGGGATATGTTAATGACCGCCTGGTAGATGTCCTTGAACGAATTCTTCTCAATCTTCGTTATGTTGTTCTCTGCCAAGTCCACTAGCTAGAATTAAATACAACTGTTTAACTAACAACATGAACTAAGTTTAGTACCACTACTTACCTCAACGTAACTCATCTGCGTAAACATTTGATACTCGACCTTCTTCAGCTTGTTTCGAGCCAAGTCAACAGTGCCGATGCGTGTCACCGTACCAAATGTGCCACGCCCAATGTCCGTTATGGCATTATCGCTTAGAAAGAGGCGGCGTAGAAAACGCATGCCTCTGAAGCTGTTTGCATCCAATTTGGTTATATTATTGTGTGACAAATTCACCACTTTGAGCACTGAATTTCTGGCAAAGACGCCTCGGGTCAGTTCGGTAAGCGCATTGTGGGATACATTGCACCAGCCGAGCTTGGTCAGATCTGAAATATGCTGGGCCTCCAGTTTCTTGATATTATTGTGACTGATATCCAACACCTCGAGTTCACGTAGGTTTTTAAACTGACTACGCTTTAGGTTCTCCAACAGATTCCCATGCAGGTCGAGATTCTTTAGTTTGCGCAGCGGTTGAAATGTCTCCACGGGTAAGTCACTTAGTTGTCCATTGGTTAACCGCATAGTCTCCAGTTTATTGCTAATCTCCTGGCCAAAGAACAGATCCTTGGGCAGTGACTCAAAGGCATGTCCATCGATGACTATCTGACTAGTTTTACCCAAGATCTATAAAGGAATCACTAGTTTAGTATACATTATGGGTAGTCCTGGGTAGACTTACGCCAAAACTCAATGGCCCCACATTACTGAGATTCGTGTGAATTAAGTGAAGTCGTTCCAGTGTATTGTTCATGCCATAAAACACATAATCATCAATGGTGGCCAGTGGGGTCTCCTCGATGATCAGCACACGTGCCTTGATATGCGCGAAAAGTGGTCCAAAGAGACGCACTAAAATAAGCACAAGTGATTAGCATAAGTACATGGAAGCGCTGACTAAACTGGTATACCAAAGTGTCCCTTGTAGATGGTCAACTCCTCCACTGGCATCTCCAGGGATGCCAAATTCTGCAGGGCTACGGCGAGCGTGGCCAAATTCGTATTCTCGCAGCGCACAAAGAGTCCATTATCACTGCCTTTGACACACAAACACGGGTACAAGACTTGAGATCTATAATTAAAAAAAATTTAATTAAATATGCTAAATTTAAAAGTATATAAGAACTCACTTCTTGGGACATTTGTATTCGGGTTCGCCATAAACGTATTCCGTGCTGACCAAAGCGATTAACTGCAGTAAAACCAGAATAACAGTGCGCAAGCGTAACTGAATCATGATCAGCTTTGGTAACTTGTTATTTCTTTGTTGTTGTTTTATGTATGTAGACCTGTGTCGTCACCTTGTTTTGGCCATGGTAAAATGCCAGTTTGTTGCTTAAGTCTCTCGATTTCCCCCTTGGAATAAAAAAAAATTATGTTTATTAGCACTTCTTTCATTTTACAGGCAAGAATTATTAATTAATTGTATTTTAAAATCATATTTTACAATTTTACCTGTTTCCGTCTTCACTTTTACTTTTAAGCTGCGCTCAAGCAACAGGTTCCGCTTATCTTTCACTCCGTTCGACTACTGGCCACAATCTTCAGCTGTCAGTGCTTTTATGCTGGGTTGGAAGCAGTTGCCATTTAAGCAGCGCGACTTTTATGCTCAAAAATTCATTCATTTTACAGCATTAAATAATTTAAATTAAATTTAATTTAAATAACAGTAAATATTTTCATAATAAAAAAACACTTTACAACGCGCAATAATTTTTGAATCAAGTTGGCAGCGCTGAAGTTGTCAAAACGATACTTTACCTATCGATATAACGAATAGCAACACTCATCAGACAGCGACAGCGGTGCAAAAGCAAAATCAACGCGCTAAAAAAAAATATTATTGTCGGGTTATTAAGCAGTTTATTCTCTAATTAAAAGCGCAAACGTAAGTATTTATTACATTTAATGCAACAAAAAAGTTTTACGTTTAAAAATGGATGCAAAAATTAGTATTTTGTAAATTGAAGAAAGTGGACATTGTTCACGTTTTGTTCTTTGACGACAGGGAGAAATACTGACTTCGCCCGATTCAGCCGCCATCGAGCAAATAGCCAATCACAAGGCTCTCTACTCACACATTCACAACTTTGCTCTAAAAATCCGTGTACATACACGTCTGTTTGCGCCTGTATTTGTGTCTAGGGAGAACGCGAGTTATTTGCTGCCGCCCGTTTTATTGGCGGCAAAAAGTGCGTAATTCTAGTTGGAAAACTTTGACTAATTGAAACATTTGGTGTATTTTCTTAGATTTATTGTGACCCAAAATGAGTTACGCTGCAGATGTATTAAATGCTGCTCACCTTGAGCTCCATGGCGGTGGCGACGCCGAGTTGCGTCGCCCCTTTGACCCAACTGCCCACGATTTGGATGCAGTTTTTCGGCTGACACGTTTTGCCGACCTGAAAGGACGTGGCTGTAAAGTGCCTCAGGAAGTGCTCTCAAAACTCGTCTCGGCCCTGCAGCAGGACTACTCCGCTCAGGATCAGGAGGCACAGTTCCTTAACGTTGCCATTCCCCGCATTGGCATTGGTCTTGATTGTGCCGTCATCCCGTTGCGTCATGGTGGCCTCTGCCTGGTCCAGACCACCGATTTCTTCTATCCCATTGTCGATGATCCCTACATGATGGGCAAAATCGCGTGCGCCAATGTCCTCAGCGATTTGTACGCCATGGGCGTAACCGATTGCGATAATATGCTTATGCTGCTGGCGGTCAGTACCAAGATGACGGAAAAGGAACGTGATGTTGTCATACCTCTAATAATGCGTGGCTTCAAGGACTCTGCGCTGGAGGCTGGTACTACTGTGACTGGTGGCCAGAGTGTTGTCAATCCATGGTGCACCATTGGAGGCGTTGCCTCAACTATCTGCCAGCCCAATGAGTATATTGTTCCGGACAATGCTGTTGTTGGTGACGTGTTGGTGCTGACCAAACCTCTGGGAACTCAGGTGGCTGTCAACGCACATCAGTGGATCGATCAGCCCGAACGCTGGAATCGCATAAAGTTGGTCGTCTCCGAGGAGGATGTCCGCAAGGCCTATCATCGTGCCATGAACTCCATGTCGCGCCTGAACCGAGTGGCCGCTCGTCTCATGCACAAGTATAATGCCCATGGTGCCACCGATATAACCGGCTTTGGTCTACTGGGTCATGCGCAAACTCTGGCTGCCCATCAGAAGAAGGATGTCTCCTTTGTCATACACAATCTTCCAGTTATTGCCAAGATGGCAGCTGTGGCCAAGGCCTGCGGCAATATGTTCCAACTCCTACAGGGTCACTCAGCTGAGACTTCGGGTGGTTTGCTCATCTGCTTGCCACGTGAACAGGCAGCTGCCTACTGCAAGGACATTGAGAAGCAGGAGGGATATCAGGCCTGGATCATTGGCATTGTAGAGAAGGGCAACAAGACGGCACGCATCATTGATAAGCCACGTGTCATTGAGGTTCCTGCCAAGGATTAGATTCTTTTTTACATACATATTAAGTACGGCAATTATTAACTGCATAACAAGCTCTCAGTTATAACGCAATTATGAGTGAACTAAGTTACCGTTTTTTGTAAAAGATAAAGCTTGACTACATACATACATTAACTACAACTCTGAATTTTCATGAAACCTATGGACACCGCTAAAATTAAAACGAATGTATAAAAACAAATTGAAAAAAACAAAACTTTTATTTTCTTCTGCATTTCATAGGCAATGATTGTTTAGCCGCCAAAGCAAAGTGCTTTTTCTCCATGTACAGCAGACAACAACGCAAAAAAGAGCTTTTGGGAGAGCAGTTGAGCAGATCAATGGATGCTTGCTGAGTGCTTAGCAAATTCTAAGCATTGAGCAACAGGTTCGCTCTACTCAAAGAGAGCAAATGACGTCACAAATTTAAAGTATCGAATTCAAGCTAAGCTTGTGTGCTGAAAATAAAAAGGTTCGAAAGTGATAAGTAGACAAACATATAATAGGCTTTTATAATATTAACTTTTAATATTAAAGTCTTTTAATATTTAAAGTTAATAAAATTGAGAATGTGGTTTAAATTAAATTTCTGCATGCACAAATGCTAAAGCTCTGAAGTGAGAGAGAGTGAGAGTGTTAGTAACAGAGGAGAGCGCGCGCACAGCATAACCTGTAGGTCAGTTTGTTGTTGGGCTGATCCGACGCGATCTCTGCTCTGCTCTGCTCTGCTAGCAGCAAGTGCAAAATTGAAGCCTCAGTACTGCACAAACCAGCGACGCGCGTACGCGTATGATAAGCAAAGCTGCTCCGTTACCGTTACGTTTTGTAGTAGTCACACGAATATATACACAAATACTAACAAATAAAAAAACACTCATACAAACGAATTTCTAAGACTAACGCGCCCGCGCATTGTAGCAATTTTCTTTTTGGCTGAACACTGAACTCGCCGCTGACAGCAAAAAATACAACAACAACAAATACATCGAGGCAAAAGTCTGCAACATTCATTTTGGGTTTTGGAAAAGTGCACAGTGAGTGTTTGTGAATTATAGTATGAATGCATGGCATGAATGTACATACATATACATATAAAGCGTCTATGGGAGTGTGTGTGTGTGTGTGTGTATCTACGGAATCTAGCTATCTATTGAACTGACAGACAAGCTTAGAAAACAAACTGATGACGGCGACAAACGCACATACTCGTAAGTAGTAGAAACGAGTTTAAATTTTTCCCTACGTATCCGTTGATACGTATGTATGAGAGTAGAGACGTATGAATGTGTGTACCATTTAGCTGTATCTATTGTATATCGTCAACGTACATATACTGTAGTATGTACATTTGTATGCGTACTACACACTCGTGTTTGGCAGCAAAGAGAAATTCAATTTGTGTTCAATAAGAAAAAAAAAAATACGCATTGATTTTCAAATCCGCATCCTCTTGAGCTTCATGTATTTTTATATGCATTACGGATGGGGATGTGATGAATCATGTGCAGAGCGCACTCGTTTAATTTTTCTATTTTGTTTTTTTTTTTTCGAATCAAGAGTATTCAAATTGAAAGCCAAAAGAACGAACAGTGGCAGTGAACTATTTATAGAATTATTTGTTTTCATACATACACTTGCTCATGTCTGTGTTTCTGTGTGTGTGTGTATTCATACGTAGCCCAAAAAAAATTGAACGGCAAAAGGCAAAACAGAGTCGACAGTGAAGGCGACAAGAACAACAACAACAAAAGGAAGAACAACAAAAAAAATATGGCATTCATTCTTATTGTGTGCTCTTCTCTTTGCACTCGTAAATTCGTTCGAATCACAAGATGAACAGCAATAATAATAAAATAATGACCAATTTTTTTTCTTATTTTACAATAACGTATTTCAGACGTAAAATGTTCAATTTAAATTAGCCAAGTTCAAACGGTGTCTGTTGCTTGTTTATACACCATACTTTTAAGCATATATATGTATGTGTGTGTTAGTGACTAAATTGAACTGTGAGCTGCTGCGTAGGTGGCAGAGGAGGCGGCAAAAACAACAAGTAAAACAACAGCGGCGGCAGCGTCACCAGCGCCACACAAATTGGCAACCCAACAACACGGGCGCTAGAACATGCACACACACGCACACTCACACAAGCGTTCACATATAAACGCATGCATGCTTGTGTGTGTGTGTGTGTCTGTCTTTCGCCTACGTTTTCAATTTGATTTTCGGTTATTTCACACAACAACAACAACAAAAGCAACAACACCTTCGCTTTTGCTCTTTTCGGCTATTTCAAACTTGTTGTTCGTTTGCTATTTTGTTTATTTTATGTTTGCCTACGTATATACACACATATTCGTACAGTGTCTCACAGCGTATTTCAGCCAGCAGCTAAAACAAGCTAAATCATCTATAAAAAATATACAAATTATATAAAGGCAGCTTTTTAGTCTATGGTTTTAACTAATCAAATACAACTTCATTACTTTTTCACGTATTTGTTTTGAATATTTGTTCGCATGTGTTTGTGTTATACATCTCCTCTCTCACTCCTCCACTACTGTTATTTTGCGAGCCATTTATTTCCCCCTCGCTCTCGCACTGCTTCTGTCACGCCCACTCCAATGCCAGACACATGTTCCCACTTTTGTCTCTCGTTCCGATTATATGAGATCATTTTGAATTGTATGCAAAAACAAAACACGCAACTTACACACACACACACGCATATACATACACTTGTGCTCTCCTTGTAGTTTTTGTTGTTGATTTATTTTTTTTCTTGAGAAAATAAATTCACCTCAAAGCGCCAGTGGAAAAACGTGCTGTATGTGATCACAGATCAGGCGTCAATTAGATTCAGCCTTTTATTTATATTATGATGTTTTATGTGCGTTTATCTACATGCATACAAATACTTCATACAGATACAGATACAAATACTGCTTACGTGAGCTTCTTTATTAGCTAGTCTATAAGATGACCATATGGCAGCGTTTCTGAGATTGCAGATTATAATGATCATGTCGCTTTTAAGCTCAAGGAGCTTAATTTCAATTCGTCACCTTTAGTCAATGTGATTTATTTCATTTACTTTAACTGCATAACAACATTGTGCATTCAATTTGCGAGTCAATTTCGTTTTACGGCTCTCCGATGACATCATCATCGTCAGCAACGAAAACAATCCTTGTGTTTGCTGTTCGAATTTTTTGCATTTGTGTTTCTCGCTCTCTTCGAAAAAAAGTCATTCATTGAAAAATCTCCCTCAAGGTTATCGCTAAATCAACTACAACTCAGACTCAGACAGAATTTAAGGCAGACGACTAAATATACAGGTTTCTCCGACTCTGATTACCGGACAAAAAAGGCACTAAAGGACACGTTAAAAGTGAAAACCAGTTTGACATTGAAATCGCAAGAGTTTTTTCAATTTTGAATTTTTGTATCTTTGTGTTTTGGGTGTCGTCGTCAGTGCTGAAAATCAATGTCATCATTATTTTGGTTTTTATACATAGCTCGTATTTCAAATGTTCACGAGCTGTTGGAGATAATTTTGGTTAATTATATTTTTTTTGCATGAGCCTTCAAGCAAGAAATTAAATAAATAATTTGTATACTACTGGGTATATTTTAGTGTAGCAAACTTGCTTTTGTTGCGTTGTTTAATGTATGCGAAGACGACTTTTTTTTTGTCGAGCTCCATTGACAGGTAATCATTAGAAGTGATGCCCACTTGAGATGACTTAAGCTCCATTAATGCGCCAAAAATATCACCATGGAGAATTGGGAGCGTTGCTCTAGAATCGAGAAACTACTCACCATTTTTGTACATATTGAAAAAGTCTTGTGGGTGTATTGAAATATTTTTAAAATTCTTATGAACCTGTTACGTTTACGTTAACACCCACAACATAGATTTGTTTAGTAAGAATCCATTTACTTACTCATTTTTTGTATTCGAATTTGAATATTTTCTCACTCATTTTGTTGGGCTTGATGTCATTGCAGCAGAAAACATTAAGTGGAAATGCAGTACTCGAGTAGCTCAGAGAATTACTCATCCTCGATGAGGGATACACCATCGAAATGGAATGGACGTGTAAGTTGCAATACTCACACTACTCAGATCAAATCTTATTAACTTTTATATATAATTCCCTACAGAATGACAAGAACTATGCATACAAAAAGTCGTCGTATCAATACTCAAGCTCGGGCGATAATAATATGTCCTATCAGAGCAAGACACCCGATCAGAACATCGATCAGTTGGATGCTTTGCTCGAGGACCTCAAGCAGGAGCGTCAGATAACGAACAGAGATCGGGAGATACTGCCAACGGGCACTAGCTATAGAACACTGTGAGTAGCATCTTAAATTTAGAAAGTCTTCACAAATTAATGAATTTCTTTTGTAGCGAACGCACTGATCCTTCGGGCACTGTGACCAAGACAACGCGTGTGATCAAGACCACCAAGCATTCTGGTGGAGGCGGTGGTCAACTGCCCTTTAGCGATGATGTGGAGACCTTTAATCCCACCGACTACAGCACGCTGCAGTCAACGGCCAAATACTCTAGCTATCAGGACACCTTGAAGCGGGATGAGTTTCTGAACAAGGAGAAGCCCTACACGCTGAGTAGGTTTAGCTTTCAAAGCTTATAGAAACTTTTAGCTAAACTTTGTTTCCCTTTACAGCCCAATCACCTGGCAGTGATGGTCACTACTCGAGCAGAACCAAGATCTACGAGAGCAATCGTACGCTGAACAACAATGTGGAGCTGGTGCCCAGTGTGAACACCACGAAGACCGTGACAAATGTGAGCAATGTGAACATTGACAAGGAACTGCAAGATATTGCCTTGAGCGATGGCATACTGCCAGCTCCAGGCACCAAGGTGACCACCACTGTGCGCACCTACACCTATGAGATACCACCAAATGGTCCCGGCAGTGCCACCAACACCATCAATCGCAATCACAACACACTGAACAGCAGCTACAAGCACCTGGAGAGCCACAACACGAGCCAGAACTACACCACACAGCTGTCGCCGTCGCATGTGCCACAGACTGTGGTCTACAACACGGAGAGTTACTCGACTCTGAACAAGCCCAACGATCGTCCAATTGTCTCCAATCAGTCGTACGAAATACGTGAGCATAAGGAGACCACCACACGTGGTCTAAGCCCACAGCCACGACAGCTGCCACTGGGCCCTGCTGGCAGTCCAAATGGTTTGCCACCAGGCACTAATCGCACCATTGTCTATAATATACACAAGACCGATAATGTTAACAACGTGATTGCTGAGCCACGTTATCCACACAGCCCGGCGCATAGTCCCAACTATGGAGCACCACATAGTCCGCCCGGTGGCACCAACCGTTACTACTACAAGGAGACAGAGACATCGAATACTGTGAACACCATTCATGGACCACCCAATGGTAATGCTCCGTATCCAATAGAACCAGCTCATCCAGCTCCACTGAAGCAGCTGCCCAGCAACAATTATCCACAGCCACAGAATGGCAATGGTTATCCGCCCAACAACACCAGCAGCTATACGTATAAATACTCTTCCACCACAAATACAAATAATCGTCGTGGTCCGGGTCCTGGTCCAGATTATGGCACACCATCGCCCTTCCCCGTGGACGGCGTGGAGTATCCAGTGGGCAATGGCAATCCGCCACAGCGTGTGGACGACCTCATGCAATCCTTTGGCACTGTAAGTTAAGGCTTTAAACAAGTTTACCCCAGTTAAGAACACTTTTCTTTCTCCCAGACTGATCGTGTGGATCGCGTGGACATTGAGACACCAGTGCGCAAGCGTGAGATTGAGACTGCGGTCGCGTCACCACAGCAGCAGCATGTGCCCTCCGTCAACAAGGCCGGCAAGGAGGTGTACTATCCACCTGGCCATGATACCATCATCACCAGACGTGAGGAAATGCATGCTGGTTCCGCAGGAGGCGTAAGTTTCCACGTCTATAAATGTAGAGTCTCAATTAACATTTGTTTTGATTACAGGGACGCTGGGCTAAGGGCTCAGGCATGTACGAGTACGAGTCGGGATCGAAGTCAAAGACGAAAACCAAGTCCGGTGGTGCAGTGGTGCCAGTCTGCTTGCCCCTCTGCTGTGCCATGCCCTGTTCTATAATGTAAAAGCAAACAACGAGTCGTCTAAACTTTGTATATAGGATTCTAATATTGCCCTTAATAGGTCTAACGCTAATTCCTGCCCCTCTAAGTTCCCCCCTTTGCTCCCTACGTACAGCTTTGTCGTTGATATTTTTATTACTCTAACCAGTTTTTGGGTTTGCTTTCAATTGTTGTAATTTGTTGACCAAATTGATATATGATATATGTCTATCTATCGTATCGTATGTATATATATATATATAGAAATTGTCTAACTTGTTGGATTTCTTTGGTAGTAATTCGTAATTGTCCGTTTAACGCCTAGTTTTGCTCTAAATTGAAATGTTTTGCTCACGACCCCATAAATAATATCAAATTTCACACCGATAGAAAGCATTTATACTACAACGTGACCAGTGAAAGTCTTGGCCATTATAATTTTAAGTTGATTAATTGTTTTAACTGTACTTTTTAATTTGCATACCAAACTAATAAAATGAGCAACGGAATTTAATTCCCTCGACTCGCCATAATTTTTAAATTTATGTATGTGTGTTTACCGATCCCCGCTACCCTCGAATATTATCAATTATTACTAATTATTACCATAATCCAGACTTATCGTAAAAGGTAACAGAGTCGTTACAAAGCCATAAATATTCTCTAATACAAAAGTAACCACAATAATAATAATAATAAAAAAAACTACGAAAATCTAACCAACGAAACAATGTAAACAAAGTTTTTAATTGGTTTAATGGGTTAAATATGGTTATTGATTGAAAAGACAAGTTTGAGCTTGGTACATATAGTAAAAGATTTTATTCTGGTATAGTAAAATGTAATTTTAATAAGTTTTACATTTGGTATTGTATATTATAAAGTATGGTAGGTAATAAACACACTTGCAGACCCTTGTGATCCAATCGATCTTTAAAGCTTGGCACACACGAGTTGTTTGTTACCTTTATTCATTTTTTGTTGGATCGGATCACTAAATTATATTCTTTTACTGAGCTGATATTGATTTGTTCATAAAAGCCAAGAGTCTCATTAAATTCGGAGATACACGATTGGATCTATGCTGCAAGAGTATGTGCAAGATTCGGCGCACCGAAGTTAAAAGTTCTTTCTTTGTGTCTTTTTTAATTATCGTTTTTTTGCTCGAATAACAATTTGTATATCACAAAAGTAATATCTACATTTCACCTTGTAGGACTTGGTGTAGAATTTTTCTCGTCTACTTAGTTAAAGAGAGAGTGTAATAAAAATATGATTAGGGAAAAGGAACAAGAAAAACAAACAAAAAAATTCAACAAAATCTATATATTCTTTAGAATATATAGAGTATTAATTAATCGCTAAGGAGTACTACCAAAGTACATAATATTTCATAATATTGACTGGACATTACAATATCTGGATGCTACATACACAATATGTGTGATTCTATTATTATTGTTTTTCCTTTGTTTCTTGTGATAATTTTAGGCTACTTTGAAAAAGTAATGATGTCATTTGTACATTATATAAGTAATATTCTAAAATTGCACTCTGAATTAAGATCCATTGTTGCAATCATGTCTTTATAGCGGTTTTGTTTTTAAGAAAACCAAAAAAATTGGAAGAGAGAAAACTATTTCAGCTAACTCTTTCGCTCGGAGTTCTTTAGCTCGGCTAAATACCATGTAAACGTTGGAAACTCTTTAATGCTATAGATCTCATACTTGATCGAGTTGATGCCATCCATTTCTATCTTACCGATGCCATTTTGCAGATTTTCGTAACTAAAAGAAAGCGTTAAAGCGATTTGAAAGAATTATATACTATTATTATTGAGTTACCGTTTCGGATTGGCTTTCTCCTTCAGGTGTTTCAACATGGTATAGCGAGCGATATTGATCGGATAACGTGATATGAATAGGTTGGCATGTTTCAATCTGCAGTAAGAATACAATAGATATAAATGATGTATCTTTTGGTACTAAAGAATGCTCACCTGTTGGACATATCATCGTCTTCGCCGCCCCAGCCAAAGAACGAATTGGAGAAACCGTTGACGGCCTGAAAATGCTGCCGTGTCATAGCAGAAACTCCACCGAATATTGAGCGATAAGGCAACCTGTGTGAGAAAAGCAATTAAAATCAAATCACTTCAATCTAGGGCAATTAAGATTATTTTGACGCACTTGAAATTCAACGAGTCTATGGCAACGGACATGTGCCGCGGCTGACGTGGACAGTTATAGAGATTTCGATCATCCAATGGTATAAGGTCGACATCGTGGAATATAAAACAGTCCCACTGATAAAGCTTTAAGGCCTCTAAGTATCCGATATTCATCATGGCAGCACGATTAAAGGGCTTGCCATTGGTTTGCTCAATAATAAATATGCGATAGGCAATCCGTTGTTTCATTAGGAACGGATGTATGTTCCGCAGGAAGACCGAGAGATGTGCGTAACGGTCACGAAACGGCACAATAATGGCAACATTATGTTGGGCAATGCAATCAGTTGGCTGATAAGCGCCTCCTGGGCGTAGCAAAGGTCCCAGCTCTGCTTCAATAATATCCAATGACTCAAGTGTCGTGTTCGGCGTAATGGGACCACCTGAAAGTTAAGTCACTAAGTTAACCCAAACGCATGTGAAAGATACACTAGACCTCTTACCATCTCTGGGATCGGGATCAGTGCAGTTATGGGTTAATATCGTCATTTCTGACTTCTGTGTGCTGTTTGCATAATCATGCGGATGCAGATGCGCGTGAGATAAGTCTTGTGGAATGGAAGTAAAGTTTGCAATCGCAATCACAGTGGTTGAAGTTGAGTTGCGGCCAGCGTGCAACTCGCGCTCCTTCGATAGCGCCAACGGAGCAGCGGGCAACCTGAGATGGCCAGAGTTATTTCGATCGCCATCTCTGTCACTCTCGCTGTCCGTTTTGTTATTGCTGTTGTTGTAGATGTGTGCATACTTATGCACGCGCCGAATGCTGTTAACACATTATAATTATCACTTGAAATCACGTGCGAATGATGCTAATGAATTGTGATTCTTAACTAGCCAAACGTACCTCAATTTGCTCAGCGATGTATTGCTGGAGCCGTCTGATTCGGAGGTCCAGAGGAAGTTAAGCACCAGCAGAAGACATATTGCGCCGGCCAAAAAGCGTATAAGATTCGCCTTTGTAGTTATGATCATGGTCCATCGATTGCATCATTCCTTATACCAATTGGTTACTATTTTCATTGGCATTCTATTTGCTACTGCAACTTTTTCCTCATTTGACAACCAACAAATTACAAATATTTTTGTTCGATTCCATGTTCCGCTCAACTCGGAAGCTGCATCAGCTGATTCGCAATAGTAAAAAATATGTACAGGGTGATTCAAGATAATAGTTTCTTTGGCGGCAACTTTTAAAATCTTGACAATGTAGCGTAAAATTTAATGTTTTATTTAGACACTGCTGCTAACTTGTTTGTTACATAAAAGGCAATTTTACAGAAAGTTTTAAAGCGTTGTATATATAAATGTAATATCAAAGTTTTGTTTTTAATAACTCAACCAATCACTTAGTTTGTGTATTTGGTCCTGCTTTTGATATAATTATAAACTCGAATTAGGACTACAGAACATTTTCCATAGGAACGTTTATATGAAAAACTGATATTCATTACAGTGTAGTATAAACTTAGTTTTAAACCTTCAAGCAATATTTTTAAAGCACTTCTGTAAAGTGTTTTTTAAGGGAAATGTTATAATTTTAAATTATTTAAGGTATACATTTTCCAATAGTAACTGAGTCTATTAAGAACTACAATTGTCTATCAGCTTTAGTTATATTTTTCTTTGCTTGTACGGCTACTATGAATTATAAAAACAATTTAAACACAAGACTGAAGATTTATACAAATTGTAGTGGACTCTATCATGGCAGTCGTACTGGCTCATTGTCCTTAATATTGACAGTTCTCGGTACATCGTTTAATGTATACTCTATGCGTAAGATCTTCTCATCACCTAAACTCGGGTCAAAAAAGCCTGGTAAATCGCTCTGCAGATAAAAAAGGTTTATCAAATAGGTGAGTTTTGAATGTTATGGCTTAGAACTCACCTTCGACGACTCGTACAACTGAAGTATGCTGTCTCTGACTAGACACTGTATTGGTATTGTCACATCATGTGATGCCTCCGGTTTAAATTGTGCGCCATCCTCACTTATACAACCGTATATCGCTCGATTGATGACAAGTCCCTTTCGGCCCTGCTCCTCGTTTAATATACGATTGTAGGTACTCTGCATTAAATGTATGGCAGCCATTGCCTCCTGTTTTTTGGCCACCAATCTCTGCTCATTTTGTCGCTTTGATCGCTCCACTTCGATGTTCTTTCGATCTGCCTCCATGGGCTCCATTATGGCCTTTTTCACAACGAACCACGCGATAATCGGCGTCACTGAGGCATAAAAAACGGCAGCGGGCACAATCTCATCACTCAAATGGATTGGGAACACATACGATTGGTTTGAACGTATTATTCTAGAAGGAAATCAAATTTAGATAAAGGAAGTATTGAAGGTAGTGAAGCACATACTTTAGTTTTAGAATGACTCCGGAAGGCACTCCAATGGAGACGGTTGCTATCAACGAACTGTATTTAGAAACCTTCTTTTCCACACCATATTCGCCCAGGAAACCAAATGTGCCCACTCTGCAGGTAAGATGAAGGATTAATTTATAGAACTGAAACACTCCATACAACTCACTTGGTGGCCAGTTTCAGCTTCATCTCGTTGTCTAGCATCTTTCGCGTGTAGGACATGCTGAAGTAGATGTGTGGCGTGCCCAGCACAAAGGATGTGCTGATTGTGTGGTGATCATTGGTGTGATCCACCTGCGTTGTCATGGATGACTGTGGTCCACCATTGAGTGTAAGGCTGCCAATGGTGTGCTTGTCCAGCTGTACGGCTAGCGTGGAGAACACAGCGGGTATAACACCGTTTTCCTGGAAATTCATATTCGTGCCGCCGTTGACCGTCACCTTGGAGCTAAGCGTTCTTCCACCTGTGGCAAATACACAACTGGAGTTCTCAATAAACCGTAGACAGTGATCAAGTGTCAAGAGATTTCCAACTTACCTTTTAGACCTAGTAGGAAGCCATTGCCGGCACCAAGACATAACTCAAGCCATCCCTTGTTAAGTAGTCGACGGCCAGCAATCATAAATCCACCATTGCCCGTGCCATTTGATGAATAAAGATTGCCGCTCATTACAATCATGTCCTTGCGGGTGATGGGCGCTTCAATGGATTGGGCAATGCTCATGGAACCAATTTCGACACGCGGCATCTCTGAGTCGTCGTAGGGTGTAAATATTTCGGTGGCATTCACATTGATGGTAATATTGCCACGTGGATTCGTGCGCTGTTGTAAGCGACGTTCCGCGGCTGCTTGCGCTAGACGTTCATACTCTTCCCTTATCTCTGCCGGCGTCCTCGTCCGATGCACAATCTCCCAGCCTTCTGTTTTGAGTCCTTTCTCGCCTACCGAATCGTAAATAGCCCGCTGATGAGGATCGGAAAGCACCTCATAAGCGCGCTTTGTACGATTAAACATCATCTCGGCCTTTTTCTTGCTCTCCGGATCCTGATGCTTGTCCGGATGATAAATGCGGCTCTGCTTTCGGTAGGCGGTATTAATTTGCTCGATTGTTGCCTGGAAACAAAAAACATTGATAAGCCAAGAGTTCCAAAGTTTAAAAGGAATTCAATGCACTTACATCTCGCGGCAAATTAAGAAATGTGTAATAGTTCTCATCGAGTTCGGCGTCAGATTCATTGTCTGATGCCATAATGCCGATTTAGCTTGGACAATCGACAGATTACGCTCAGAGAGAGTCAAGTGTATCGGGTGTACATAAACAACAGCAGCAGCATCGGTCGTTCCGAAGTTTTATGATTAAATTTTGGTGAAAATTTTGAAACTATTATTTTTATACAACTTTACGCAATAATAACAACACGTGTGATGGAACACGAAACGATGGGAAAAAACATTAGACACAGGGTGCTTCGTTTGGGCCTCGTTAAGAAGGCGAGCTAATAACGTCAGTATAGTTATATGTCAAACTCTATTTCCTACGCCGATATTACAGTTTCAATTGCTGAATTATTAAACACACAAATTTTAAATCAATTCTGCTAAGCTTTGTACATATATTATTTAACTCAGAGATACACTTTGCCATTTAAGAAGGTTGGCAGCTCTGTGGCTGAGATTTTCAAAGCAACGCTGCGTGTTTCGTTCCTATTAGCAAACAACGACGATTATTTTCTGTACGCCACTCACATCACCGTCTTTCTATCCAGCCCTCGTAAGGGAAACGTGCTCGTGGTTCGCTCTGACGAAATTTTCGGCAGTTTTTGCAGCTGTTTTTAATTGATATTTGTGCAATTAAGAAATTATTAACAAGTAAATAACGAAAATGTTGCGCATTCCCAAGTTCCTTCCGCGTATTGCACGCCAGGCCAGCTTTGCAGCACCCACAAATATGTCCGGTGCTTCTAGCATATTCCGCGTAAGTATAAATTCGGCTTTACATAATACACGGCGCGGCATGTTCGAGCTGAGAACCATTCGATGTTTTCTAGCTCTTCTCGATTTTTCTCGTATGTTTTAATATAATTTGTGTTTCTTAACAATTTTAGAGCCTGCCTGCTGCCTGCAATGGACTATCAGGACTGCGTTACAAGTAAGTGCACTTTTGTCTACATAACATAAATAATATATAAGTACAATCATATAGTAGTTTTCATGTGCAGCATTTCTCTCGCAATACGGCAAGTTAAAGATCAAACAATAGATAGTGCTTATGTAACAGAACGTTATTTCGAATACATACAATTCTGCGATATGAATGAATTTCTACTGCACAGCTATCATTGCGTCAGTTTGTTTAATCATAATAGAGTTCTTCTTCATGAGGACAGTTCTTTACATGCATGCACATGTAAGTAGGTGCACTTGCACTTTATATTGGTGCCTAGAGTGATCATTACATGTATTCAATTAATACTTTCCCAAATTGACTCTTATATCGAAAGTGTTACATAATATTCTGCAGTTTCCATTAACTTATCTTAAGTATAAGCAACAAATAATAATTGCAGACACTAATGTGCTAAATTTTAAGTTATACCGTTTGAATAATTGGTATTCAAATGTAGAGTTAGTAAAGTTCGACCGAACTAGCTCTAGCTATATGAACATCACTATTTCTAGTAATTTTTCCTCTTATCACTTTATCGCCGGTTGCTTTTTGTTTTACCGGCATTGCAGTCTTATCAATAGTATGTATATACGCGCTTATAGTTGTATCTATAATCTTGTTTCCACCTTGTTTTTATTCCCAGATCTATCGAGGTTAAGGGCGCTGTTATCGGCATTGATTTGGGCACCACCAACTCCTGCTTGGCCGTTATGGAGGGCAAACAGGCCAAGGTGATTGAGAATGCCGAAGGTGCACGCACAACACCCTCCCATGTGGCATTCACCAAGGACGGCGAACGCTTGTGTGGCATGCCCGCTAAGCGTCAAGCTGTTACCAACTCTGCAAATACCTTCTACGCCACAAAGCGTTTGATCGGTCGCCGCTTTGATGATCCCGAGGTGAAGAAGGATATCACAAACTTGTCATACAAAGTGGTGAAGGCTTCCAATGGCGATGCCTGGGTGTCCTCCACAGATGGAAAAGTCTACTCTCCCTCGCAAATTGGTGCCTTCATTCTGATCAAGATGAAGGAGACCGCTGAGGCCTACCTGAACACACCTGTTAAGAATGCCGTGGTTACTGTGCCCGCCTACTTCAACGATTCACAGCGTCAAGCTACCAAGGATGCTGGTCAAATTGCTGGCTTGAATGTTCTGCGTGTAATCAATGAGCCCACTGCCGCTGCTCTGGCTTACGGCATGGACAAAACTGAGGATAAAATGTGAGTTCATCAATAATCAACCATTGTACTCCTTATTCATAGTTAAACTATTTGATTTTAGTATTGCTGTTTACGATTTGGGCGGCGGCACTTTCGATATTTCCATTTTGGAGATTCAAAAGGGTGTCTTCGAAGTCAAGTCCACCAACGGTGATACTCTGCTGGGGGGTGAGGACTTTGACAACGCCATTGTCAACTTTTTGGTGGCTGAGTTCAAGAAGGATAGCGGCATTGATATCCGCAAGGACAACATTGCCATGCAGCGTCTGAAGGAGGCCGCTGAGAAGGCCAAGTGTGAGCTGTCGTCTTCGCAACAAACCGACATTAATTTACCTTATCTGACCATGGATGCCGCTGGACCACAGCACATGAATCTGAAAATGACACGCTCCAAGCTGGAAAGCCTGGTTGGTGATCTCATCAAGCGCACCATTCAGCCCTGCCAGAAGGCTCTGTCCGATGCTGAGGTCTCCAAGTCGGAGATCGGCGAGGTTCTGCTGGTCGGTGGTATGACTCGTATGCCCAAGGTTCAGTCCACAGTACAGGATCTGTTTGGACGCCAGCCATCGCGTTCGGTGAATCCCGATGAGGCTGTGGCTGTTGGTGCCGCCGTTCAGGGTGGTGTTCTGGCCGGAGATGTCACTGATGTGCTATTGCTCGATGTCACACCCCTGTCCCTTGGTATTGAGACATTGGGCGGTGTATTCACCCGTCTGATTTCCCGTAACACCACAATTCCCACCAAGAAGTCGCAAGTCTTCTCCACTGCCAGCGATGGTCAGACCCAGGTGGAAATTAAAGTGCACCAGGGAGAGCGTGAAATGGCTAATGACAACAAATTGCTGGGAGCCTTCACACTGGTTGGAATTCCACCAGCACCACGTGGTGTGCCACAAATCGAAGTCGTTTTCGACATTGATGCCAACGGTATTGTGCACGTTTCGGCCAAGGACAAGGGAACCGGCAAGGAACAACAGATTGTGATTCAGTCCAGCGGTGGTCTGAGCAAGGATGAGATCGAGAACATGATCAAGAAGGCCGAAGAATATGCCAGTGCCGACAAGAAGAAGCGTGAACTTATTGAAATTGTTAACCAAGGCGAGAGCATTGTCCACGACACAGAGACAAAAATGGAGGAGTTCAAGAGCCAGCTGCCCGCTGAAGAGGTAATGAACTGGACAAAGCTAAAAGTCGAAAAGTAATTTCAACTTATAAATTTCCTTTTATTCAAATTTGCAGTGCGAGAAGCTGAAAACTGAAATCGCCGATCTGCGCACTCTGCTGGCCAACAAGGAGACAGCCGATCTTGAGGAGGTCCGAAAGGCCACCTCTCAGCTGCAGCAGTCCTCATTGAAGCTCTTCGAGATGGCCTACAAGAAGGTCAGTTGAAAACTATAGCTATTAAATAATATAATTTAATACTTTTGATCAATTTACAGATGTCCGCTGAGCGTGAGAGCGCCAATGCTGGCGGCAGCTCCAGCTCCAGCAGCAGCAGTTCAGGTGAATCTACTGGCGAGGCCAAGAAGGAGGAGAAGAACTAAATTAGGCAACCATAGTCCGTAGTTGTTGTTCCCTTATTTCATAATCACATTTGGAATTCGATTAAGTTTTACGTTAAACATACTATAACAGAAAAAATCAAACATAATACCAAAACATCATATAATTCCTGATGCTTCAAAATCATAAATAATGTTCCCCCAATCATACACACACACACAAACAAACACACACGAAAGGCATTTACCCAAAATTGTGTAGTAATATGCGAGGATGAACACACGATGACCCTCAAGAAGCTGATTCTCCAACGATTTTGAACGAACAGAGGCGACGACGGCGTTGCATTAAGTTTTTATTGTTTATAATGCAACCAGATCAGATCGTTTGGTTCGTAGTATATCTTCTTGGTAAAGCTAGTAGGTTGTGCTTGCTGTAAGATTTTCCCCTATTTTTACCTTACATTTATTTTAAACTAGTTGTAGTTGTATAAAAAAACAAAAAAAAAGTCAAGCACAGCAGCAGCTGAATCAAAAAGATCCAAGATCGAGTCTAATTGTGGAGTCAGCGGATTGAGAGTCTATAATTTAAGCAAAATTTTACTTTGGTTTCCAGTGGTTAACCAATAAATTGACTGGGTAAAAACGCAATTAAACAAAAGGTCGATATAAATAAATTGTAAACTTAAAATATACGTGAACAAAACAAAAATATATTATTTACAAACTGAAAAAAAAAAACTGAAATCCATAATTTGATTTTAATTTTGTTGTTTATTCGTTTTAAACTTTAAACCTAGAAACTATGCTTAAATATACATGGAAATGAAGTTATAATACAGAATTATACTAATGAAAGTTCTATTGGTTTAAATCATTAATCATTGTTGGCTTAAGTTTTGACTAGACGAAGAGTATTACGGATTACGCCGAGCCCGTTTGCAGTTTGTACAGTGTGTAGTAGAGTCCACGATTAGTGAGCAGCTCCTTGTGGGTGCCACTCTCACAGACGACGCCGTTCTCAAACACATAGATCACATCAGAGTCCACGATGGTGGACAATCTGTGGGCTATGCTAATGGTAGTACGTCCCTCGGCGGCAGCATCCAGAGCCTCTTGCACAATCTGTAGAGGAGCGTTTAAGAATTTAGTTGCTTTACTACTACAGCGTAGTGCTTGACTTACCTTCTCGCTCTCTGCATCCAGGGCGGACGTGGCCTCGTCGAGCAGCAGAATTTTGGGATTCCTGATCAGAGCACGTGCGATGGCAATGCGCTGTTTCTGTCCACCGGACAGTTGAGTGCCCTTCTCGCCCATGCGGGTCTCATAGCCCTGGAAAAGAAAAAGTTGTTCAAGTTGAGTATGGGATTCAATTTGTTGTGGGATCTGATGCTTACCAGTGGCAAGGCGGATATAAATTGATGAATGTTGGACTTTGTAGCTGCAGCCAGAATCTCTTGATCCGTCACAAGTCTGGAGTTGTCGCCATAGCCAATGTTCTCGCGTATAGTGCGGTCAAAAAGTATTGGCTCCTGCGAGACAATTCCCAGCTGCATGCGGAGATTGGAGATGGCCAGCTGACGAATGTCATGATCATCGATTTGCACTGTGCCCGCATCGACATCATAGAAGCGCTGTAGCAGCTGAATGCAAGTGGATTTGCCACAACCGGATGGACCCACCAGCGCCACCTTCTGGCCCGTCTGCACAGCAAGTATCAGACCGCGCAGCACCTGAATCTCTTGGCGTGTGGGATAGCTGAACTCGACCTTGTCGAATTTGACATTGCCATTGGAGTGCCAGGGCTTCAGCGAGACACCAGGAGCATCGGCGATCAGTGGTTGGCGCTTCAGGAACTTCAAGATAGACTGAGCCGCCGTCATGCCCTTCTGCATGTTGGGAGCAAAGGCCAAGGCGCTAGCAATCGATGCCGTTCCCATGATCAGGGCCTGGGATACTCTGCAAAACAAAGGGTTAGTTAAGGCAAGAACAGCTGGACTGTATGACAAACTTACTTGAAGACATCTCCGAAGAGCAAGCCACGATTAACGACACACCAGCCGCCGTAGTACATGCAGGCGGCATAGGCGAAGAACATCATGGATCTGGCCAGACCGAAGACTATGCCACGATAATGTGTATTCTTCTTGGATTTCTACAAGGACGAAAAAAACATGAAATGTATTGAAAGGGTATTAGGGATTAAGGATTACTCACCTCAACGGCGGGTTTCAGCATCTCAATGTAGTTGTTGTGGAACATGTCCTCGCGTCCCAGTGAAGCCACTGTGCGTATGTTGGAAACGACCTCAACAGCCAACTTGGTGGTGTTCTCCATGATCTTGGCATTGCCCATGTTCTCCTGGGCCATCACCGTGCGTTGCAGATAGAACGAGATCAGAATGAAGGGCATAAAGGCAATCGCCACCAGACCCAAACTCCACTCGTAATACATGGCCAAGGCGACACCCAGTAGAATAGTGGCAATCGATTGAATGATACTACCAATCCGCTGACCTGTGGCCTATGCGATAAAAGTAGATGGTTTGGAAAATGGTTAGTCTCTTGTATTGGCCAATCACTACTGATAAGCATTTGCGCACGCTTATCGCTATACCTATCGGTCATGTCAGTTTGAGGGTTGCTGATAAGCGATAAGTGATAAGCACATACACGATTGAACATGTCAAAAGCGGGGGAAAACTAAGCAAAAAACATAAATTGAATCATTTAAAATTGCTTGTAAAAGGCTTATAATAATGAGTATGCAATTTTTGAAGCACCGAGCGTGCAAGACTGGTTTATACCCTGCTCTTCGACTGCGGCAAACTACAGGTCAAGTCTACTGATATTTTGACTGTGTTTGAGAGCAGTTGGGAATACTAGCTTAAAGTACGGATTATCTTAGCACACTATAGTAAGCACTATATCTTTCTGTGCATCACTGTGTATACTTCTGCCTTCTAAAAGCCTAGGATTAAGCACTCTGGATTTGGTCTCTTTACTGCTTAAGCTCAGACTGTCTGTTACATACGAGGGCACTGCTCTATAACACCCTCTTAGCACTGGGCACACTAAATCAATAGTTTCAACTTACACCTTGGACGGCGGCAGCGTCTCCAGATAAGCGAGCGCAAAGGCTTCCCGTGCCATTATCGCGGTCATCGAACCAGGAGACTTCCTGCTTTAGCATCGCCTCGAACATGAGTCCTCTCAGTCGCTCCGTAAGTCTTTCGCCCGCAATGCCAAAGCAGAAGATTTGCATGAACGTGGAAATGCCGACTACAATGCCTGCGATCAGGAAATACAGACTGTACTCGTTGGTGTTTTCACGCACATAGTCGTCGTCCTTGGACTGCATGACCTGGATAATGCTGCCGAAGAGCAGGGCGAAGACGGGCATGGCACAGCCCATGATGACGGAACTGATGCAGCCTACGGTGATTTGCATCCATTCGGGTTTATTCATACGCATTACGCCCAGCAGCGGCGATGGTTCCTTGGATTTCTTCTTCTTGTCCACCTTTTTCTCCTCCTCTTCCTCTTCATGGAGTATTTTAATCTCCTGATCATCCTCGTCCTTGATATCGAAATTCTTGTAAATGTCTCCGGTGGGGCTGAGTACGGTGCCGTCATCGTCGCCCATCTGTGTGGTTACCAGATTGTAGTAGTGATTCCTCAGCATCATCAGCTCCTGGTGGGTGCCGCTCTCCACGATCTGTCCATTGTTGATCACCACAATTCGATCGGCACGTCGCACCGTAGACAAACGATGAGCCACAATGATCGTAGTGCGTCCTTGGCTGACCTTTTCTAGGGCAGCCTGTACCTTGGCCTCACTAGCCGTATCCAGCGCCGATGTAGCCTCATCCAGTAGCAGAATTTCGGGGTCACGAATCAGGGCGCGGGCAATAGCAATACGCTGCTTCTGGCCACCGGACAACTGTGCTCCACGTTCACCCACCAGCGTGTCGTAGCCCTTGGGTAGTTTCTTGATAAAGATGGCCGCATTAGCGGCTGCAGCAGCTGCCTCGATGTCCTCCCGGGTGGCGTCCTCACGGCCATAACGAATGTTCTCGTAGATGGACTGGCCAAAGAGCACGGGCTCCTGTCCCACGACTCCGATGCGCTCGCGCAACCAGTTGATGTTGATGTCCTTGATGTTGGTGCCATTAAAATAGAGATCACCGCCTTGGGGATCGTAGAAGCGCTGAATCAGCTGGATGCAGGTGGACTTGCCACAGCCCGAGGGTCCCACTAGAGCCACCGTTTGGCCACGTTGGATCTTCAGATTCAGTTTGTTCAGAATTTTAATCTCCTGCCGTGTGGGATACTGGAACTCCACATCACGGAACTCTATAGTCGTCAGCGGCTCATTGAGATTCTTACCGCGTATCTCCAGTGGATTAATGGTTGGGATTTGCTCAATGATGTGGAACACCTTGGCGCAGGCACCCTTAGCAATGCCAAAGGCCTCAATGTACGGTGAGGCCATGCCAATGTTCATGGAACCCATCATAATCGAGAAGAAAACGGTAATCATAGTGCCGGGATCATAGTTTTCATAGTATGGATCGTGACGACCCTTTATGACCAGACCCACGCCATACCAGAAGGCCAGCGAGTAAGAGGCATAGATGAAGAACCAGAGCATGCCAAAACCAATTCCGGAGAACATGTTACGCTTGATATTCAGCTCCTTGGCAGCAATCACTTTGCTCTTGTAGGCAGCCACCTCCTTGTGCTCACCCTCAAAGGCCTTGACGGTGCGTATACCGGAGAGCGCTTCCTCGGCAACAACAGCGGCCTTGGCGTAGATGTTTACTTCCTGCTTTGCCAGCTTTGAGGTGGCAATGGCAACAAAGCCCATGGCGATAAAGGTAACGGGCAGACTGGTCAAGCACACAAGGGACAGCTGCCAGCCCTTGACAAAGGCCAGCACAATCGATCCAATGAACGAGACTATGAAATGCACAAAGATCACAACCTTTTCACCCAGGCCATCCTCCATTTTGGACAAATCTCTGTAAAAATATAAGTGTATTACAAAATTAATAAAATGCATTTGTATTTGGTGCACAGAAGCACAATAGCAACAGCGAACACAAACTGAAAGAGAGAAACGAAATTTGCATATGCACTGCAACAAAAAGTGGATCTTCATGACCTTCAGATTTGCTTAACATTTCACTCGCAGCTTAAAATTAAAATTGATTTTTTCACGTGTTGACACTCAGACAAGACAACAACAAATGAACATTGGACTTAGCAGCACGACAATAAAAGTACAGCGTTGTTGTTGTCGTTCTCGAGTGTTTGGGAAAAGAATGAAGATAAGAAAGGAGAATAGCAAAATTGTTTGTGTAATTTATATTGCCTATTGCGTGAATCTAGCACGTGTGTGAATAGTGCTTTCTCCCTCTCTCTCTCTCTTGCTAGACAAACGAAAATAAACACAGCAATGGCGTGGGCACTCTTGATTGACAGATTAACGGCACTTACTCATTCATGCGACTGGCAACTTCTCCGCTCTGATTGAAGTCGTACCAACTCATGTCCTGATGCAGCACCGATTTGAAGAATTTGGAACGTATGGCCAGGATTTGGGAGTGGGCAGCATAATTGAAGCAAGTGACTGAGACATAGCTGCCGACAAGCATAATGATGCCAATATACGTGTTCTTGAGTGAAAAGTCCTGTACGGCATCCAGCAAAGCATTGGAGCCCGCATCATTTCTCTCATACTTGGCGCCTTCCTGCAAGCCACTCAAATTGATCATGTCCTGCAGCAAAGAGAAACAAAAGTAAATAAATATTTATACAATAATTCTTCAGAGAGTTTTCCACTTACATTGGAGAGATCACCAAAGATCAAACTGTTGGCTGGCGTCATAAGACCTGTGGCAACGGCACCAATGAATCCTATGAAATATAAAACCTTATCCTTGGTGGTCGCATAGCGGAACATCTGGAAGAATCCAACGGGCTTGGCATCATCCTTTGGCTTCTCCTCCTCGTCTTCGTTCTCTTCTGTTTTACCTTTCTTGGACTTCTTTTTGCTTTTATTTGGTTCGCTGCAAAATAAAGTGATTAAATATTTAGCAATGTTTCATATCAATTAAATTTGCTGAGTAGTCGCGTGATAATCGTAGAATTTTTTACCGTTATGTCTGTCATACCCCTAGTATACGCATATTAGATTATTCATATCAATAATTGACGTCGTCATAAGACCGAGTGTATTGTATTCGTATCAATAGATCACGCTTATTCAATTCTTCAACTATGTTTATACTATAGGGAAGATATGCGTCTGTTCCTTTGTTATAATTTTCATAGCTACCATAAAGTTTTATGACTCCGAAATTCCAACTTTTTGCAGCACGTTAAGATAATGGCACTGGAACCGTCATTTTGTAGTAGAAGTAACAAAATCGCTTTATCACGATTACATTTCTTTCTGATATATTTATCTGCTATTATCTGCGTAATGCGCATATTATTTATAGCCGTTAGTTTATCATTTGTTACAAAATAGAAATTATTCACACAAGTCTATATAAAACTAAAAGAAACGATTTTACTTGAATACTTTAAAGGATATGGACTATTTTTTTAAACATAAAATTGTCTAGCTCATTATAAAACTATTTTGAAACAGGTTTTTAGTAAGTGCTAAAAATATGAACATTCCTTTTTTTATGTGCTGTTTTTACAATTTAATCAGTTAATAGTTTAAAGCATGTCAACGACATTTAGGACATAAAACTAATTACATTATTTTTAAATTTATTTACGAAGTGTTTATGTTTTAATGATTTAAGCATTAAATATTTTGTAAAGCATAAACTTATTTAAATGATAGTTTAATTTAATAGCACATTCATTTATTTATTGTGTAATCGCTTTTCTTAAGTTTCTTTTAATTTTTAGCTTAAAAATTTTTTCAAAAGGATTAGGTGGACAATTTTTAAATAACCAATATTTACAAATATTCAAAAAACTCATTTCTATTAAGCACTATAATTTTAAGACTTCGGATAAATCCTTGCTGACAAAAATGGCGAGTTTCTAAGCTTTCGAAATCGATTGAAAAAAAAATGCCAATACAATCAGTCATAAAATAAAGGCACGTTCGCAATAAAACACTCAACGCACAAAGAGTTAAATTTCTTTTTTAACAAGAAATATATAAGAAATTATAAGAAAAAAACAAGAAAGAATGCTATAGTCGCCTCGCGACTTTAGGATACCCGTTACTCAGTTTCAATTTGTTATTAACAATGGTTATGGATATAATAGCTTGGCAAACACAGAACATTTTCATACAAATTCATGTTTAGAGCATATTTTCGACCTTTCGTTCCTATGGGAGCTATACGATATAGTTGTCCGATTTGGATCAAACTTGGTTTGTATATATATATTATTGTCAGATGTATTCTGTGTGAGTTTGATTTATATAGCTTAGTTAATGCAAAAGTTTTCCATACTAACTCATATTTAGAGCGTATTTTCGACCGATCGGCCCTATGGGAGCTATACAATATAGTTGTCCGATTTGAATCAAACTTGGTCAGTATATATATATTATTAGCAGATGTATTCTGTGTGAGTTTGATTAATATAGCTTAGTTAACTCAAAATTTTTTCATACTTATTCATATTTGGAGCGTATTTTTGACCGATCGGCCCTATGGGAGCTTTACGATATAGTTGTCCGATTTGGATCAAACTCGGTCAGTACATGTACTTTCTAGATATGTACTTTCCGTGTAAATTTGGTTCAGATAGCATAGCTAACAAAAAAGTTTTCTATACTAAAACATTCTAGTTTAACCTGTACATTTACCTTTATATGCAAATAAAACGCCCTAAAGTGGGCGTGTCAAAAAACAAAAACAAACTTGTACTGCTTGGGTATTGTACCTTTCATTTGCGACCACTAGCATTTTTCTAGCTCTTATAGTCTCTGAGATCCTTTTTTGTTCATACAGACGGACGGACGGACGGACGGACGGACGGACGGACGGACGGACGGACGGACGGACGGACAGACGGACAGACGGACAGACGGACATGGCTATATCGACTCGGCTATTGATGCTGATCAAGAATATATATACTTTATGGGGTCTGCCACGCCTCCTTCTGCCTGTTACATACATTCCAACGATTACAATATACCCTTTTACTCTACGAGTAACGGGTATAACAAGTAAGAAAAGGCTACAGTCGACGTGCCGACTGTATAAGACCCCGTACTCCTTGTAGTGCGCATACAAAAATACTTACAAACTTAAAAGAAGAAGCAGTAAACTGATTCATATTTTAAAATACAAATTTAAAAAAAGATAATAGTTTAAATTAAAATTTAATTAAAATTTAAAAAAAGTAAAAAAGTTATGCGCTAGCTGCAATCGAACCCGCGGTATCTGACACAGGATTCTCACATGTCGCCACTCTACCTCTAGAAAAAGAAAAAGAAAACAAATGCCTGTCTGTGCTGGGGTTCGAACCGCAGACCTCATGTTTCTCTAATGCATGTCACATCACTTGGACCACAGCAGTGCTGACAATCAGGACGGCTAAAGTAAATAAAAAATAATTTACCACTTTTCTTCAAACACGTACATAAATTACAATTTTTAACGTTTTTGACCAATTTGTTTCACATGTTGTAGTTCTCCGATTTGGACCAAATTTGGTGAAGTTACTTCTAATAATTATGTACACATTCTGTGTGAGTTTGGTTGCGACCACTTAGCAAATACTACATGTCTTCATACAAATTTTTTGTTTTTGACCGATTTGTCCTATGGGCTATAAGCTATAGTTGTCCGATCTTAATGAAACTTGGTGAGGATAGTTATAGTTGTACCATACACCTACTGTGTAAATTTGGTTACGATAGCTTTCATAGTTTCAAAGTTGTAGTGCAATGAAAACTGTTTTTTACAATTTGCGGGGGCGGTAGGGGGCGTGGCAAAAATTTGAAATAAACTTAACCTGCCTGCAATATAGACGGACTTTCATTCCAAATATGGTGGCTCTAGCTCTTGTAGTTTAAAAGATCTAGGTGTTCATACGGACGGACGGACGGACAGACAGACGGACAGACGGACAGACAGACAGACGGACAGACGGACATTGCTATATCGACTCGGCTGTTGATGCTGATTTAGAATATATATACTTTATGGGGTCGGCCACGCCTCCTTCTGCCTGTTACGCACATTTCGCTTCTGACAAACCTAATAGACCCCTATACTCTTTTTTAGAGTACGGGGTCTAAAAATCACACATGGTTATCACTGTTATCAACTCACAAGCTTTTGCGTTCTTTGTCGTTTGCTGCAAAGGATTCACCCAAAACAATGTTCGATTTGTACTGTGACAATCGATTGTCGTCGTCCTTGACGACATTACCGTTCGTCGCGGCCATTGTGCAATTTGATTGATTCACTTAAACGTTTGATCTCGCTCGTGATTAAATATCGCAGACTATTTGAACGAAAGAAGTTAAGTGAACTTGAAAGGATCGAACTGAAGGTGACCACAGTTAAACTAAGACTTATGAAATTCGACAAAACATATGGGCTTATATATAAACAGCTAGGCAACAAATTATATTAGAAGATATCGGTGCATACTGATAATAATTATCAGTTTATTGTGCTATTAATATGCTAAGAGTAGGCGGTAAAAGAGAAACCACGTGCTAAGCAAATACTAAAGAGAATTGCTATTAAATACGTTATTTAAACGCTTTTGAACCTAACAAACAAGTTTGATTGTACTTGGCTAAAGAGAACATAGATTAATTTCATTAATTTCATTAATTTGCTGACTATTGAATGGGTTTTTTCGTACAGTTACACCTTAGAAGGGCTTTATCGAATTGGTGAAAAGAGCAAATACGAATATAGATGTCACGATTAGAGTGCAATTGCCAAAATAGAGAACGGCAACAGAATTACTCATACTCTTAATTTTATTATCGCAATCATTTCTTTATCAATTTCAAAAGCGTGACCAAGGAAACTCAATAGCTAATAGTATTCTAACATAATGTAATTAGTTTAATTGATGTTTATTCCACATGGGCATTATTTGTTCAATTAGATATAAACACTCAAGTTTTATTAATTCATTAACATATTATGCATTGGGAAAGGTTATTTAAAAAAAGTAAATGTTTATTTTGGGGCTGTGCTTTTATCATAATCCTGGAGTGATCGATCGTCTTTTTGATTACGGAAGGTCCTATCATGTAGTAGGCTCAATACTTTTCATATCAACCTGTGGACTTGATTACAATCTCTTTTCAATTGCATACTTGCTTAGTAAGCAATGCTTACCCTGCTAGTAACAAATTTTCGGCTATTTTTCGTTATCAGTTATATTTTTTTGAATTCAAGCTACAATGCAGCTTTTGACAGCATAGCGATCAGCTGTGGCGTAATATGCCTTTCAGCTTTTGACAGAATGCAGATAAATTTGCCGATATATTCACATGCAATAGTTCTATATCGATAAGTAAATAACAAATCATTAAAATTTTATGAATAATACAAGCTTTAAATTAATAAAACTGACTTACAAGCTGTTTAACAAAGTGACAAAATAAATATTTAGCTTATATTAAAGTGAATGCAAAATAACGCAGTAAAGAGCAGAAATGCGCAGTGAGCAAGTACATCGAAAAAGCATCGATTTATCGATGCCGTCATCGATTTCTTTTCCAGCTCAAATAAATAGTTGAGTACTTCAGAAAATTTAGCTGATAGAAATAGAAACGCAATTCAACAAGTCATCAACATGGCAAGCGGTGCAGAAAAAACTTTTACGCGTGCTGAAGTCGCCAAACACAATACCAACAAGGATACATGGCTGCTCATCCACAACAATGTCTACGATGTGACACCATTTCTAAACGAGGTGAGCAAGCACAGAGCATAAGAAATCTATAACAACAACAGTGCTTAAGTGGTACACGTCGAAATCAGGGCGCGGGCATTAAGTCATTCCGCCGGACTGGTGGCTAAAAATTTTGTCTTATCATGACAAATTATCGTTTTACAACTCATTTAAATTGTTCTAAGTTTTAACCTTTGAATATAGTGATCGCAGTACGTGCTAGTGATTGCTACCTGCATTACCCTAGAAGCGTCGTTTGTTACTGTACTTTGACCTATGAACGCCAGTTGACCTACTGCTGTTTTTTTTTCACACTCATACATATGTATGCTCTGACAGCCGAACAAAAACATCATATTTCTTTCTCATATATATTTTTATTTTTGCTTTGCATTATTAACAGATATACAGGCCAAAAGTTAAACCAAATTTGTTGACAAATTTAGACATGATTTGCATTTAGAATGCGTTTTTTTTATTTTCGTAAATTCACAGCAGAACAAAACTTACAAAAGATTTACAATTCGATCGAATATAGAATGTTTTAAAGACTTAATTAGAATACTAATGGAGAAATCCGCAACCTGGCAAAGAGAGACAAAGAGTGAGAGAGAGAAAAAGGCAGAGAGGGAGAGCTGTTTATACTGTAATTCTAAAACCAGTGTTAGAATAAAAAAATACGTAGTAATCGTTAAAAGTGTAATTTTATTAAACATTTATAACAAGCAAAATATCGATGCGATAAACGTGACATTAGACAGATTGAAACCAATTCAAAATCTCGATCTGCTATTTTAAATTATGAGCTGCAATATAAGTATCTTTATCTGATTTGTTCAGCTCGATACCCACGAAAACATATTGAAAATATGGTTATCACTGTCTTTGTTTTTAGTTGTGTAGTTCTTACCTCTGATAAGGTTAGCCGGCGACTTTTCACTGTGAAATCTAATCATTACGTTGCACATTTTGTACTTAAATACAATTTTAAACAAAGTAGTATGATGAAAGTCTCACGTTCGCCTTGCAATCCACACTGTGACGCTTATCAACACTGGTATAGAGAGACGGAGCAATTGTAATCAAAACCCCATGAAACTACGTCCATGGCACCCAATCAAGCGATTACTTTGGAATGTTTTAAACATTAGATTTTTTATTGTCTCCATTATTTGACGGTCAAGTTGAGATGTGACTTTTGATTTGCATATATCTGTATTATCTACATGAAGCAGAACCTGAAAATTAAATATGCGAATACTTGCAGCATCCCGGTGGTGAGGAAGTGCTCATCGAGCAGGCGGGCAAAGACGCCACGGAGAACTTTGAGGATGTCGGACACAGTAACGATGCCCGCGACATGATGATAAAGTACAAAATCGGTGAACTTGTGGAGAACGAAAGGACCAACGTAGCACAGAAATCGGAACCCACCTGGAGCACGGAGACACAAAACGAGGAGAGTTCAATGAAATCGTGGTTATTGCCATTGCTTCTTTGTCTGTTTGCCACATTCGTCTATAAGTACTTCTTTGGCGGCGTAAAGCAGCAGTAAAAGATATTCAAAGATATTTTCTTAAACGCTTGCTGCTGCATCGAACGACCACACGGGCCTCCCAGTCACAGCAACACTCACACACACACCAACACACAAACAACCACAACAAGAACAACCAAATAACAAACATACACACGCAGTTGCATTCCAATGCCATGTTGTGTGTTGCATACTTGGAGGAGTTAACGAGGGAAGCTCGACGAGTTGTGCTTTGCAGCAGGGCGTGATTTGAGTAGAAAGAATTTGTGCTAAGTTTAAAAGATATAAATGAATTAATGTAAATGTTTTAGCATCTTGTGTTTTTGTACTAATTGCTGTACTAAGTGGGCTTGAGTTTATTTCCTTTCTAGATAATTTTTGTAACTTTCCAACATGCAACACAAAATATATACACAAAATATATATATTTAAATACAAAAAAAAGTAATCAAAATTATAGTGTATGTCATTCAATTTGTTTAGTCAATTTACAGATTTCGTATATTTATATAAGTAGCTTTAACTAATTTCAATATGTCAAAATTCCTACATGTAGCTGTTCTGGCAGGCAGCTGTATGCTCAGTGCCTCGTGCCAGGAACGAAACAAGGTGCCGCAAATGAAGCGTGAGCTGCCCACGCGGAACATGAACCTGGATGCCTTGCGACGTACGGAATACGATGTACTCATCATCGGTGGTGGGGCAGTGGGCGCAGGTTGTGCCCTGGATGCGGTGACACGTGGTCTTAAGACTGCTCTAGTGGAGGCTGATGATTTCGGCAGCGGCACTTCGTCGAAATCTAGTAAATTGTTGCATGGTGGCCTCAGGGATCTAGATCAGGCAATCTCTAAGCTAGATATGGCCGCCTTTCGTCGTGTTCGCACCTCGTTGCAGGAACGTACCCACATTGCCAATTTGGCGCCACATTTGAATCAACCAGTACCCATTATGTTGCCAGTCCATCACTGGTGGCAGTTGCCCGCCTACTGGATTAAACTGCATATCTATCATTTACTGGCACCTGGTGTTACCCGAGGATTTCAATATATCAATACACCCGACGCCCTCGACATATTTCCCATGATGCGGCGTGACATCCACGGAGCCTTTGTCTTCTACGAAGGGCAACACGATGATGCTCGCATGTGTCTGGCGGTGGTGCTTACCGCGTCACGTTATGGTGCTGATGTGTGCAACCACATGAAGGTCACTCAACTGCTGCGAAACAGGGAAGAACAGGTCGTGGGCGCCAAGGCAGTAGATCAGCTGACTGGGAAATCGTACAAGATACGTGCCAAGATAGTCATCAATGCCACGGGACCATTGAGCGATAGCATCTGCCGTCTGGAAGATGCCAATGCGGTACCGCAGTGTTCACCCACCTGGGCCTCACACCTCGTGCTGCCTCCGTTCTACTGTCCCGAGGAGGTTGGTCTCTTCGATCCCTATACGGCTAGTGGATCCGCCATATATTTCTTGCCCTGGCTGGGTCACACAGTCATGGGCACCTCGGACGAGATGCGGGAATCGACAGAGGGTCCACAGCCAACAGAAATGGAGGTGCAATACCTCTTGGAGGGCATCAAGAGTTATATAAATCCAAATTATGATGTTCGTAGATGTGATGTCTTAGCCGTTTGGGGTGGCTACAAACCACTGGCCACTGAGACAACCATGTTAAAGGAATCGCTGTTGAAGAACCATTTGATCTCTTTGGGATCTGGCAATATGATTACCATTGTGGGTGGCACATGGTCATCGTTCCGAATCATTGCCGAGGAAGCAATCGATGCAGCCATTCAGAGTGCTGACCTGCAACCAATGCGTATTAACTCAATTACAGCGACTTCCTGCAAGTTGGATGGCGCCGATGGTTGGTCTCCGAACATGTTCATACGCCTGGTGCAGGACTTTGGTCTTGAGCGAGATGTGGCCAAGCATTTGACGGATACTTATGGCTCGAATGCCTGTAAGGTTGCTGTCTGTGCTAGTCCGAGCGGCGGATCTTGGCCCATTGCAGGCAAGCGTCTACACTCCGAGTTTCCCTACATTGAGGCAGAGGTGCGACAAGGGATTAAGGACTATGGCTGCACCTTGGTGGACATGGTGGCACGTCGTCTACGCGTTGCCTTCCTCAACGTTCATGTTGCCGAGGAGATTCTGCCCAAGGTGGCCAACGTTATGGCCCAGGAACTGAAATGGTCACACAAAAAGAAAAACCAGGAGATTATGGATGCTAAGAAATTCCTCACCACCCAGATGGGGCAATCACCTATTCTGAACGCAGATCACATTAATATACCTATCAAGTTGTCCGTGCAACAGGTGCAGAAATATGCTTCACACTTTAAGAGCCTCGATGAACATGACACGGGATACGTTTCCATAAGCCAGTGCTGTGCGGCCATGAAATCGTTTGGTGTCAAGGAGGTTCCAGTGGATTTAATGCACAATGTCCTCCGAGACATTGATTGCCATTCGCAGGGAAAAGTGAATTTGTACGAGTATTTGCTGCTTATGTCCGCCCTGGTGCATGGTGACACGGCTTATTTACGCTATGCTAAGCTACGCCTTGATCAGAAACTCTCTGCGGTCAATAATCGTAAGAGGCAGAGCGTCCCAGTGGAACGGTCTGGAGGTGGATTGTGATTTCACGCAAAAAGTTTGTGTTTTGCAGAAATTGTTGCAAATTGTGAATGGCGATCTGCCAGCCTAATTCAAAATTTCTACATGAAGTTGCCAGATCGATGATGTAGTCTTTTATGTTCGATCAAAAAGGTGCTGCCATACTTCGGAAACTTGACGAAACAATAACGAACTTGCCATTTGAAAATAAATTTGGTTGTGTGGTTTTAGATTTATTTGTATTTGATAAAACCTTTAAACTACGTATATTGTTGATTTGTAATCTTTAACATTTGATATCTTAACAAATCATGCTTGTAGCGGCTTTAAAAGGTTCCCGTATTTATGTATATATAGTTTATAGGTATTTTTAACATTTTATATAGATATTTGTTTCAACAATTACAATAACATACGAATGGTGGGCGACGTTGTCTTTGTCCAGCCAGTTAAGGATGTTTAACATACAATTTTTTATATTATTGAGTTTTGTATTTATGCTTTTACGTAATACATGTGCAATGTAAAACAATTAAGTTTATGCTCTGTGTATGCTAAAAGAGAGAAATACTCGAAAAGAAAAAATATATATAAACTAAAATAAATAATATTGTTAATTGAGAGTAACTAGTAGGAAATATAAATATTTGTTTTGTTGTTATATGGTATGCTATATACATATATGGCGCATATGTATGCATAGAAAAATACACTATTTAAATTGAATTCTCGGTACACTGTAGACAATAACCATAATTATGGCTTAATTATGTGTTTGGCTAAATTCCTAATCCTGAGCTGCGAAATTTATTGTATGTATATCGACGGTGTGTGAGTGTTAATGTAAATGAAATATATTCTTATTTATCAAACATGTGCATATATATGGAGAAAAAAAAATAAGAAAAACACTGAGATTGATTCGGCGATATTTTTGAGCACTGGGCATGATAAATATGCAGTTTGTATTGTTATTAACCCAACGATATTGCCTAAGCGACAGCATCAGTGGCGCACTCCTCCTCGACGGTAATGTACATGCCCTCCTCCTCATAGGCGGAGTCGTGCTTGGCCAGGATTCTCAACAAGGGACGCAGGCGCAGCCACCACTGTTTCTTGGGTATGCGTTGGCTGCAGAGCAAGAGGGTGAATAGATATTAATTACAATAAAGTTACAAATATAAAAAAAGGTAATTTTTAAATACTTACTCAAAGTTAGTCTCGCCAATGAGATCAACCAACGGTGTGAAACGATACTGACGTGAGACGATGCCCAGCAGCGTTGCCGTCTCGTTCGATTTGCAGTTGACAACGCCATTGGCATCGATATTGTTCTTGATTTGGGTTGCCAGCCAGTCGACACACTTGGCGGCCATTTTGGTGCCCATGTTGCGATCGAAGGGCGTGGGTGAGCCACCCTGTTGCATGTGTCCCAAAATGTTCATGCGGCAAGTGAAGAGACCTTTGCCTTCCTCCGAATACAGACGGTAGATAAAGTCCGTGGTGTAGTTCTCACTGGCCTTCTCGTTGCGCAAGATGAGACCGCGTGACACACCCTCGGCCATTTTGGAAGCCATGTGATAGACATCCTGCTGCAAGTCCTTGATCGAAAACTTCTCCTCAAAAATGTAAGCAGCATCAGCACCACCAGCCAGACCAGCAAGTGTGGCCAAATAACCACAGTATCCACCCATTGTCTCAATGACAAACACACGGCGCTTGGTGCCCTGAGCCGACTGACGAATGCGATCGCAGATCTCGGTGATCTCATTGAGACCAGTGTCACAGCCGAGGGAGAATTCAGTGCCGGGCACATTGTTGGAGATGGTTGAGGGCACTACGACAATTGGAATGCAGAATTCGGGATAATTATCACGCTGATCGGCAATTTGTCCAGCCGCGTGATAACTCTCGAATCCACCAATGATCAGCAGACCCTGAATCTTGAACTCCTTGAGACGTGCAGCGATCTCCTTGAATTTACCTTCGGGCAGAGTACGCTTGGTTCCCAGATAGGCACCGCCCTGGCCAACCCAGCCGGACACATCGGACCTGAAATCAAATCATATATTAGCATAGGAATATATATGACCAGCTGCTGTACAGACCATCCCAGTTCGCGCACATTGCCAGCAATGAGACCCTCGACACCGTCGTTGACACCAAAGACGACATCGCCGCGGTAAATGGCATTACGGACGAAACTGCGCACAGCTGCGTTCATGCCACAAGCTGGGGCACCAATGTGCATGACGGCTAGCCTGTAACCCTCGATGCCCTTGCCCTCGGCATCGAAGCACTCCTTGGGCGGCTTCAAGCGGGTCAACATCTTGTAGGTCTCCAGATTGCGCTCAAAGGAGCGACCACGAAGCTTCACAGCATCAGCCCAGCGTCTCTCCTTCATGGCCTTGGCCACGGCCTGGGTGCGTTCCACACACTCCATGAGGGGTACACGCACTGTCTGGTTGCCGTCCAGGGAAATGACGACGGGCACAGAGTCGGGTGTGGCTTCCATCAGGGCCAGAGTAGCCTCGGCTCCCATGCGACAGGCCTGTCATAAGAAAGAAAGTTCTATATAGTAACCACTTGAGTAAAAAGGGCAATCTACTTACCAACACACGATCGAAGGCGCTAGGATTGCCACCGCGCTGCACGTGACCCAGGACAGTGATACGAGCATCGTGCTTTAGACGATCATCAATGACCTTTCTCACATCCTCGGCGGTGATGGGTTTACCCTCACGATCCATGGCTCCCTCGGCGACAATAACAATATTCAGACGCTGACCAGCCGAACGCTCCTATATCGGGTATAGTAACATATATGAATAATAATTCCCAATAGATTTTTAAGAAGACAGTTATCAATGACTTTAGTGCACACAAAATGGTCATAGAAGCAATGAGCAGACAGTACATATACAAGAAGTACGGGTATATGAAAGTCTATACAGTTAAGTGAGTGGGAAGTGGAAGTTAGCATTACGGGTGAAAGTGATGTCATGAAAGTGTAGAGCGGAAATAAAGAAAGTAACAGTAAAGCTAATAATGTATAAAGAAAAGCTTATAGTATAGAGATGAAGGTAATTAAATTTGCCCTGAAACAGTTAGCCGTAACTACACTTGAACCCAATAGAAGCCAATTTAATAGCCAATTAGTTGTGTGACATAAAGCGTCAGCAGCTGCTCTCATGGAACATTCTGTCGAAAAGCACGATTAGTTTTTGAAAATGTTAGATCTTTCGATAAACAGGAATAATTTTAAGATAAATAGAAAACAATAACACCGCTGAGCCAAGGAATAACTGGAGAATCCGCTGACCTGAATAAGTTTTTTGCATAGAGTTTCCTTCCAGTCGGTTGGAACGGGCTCTTCGGGTATTAACATGAAATCAGCCTCAGTGGCAATAGCTGCTGAAATGGCTAAGTAGCTAAAAACAAAAACAATCAAAACAAAAGAAAACACACACACGGAAAGAAAGAAAAAATAATGCACATGAGATGAACTGTTATTTGATAATTATTATTTACACTATGATAGGGATAAAGGATAACTTGCTGTAGGGAAGAAAGGCATGTTTGTGGCATCCTTGATGATTATTGTTTATAAAATTCATAAAAAAAAATGAAACTAAATAAGCTGCTCAATCAACCAATTCGAAATCATATCAATCACTTTTCAAGCAACACCAAGAAGCATTTTATAAAGCAAATACGGAAGATATAATACACAATAATAGTACTAAGTGCTGTCTGATCGGTGCCTAATCGCGTGTGGGTGTATGAGTGTGTAAATGGTTTGTTTTTGATTGAGTTTGAGATTGAGAGTAATATGTTCACTTCTTGCCTGAGCTAATTGATTGCAAAGTCTATCTGGCCAATCGGTTTTCGGTGGCATTTCGGGTATAAATATGAAATCAGCTTCGCTTGACAAGCCCGCGACGAGAGCTAAGTAACTGTAAAAATATGTAGTTGTAGTTTAATGGGTTAAACAGAGGTAATACATAGGCTAGATGGGACTCGAGTAGGACTCATGAATGGAAACAAAGGAAGTTTACAGGGTATGTAAGAAAATGTAGTAAAAATATTTTGCTGGCTTTAAAAGGTCTCTTTTTAAAAAGATATAAGACCCTTCCTAAGGTCCAAATTTCCTTAACTGTATCAAGTGATTTAAGAGGATATCAAGTCAACAAAAAGTTAAGAATTCGATCACACACATACACATACACTGGGTACTTGATGTATGTTCGACTATGAGACATGGATCGATCTTGTTGCTTGCCTGTTCCAGCTTGAGGGTCAGTCTATCGGGCCAATCTTGTGGCGGTGGGTACTCGGGAAGAAAGACATAGTCTGCCTCAGATATAATGCCAGCTACAACAGGTAAATAACTGTAGGTATTGAAGGTATTTAACATAACCGTCACAAATCAGTTTGCACAATTGGCCAAAACTAACACGTTTCGAGTAGTTACACCACAGACTATCCAAAAAAAGGAATCACCACAAATAATCCGACAAACAATCGACTTACCCACAGTGACGACCCATCACCTCCATAATGAAGGTGCGCTGATGGGAGTACGCCGTACTGGCAATGGCATCAATGGCCTCAATAATCCGATGAAGCGCCGTATCCGTGCCAATGGTCATGTCCGTGCCACAGAAATCGTTATCGATGGAGCCCACCTGTAGTAAGGTAATATATATTGTATATTGTAAGGTATATTATATTGTATTTTTTACCAATCCAACAATGTGCAGCACATTGTACTTGTCTTTCTGCTCGGTAGTGATGGTGTTGTTCTTCTGCAGCTCATCCAACAGACTGGACCACTCCTGACGGAACAGATTGGCACCGGTGAGTGAACCGTCACCGCCAATCACCACCAGATTGGTAATACCACGCTGAACCAAATTATTGGCAGCCTTCAAACGACCGGCACGCTCCCTAAAGTCCTGGCAACGGGCAGAGCCAATGATGGTGCCACCACGATGAATGATCGAGGAGACCGAAGCCCAGTTAGCCTCCTGGATGCAATCACCGCCATCGACCATGCCCTGGTAGCCTTCCCGAATGAAGTACACCTGGTTATAATAAATGTTTAAAAGGATTAAATTGTTTTCCAGAGTTTGTTTACTAAATCGCCGATTACATATGCATATCAATCCAAACACATTATAATTTATTATATTAATAAGCACTTATCAGTGATAACAGACAGATACGACTACATATAGGTGAATGGGAAATCAGTAGCAGTTGAAATTGATTCTATATATAGAAATTCCCTTTGGGTTTGATGAGCAATGTTTGAAGTTTTATATCTTTGAGATACAATGACGTCAGAGAGGCTTCAAGTATAACCAGATAACTCGCTTGGTAACCCAGCTATGTTTTTAAAATTTAAGTCACGTACAGACTAAAACTAATAAATAAAATTATCTATTATACTATAACAATCAAAGACTTTATTCAAAAGTTAAAGATCAAACTTGAGCTGTTTCTACCAATTGATTGCAATAAATTGATTCAATTTCAATTCCAACTAGCGAAAGTAATCATTCTTGTTGATATAGAAATCGAATTTGCATATATATACATATATATATTATTTAAATACTTTCTTAATTGATAGAAAACAAAAAGTGACATTGGGCCAAATAACCTCGCGAATTCAATTCAATTGCATTGCAAAAAAACAAACTAAATGAAAATCATAAAATTGTTGGTAATTTATTTCAATTATTCAAATTTTGGACACTAGTAAAAATTGCAATATTCCCGCTGACGACAGTTTAAATACCCTGGACGAAACTACAATTGATTTGAATTCAATTTATAGTATTTTATACATACAATTATTAAACCATTAAATGTGCTATTAAAAATAATTTTATATAAAAATTTGCGTGACTGTTTTCAATGAAGAAACGACTACGAAATCAGTTGAAGATTAAAAATATATATGGGGGAGTCATTATAAAAGCCGTGTCATGACTATGTTGGTCAAAAATGTTAACAGTTAAGGCATAAAGTAAGTAAATAATTTAGTTTTTTAACAATAACCGCATTTTCTCAGATATTTCTGCGTGATCGTTTTTGTAATTCGCCTAAAATAAACTCAATGTCAAATGCGCACACACAGATACAAAATTGATTGTGTGCGTGTATGGGTGTGTGCGAAAGTAGGTGTGAGGCGCTTTTATTTTATTTAAATATTTCTTTCAGACCCCGTTATCTAACGGCACTTGACACCGAAAGAGCAAATCTAATTTGTTTAATCTTTGTATTTCATGTACTTTATAAAGTGTTTTAATTGCTCTCTCAATTTAATAGCTACCGAAAATACATAATCACTTTTTGTACAGGGTATAGGGAAGGGTTCAATGGCTAGAGAGGTCTGGGTGGCTGACCGATAAGCATAAACACTTGGTTCGGTGTGTGTCAACATAAAAGCACTTGACAGAGGTCACCACTCACCTTGCATCCCAAGTAGATGGCCATACGGACACAGGCACGGACAGCCGCATTCATGCCCTGCGAGTCACCGCCGCTGGTGAAGACGGCCAGACCCTTGTCGCGCTGCGAGCCGCGTGCCAGGAAACGTTGATTAATATCACTATTCATTTTGGATGCACTTAATATCCTTCAGTTGTATAAGTATTCAATAGAATTGTTATTAATTTTAGTACACAAACACAGCTCTCAGCATAAGCTATGAACTGGAGAGGAGCACGGCACTGGAGGAACTTCGAGGAAGTCAAAGACAAATGACGACGAGAAATTTATGCTGCCACCGCTGAGCGCTGTGGTTCGCCTGCGAGACGATTTTCAGTAACTGGCAACGAGAGCGCGGCGGTCGAGCACAGAAGTTTTGGTTTTGACGTTTCAAGGTGACCTTTAAACGCAGCAAACGCTTTTCGCTAAGCGCAACTACCGACGGCAACACACACAACGCCACTGATGCAATATACTGGTTGTCTGGTGTTTATTTGTATTACACCACCGCACAGCGTCTCTAATTTAATTGAATTGCACACTGTCGGCTAATTAATATTATGTTTAATTAATATGTTTATATTAATATGAAAAAAGGCAAGCGAATTCAGCTATCAATAAATCGCAAATGTGGGCGAAAAATGGGCGAGATTACCCTATTGGACTCTTTTTTGTTTACCCCACACACAACTGAGTGTGAGTGTCAGAATGACAGCTGTGCAACAGCTGTTCGCCATTAGCAGCTAAAAGCTCGCTCTCAGTCGTGCTCAGACTCGCGCTCTCAGACGCACGCGAGCTTTTTGCGTGCGCATTATGAGAGCTTTTTTCGCTCGTCTACGTGAGTGTGCAGCCGTTAACATTTTGAAACTTGAATGATGTTTTCTCCAAATTTAGATGCGTTTTCAAACTTACGAATGGTCTGCGGTTGGGTGTCACGTAGTCAACGATGTCTTGAAAGGTGCTTATACATTTACGCAGTTCTAGTATTTCCTTCTCGCGCTCCGAATTCTTGTCTCCATTCCCACCCCGCTTTTGAGAATTCTGCAAAAAGAATATGTTTAATTTGTATGTTAAACAAAAATAAGAATGTTTCTTACATTTCGCTTTATTATATAATATAAAATGGGGTCCAACGGAGTCATTTTTCTAAGATATGCGCAGTTTTCATTAAAGTCATTCAGGGCAATCTTTTTACATAAATTCCCAGCGCTCGTTGAATTATCTAATTCGTAATTGTCAGGCATTTGAAACTCTACGTTTGGACTTAAAAAGACAGCACTAATTATAAGAATATTTGTATTAAAACTCATTGGACGCTAACCTTTTTAAATTATTGGATTCACTTTTAACAAAGTTGTCATCGATGCCACGAACAGAACACAGCAAGGAAAGTAGCTCAAATGTATTTTCCCACAAATAACGACAAAATAAATTAGCATCAGTATTGCGCAGGTAAATTAAATAATTATATTTTTGGACGGCATATTTACAATTTTCCAGTTGCTTGTCAACTACACGTATCTTTTCAATCCAACAACTTGAACAAGATTTGAATTTAACCCACTTTCGACTCCATTGTAAATTTTGATTCTGATGAACAGAGTTTTATTGATTTAATTAGCGTTAAGAACTTTGAATCACTCACCTCTGGGCATTGTACATTTCGGTTTGCGCTGAAATAATGGCAAGCTGTCGATAAGCATTGTTTAATTTGACAATACTGATACTTTGCTATCAATTCCTGTGATTGAATTATTCTAGGGAAAATATTTGATACCTTTCAGTTTTTTATTTTACTCATCCATACCTGCCCATTAATTTTGTAAATACTCGAATTTTGCCAGTAACCATACCAGTTCTGTGAAACGAACGAATTTTAAATTTTATACACTGATTTAAAAAACAAACAGTGCCTATGACGAAATTTTTAAGAGACTTATGATTTCATACCTATTGGCTCATGAGCAAATATTTCTATTTTAGTGCAAAGCAAAGCTTACAAACGCACCATCACCAGAGAGCTACAGTCGAAAAGTCAAAAGTGCATAAGAGAGAAAGAGAGAGTGACTGCAGATCGTAGGACACACACACACACAGCCGACAAAAGGCACGAGCGGCGTCAAACAAGAGCATAAGCAGTAGCAAGCAGCAGAAATTACTCTAAGCTCAATTAAAGAGTGTGAGTGAGAACGTTTGACTGCTACATGAGCGCTGACAGCACACACACATACGAGTGGTAAAAGGCAACTGGACTTTACAGCAGTGACCAAGAAAATGAGACCAGTTGACTGCTGATTAAAAGTTCTGCAGCAAAAGGCAGAGGTGGGAATGGTTAAATAACAGCAGAGAGCGACAGAGTTTACTGTGAGCGGAATGTGAGTGAGAACAGTTGAGCTAAAGTCGCGGCCAAGTCTTGATCTGTCGCACAGTGCAGTGCGACCTGGAAGCAAGACCAGTAGGTTTAGGTGTGAACAGTAAATTTAAAAATTACACAATATAATTTTGTATATATTTAATATTTAAAGCAATTTATTTCGCATATTAGTTGTGTGTTGCTGGCCTTGCAACAGCTTAAAACCCTAAATTGAGTCATCAAATGAGTTTGAAAATTAATTAGTTTTAAAACTACTGTGGAATCCAAATTATGGTTATGCATACGGTTAAATCCTTACCGTTTTTGAAAACTGACAGTTAAATGTGACTGTCACTTAAGATTGTTAGTCATCAAATAGATCATAATCGATTTATTTGGTGAAATCATAAATTGTTTTTTTATCCACTGAAAAGGATTTGATTCTTCTTCAGTCTTGGACTTGCGCTCGGCATCGGATGGACATTCCTTGTTTTTCTTTTGGATTTCCCTTATCTTTTTGATACGCTGACGTAAGTGTTCCATGGCTTTTGATATGTCCAGTGCTTTTTGACCCGGTATCTTACGCATGCCCACAAGAGTGGGGCTAGAACATAATTGAAATATATGTAGATATATTTTAAGTGAGTTTTATATGACTACCCAATCGGCCAGGTTCCGTCCAAGTCTTGAATTACACCATCGACTGCATAGAGAATGGTCAAAACCTCAGCAGTGTTGGCACGTAGAAAATGGTAATATAAATCTAAATCCTGATCTCGCAAAGACATTAGGTAGTCATATTTCTTAAGCGGATCCCCAAAATTGTTCAATTGTGTTTTAAAGATCTTCAATTTTTCAGCTATCGAACCCGTACCAACTTCAATAGCTTTTGTCTTGCTCTGCTTAATAGTATCTAGGCGCTGAAATATCGGTTAATTATACCAATCTTTATATATAGCTACCATTTAATACTTACGCCACTAACGGGAGGAGTGTATCCTCCATAGTATTTACAGACTTTGGAATAAACACGATTAAAACTGTTATATTGAAATCCGTATAAACGAGTCAAGCTATGGAAAAGTATATATCTTTATTCATGGTTGAGTACCAATAATAGTTCATATCTACCTGGTCTTTAATGTGTTGAAAGTGCGAAATCTAACGGAATACATTCCAAAAAATAAAAATTAAGAATTTTGCAAAGAAAAAAGGTAAAAGGCCTAAGGGGCTAAAGATTTGGAATATTCTGTGTTAAAACTCTCGACTTGCTTTGTTTCGTGAGCTAAGTTTCTTCTACGACTCAGCTTTTGAATGCGATGTACGCGCATAGCAGTCAGCTTTTGACACCGCCTAAAAGTCGGTTACTTTTCTTGTTTGAATGAAACAAATTCGGTCTCTTCTTTTTATTTTTGTTTTTTGCTTTTTATTTTCTTTTTTTTTTGGTAATTAAGAAACTGTAATTTCAATAAACTTAAATGTTCACATCAATCTTTACCTCCATGTTGCATACAATTAATGTGTGCTCACTGTTGTTGTTGTTCTTGTTTATAACTCATTTGTTTTGGATCTTTTATAGTATGTATGTAATGTAGTATTATGCATTGCAGTTTCATTGGTTATTCCACACATTTATCATTATCATTTTCATTAATTATTTATGCATTGTTTAAGCGTAAATTCAATTGCGAAAATATACATTTACTTTGGTTACACACAAACACACACACACTCGCTGGGAGTATGTGTGTGTGTATATATATTTTAAGCGGTTCTTGACGCTTTCGAAAATTTAAAATTGAATATACTTAGTTTTCCATATAAGTACAAGTATTATTTATTTTGATTAGTTAATCATTTCCTGTTCTTGTTTCATTTATGGGCTTTTTTTTTACTTCTTTTTGTTGTTGTTGTCTGCTATCGATTGAGTAGAGTTAATAGCATTTAAAAAAGCACAATTAATATAACAAATCATATTGTATATTAACAAAAATCATAGATTATTATTATATTTAACTGGCTGCAAACACCGAGCGTTTTTGAATGCAATTTGAATTTGACATCGATTAATTGTTGATTGAATGAAAGAAGTAAATAAAAAAACACTGAGACATTCATTTATAACAATTGCACATTGATAATAATGTTATTGCATAAGTATTAAATTGTTTTTTTCGAACAAAAATCCAATTCTGAACGAGGCACAATAGAACTTATGCCTTTCGACTCGATCCCAAAATTGTTTTCTTCATTTTTATTTCGCTTTTTTTATACAGTATATTTTCTGGTAGTTTCATTTCTTTGGCGTTTTGGATTCGCAAATAAAATAAATCAAATAAAAGTGAGGTGAAAATAAAAATAAAGATTGGCGTAGTTTTTTGTTTTTTTTTTTATTTGTTGTATTTTAGAAAAGAAAGAATTACAAATAATACATAATTTGCTTCTTTTGGTTCGCTTGTGTTCTTTCTCCCGAATCGGGCAGATATTGTTCTTCTTTGATGATGAAAAATATAAATATATATAAATTTCTTTTATATATTTAGGCATTATTTGTAATTACATATGTTGTATAAACCAATTAGCCTTTGTTGTTGTTGTTTCTTGTGTTTTTTAAGGAAAGCGACGCAGCGCATTAAACAAAAAATAAAAAGACAATAATATTTGATTGTTTTGTTGTTGTTGTTGACTGTGTCTTGTGTTCTGTAGTTGTAGTTGTATGTTAATATAAAACAAAATGTAATTATTTATTAAAACATAATTATAATAAATAATATTACTTTTAGGCATAGTGTAGTGTAGGGTGTACGCAGTTGGCCTAAACAGCGAAATAGTAAATAACTAATAAAAAAAAACAATAAAACAAAAGGAAAACTCGCATCTTATTAGCCAACTGGTTGCCAACTAATTCAATTCATAGACAACTTTAAAATGGCTTTTCAAGAGTTTTTTCTAGACATTCTTGAATTGGTTTTTGTTTCTCTGCTGGTTTTCCTTATACTGTGGTCAAAACAGTTTCTTTATCCACATCATAGAAAGTTGACAATAGTTTAAACTATATACTGCTCCACAAAACTATCATCAATACATTCACAAACTGTTTTCAATGGTTTTCTTTTGTGTCGCTCGCTGCTGCTGCTGATGTTGGATGTTGGTTTTGATGTTGTTTGTTCTTCATTATTATTATTATTATTTATTTATTAGTACATTACTGCTGTTCCTGCTGCCTTCGACTTCAAATAATTGATTTTATATTTCTTGCTTTTGTTTTGTTTTTTGCTTTTGTTTTGTTTGTTTTTGTTTGTATTACTGAATAATATTTGCATAGTCAAAAAGGAAACATTTTAGTTGTTGTTTGGTTAGTTGTCACCGCCCTCCTGTGGCTCATCGCCATCACCCTGGGTATCTGAGGTCCAAAGAGTCAGGTTATCCCTCAACAGTTGCATGATGAGTGTCGAGTCTTTGTATGAATCCTCATTGAGTGTGTCCAGCTCGGCTATCGCGTCATCGAACGCCTAATTGGGAATACACAAATAATATTAGTAATGTTCATTTTAAATATATAATATTCAATTTAAACAAATGCAAAATGCCGGCAAGATAAATGTCATTTCGAAAGCATTTCAATTCCATTAGAGTAACATTTAAAATTTGAATTTAGTAAATTTTATTTGATACCTTTTTGTTTCATTCAGTAAGTTTGTAAGCAGAAAATAAATAATAAATTAAATAACTCAAACTAATTTACTTTTATTTTGGTTCACCAGCAAGATATTTGTGTAGTGTTAACGGGTATTTAAAAGCCAGTTCAGTAGATGTTGGCCAGCATGCGCATAAATGGAAGTTGTGTGTGTTTGTGTGTTTCTCAGACTGTGAGTGAACAACAACAGCAAAAAGAGTGTATTTCTGTTTGTCTTTATTTTAGAAGCAATGTAGTTGAGGATGTTAGTCAACAACAACAACAGCAACGACAACAATGATAAAGATTATTAAATTATCAAATCAAATTGAAACAAACAAACAAAACATAAGTGTAGAAGAATTTTCAAACTGAACCTGTTTAGCTAAATGACAAGCCCTCGCTGGTGAATTGATTATTTCGTAATAGAAGACGGAAAAGTTTAGGGCTAGACCTAATCTGATTGGATGTGTTGGCTGCATTTTAGTTTTAGCGATATCGAATGCCTCTTGATAAGCTTTTTTCGAGTCCTCAACGACGTCTTAATTAATGTGTACACACGTTAATAAATGAAACAAAAAAAAATAAAACAATAAAAATCAAATCAAATAACATAATGGTAATTTACAATTAATTTAAACTTAAATACAGAATTGATCAAAATCAGTTCGATTGATTTTCTTGCATTTTATAATTGTTGTTTGCTTGCCAGACATTTTGCCATAAATTGAATGGGTTTTGTCGAGAGTTTTTGGGGTATTAACCTGTTTAGCCAATTGGCAAGCCTTGTCTGGAGAATTCAAAATCTCATAATAGAAGACTGAGAAGTTAAGTGCAAGACCCAAGCGGATGGGATGTGTTGGCTGCATTTTACCCTTGCTAATGTCAAATGCATCCTGGTAAGCGGTTTGGGAGTCATCAACAACGGCTGCGTTTTTTTTTTGTTTTTGATTTAAAAATTGTGTTTTTTTCCAAAAAGTAGTTAACAATTTTTGGTTGTTTTTAGAATAAGACATTAATTAAGTTGGTTTTAAGAATACTTACTGTTGCGCGCATCTCCTGTGGCGACCTCAGCTAAATACCTGTAATAATCTCCCTTCATCTTCAGATAGAAAACCTTGCTCTCTGGATTGCTGGCTTTTGGAATAAGATATTTGTCCAGAAGTCCCTGTAAAAAGATGGATAAACATGGAAATTAATTTATAATTCAATTTTGCAGCTGTAACAACAAAGCCAGCTCACAATATAGCGGTATATAAATAAACATTCCTAATTGCTATGCCGTAAATTAAGTCACTATTAATCCCATTTGATGCCATACATTTTTACTTTCCACCTTAGTTGTTGTTCCTGTTGTACATTACTCAAAGTCGATACAGCTATAAAAATAAAGCGTGTCTGTATGTAATGCCAATTTTACAGTCCACTGCAAGACTTCAAAGTCTTATCGATTTTCTGTCCCACCCCCACAAGTACCCCGCCTACTTCTCCCCCTACTACTCCTACTACCAACAGCCAACAGAAGAAAACGAAAGCTAACAAGAGAACGCCCCCAAACAAGAGGCAGAAGTATATGTGTGTGTGTATATACTTTGATTTATTTTTAAACATTGTGGCTCTGAAATGTATCTAAAACGTATTTCACTTTATAGGTCAACGTTTCAGCCACAGTCCATGCAGCACTTTAGCTTTCAAATATAAATTACAATGCAAAAAAAATAAAACAAGAGCGCAAAAACTAATTAAATTGACATTAATCAAGCCCAAGTTTGTAGCCCTTTGTTTCAGTTGCTATCTCGACTTGCCAAGCAGTATCTATGTATATAAATATATATGTCTGGGTGTGTAAGTGTGTGTGTGTGGGGTGTGTCTTGTCGTTGGTACGTGCAACATGTCTAGAAAATTCCCTAATCTATAAATAAATTTATTGATTCTAATATTGTATTGGCTGTCATACATTTAACTGCGACTTTCGCCAGATAAAAACTACAAGCTATCGAGTTAATTTAAGTTAATTGATTTAAACAAAGCTTGGATATATAACAGGTATATGTAGATATGTAAACAGCAGGACGATTTGTGGGTAAAAAGGCAGGACTTGCGCAGTCGAGCGCAGCTGCCACAACAGTTGACTTCTGTCAGTTGGCAACTCATCATAATTTGCTTATTGGCTATAGCCATGAAACATGTTCATGGTCACGGCCATACAAAATACATACAACTGATAACAGTAGAAAGCATATAGATATAAACATATTTGTGGATATATTTTGCACTTACCAGAACTTCATAACAAATTTCTCTAAGCTCCTTCTCAACACGCTCTCTGTACTCGCGGGCGAGCTGTTGTTTTCTGGCGGATGCTTCGGTTTTCTGCTCAATGGAGGAAATGACACGCCACGATGACCTGTTGTTATGTTAGTTAATTGAATTTATTATACATTTATGCTGCATTCTATATTTGGCTTTGATACACTTACCTACGCGCTCCAACCACATTTTTGTAGGCAACAGAGAGCAGATTTCTTTCCTCATTTGACAGCTCGACGCCCGTCTCTGTGACTGATTTCATGGCCTGGGCCATGTCATCGTAGCTATAAATAATAAACAAAACGTAACCAAAAATAAATACCCATATATTAGCATAAATTAACTGAGTTTTGCTTACCGCTCTGATTGCTCGGCCAATTTTGCCTTTTGGACTAATTCTTCCTTATCGACTGTCGACATTTTGCTGTTTTTTTTTATTGATTTAGTTACTTGACCAAACTAAGAATATGTATATAATTTGTATATGTGTGGGTGTGTGTCTGTGTGTTTGCAGGCACAAATCTCTGTGTTGCAGTTATACAGATAGACAGCAGAAAAATTAATTAAAGTAAGGAGGAATCCACAGCTCAAAAGCGTCGCTCACAAATGTGTGACTGGTTATCTGCAAGCAAACAGAAGAAATAATAAAAATTAGTATTAAATATAAACTACAATTGATTAATGCTTATGTAGCTTATATATAAACATTATGGATTCCCACGCTTATTATAGTTATTTATAGTTTTTCTTGTCTCGTATATGTGCCACTTTCTAGAAACATCTCTCGTGCAACGCGTATGAATCCATAACACAACCCACTCTCAATGATTAACTCATTTACACACAAACACACACACAGACACAGCAACACACCATTAACAACAACAACAAAAACCGTTGTGAAAAGGCGGAAACCCGAAAATGTTTGTTTGCCGCTTCAGTGTTGCGCTTTCAACCAGGCCCGAAACTCGACTAAAAAGGCTAAAAGGCTGAACTCAAACGACGCGTTCTGCTGTGGCATCAAAAAAACACAACAACAACAACAACAGCAGCAGCAGCAACAGAAAGGAAGTCAGAGTCGATGGTGTCGATAGCAGCTGCGCGTTGCAAGCTTCTGAGCGGTGACTGTCTGTCTGCCTGTCAGTCAGTTGGTCAGAGCCGCAAACACCCAAACGCCTCTCCCTCTCGCCTCTTACAAGTTATCTTAACAAGTTTATGCTCATCAACATGTGTTGTGCACACACACACGCACACATTTAAATGATTACACTTTGGAGAATCTAATTTTAAATAATCAACTTTTGTCAAATGAGTCGACAATTAGCATCTATTCATGAATCATTCGAATCAAGTCATATGAGTCTCAGTCTCACTATGAGTATGAGTATGACTCGGAGTGTAATGCACTTAAATTCAGCGAAAATAAACTCAAATGCAATAAAGTGGAAAACGTAAGTTAAGCTCGCATAAATTCCAAGATTTAATAACAAATAAATGTATATATATATGATTATAAACATTCAGTTTAAATGTCGATAATAAACAATTGCGTTGTATGTTAAACAACAGCTGTGAGTCACATAGATACACACACTCTCTCACACACATGCACTACAAAGGGTAACCTGTTGCCTTTAACTAACGGATGAATGCTCAATGATTGCCAACCAACCATGTTGACCTTACCACATAAATAGATACTCCACCCATAAACGATTCTCTCTCTCTCTATGTGTGTATTACATAAATATTGATTGATTATTATTTATAAATAAACGACAAGTGAGGCTGATTGATACATTTTCCATTATCCGTGGGGACGATTACAGTATAAAACAAACGACAAAATTATTAACCCCCAAAGGAGCGTTCACTCTGGTTACCCAAGAGGACAGGACATTTCAGCTTGTGCTTTTAATATAATGTGCTTTTGACAGCTACCTGAATACACAGGTGGCCTCAAGTGTGTCCGATACACCTCTGTATGTGTGTGTGTTTGCATTGTTGTATTTCATTTGTGTGCGACTTAAATTGTTTGCCAATTCCATTAGACATTACACGTGCCGTTTTTGGCATTCGACATCATCAAAATCTGGTCGTTTGTGAGCTTAACGCAACTTCAGCAAGATGCACATTGGTGCGAAATATATGTGCCCCGAAATGTTTTATGTGTAATGAATAAAAATGAAGAAGAGGAAGGAAAGACACCGCAAGCGAATGGAATGAAACAAGTCAAATAAAAACCAAAACCAAAAACAACAACAACTAACACACTCATACAACATACAGGGAGAAAAAAAAGTTAAAAATAAACTATGAATAAAAATTTAAAATGAAATAAAAGAGAGAGAAATCTGTGTTGGCTTTGTGTGAGTGTGTGTGTGGGGTATGTGAGCAACGAACCAAGTATGTACATACACACACAAACATACAGGCATACGTACATGTGTGTGTACATACCAGTACACTGTTTGAATGTGTACAGATGTCAAAGATAAATGCACAATGACCCCAATGCACACACAAATGTTAACTTGGTAGGACTCGAGTAAACAATATGCGGTTAAAACAATCAAAATAAATCAATTTGATTGCACCCACCCAACTGTTATCTATGCCCCCATACATGACAATATGTAACTATAAAAGTGTAGTTTCTACAAACGATCAAAAGTCTTGAAAACATTGACCCTTTAGCTATAGAAAAACAAACATTTAGCTTTATACATCTGCATAAACATATGTGTTGTATATTTAAATGAATCAAAAGAGCGACTGTTTTTTTGGCGTTGCTCGTTTTTAGGTCAATTGACGTGTTTATCGTACAGTTATTGAATAAAAAAGAGAGAAAGAACAAGTTAACAGACCACAACGTTGAGTATTGTATGATTTTCATTTCAAAAAAACAAAAAAAAGAAACACAAAAAACATGCGTTTATTGGTAAAGATTGGAAGGGGATCTATTAAATAGCCCAAATTCAAATGGGAAGCCACTCCCTCCCTTTCAAAGAGGCTAAGCGGCATTGGAGCGAAATCTATGCGTCATTTGACTGCGTCACTTTTTTTTTGGACATGCCTCACCACAATGAGGAAGTAGCGCGAATGCAAGAGCCATAGACTATTTTGGATGTAATTGTATGCATGTTGTCTGTATGTGACTGTGTGTGTGCATGGAAACGTGTATTTGTATTCATACAAGTGTGTTATAAGTAGGAAAAAACAGCTAATTGTTGGCAAAATGGCATTGCCGTCGGTCAGTGGTACAGATGGAAGATAACGGCAAATAAAATTCGAAACCGTTTTGTAGAATTCTGCGATGACGGCAACTTTGACTACTGCTGCAAAACAGCGCTAGCTTTGCGTGTGTGTGTGCGCCTGTCCGTGTGTGAGTTGAACAAAATACACCACACCGGGCGGCAAACGGCTAACTCACCACACCGGCCCCATGAGGTCGTCGCGGCTGCCGAATCGGCTACATGCGCAGTACAGAGGAAAAAAAATACGACTATAGAGAAATGCGAAGATAAGAATAAAATTCCAATACACAAAGCGAAGCGACAAATGGACAAATGAAAGAAGCTTTTAACGCTTATGTTGCTTTAATTTCTGTTGTACATTTCAGAAATATTTGTAAAAAACAATGCAATTTTGGAAATAACAAATCAAGATATATTCATCTGTATGACTATACATTACTTAGCAAGAAACAAGTGTGTCTGCCTGTTAACGAGGGGGAGGGAAGTGCGCAACAAAATGTATAAAAATAATCCCACTGTAGCGCGAAAGAGAGGGAGAGCATGATGAAGAGAACACAGTCACAAAGGCAGCAACGACGATTGTGAGAGCAGTGCGGCATAAAAGAACACGTAACCGCGTGTGTCGTCTACTTACATACATACATATGAATCGTACATAGTTACATATGTATGTGTGCTCGTTCATACACAAATACATCTTTTAAGATATACATACATAGGTATATATTGTTACATATGTACATACATAAATACATATAAGTGTGGTGAATTGTGACACAGCAAATCCAATAAAACCAAGAACGTGATGTATGTGGGCAGCTACTTTTTCGATAAATTCTTTAAGAATAAGATACAAAGTTAATTTTCTTAGAAAGAAAATAAATACGTATCTCACTTCTAAGTAGGTAAATGTGCAAGTGCGTAATATGTTTGGTGACTTGCACCCATACATATGTATTTACATTCGCTCGTTCATACATTGGTGTACGTTCGTATGTGTGTATGTATGTGCTTTAGCTATTGACGACCAAAACGCCTAGCGACCAGAACACACTTAAGCACCACAATTCGCCTTCGCATTAGCCAAGTCAGTTGTTGCCACGGCCGCCAACAATCAACCGAAAGCACAGAAAAATACGAAGCTACAAACGAATCTCACGGCTACATGTACACACTGACACAGACACACACACTCACACATACACAAAATTTACCAACACTCATGCATAGCGGGCATATGTACATATGTATTTTTGCACAAATTCACAGTTCTCAACTTTTTCATCTTTTTGCGTAGTATTTTTATCGATCGCTTCATGGAAGCATGTAGAAAATTTTCATGCATGCGGCGTTTGCACATGTTTTTCATGGGAAATTAAAATCCAAAAATTTGTTGCATTGCATAAATTTTCGATGCACACGTGTTTATTGCATCGCCTTAAGTCACTTAAAGTTTTATAATTTATATATGTACATATATTTCGTCCCATATTACTAATGCAAATTGGTTACCTTACATTCGATTCACTCGAAACGACAACGACGACTACCAACGAACGGCGAACGACTAAAAGTGACGGCAAATGTTGCACACAGTAAGCACTGTATCTGTGTGTACGCCTCTTCGTAAATGTAAATGTGTAGGTAGAATCACACACATATACATACACACAAGCAAACTGTCGGCAGCGAATGCCGCTACAGCCAATGAGAGAAAGAGAGAGAAACCGAACAAAGAGTAGGAGTAGATAAAACGAAAATTGAGTAAATACAAGTCAGCGTTGCCAACCTGGTCTGAAAATAATGTTGCCAGGTGTGACACAAGTGAAATTTGTTCGTTAAGTTTTAAATGCGCCGAGACCTTCTGTTGATATGCACAAGTCATAATTTCGTACCATAATTGTAAGGAAAGAACTCATTAGGTTATAACAAAAGTCTAATTACTCAATCTTGACTTAAAGTTAGCCTAAATGCTATTGATAATTAGTTACAGCGAATGATTTAAGCAGATTTGTATTTTAAGCTGCACTTTTATATGACGCATGGCACTAAAATGCCAGAGGAGGAGGAGCTTGACTGTTGTCAATTGTGCGCAATTGTCGTTTAATTAAGTAATTTGAATGAGACATACGAGCATTGCCAGCGTGTGAATGTACGTCAGTTAAATTTTTGGATTCGAATGTTACAAATTGTATTTGTAGCCTTGGATACGTCAAAAGTACGTGTCTTTTTGAGCGTTTTAGAATCTATCAATGTGAGAAAATTTCAATTATGTATTTACCTACATGAATGATTATGTACTTTTCAATGATATGCAAAATCCAATAGCTCTATTTAATTGTTCTCTATGGCACTTGGACTTAAACTAAGCCCTTGAATTGCAGCACACGCACTGAAAAAAACGTACCTGTTGAAACCTTCTAGCTCTTATCTGAACACTGATTAAATTTATTTTTTAACTTCAGTTTGCTGTGACGGCGCCTTATCAGTAAATGTGTACTTTTGATAAGCAGCAGAAAATTATTGCTTTAATTCTAATGTTGATTTCATTGAATTTACGTTGAGTACAAAAGCATATCCGAGTCGAGCCACAAATTGTTCTCTCGACGCTTTTTGAATTCTAACTGATTAAACGTTTCTTGTTGTTGGCAATGCCGTTGAGTTTTACTCGGCAATTCACAAAAATTACGTCATCAGCGTCCTACTTGAAATAGTTAATTTGTTCTATAGAGCTTGCACTTTTACAAAATAATGAAGTTTCGCAACTGGCATATTACACGTAGTCATTTATAAATGTTTCAATCTGCACGCTTGAAAATTAATTCACTTGGCGTCGTAGATCAATACATGTGAAAAAATGCGGTCTCAGCTTCGCCGACTACTTGGAGTAACAGAATTGAGTAATCGAAATACGACGAAGTTCACAGATATGCATATGTATTACTCACTGCGCCTTACTTAAAAAATGCTTATGACAATACACGTATTGATTTTGGCACTTTGTTAATTAAATTATATTTTGTAACCTAAGATTAATGTAAAATTACTACGTAAACACACACCTTTAGTCGGCTATTATTGCAGTGGGACCAAGTTGAATAAAGATTAAAATAATTTAAATTCCTTTAAATTGGCAGGGTTTTTAGTTTGCCCGGCCGCGTGTTCAATTTTAATCGAGTTGGCAAGCCCATCAAACGATTCACCAGTGATCGGTATCGATATATTGAGCATCGTAGCGGTCGCACGTGTTTACTTGTGTGTTTAAACTCCTGCAAGACTCGATTTGGGAATATATAAACTGTTAAAATGCCGCGCTCCAAACGTGATAAGAAAGGTGCACTACAATAATACATAAATTTATATTGTTCAAGTCTGTAATGAGTGTTTATTTTTTGCAGTTTCTTTGACTAAAACCGACCGCAAGGGCCTGGCATGGAAACAGCGGATCATCGATGATATTCGGTTTTGTGTTGAAAAGTATCCCAATATATTCGTGTTCCAGGTACAAAATATGAGAAACAATTTGCTAAAAGATCTGCGACAGGAATGGAAGAAAAACTCTCGTTTCATATTCGGCAAAAATCGCATAATGCAAATAGGTTTGGGTCGTACAAAAGCTGAGGAGGTCGAGTCGGGAATACACAAGGTACGTAAGCATTATAATCAATAAAAGTTCAATTAAAACATGGTACTTTTACTACTCACAGCTTTCGAAACGTTTAACTGGACAAGTTGGACTGTTGTTTACAGAAAAGAGCAAAGAGGAGGTCTTGGAATGGGCTGAGAAGTATTGGGCCGTAGAATATGCGCGCAGTGGCTTCACAGCAACCGAAACTGTTACTTTGCCAGCCGGTCCACTTGAGGAATTTGCGCACTCAATGGAACCACATTTACGTTCATTGGGATTGCCTACCAAACTGGAGAAGGGAATTGTGACCATCTACAGCGATTACACAGTGTGTGAGGAGGGAAAAGTGTTGACACCAGAGCAGGCTCGTATTCTTAAATTGCTGGGAAAACCAATGGCAAAGTTTCGTCTGACAATAAAGTGCTCCTGGACTAAGTCGGACGGGTTCCATCTGTATGTCGAGGACGATGTGGAGGAGGATGCAGAAGACGCACCCATGGAAGAGGGTGACGATGATAATGATGATGAGGAGGAGGATGAGGACGATAATTGATTTAGTTATAATTTCAAATAGAAATTAAGTTAATGAATTATGTATATAATTATATATATAGATCTTACAACAATTGATGGATATTCTATGTATTCTAAGCTGATGAGAGATTTCCACTGCCACTGCTCGCTCCCTTCTTTGTGGGTCGATAAGCTATAACATAACGTTGGGCCACTGGCAAAGGTTCCGCGTAACCATTCAAATAGGATGAATCCTCGAAGAGCACATCGTACTCCTCCGTTGCTGTTTGTGGCAGACGGTGCACTATGGCTTTGTAAAAGCACGTCGTTTGTGGATAAAGAGCCATGACTAAAAGAAATAGAAGGTTAATTTACTTTCTCACAAATTATCTACTTTTTCTTTTTTACCAACTGTATCCTTTGGGAAGAGCGCATGTCCATCAGTTTCTGGATTAGCACGCATCAATGGCAGAGGAATCACCTTGCGTTTGCTAAGTACATGCCTGTCCTTCTGCTCCTCATCAATATCAATCACATCGTATTTGTTTTGGCGGTGCAGGAACTGAACGACCTCGGCCAATATCCAGTTCTCCTCTTCATCAATTCCCTTGGCCAATGCTGCCACATTGTCACCCACTTTGGCCACATAGCTGCTCTCGGCTGGTATTGCGCCACACAGTGCTGGAGCTCGTTCACCTGGCTTACCCACGAACAGTGGCAATGTTTGAGCCGACAGCTGCACCATTTTCATTAGCGCTCCACGACGAATCGCTTCCTTGTTGCCAGCATTGCGCGCCTGCCGATTAAGTTTATTCAAAAGTTATTCCATGTTTGATATTTTAACTGCAGTGGGCTTACCTGTATTCTGCGTTCATTACGAATATTACGTATTTCGTGAATTTTGGCCAAAGCCGCTCTAATTGTAGCTTCTTCCTGCGTCGCCTCCAAAATTTTCGATTGTAAAAGCGTCTTTAATTTGGGATTTGCAACCTGGCTTTGCTGGGCTCGCACTAGACTGGCGATTGAGCTCTCTGCACGTCGTCGTTCACCATCCACTTTATGTATGTGCTGCTGTATATCTTTAAGCCGCTCCTGATTTTTTGTATTAAAAAAATGAGTGATACACAATTTGTATTTTCTTTCCATCACTCAGTTTATGTTGCTGCACATATCAGGCACAATTTACACTCACCTGAATTTGCTGTGCTGCACTTTCTGCAGTTAAAGGCATTTTGTTAAATCGCTTCAATACTTTTGTTGATAAAAATGTTTTTGTTTATGACAAACGTTGCCAAATCTTTTGTTTTGATATCCACAAATCGATAACGATACATGAAAATGTACTAATTCAACAAAAAATACCAAAAGAATAAACACCGCACAGGGTTGCAATTCTACTTGTTATCGGGCGGTTATCGTTCGCCTAGCGGAATTAATGGTGAAAGCTGGGGAAAGTGTATTTGAAACTTGATGTCTTCATTGTTTATATTACTGTTAGCTAAGAATGTTTACGGCAACGTGCGTCGCGCCTGTTAATATGGCCCTAGTGAAATACTGGGGCAAACGAAATGAGCAATTAATACTACCTATTAACGACTCTATCAGCATGACACTGGATGCCAACGAAATGTCGGCAAAGACTTCAGTGAGTGCCTCCGAGACTTTCAAGCAAAATCGAATGTGGCTTAATGGTGAAGTGGTACCCTTTGAGGAAAATGCACGTTTGATGCGTTGCTTGGAAGGTGTTCAACGTTTGGCGTTAGCAAATGGTGCCCAGAAATTCCCACTCTCCTGGAAATTGCACATTGCATCGTACAACAATTTTCCTACTGCTGCTGGCCTGGCTTCTAGTGCCGCTGGTTACGCCTGCCTAGTCTATACACTGGCACGCCTTTATGAGATACCCATGAATGAGGAACTTACGACAATTGCACGACAAGGCAGCGGATCAGCCTGTCGTAGTTTGTACGGAGGCTTTGTCCAGTGGCATCGTGGTGTGTCTGACGATGGCAGCGATTCTATAGCAGAACAGTTGGTGCCTGCCGAGCATTGGCCCAATATGCATATGCTCATTCTGGTCGTGAACGATGCACGCAAGAAAACTGGCTCCACAAAGGGCATGCAGCTAGCTGTAAATACCTCAGCGTTGATACAGCATCGTGCTAATGAAGTTGTTCCCCAGCGCATCAAGGACCTGAAGGCGGCGATTCAAGCGCGAGACTTTAAATCGTTTGCAGAGATCACCATGAAGGATTCAAATCAATTACACGCTATTGCTCTGGACACATATCCACCCTGTGTCTACATGAACGACGTGTCCCATGCAATTGTTAACTTTGTGCATGACTATAACACAGCCGTGGGATCTTTGCAGGCTGCTTACACTTTCGATGCTGGCCCAAATGCTTGTCTCTATGTGTTAGCTGAAAATGTGCCACATCTTTTGGCTGCCGTGCAGTTGGCGTTCCCCAATGATTCCCAGCACAGTGTCGAGTACCTGAAGGGTATTCCCGTTCCTCTTGTAGAGACCAAGGATAATGATACAAACGGGTCTGTGGAGCATGTAAATGCTAAGAATATGCTCAAATATATTATTCATACAAAGATCGGAGATGGTCCGCATCAGCTAAGTGACGACAAGAGTCTTTTAATTGACGGTTTCCCGTTGCCAAAATAATGTTATTTAGTGAGTTAACTTGTACTTAAGATTCAGGTCGGGGTTAGGACCATGTGCTTCTAAACTTGTATAATTTCCTTTATGATTAGTAATTCAGCAGCATTGACATTATTCCTTTTACCTTTGCACTTCCATTGTATTTTATTTATTATTGTTTTACCTCATTTGCAATAAACTTTTTTGTTTCGTTATCTTTTGAGTTTTTTTTGCTATTCTAATTTAGGCGGGTACATTTTAAAACACAATACCCTATTTACATAATTTTTATTTGTACTTGAGATAATTTTTATCGGCTTTGATTCTGCTGGTTTTTATTTTTAACTTTCACTTTGGGCACTTAAATTTAAGTGCGGGCAAATACACATGGCCCTACTGTGCGTCACACTTAGAGATGGGAGTTTATCGTGCCTTACAACCGCATACAATAACAATAAATGTAAATTGCATTTAGTGGTGACAATAATCTTTGTAGAAGAACTCTGAACTCAAGTGAATTTAAACAACAATACAATAAAGTATTCAATATACATTTACAAATAAACATAAATACAATAAAGTATCCAATATCTATTTATAAGTAAGCAAAAATTTACGCGTCAATTAGGATTTTTACAGTCCCTAGCTTGAAGTTATATAGACGTCGCTCGATTTATCCAATAAACAAAGTTTTCTTCCAAAAATGAAATGTTTCTTTTTATAAAATTAAGTATTAACTCCTGCCCAGTAATATTAATTCTCGGCCATAGATTTTTTAGCAAATATATATATTATATTTCTTACAAACAAACACGTATAGTAATACTTGAACTTATAACTACACATATAAGTACATATATGTATTTATGTACATTTAAAATCTAGAACTAAATAAAAAGCACTTTTAAAAAGCAAATTCAATGAATTTTAGCAAATAAGGCATTGCACATTAGTATAAAATCAAAGCTTAAGCAGAAATCAACAGTTTCCCCCATTGATTTTTATTCTTTTTGAAGGCACTCCAAGCTGATTGGATTATTTTCAGAATTAATTCAGCTCGTCGACTCACTGCAGTCCGTCAATTGATCGATTGTTTCAATCACAACAGGATTGCTTTGCATGTTGTCCAAATCAAAGGTGGTGGATGAAGCGTTTAACAATAATTCGAGTGAGATTTCTTGATCCAATGTGACTGCTGTTAGAAGTACTTCACCGCTTTCCTCATCGACGGCCGTTTCTATAGTGTCTTCAATTTCCTGTTCTTGGTTCTGATTCTGTTCCTGGTGTTGCTGTTGTTGCTGCTGATGATCTTCTGTCTCTGCTTCCGTATCATCGTCGTCTGGTAGTAAACTCGATATATACTGCTGCACAGTCTCCTCACTAATATCCCTATGTTATTTGCCCGCGATCAAGTTCGCATTGGCAATCGCTTGAACTGTGCATCCGGCTTCCATGTGCTCCATCACCTGTTGCTTCAGCTGTGCCACATGATCTTTCAGAGTCTTCACAATGCTTCCCAAGTCTGTGTTTTCGCCCTTGAGCATTTTCACGCGATCCTCCAACTTGGAAATGCGCTCCAGTTTACGCTTGCGACACTTGGAGGCAGCAACACGATTCCGTTGACGCTTGCGCTCCAATTTGATCTTTTCCTGATCCGCCATGTCGATGGGACTGACTGTGGGCGAACCTGCTGGATTTTGTGGCTCATCTTTGATGACAGGAAAACGATCTGAATTGAAAATATTTATAATTTAGATTAAGAAGGTACAAAAGATCAACTAAGTAACTTACCCACTGTGTTGTATATGATTGTACCACCACTAATGCCATTATTAACAGCCGTCATACTGTTGCCGGCTACTGTAGGGTTGGTGGCAGCCGCTGGGTTGGCGTTACCCATATAAGCTTGGGTGTTCTTGCTGGTATGCAGATTCTGTAGTGCCTCCTCGAAGCCCTTGCCAAAAGCTTCCTGCTCCGACGTGATTTGACCCACTTTAGTGGGAAAAACTGTACCCGGCTGTGGTGTTTGCATCATATTGCTGGATAGTAAGATTTTCTCTAGGTCAGGAGTGTTCAGGGTTTTTCCCTGCAAGTCTGGTGAATCAATCATTAAAGGCGGTATAATACGCTTGTTTTTCGCCGTCTTGTTGAGGTCTAAGAACGCTGGACGTTTATTGACGTTCGATGTTGCACTGCTGTTGGGTGACTGAAATTCCAACGATTCTTCAGGGCCAATTGCTTCTGGTTCCGTTTTAGGTACTATCGCTGCAGCGTTAACATTTGTACTATTCGTACTGCTTGATAATGCTGCGGCGGCAGCAGCGGATACGATTGTTTTCATTTTTTCCTTTGAATATGACGTCAGACTGATTACAAAAAAAAAGAGCAGAGAGCACAAGCAAAAAATGGGTTGACGTTGTCGTGATAACTTGTTTTTAGCTGATGACTCATACAGTACTTCTCACCCGCCCGCACACAAATACTACGGCAGTCACATGAACACGTATGTGTGCATGTGCGTGTCATGTTTGCGAGCTGTAAATCAACTGTATATTTATTAATATTTACTTACCTATCCCAAACACAATTGATGTGCTACAGCTTTTTTATTGATTTAAACACTTGGTAGGATACTTTATTGTTTATTTACAGATGGAAATATTTTTAATATTTTGATCAACAAGGCAACTGCGTTGTACTTCGTTGGTTTAACTATTCACAGTGAAGCGGGGCTGGTGTTGCCATACCTTTTTAAGAGGTATAACAGCTGATAAGCCAGAAAAATCGAGTGAGAAGGCTAGGTATCGATAACGCCGCTTCTTCTTCCTCTTCTTTTCCGCTGAACTGTCAAAAACGTAGGTCGCCAATAGAAAACTAATAAGTAAAAATCTTCAAAAATATTGTTTATAAAATGCAATCGGCATTTGTTGCAATTGAAAACGTATACAGAATCTATTTAAATGTTTACTATAACAAATATTTTTCGTTTCCATATTGTGCCAACGACTGATTGCTCGCCGACTTTTACCCAACACAACAGTTGATAATTCGCAATGGCCAAGTCAAAGAATCACACAAATCACAACCAGAACAGGAAGGCTCACCGCAATGGCATCAAGCGCCCAATGCGTAAGCGCCACGAGTCCACCCTTGGCGTAAGTATTTTATGAAAATTTAAATACTACAAAAATCTAATTTTTGTTTGCTTATGCAGATGGATGTCAAGTTCTTGATCAACCAGCGTTATGCTCGCAAGGGAAACCTTTCCCGCGAGGAGTCGGTCAAGCGCTACAACGAGCGCATTGCCTCCCAGCAAGGCAAGCCCAAGCCCGTTTCTTTGTAAATTCCTGGCCGCATTCGTTCTTTTTTTGAGTGAAATCGCGTCTTAGAATAAATAAAAAACAATTTAACAAAACCACGCAAAGTTTGTTTATAACAAAGTGAAAGTTCTAAAAACAAAGTTACGGATTTCAGTGGAGCTCAAAATTTGTTATTGTGAAAAAGACATGAAGCCGTGTATCTCTAGGATGCAGTTCTTTATGTATTCATACTGCTTGATGTATTTCAAAGATACATAGGCACAAGAAGCTGGAAGGAACACCTTGATGTCTAAGTCGTTTTATAAGAAGCGTTTGTGCTGTTTGCAAATTGCAATGCAAACTTTGCATAAAATGCATGGTTAAAATTAATATTTCTGCAAATTATTGTCTATCGATAATTCATTTACTAAAAGCCCTTTTCGCAAATCTGGCAACGCTCGCTAGGCAAACAGTTGTATTTTCCAATTGAAAACTTCGAATATGCTTAATTATTTGAGTAAAACACATTTTCAAATCTTATCAAAATATATTAAACAAATTTTTGGTCAATATTAAGTGAAAATGCGATATCGCCGTTATCCATTTCCTCGCAGGGTAGGGGAAATCTTGTGTTTCTTCTCAATAGGTGTACTTTTACCCTCGGTCTTCATATATGGGATCATTGCTCAGTTGCCGTTAATCCATGAACCAGGCAGTTTTTTGTATATCTTCACCATCCTATTGGCCACCTTTATTGTGGCTAACATAGAAGGCAATCTAATGGCGTGCATGATCATAGACACCAGCGTAGATCGTGAGTGTCTTGCTAACTATGGAATAAATATTTTATAATTGCTATCCTGATATTTAGAAGATCGAGTTGAGGCAGCATCTTATGGGGTTAGAGACTATGAGGGCTGGCGACATTGTCTTCAATGTGATCAATGGGCACCTCCCAGATCTTGGCATTGTAAACTATGCGGTGTCTGCGTACTAAGACGAGATCACCACTGCATGTTTTCAGGATATTGCATTGGCCACGAAAATCATAGATATTTTATGTGCTTCCTGATCTATCTAATGATTGGATCAGTCTACTACCTCGTCTACTGCTTAATCTATATTTGGGTCAATGGAACTCAAGTTCTGAACTTGTTAAAAAATTCGATAGATTCTTTATTTATCATGTTTTGTATATTGAACATAATTTTATTGGTTGTTACGCTTGTGGCGTTAACCTATTATGTGCCGCTGTTGTTGAGAGGTCAAGTTTTTATTGAGGGTAAAAAACATATTTTTGGTTACGATAATGGAGTCATCAACAACCTGAAGACTGTGTTTGGCCAAAGAATGAAACTTGCTTGGATATTTCCTTCGATAGAAAGTCGACTTCCTGAGGATGGATACTTATGGGAAAGGCAGTTGCTAACAGAAATCAAGTTTAACAATTAAATCTATTTATGTAATATTACTAATAAATAAAATAAAATGATTCATGTAAAATAAAAAATTTGAAAATATGAGATACAGCCGTTTTTATTGCGACCGTGAACAGCGTACTTTTCTTCAAAACGTATATCGATTACAATCGCTTCGATATTCCTACGCGATAGCTTTCCACATCGATACTTTTCAGCTGGTTGCAAACAGCAGCGAACGTAGAACTGCCGTTCGGTCGCCAATACACATATATGTAATTTAATTTAATAATAGTACAATTCATTTTAGAGTGTGGATATGTATTGTGTCATAAGTGTATGAAATATACAATTCGCTAATTATGTAAACGGTGAAAATGTGCTAGTTAAAATCAAATTGTACAGTGAAAGAATCGTTTTTCGCGCAGTGTGCTGCTGCGGATGCTTGGTGCTCGGTTTTATGTACGTGAATATGTACATGCCTATGTATGTACTCGAATATTTTATTTCGTGTTCGTGACAGTTTATTTTACTTACATTCAAACTAATTTTACATTCAAATCTATATATAAGTAAAGCAAATATTAAAGCAATTAAAGTTCTTCTTTTCGGCGAACTAGTGTTAAAAATAATCAGTTGTATCGACGTTTCATTGTCACGCATACAAACAAACGTACAGTGACACACGTGCGTGTCTTCCTTCACGCACACACACGCAGCCAGACAACCACCCACACACTAACACACATACACACACCTACAGAGCAGCGCTCAGCTGTGCTCAGCTGTAATTTGTTGTCAATGTGTTTGATCCTGCCACAGTGTTGTTATTTTGCGCGGCAATCTTCACACACATACAAACACACTGGTACTGCGTCCCTACAGCAACAATTGATTGATTGAGGCGGTGAGTGTTCATCAAATTGTTTCAACATACATATATCTAACTGACAAGCCGGATAATCTTTATTTAATTGAACTTTTATTTTCGCAGTAAATCGAGCAAACTATCGAATTTATGTGTATTTTGAGTATTTAATATTTCATTTGCTTTCGTGGGTTGACTTAATACTTAGAAAGACACGAACTCGTATAATTTACTACTTGGTAATAATATAAGTAGATTGCACAGGCACGTTTATCCATAATTTGTAAACAAAATACAATTTTGCGTCGTCATCATTTTGCATTAACAAAAGAGGGAAGGGGTAGAAGTTGGGGGTGTTAATTTCCGCAAAAACATTGTCATTTGTGTGAGTAAACTATTCGCTTCTGTGTAAATTCCTAATAAAAATCCCCAACATGTCCATAACTAACAGTGGAACTTTAGTTTACCCAAGACACTGAAATAAATCAGTGGTAAGTCTATGTAAATATTAAATTTACCCATTTAGTAATGTAATATGTTGTCCCTTAGAATTGTTGCCCTTTATAACTATTTATTTGTTTAATTGTTTTTAATAAGCAATGCGGAATTAGTTCCTTTGTTTGTTTAGTGATTTATAATGCTTAGAGTTGTGTCTTTATAATCCATCATAATTGATTTGAGTAATGGCATAATGCCAGTGTGCTCAACAATAAAGTAAACTTTATCTCCATTGTTACTGTGTCAGTTATAGTATTTACTGTTTGGTGCTTATCTGAGAAAATTGCTGATAAGAAAGTTACTTGTTTGTTGTTATTGGAATTGAAATTCTACGGCGCTTCGTCTTGTCAATGCAATGCAAGAGATTGTAGTCTTAATATGATTAATGCCCATGTCAATATCGTTCTGATTTTCAAAATAAGAGACTAACATTCAAGGTTTTTTTGTAAACATAAAATGGTGTAAATTCCGTCAAGTCGTAAAACTTTATCTAAAGCTTTGAAGCTAAAAAAATCACTGGGAGATAGTCAGAGAGAGCTAGAGATTGAGTAAGAGCTTTGAGCATCTTGATGATCATTAAGAAATGTAATTAAAATGTTGTTGTTGACTCTGAAGTGCTAATTTGCATTGTTACCTTAATAAATCAATTCTAACTACAATAAAATTTCCACTTTATACAATCTCAGATCGTGTTATACTACTTATACGATACAACTTAATATAACATGGCTTTCTAAAGTCTTTGCTTTAGTTTATTAAGTAATTATAACAATTAAGCTTCAGGTAAATAACGAAATTACAGACAAATTATAGGGTATTTTTCAGTGGAGTGTACTCGTTTGGTTTATCTATTTGTTCTGATTAATAGACCACAAATTAATGTTAATTTATCTGATCGAATATGTGAAAATTGAGGCGAATAAATCACACCGACGATAGATTACCAATTGCCCGAAATAAGTCTCAGTTACGTTTTGAAGGCCTAAAAGTGCTACAGATTAATTTGATGTCCGTTTTTTGGACAGAGTGTTTCAGAAAAAGTGTTTCAATTGATATATCACAATGGTTGAGCATTTACCAGTATATTCCATATCGCATTTTATGGAGGCATGTGGCACATCTTTGACACAAGTGAGTTGTATTTTATTTCTGCTATCCAATACTCCGGTGACTCAACACTCGATTTGCTACATTTTAGAGTACATTGCGCAAAATTTCTAAGTAGTTTCATAAATTTATTGCCTACAAAAAAGTCAATATTATAATGCCAAACATTTTTAATAATATAAGATGGCAAAGTGTATTGTTAAATATATATCTAAGCTATTTTTGGAATATTTCTGTTTTCCATAACAAAGGCAGATTTCATATAATATCTGAAATTATTTCCTTGCTACGTATAATTGTTTTACTTATAAATATACTTAGACGTACTTTATTGCATTTGTATTGAATCAAACACTGTTATATTTTACAACAGCCTAAGAGTATGCTGCGCTTTTGTTGCGCTCATTTCTCGCAGGCTTCTATGGGGTTGTTGAGCTAGTCGAAGATGTGTTTATCTGTGAGCTTAAGTTAACTTTACATTTAAAAGCAAAGTGTAAACACAAGTGCGCTGTTATACATCAAAGTATTACAAGTTGCTTATCAGTCAACGAGATCTCGCTTAACTTGAATTTTACTGTAAAGCGAAGCGGGTGAAAAGAGAGTAAGCAAAAACGCAAAAGAGACAGTGAGAGAGAAAAGAGAGAGAGAGAGCGAGCGAGCGAGCGAAGGAAAAACAAAAAGAGTTGCAATGAGTAAACTTTTGTTGCTTTGCCCGCGACTGACAACGCGTTTTACGATAACTAAATAGAAATGTATTAAGTAGCTGTTGTCATTATTCATTTTTGGCGCTAGTCATGAGTGTGTAAATCTGTGAGTGTTTGCCAGTGTATGCATGTGTGTGCGACTGTGTGTGTGGTCTGCTTATAGTTTGTATATAAGCGCCGTTAATGTTCTGTTAAATTGTTGTGATTTTATCAGAGAAACAAGTAAGAACAATTAAGTTCTGACTGGCAGACTTACAAATACCCTGGGCTGAGAGTTTAAATGAAATCGTTTAAAATTTTAAGCAAACAATTTGATTAAAATATTAACAAGATAAGAATTATATTTGTGGTTACTAAATTCCTTGCATACCGCAACTTGGGTTAATACCCCCCTTTTTCAAACTTTTCCTCGTACAGGGTATTAAAAGAGTGTGCTAGGCACATGGTCTCAGAGCTGCATAATGTGCTGTCACTGGCAGTCCGGACTCCGGCGCGTTCCATGCCTTTAGTTTTCCAACAGTGCGCGTCGCGTGAGCTCGACAATTCCGAGTGCAACTCAATCGAAATTAAAATACATTTTATATATTATAAAAATACAAGTTTAATACAGTTTACAAAAAGGGTTATCAGCGCTTAATATTTGATTAAAGATTTGCCAAACGACATGCAAATAATTGCGTTATAAAGTGCCGAACGGAAAGCAAAGTTTTGTTTTGTGTTTCGACCGTGTGTTTAATGTTAAACTGTGCATTTAGTACATAGACCAAGTACGAATATGGGTCGCACCCCACACTTGGATCAATTGGGGCGCTCCCAATCGGAGATGTCGCCACTGAATCCACCCCAGTCCGCCCATTCGACTGCCACCACAAGTTCCGGCCATGAACGTCATGATTCTGGCGGCTACGGAAGCATATTTCCATTCGGTTTCTTTCGCAGCTCCTTTGGTCGTACCACTACTTCCATACCGGTGGGTATTACCAGCACTACTACGAGTACACTATTGTTTGGGGTTCAGGGGTATTTTGACTGCGAAATCATTTGCCATATGTTTTGATGGTAACTTTGGGTGCCGCTGATAAGAAATGCGGGCGGGGGCAATATAGATATTTTGGGTACGTAGGTTGCGTAGGCAGCCAGACACGGCTAGTCACACATATGTTTATACACCTGTATGTGGTAGGTTTCTATATATGTACATACACACATACCCACATTATATAGTATGCTGATTACAGTTTTAGCAACTGTAAATCGATAGCGTTGTACCCTCTGACTAATATTTACGAATGTCTGTGTTCATTATTTGCATCTGTTTTTTCTTCAATTTAATCAGATATCATTGAAGCGTTACTCAAATATTGTGTTTTTGTTCAACACTTTTATGAATATGTTATTGTTGATAGTATAGTAAAGTTAATTTAACAGGGTTAGTAAGGCAGACGACTGGCAACTCTATGGTGGAGTATTTCAAGCGCAGCCTAAAAGTAGGCTTTAAAATATGTAGTGCTTCCTTAAATCTGCGTGTCTGTGTAAGTCTGTTATACCAGTGCAGTAGCTTATGAAGTTTGTTATATTTCTGTGATCTGTACCTATATGTTGTAGTAATACCGGGAATTCTGTGTCTTATGTCTGCGTACGTAGTTGCAGTTGCAGTTGGGTGAAAAGTTGTCAAATGTCCCAAAAGACGCTAGAGTCTGCGTTATGTAAAATATTTAATTATTAATGTGTTGAATTAAATGGATGCTTATCCTTGAGTTTGATTATGTATTAAACAAAACTGATCAATTTAAAAAACATGTAAAAATGGTGACAGTCGAGAGTGCTGGCTGTGAAAGACCCCGTATTCATTCTAGCGCGCATTTCTTCATACAAATTTGCAATATTCGACCGCTTTGTCCTATGGAAGCAATAGGATATAGTTGTCCGGTTCAGTTCAAACTTGGTAAGAATAGTTACAATTGTGCAATACACATACTGTGTGATAGCTCTACTCGTTACCGAGTTATGGTTATGATTTTTTACTACGTGACAGACGGACTGACATATAGACGAACTTTTATTCTAAATTTGGTGGCTTCAGCTCTTATAGTCTGGCGCATTCAGACGGACAATCGAACATCGCTATATCGTCTCAGCTGCTGTCTTCCAGATCAAGAATATATGTACTATATGGAGTCGGCCACGCCTCCAACCTCTACCTGTTCCAACAAACTTAGTAGACCCCTCTTCTCTCTTTGATTACGTCGTCTAAAAGAACATACTGTTGACACTCACTGTCTGCTGTAATAAACTTTATTATGGACTGTCGTATTTGAAGGCAGCATTCTAAGCAAATCGCCCTACACGGTCCGCTTCACTTAAAGTCAAAGACTTTGATTCAGTTTTATTTGAGTCGCAGCCTGGAACGCGTACGCGTCTTCGTGTTTACTATTTTTGCTTCTTGTTTTTTTATTGTTGCCACGCGTCGGAAACTTTCGTTGGGAGTGTGAAAATAATTACCCAAAAACCCGAAAAAAAGAAAAATAAACAAAGGAATATAAAAAGAGCAAAACCTTTTGTAAATTTAACAAATAGGAAGTACCAGTTTTAACGAAACCTCTATTTAATATCCGCTCGTTATCTGTGCGCTTATCGGGAATCTCTTTGAATCGCTTGTTTGTTCAATTAATTAAAATTCAGTGGGAAATTGCGTTTGGTTGTCTATATATGGATGTTGCATGCAGGTCGAATAATTCAGTTCAATTGGAACGTCTTTCGAAAGCGCACAAAGCAAAGATTTCTATATTCTATTTAAATTAAACGATAAAAAATCCCTTCAAAACGGAACTTAACGGTGCGAGTTTAACCAAAATGTTTAAAGCCCGATTAAAAACGCATCCGGGTGAATCAGAGGTGTGTGTATATACGTGTGTATCTGTGTGTGGGTGTTAAAATCATATAATTTTATTAGTTTAGTATCTAAATATTGTTAATTGTTTTATGTAATTAATGTCTTTATTATGTGTGCTTTATAATTAGTTGTAATCTATTGTTTACAGTGATAAGTTTTAGATAACAAAGCGCAAGATACATAAACTAGATTAGTTTAGATACTGTACAATGAAATGCATTTGATTACTAACCTCAAGGCAATGTTTGTTGTCAAGGAATAATTTTACAGAGTCTGTTTTGCTGAGACTTTTCCTACGTTTAACTTTTTCTTATTTAACTATTTTTTCTTAAATTCTCTACGTGCCTGCAACAATGGCAACGATATAGTTTATCAATTTGTTGACGTTCTATAAACAAATGTGCATATACACACAGACAAACATGTGTGTGTACATTTCAGTTAATTATTTTATTCGTTCGTAACTGGGGAACTGGAAACATGAAGATTTCAATCTCCTTTGAATGTCATTTCACTTGTTGATTATGGATATAACAATCAAAACAATTGGACAATGTTCAAGAGTGTCGTATAATTTAATTTACCACCATTTAATCATTTTTTACTTAACTATTAATAAGAGTAGCCTGGATTTTACCTAGAGTAGCTAAATAAAATGAAATGCTGTACAACAGAAAACTTAAACTTAATTCTTATTCCAAAACAAACGGATTGCAAATTTGAATTAGAATACAGACAGATTTCTAGCTTTTAATTGGCTAAAGGGGCAACACATAATTACTAATCTGTTATCTCAGGCAGCTCTCTGCTCTGCCTGAGAGGCTCTCATTATTCAGCGATAAAAGTTGTGGTGTCAGAAGCTGCAAAAGTTAAAATAAAACAACAAAACACAAAGAAACTGAAAGAAACATGCTTAAGAAAACAGCAACAACAAAGACATCAACGTCTGACCCACAGAAGACATACACAACAATAACAATCACGCCAACAACAACAACAACAGCCACAGAAATACCTACAGAAAATGCTGCAACCAGTTCATCAGAGACCAAACAGTGCACGATCAGCGCTTTGGTGGCGCGGTTTACACGACACAGGAACTCACGATCTGCATCGTCCACTGCTCGAAGCCGACAATCAGCGAAATGACAGTGTTAAATCCAAGCTGAAACCCAAGTCCACGTCTACGCCCACTTTGGCACGCCGTGGTGGCAGTGAGAAGACACCACATGCCTCCCTGCCGCGTCTGGTAATCGACATTGAGGCAGCCGATGAGGTGGCTGCCAGCACAGAAGGTAACACGGTGGCTACACTATCGCCACCGGCAACACCAACGCGTTCGCTTACACCCGATAGTTATGGCCAGGAGGCGAATGGAGATGCCTGCAGTACGAATGGAAGTTATCAGCCGGAGCACGGTGCCACGCCCAATACGGCACGACGATTTAGTCACTTTAATTTGGCGTTACGTCGCTTCTCCCACATTCACGTACATGTACTACTCTCTTTCTCTATCTGTGTCTTAACATGGGGGTATTCAGCAAACAATTTGGAATTTACTTTTATAAAAATTTTAATTTACTTAAAAATTATTTCTGCTGAGTGCCCCCCATTGTGGTTTGCTCGTTGTTCGCTGTTCGCTGTTCTTTGCTTTCTAACCCTGCTCCTGGCTGTGGCTCTGGCTCAGGCCCTGTCCCTGGCTCAGGCCTTAGCCAACTTCTATATAACCTGTCCTCAACTAAGCATCTAAAAATAAACCCACGCCCAGTTGTCTGCAGCTACTTCTTGCTCAGATCCAACAAGTTCAATGTGCTTACCCTGCCTGTTGTTCTATTTTTATATGTTGCCAATTTAAACATTAATAACAAACATTTCTACTTAATCGATTAGCTATAAGTTTCTTTAAGCTAAGCAGTTATTTTAAGTAACACGCAGTAGATAAAGTTAAGCTGTAAACTACTTACTGTACCCACTGAGCTCGCTGAGTGTAAGTACTTAATATAGCCCGAAATTGGCAATCGCTTATGGGTATGTCTGCAGGTTATCGATAACTGTCCATCACTGTCGATAATCATGGCCATTGTCCACAGGCAATAATGTATTAGTCCGTCTCAGACGGTGTTCATTACCAATATTTTATTGACCAAACAAAGTAATAATTTTATGCAGCTGTGTAAATTTTCTTGACTTTTAATTAATTTGAGTAAACCATCGTTCGTTGGTTTTCTTATTTGCATACAAAGAAATGAAACCAAAATTTTGGTAATAACTTAAAAGCTCTTGCAGCCACTTTCTTGCAATTAACCCAAATACGTTGGGGATTAACTGTAAAAGAAAAATCCCCAAAAATATTACGACTTCCTTGCTTGAAGAGAAAAAGAAATACACTTACAATTTTAGTTTAGTTTATTGGCTTCGTTTAACTATAATTTAACACTCGACGCGTTTTTAATTAAACTAATGGAAGTGCGAGTAGGGAATGAGAGCGATGGAGCGCGCTTGTAAATTAAATAACAATTAACAAATGCATCGCAATATACTTAAGTTACGCTTTGTTGGTTTACTTACTGCAATTGGCCTTTACAATGCCAGCCAGGCCCAGAGAAACTTGGCTCGCTCAGTGTGCTTAACACCACTGTGCGTTGGCTTTTTCTTAACGTCTAGAATTCCAGCTGAAATGCAACATTGGTAATTTGGTCAACTGTTGAACTGGTCATTGGTCAGTGGTCACTTGAGTTAGTTAGTCGTCAGTCAGTCGTTTGTTGATTGCGGTGCGTGTTGCTGGCCAGAGCGTGCGAGCGGAAAATGCAATGGTCGAGGACGGGAAAAACAAACTGAAACTTTACTTAGAGGCCTAAATATAGACTGCTACTGGCCAAATTGGCAAACACGTTTTAAGTGGACATATACACCAAAAACAAGCAAACAATACAAAAAAATTACAGCATTTTCATAGTGCGCGGATGTAGCTACGTATCTTTGTATCTACTTACATGTGTAGTTTCGAGTTTTAAAGTTTTTATTTTTTTTTTGCGTGCCCGCTTAAAATCGCAACGATTTGTGACGTCGCAAGGAGCCCGAGAGAGAGAGAGAGAGGGAGGGGGGAAGCGGTGTAGTATTTGGCTGGTTGATAAGCAACAACCGTCATGCGATACCCAGCAGTCGACCACATCCAATAGCTTGCACATGGCAAGCTGCTCAGCTCCATTGGCTCCGCGCATTCAAAGGCGACTCGTTGTGTCGCGCAGAAGCATTCTCTAAGATACTCGCATAAAAAACTCAAAAATAAGAATAATAAATCATAAAAAGCATTAAGTTAAACTACATAAATATAAATAGCCATAAAGCAATGACAATTAAATTGCATTAAACGACTAATTCAGTTAATTAAAAGGCACGCGCTCTGCTGCAATTACGTGTATCGAGTTTATCTCTTAAACTTTTTGTCTGTGGTTTATTAATTCAGCGTCTTGTAAATCATGTGCTTTTATCTGCACCTAAATAAATAAAAGCAAACAACAAATTAACTTACATTTATTTTAAAACAACTGAAAGTGCTGTAAGCGAACGCGTTAACAAAATGAAACTATCCAAAAGTTTAGATGAATTAATACTAAACGCATCGCGTTTGAGTTTAAACAATCTGCGATCTCCGACCAAGAAAAAGCCAAAAAGTGTTAGTAAACTAAATGATATAAATTAATGTTTAACTAGTATATTGAACAAGCCGTTTGGTAAATAAATTTATGGTATAAATGCTTTTAAAAAAGTAGCAGAAAACAAACAAATAAGTACTATGCTTGTATTTATAAAGATACCTATACCTCAAGTGGCTTTAAACATAATTTAAATATCGGCAAAAAGTTCTTAATAAATTAAAAGCAGAAATACTGATTTTCAAGTGCTTTTTAGTAAAATAAATTGCTGTTAAGTAAGAGTATTTCGTATCAGACTAAACGTATTCACAGTTGTTTTGATGTTATGCCCAAATGCGTTTTAGCACAAAACTCCTACAAGTTTACATCTGATTGTATCTAGATACGTGTGTATCTCAAACCTCGCACGTCTACTGTTTACAAACAATTCTTTATAGAAAAATTTCACGCCTTGCCAATAAAAATTTAAATCAATTGAGCACAGTTATGAGAGGTTTCTTCGGGTTTGTTTTTATCGCTTAAAGTCTAGCTACTCATTCGGTTCCTGTTGAATCATCGGCTTTTCTTAGATCTGTCACATTTGACAGACCAGACTTTTTGGACCATATTTAAATTGGTATATGACACTAAAGCTACCGCAAAACGTGAGCGCTACCTTTTTTTTTTGGATTGGCAAATAGAGTAATCTCTCGCTGGCGTTATCATAGGTACATATGTATCTATATTTGTACATGTACTTAAAATCAAATCAGAGGCACGACAAGCACATCTAGAATTCTTCATTAGATAAACAAACCTTGCATTTTTTTTCTGGAGATTTATTAGGCGCCACTATCAATAATATTTTTGATGTTGATATATCGCTGTCTCCTGTCAAAATAAGATATATGAACATTTCAAACGCCGGTTGACAGCCCATGTCATCCCGATTAACCGATATTTTTATCAATCTTATACACGAGAAACTCCTTATCATTTACTTACGTTCGTTCTCGGGATTCCAACTGATTTCAGTGCTTATTTCGCAGTTGTATAATCAAAGCTGAGTCTTAGTGAAAGAAATCAATTTGGATATGGTTTGAAAAAAGGGCTTAACATTAATTTATATTTATAACTCGTTTATGAAATAAGTATTAATAAGAATTGTATACAAGTTGATTCACTTTTCATTTTTTAATCATACATTTTAAGCGTCATTTCACGTTATCGTTAACCTTGATATAAGAAAGCGAATCGCAATTTATCTTTATCTTTAGCCTTAATTCAACTTCTTAACACGTGTATTAACGAATATCGAGGAAATTGGCAAACATCAAAAGTCATGCAACTTAACAGAGTGTAAAGAAACTTAACATAGATCGCCAAAGGGTTGTTAACAGCGACGCTTAAGTAAAAGTGTTACGGAATGTATGTGAATTAACAGAGTAATGTAACTTAACAGAGCGTAGAGATCTGTGCGTAATGTAACTTAACATAGCAAGTCAAAGAGTAACACTGTTTTACATTGTGCTGTTAAATGTTTTAAAATGTGTATGAAAATTAACAATCAGCTGTTAAAGGCTTAACCAATCCTTCTGCTTTCTGTCCACCAGCTGCTATGACACACCTGATACCTCGTAAAAGTATTTTAATTAGTACACGAATTAAATAATTACAATGTGTAAATTAACAGTATTACAAATTTACAGCTCTTTAATTTACTGTAGTTAGTGCTAATCCCCCGCTCTGTTAATTAAATATTTCCCACTGAAAGCCCCACCCAATTTCTCTGAGTGTAGTGCTCTTCTTGCTTCAAATCGAACAAGAAAATTTATAAGCATGTGACCTTAACGAATGCTGATTTAGATATTTAATTAAAATGTGTTTGCAAACGTTATGCTAAAAGTACTCCCCCTTACACCCACTACCCCTATACCATACCCCTCTCCCACTCTACTTTGGCATTGCATGATGATGATATTTAATTGATGCAAACTGTTATACACACTGTTATTTGATGTGTTTCCCCACATTTCTTTATTTATTTCAATTTAGAATATAAATCGTTACGGAGATTCCATGGGTTCACTCGGACATCGTGCTCTGCTGCAGTACATCGATAATAATGATATTTCTGGTCTACGCGCAATCCTCGATAGTCGTCATCTAACCATCGATGATCGCGATGAGGTGAGTCCTCTTTACACTCTTTACTGTACTCTGTATGACAAGCAATTTTCTCCTGGCAGAATTCCACTACGGTGCTTATGGTGGTCGCTGGACGCGGCTTAACTGCTTTCGTCCGTGAGTTTTTGGCACGTGGTGCGGATGTCCAGGCGGAGGATTTGGATAACTGGACGGCTTTGCTATGCGCCACACGCAATGGCCACTTGGATGTAGTCCAACTGTTGCTGGATCATGGTGCTGACGTTGAGCATCGGGATATGGTAATAGAAAGCAATTGCTCCTACTTACAGCACTTCTAATCGCCATGCTTTCTTTCAGGGCGGTTGGACGGCTCTGATGTGGGCAGCTTACCGTGGACACACGGAGCTGGTGCGTCTGCTGTTGGACAAAGGCGCCGATGGCAATGCCCATGGCAATTATCATCTGGGTGCACTGCTCTGGGCGGCGGGGCGTGGTTTCAAGGACATTGTGGAGCTGCTGGTGCAACGGGGCGCCAAGGTGAATGTGGGTGATAAATACGGAACCACTGCGCTGGTCTGGGCTTGCCGACGTGGTAACGTGGAGATCGTAGACACACTCCTCAAGGCTGGCTCCAATGTGGACACAGCCGGCATGTACTCATGGACACCATTGCTGGTGGCTGCTGCCGGTGGGCACACGGACTGTGTGAGCTCGCTGCTGGAGAAGAAGCCCAATGTGAATGCCCTGGACAAGGATGGCATGACTGCACTGTGCATAGCCAGTCGAGAGGGTTTCCAGGACATTGCTGCCTCATTGATTGCCGCCGGCGCGTACATTAACATACAGGATCGTGGTGGCGATACGCCCATGATACATGCCATCAAGGGTGGACACCGGACGGTGGTCGAAGCGCTGCTCAAGAAGCACGCCGATGTCGATATCCAGGGCAAGGACCGCAAGACAGCCATCTACACGGCTGTGGAGAAGGGACACACACAGATTGTCAAAATGCTGCTGTCCACCAATCCCGATCTGGAGGCATCCACCAAGGATGGCGATACACCGCTGCTACGTGCCGTACGCAATCGAAATCTGGAGATTGTCCACATGCTGCTCGACCGAAAGGCCAAGGTGACGGCCAGTGATAAGCGTGGAGACACCTGCCTGCACATTGCCATGCGTGCCCGCTCCAAGGCTATTGTGGAGGCACTGCTCCGCAATCCCAAGCACAGTCAGCTGCTGTATCGAGCCAACAAGGCGGGGGAGACGCCCTACAACATTGATTCACTGCATCAAAAGACAATACTGGGTCAGGTGTTTGGAGCGAGACGACTCAATACCAACGAAGATTCCGAGGGTATGCTTGGCTATGAGCTCTACTCCTCTGCGCTGGCTGATGTGCTTAGCGAACCCACGCTGACCACGCCCATTACCGTTGGTCTCTACGCCAAATGGGGCAGTGGAAAGAGTTTTCTGCTCAACAAACTGCGAGAGGAAATGAATAACTTTGCTCGCCAATGGGCGGAACCTCCAACCAAGACAAGTGGACTCCTGTTTCTCGTTTGCCTGCATATATCACTGGTCATTGGCACGATAGTGGGCCTGGCCACTTGGTCAGCCATTTGGGGCTCCTTGGCTGCTATTGTTTTTCTGCTTTTGGCTTATCTACTGCTGGCGGCTACCAAGTACTTCAACTACCAAATGGACATGTTTTGGGCCTACTCTGTGCTGCACGGTCTGGACAAGCGTATGACACGATTGCGTCTCATATTGCAGGTCACATTCTGTCATCCACCTGGACCACAAGCAGACTCCCAGCCCAAACCTGTGCGTTTCCATTTTGCTGAAGCAAGCAGCGCTTCACCCACCGGCGATGGTGCAGTGGCTCACATGCTAGCCGCTCTGCTGGATGCCATAGGTAAGCAGGATGTGCCACCAATCGCAGACATTTAAACTTATCCTTTGTCTTGTGTGTTTTTCAGAGTCCCATTATGGCTGGCTGTCCACACGTTTGTATCGTGCCTTTCGTCCCAAGTGCCTGAAACTGGATGTGGGCTGGAGATGGCGTCGCATGTGTTGTCTGCCCATTGTGCTGCTCTTTGAGCTCGGACTGATCACACTGGTGGCGGGCATTGCTCTGATTGTTGCCTACTTTACGCATGCCAATGAGACAGAGCGTGAACAAATATTGGTTGCTATTTATGTGATTGCTGCGGTGCTGGTGACACTCATCTGCACGCATCTCCATGTGCTGGCCAAAGTCTGCGGCTCACTCTTCATCTCCCACAAGCGACAACTGAAGCGTGCCGTGCGTTCCAATGAGAATGCTCCGCTTACAATGCTCGGCGCTGAGGTGGCTGTGTTGACGGACATGGTTAAGTGTCTGGATGCGTTTACCAATCAGCAGAGTCGTCTTGTGGGTGTAGTTGATGCCTTGGACTCTTGTGATACGGAGCGTATACTTACTCTGCTAAATGCTGTGCAGACTCTGCTCTCGGCACCTAATCGTCCTTTCGTGCTGCTCATCTCGGTGGATCCGCATGTGATTGCCAAAGCAGCAGAGGCCAATAGTCGACGTCTGTTCACCGAGGGCGGCATTGGAGGACACGATTTCCTGCGCAACTTGGTGCATCTGCCGGTCTACTTGCAGAACTCTGGTCTCCGCAAAGTGCAACGTGCCCAGATGACAGCGCTGCTATTTAAGCGTAGTGGCACCGATTACCAGCTCGATGATGGACCTACGTTGGGTCATTCGGTGTCGGCGCGTCGCCTTTCCAACGCCTCTGAGATTATGTCCAGCCAGGAGAAGCTTCGTGCTCCACATAATGCCCAACGCAGTGGTGGCGGTGGCAAGAAACTGCGTCTCTCCGAGTCGGTGGCCAGTTCGATTGGCTCCAATCTGCATCGTCTGGGCCAGAATCCTCAAGGTGTGCTCGATCTGTCGCGCATTGTGCTCACCGATGACTACTTCAGCGATGTGAATCCACGTAGCATGCGTCGTCTCATGAATGTCATCTACATTACGGTGCGCCTGCTGAAAGCATTCCAAATTGACTTTAGTTGGTATCGTCTCAGTTCCTGGATCAATCTCACCGAGCAGTGGCCACTGCGTGCTAGCATGATTGTGCTCCATCACGATCAGTACATGGACGGCAATGCTGATGAGAACATCTCGCTGCAAAGTGTCTACGAGAAGTATGTAGTCAGTTAACGTGTGTAAATCTTTGGCTAACCAGAGTCTTTTTCCAGAGTGCGTCCCAAACTGGCCTGCTTGAGAGAAGCTGCTCCATTGCTGGAGCTGGATAGAGATGAGCGAAAGCTGGATGCTTTTCTGCAGCTGCATAAATCTGATTTGTTGGTTGCGGACTTGCGCATATTTTTGCCTTTCACCATCAATCTAGATCCTTACCTGCGCAAGGTGCTAAAAGGTTAGTTATCTCAAGCAAACTCACACATGGATGTAGTATCGCTTGACTGTAGCTTTCCTTACTAAACGTTTCTACTCTTCCCTTGCAGAGGATCAACAGGTCATCGAAGACGAGGGTTCGCTTGTGCTGCAAACACGACCGAGTGTTTCGCACAGCATGAGACCGCATGCCACAACAACCACCTATGTGGCATCACCCCAGGTGTATCCGCCCTACCAAATGCTGCAGAATGAGTTTGCGGGCAATGAACTGCGTGCGCGGAATCTTGCCATTGAGCCAACAACACCGCTAATACCATCGCCCAGCGATTCATTTGGAGTGAGTGGCAAAGACCTTTGAATTATAAATCATTTAAATTAATTACTTATTTATTTCAATACAGGATGATATACTGCAAACGAAACTTACTGATCTTACCGCTGAGGGTGTCATAAGTCTGCTGGAACGCATTGAGGATCTGAAGCCAACGCTGCAGAAACTGGGACCTGTGCTGCGAGACAATGCCATCAACGGTCGCGTGCTTAAGCACTGCGAACTGACCGATCTCAAAGCGGTATGCTAGAGGAATTAAATATTAAAGAACTTGGAAGTTAACCAGTTTATTCTGTTGTTAAAGGTGCTTGGTCTGAGCTTTGGTCATTGGGAGCTGTTTCGCTTGCTGATCACAACGTTGCGCGAAGCCGAACGTCTGCCACGCAAGATTCGTCCACAGCCCGCGATAACAGAGGCGACAGCCAGTGTGTCCACCATTCGTGATGTGCCAGATGCACTGCCACCGCCGCCATTGTCCCGCAGGAACTCTGTCAGTCATATGGAGAAACAGGTTAGTGTGTGAAACTGGTTTAGCATAATAAGAAGTAGTTTTTAGTTAGTTGAAGTAGACTCTATCTAAGTTCTGAATTATTTCTGTACAATGCTTACGACTTCAGCCGAAGATCCATGATTATGAGTATCTGCAGGTAAAACATAATTAATGCCTTTCAATTAGGAATTCTCCAGCGTATTTACTTATGTGCTATGATTTTAACGGTTGTATCTGTCATTTAGGTAACACTGGAGGAGCAGATGATTTGCGGCGCATTGCAGACACTCAACGAGGAAGCTTTTGAGGATGTGGCGAGCAGTGAACGACCAAGTCCGTCCGGTTTGCCCACAGGTGAGATGTTAGCTGCAGCGGCACAGCTGCAATTAGCACCCATTTGCGAGAGCTCTGAGTTTGGTTCGCCATCCGATGAGCCAATGGTTAACAATCTGCTCCAGTACAACAACAACAATAACAGCAACAACAACAACAATCACAGCAACAATGCATTACAACAATCGAAATATTTAAATGCGGATTACACACGCAGCGCCAGCTCCCAGTCCCTACAAAGTTTAAACGCCGCCAATGCAGCCGGATCATCCGGTGGTGGCCTCCAAATGCGTCTGGGTAACGGCCATAGTGGCAGTAGCATCGCCGAATTGATAAATGTTGTTGCCGCTGATGGGGATGCTTATGGTGCTAGTGGTGGTGGTGGTGGTGGTAGTAGTGGTATTGTTATGAGTAGTGCTAGTGGTGCAGGTGGAGGGTATTATAATCAACATAATTTAACTCGTGTCACGCGGCCAAGTTCAGTTGCCGATGATTTGCTAATCGAGCCGATGACAGCCTACAATATGACAGTGCCAACGGTGGTTGTGGTGCCCAACAGTGATAATAAATACGATGATACCCAACTCTAAACGAAACTAAACTAAAATCTAGTACTTACTAACATATCTGTATTAAAAAGAGAAACACAATTAAAAACCCAAAAACGAGCTTCCTAAAATTCACGAACATCTTCAGCGTTGCATGTACATTAACTTTATGGACTAAGTGTAAACGATTAATACTATTAGCTTTTAAATAACACATGTAATCGGTGTGACTGCAGGTCTGTTTTAATCATAGTTATAGCTCTAAGTTAAGTTAACCTTTATACTAATCCTATTAGCTGGATAACAATTTATATCTGTGCCATTAAAAACATAAAAAAATGAAAAACAAAATAAAATTTGTTACAACGCTTTTTAAAATTTGATTTAAACCACTTGCTTAAAATAGAAATTTGGTAGTAAATGTGGCTTTTAAACCATAATATATTAATTTGATATTATTTCTTGGTTTTCCAATTGAAAAACTCTAAAAAATAGATGTGTCCAAGCTTTAGCTAACAATTTTTTGGTTATTTTAAGTAACATGGACTGCACGATTTATTTAAAATTAGTTTTAAGTTGACATCAGCGCATAAATCTAACAATCTAATATAAATGCTGCTTTCACTAAAACAAAACGAGTTTTTAACATTATTATGTGGAAAAAAGAAATAAATAATCATACGAACAACTCTTTACAATTGCATTTTATTGTAGTTTGTTTTAATAAATATATATAAACATGCTTATTGGATAAGGGTAAATTGATTTTAAAATTATTTTATTGTAATTTAACTAACATTTGCATGCAACTAAATGTGTTTTATAATTAACTTACTTAGTTTAGACTGTAAATAATTAAAAATTAAAGAAACAGCGGGCGTTGGTGTACATAAGTTAATTTCTGTAAATAATTCGATTAAGGACAAACCGCATTATCATCGAAAAAAGACAAAAGAGACAGTCCCTCAAAGAACCTCGTGCATTGGTTTGTTAATCCTGTGCAATTCCGTGTACTTCCCCATCTTAAGTGTGGTTCCCCCCACGACTTTTTAAATATTTCTAATTTTATTTTTGTATCATCACTGTGATTTTCTAGACCTCGAGCTATCAAGTGCTGGTTCCATGTTGACCCCAACGCTGCTTACTTCCGGTTCGCCGATGCAGCAACGTCGGGACTCGATACTGAAGCAGCAGGGCAGTGTAAAGTCTGAGAAGCGGGTATCGATCAAACAGTCGCCCAGCGGCACTAATCTGGCCAACAACAACAACAATAGTAACAACAACAATAATGCCAAGTTAACATCGAATGTGGAATACGTTTCTGAACGGCAAATGGAATTGGCCGCTGGCACCAGTAAAGGCCGTCTCACCACAAAACCGCCAGCAGGTAATTAAATTTGTCTATAAATAAAACTATTTCTTTTAATGACTTTGTTTTTCATTATTCTGCTTAGGCCCCCGACCAGCCTCGCTGATCATAACCAAAAACGATTCAACCTCGCAATTTCAGCTGCTGCGTTCCTCATCTATTGAGTACGAGGACATCGAGGCACAGCAGCATTCAATACGTGCTATTAGAACCACTCTGCTTGAGCAGCAGGAAGATGAGTCGGCGCCTTTGGTGTTTACGGTGCGAAAATGATAGGACTTTATGTCCTTAGCAGCAACAATAAATTCAATATGTGCTTTTTACTTAGTGCCAGTTAAGTTAAGTTATTAATAGGACTGTAGTTATTGAGTATTGCGTCTCACTGTTAACTGTTGTCATACAATTATATTGATAGAGAATTAATTGTTCACAAATGTACACTTACTATTATGAATTTAGTATGCATACTATTATAAAAGTATGCATATGACGATGAAGACAATTATATTTAATAAAAAGCTTTACAAACAAGCCAAATATTGTATGAACGGCAAGGCCTTGCTTATTTTTAATAAAATAATTAAATGCAAATACAATATATTGCTTCTGCAATTTGAATCCATTAAAATCCGATAACTTTGTCAGCAGTTACGTAACGCAAAATGCTTACGTGACGCAGTCGGCTCGATAACTTTGCAGCTATCAAAATCGGCAGCACTATCGGTTTCTGTTAGCAGTCTAGCCGCGCCATGTAGCACAATTGATGAATTGAATAAATTTGTTGAACTGTGAATTTGCATGCATAATGAACTAAATTGTTGTGTTAAGTTACATTCCATATACTATACGGTAACGTTGATGGAACACCTTAACGATAAAATAGCTTGGCTGTAAAAATGTGATTGAAACGTAAGTGTAACCACATAAAAAAATTTTCCATTATTATTTAAAGCAACAACGAGTATCGATACACTACGGTAGTCGATACTAAGTTTATCCCGTGAACACAAGTGTAAAATTATGCTCTTAAAAATGTTTTCGTATAATTTTTCTCGCTTAAAAGCGTGAATAACAATGTGCTGTACAGATACAAATAAGAACTAAGCCATGAAATTACGGAACGCCTTAAAATGAAGACATAGCTAATGTAGCTTGTGCAAACATGAACATATAACATGCGTGAGAGTTATTTTACTTGCCCTACATATCATATTCATAGGTAATTGTCATATCAATGGATACACACATACATGCATGCAACTTCCATGTAATACACATAAAGTCAACACAATACAATAAAAAGCGACCACAATGAATGGCCAGCTGATTTTTGTTTACCAGCGACTGAGGGTGCGACACTCTTAAGCCGAAACAGCTGATGACCGCACGAAAACTTGAAAGGTCACCTTGAGCTCAATAAAAAAGAATTGAAGAATTTATTTGCTGGTAAAGTTTAACTCAACAACTGCTCATAGTTTTTGGTGAAGAAAAAATAAATAAAATATAATAGTGGCTATTGAAGTTAGTGGCGTACAATAATATTTCCAAATACATAGAAATACTAAAAAAAAACGAATTTTTAATCAAATTCAAGAATGCGTGTGTAATCAAAAGAACATTATCTAAGTGATTTTCGAATGAAAAAAACGTATTAAATTTAGACTATCGAAGAAATTAAAAAAAGAACTAAATATGTTTTTTTAAGTCATGCGTTCGTTAGAAAAAATACATATGACAGTGTGTACAAACATATGTAAATATGTTATGTAGGTCAATGGACGCAATGAATTTGAGTCTATTTTAAGGTTTTTCGCAAATGTTTACTCAGAATTTTTATTTAAACAAACTATAAATCAAAACAAACAAAAGAATGTTTGGCAACATATGAAAAGACTCTAAAGTTGAACCGGTTAAACAACTAATGAGCAGCTCATTCAGAGGAGTGAGAAGTGTGTAGAAGCTTTAACGTAATGCTCGGTTTGATTGGTGTAATACAGTTGACATCGGTGTTATCTCTTGACCTTTGAAACTTCAGTGTGCGAGCTTTCGCTGCACTTAAGTTGGGGAGCCGGTAAAAGCTTCAGAAAGTTGCCAAAGAAAACTTCATTCTTGAAAAAGCTTTTTAATGTTAACAGTTAGTCGAGTAATTTTTTTGATAAGCAAGAAAGCTTAAATATTTATTTAAAACTCATTTTAATCTAAGAACTTTAAGCCATAAAATATTTGGCAAGATAATTTCTTTGCTTACTGTATGCACACACACACAGACCCAAACAAGCACAAAACAGGCGCGCATTTTGTTAATTATTTAAAGCTCACTTGTTTGATTTCGTAATAAGTGCAAGTAGTATAATTTTAAAATGCTTCATTAACGCTCAACAGCTGCTGGCCGCTAGTAACAAAGGAAAGCAGAGCAGAGCTGCAGAAGAAAAGCTTCAATTGCATCTAGAGTTTTGCACGAACAGTACAAACGAGACAAATAATAAGAAAAATGCTCGTGGAGTTTGTACAGTGGCTTCTTAACATCCTTATGGGCTATCAGTTCTTTCGCTGGCTCATCGATTTCTATAAACAATTAACAACAACACCAACAACAACAGCAGTTAATGCCGGGCTGCAAAAAGGGCAGCATGTTGATAAGCCGAAGGCAAAGGCGAATGCTCAACTTGCAGGCGAAGAAGAAGAGACAGAAGGAGAGAGAAAAGTAACAGCTGAGCCGGGCTGTATAACGGTTTCGGTGTCGCTGCCAAGCGAGATTAGTGCGAATAAGAAACTTAAAGCCTCAGCAAGTATGGGCAATGCAGGCAGCAGCAGCAGCGGAAGAAACCGACGCCGCAGTAGCAGCGGCAGCAACAGCAGTAGCACTAACACCAGCACCAGCACCAAAAACAACAACAACAGCAGCAACAGCAATAGAAGCAGCGAATCATTACAAAAAAAACACCACAGTGATCAGGTATGATCACAAACACTGATTGTCCGACAAAAAAGAAAGAAAAAAAAATCAACTAAATTATGTCGTAAATAAGTACACACTATAAAGTGAGTGCATATTTATATGATTGTGTTTAATGAAGCATAGCACTGACTTAGTTCAAAAGGTACAACGAGCGTCGAGCTTCAGTCAGTGCCGTGTGATCCTCGTGTTCTAATAACTACAAAAAGAAATCGCTTAAGCTCTAAATAATTTACTTCCACTGTGGTGTTGTAACTGATTCTGCTTGTGTGTGAGTGTGTGCGTGTGTGTGTGTGTATCTCTGTAATCTCTGATTGTTATCGCTAAAACCAATCTTGACTAAAAATAGAACGGCGCCTCAACAATTACACAATCCTTAACTGAGTTTTATAACAGTTGTATAACAGAAGTTTATATGCTACAAAGCTTTGCCTGGCAACAGCAAAGTCAAAAGGACATTTTGTAGTTAAAAAGTTATCAATTATAATTATTTTCAATGAATTAATTAACTGATCATTCCGATGGTGACTGCAATTGTATTACTTTTCAATTATTTGTACTATTTGGTTTTATTGGGGTGACATTGAACACGAATTCAATTGAATTGAATTGAATCGAATCGAAGTTGATTGCCTCAAGGCAAATCTCTGTGCGCCTCTCTATGTACAACCTCTCAGTGCATTAGCTCAGTTTGATATCACATCTTTCTTGCTTACAGATTTTGACAATGAGCAAGGACACGGAATCGCATAGCATTCCCATATCGGAGGGCACAAATGCCGAGCATGTGTTGTACCGCCTGAAACGTGGCTCCAAACTATGTGTGCATCCGGATGTTTCATTGCTGGGTCGTAAAATACGTCTGCTTACCAATTATCCCGCCGAGGGCAAGAAATTTGTGCGCACCGAGTATCGTTTACTGGGCTGGCAGCTAAAGGATGGCAAACAGGTTACGTCCGTGGAGCATCCAGAGGTGCATGTGGTGGACACTGATCTCTACAGTGAACTGCAGCTAAACACTTCGGGCACATTTCGTTTCTACTTTACTTTTGCCGATCGGTAAGACTTATCTCTCCTCATCTTACCGCTTGAGACTTTAATTGTTTGCCATTGCAGGGTTGGAGACCAGAAGGATACACCTGATGGCGCTTTGTATGTGCAGGTGGAACCCACTTTGCATGTGGGTCCACCAGGTGCACAGAAGATTATACCGCTCAATTCTGTGCGTTGTCAGACAGTGATGACCAAATTGCTTGGACCACTGCACACCTGGGAGTCGAAACTGCGCGTGGCCAAGGAATCCGGCTATAATGTCATACACTTTACGCCCATTCAGGAGCTGGGTGGCTCACGTTCTGGCTATTCGCTGCGTGATCAGCTACGTGTGAGCTCTAATTTCGCCGCCAAGAAGGGCGACAAGGTCACGTTCGAGGATGTTGAGAAGATCATCAAGAAGTGTCGCCACGAATGGGGCGTAAGTAATGTCATTCAACTGCTCCTACCTATTGTAATCCTTTGTTCATTTTAGGTAGCTTCGATTTGCGATATTGTGTTGAATCACACGGCAAATGAATCGGAGTGGCTGCTGAAACATCCGGATGCCACTTACTCCTGTGCCACTTGCCCCTATTTGCGTCCCGCTTTTCTGTTTGACGCGGCTTTGGCTCAATGTGGTGCTGATATTGCCGCTGGCAGCTTGGAGCATGTGGGCGTGCCTCAGATCATCGATCAGGAATGCCATTTGGAAGCTTTAAAATACCAATTGCATACGACCTATCTATCCAAAATCAATGTCCATGAACTGTATCAGTGTGATGTGATGAAGTATGTGAATGATTTCATGTCCCAGGTGCGCAATCGTGAGCCACCACAGAATGTGGCAAAGCAGTCACGCTTCTCGGAGATCAAACTGATACAGGATCCGGAATATCGACGATTGGGTAGCACCATTGATTTCGAGTTGGCATTGGAGGTCTTTAATGCTTTCCATGGCGACTGTTTCGATGAAGAGTCACGTTTCCGCAAATGCGCCGAGACACTGCGTCATCATCTGGACGCACTTAACGATGCTGTGCGTAACGAGATTCAGGGATACCTCAGCTATGCCATTGACAACTGTCTGGCCGGTGTTAGGTACGAGCGTGTCCAAGGGGATGGTCCACGTGTGCGTGAAATCTCCATAAAGCATTCCGTCTTCATGACTTACTTCACGCACACGGGCACCGAGGGCAAATCACTGTCGGAGATTGAGCAGGATATGTACGGCAAAGCGGGAGCATTCTTTATGGCCCACAATGGCTGGGTTATGGGTTCCAGTGATCCCCTAATGGACTTTGCCGAAGAGCAACCCGGCCGTGCCAACGTTTACATCAAGCGAGAGCTCATCTCCTGGGGCGACAGTGTCAAACTGCGCTTTGGTAAGCGTCCGGAGGACAGCCCGTATCTGTGGCAGCACATGACCGAGTATGTGGAGACTACGGCAAGGATATTCGATGGTGTACGGCTGGACAACTGCCACTCGACGCCGCTGCATGTGGCCGAGTATCTGCTAGATGCGGCACGCAAAATCAATCCTGAATTGTATGTTGTAGCCGAACTGTTTACCAACTCCGATGGCACTGATAACATCTTTGTCAATCGGTTGGGCATCACTTCGTTGATAAGAGAAGCCCTTTCCGCTTGGGATGCCCATGAGCAGGGTCGCCTGGTTTACCGTTATGGCGGTATACCTGTCGGTGGTTTCTATGCGAATCCAAATCGCGACTTGGCACCTTGTGTGGCTCATGCTTTGTTTCTGGATCTGACTCACGATAATCCCTCGGCCGTAGAGAAGCGTTCGGTGTACGATTTGCTGCCCTCGTCCGCCTTGGTGGCAATGGCTTGTTGTGCCACTGGCAGCAACCGAGGCTACGACGAGCTCGTGCCACATCATGTAAGTATAAAGTCAAGTGAATCCATAGATACATTCTTTAATCCTTTTTATGTTTTCCATAGATTCACGTGGTGGATGAGGAGCGTCCTTATCAGGAATGGGGCAAGGCAGTCGACTTCAAAACAGGCATTGTGGCAGCTAAGCGAGCTCTGAACATATTGCATGGTCAGCTGGCGGAAGAAGGTTTCAGCCAGGTGTATGTGGATCAAATGGATCCGAATGTGGTTGCCGTGACTCGACACTCACCCACCACCCATCAGACAGTTATACTGGTGGCACACACTGCATTTGGTTATCCCGATCCCAATGCTGGAGCCACAAATGTGCGTCCACTGCGTTTCGAGGGTGTGCTCGACGAGATCATACTCGAGGCGAATCTGACAATGAAGAGCGACAAACCATACGATCGTCCGGCGCCTTTCAAGAAGGACGAGCATGTCATCAACGGCTTCACACAGTTCCAGTTGTCGCTGCAGGAGCACATACCACTAAGCAAATCCCAAGTGTTTGAAACGAGCTCCTATGTGGATGGCAACAACACGCAGCTCAATTTCGCTAATCTACGGCCCGGCACAGTGGTTGCCATACGTGTCTCCTTGCATGCCAGTGCTCGCAACAGCTTCGATCAGCTGCAGAAAGTAACGAATGCCTTGAGGGTTGAATCGGGTAGCGAGTGCAAAGATCTACAGGAAATTGTATCCAAATTGGACTTGACCGCTTTGAGTCGTGCGCTGTTCAGCTGCGATCAGGAGGAGCGTGACATGGGCTTTGGTGGCTCTGCCTATGATATTCCCAACTTTGGACCCATTGTCTACTGTGGCTTGCAGGGATTTGTATCGCTGTTAACGGAGATCTCGCCACGCGACGACTTGGGTCATCCGCTGTGCAACAATCTGCGTGATGGCAACTGGATGATGGGTAAGTAGTGGTAGTGCTAGCACTTAAAGCCATTAACTAACACTTTAACCATTTAGATTACATTGCGGATCGCCTGTTGCACATTGAGGATCTGAGACCACTTTCTGCCTGGTTAAAGGCCACCTTTGAGCCGCTTAAGAATGTGCCACGTTACCTTGTACCTTGTTACTTTGATGCGCTGGTGAGCGGAGTTTATAGTGTGCTCGTTAATCAGGTGAACCAACTGATGCCAAGGTGAGTACAACAACACTGCTCCCTCCACTTTGTTGCTAAGCCTACGATTCTCGTTTCCAGCTTCATACGCGATGGTCATCACTTTAGCCAAGCTCTGGCGCTCTCTACTCTGCAGTTTATGGCCGTCTGCAAGTCTGCCAATCTGCCTGGCTTTAGTCCAGCCCTCAGTCCACCTAAGCCACCCAAGCAATGCGTCACACTGTCCGCTGGTTTGCCCCACTTCTCCACAGGTAGTATCTTTAAAATACTTAGCTGGTATCATAGTAAAATGTTTGTTTTCCACACAGGTTATATGCGCTGCTGGGGTCGCGACACGTTCATTGCTCTGCGTGGCACATTGTTGCTTACTGGCAGATACCACGAGGCACGTTTCATCATTCTGGGCTTTGCAGCTGCCATGCGTCATGGTTTGATACCGAATCTGTTGGATAACGGCGTTAAGCCACGTCTCAACTGCCGCGATGCGGTTTGGTGGTGGCTCCACAGCATTAAGCAGTACGTGGAGGAGGCACCCAAGGGTGCTGATCTTCTCAAGGATAAGGTGTCGCGTATATTCCCCTACGATGATTCGGAGCCGCATGCGCCCGGCGCTTTTGATCAGCTGTTGTATGACGTCATGCAGGAGGCATTGCAGGTGCACTTCCAAGGCTTGCAGTATCGTGAACGCAACGCCGGCCACGAGATTGATGCTCACATGGTGGATCAAGGCTTTAACAACCATATTGGTGTGCATCCGGACACTGGCTTTGTGTTTGGCGGCAACAGTGCCAACTGCGGCACCTGGATGGATAAAATGGGTTCGTCCGAGAAGGCCGGTAACCGAGGACGTCCTAGCACACCACGTGATGGTTCCGCCGTTGAATTGGTAGGTTTGCAATACGCCGTACTGCGTTTCATGCAGGGACTCAGTGAACGCCAGGTGATTCCCTACTCAGGCGTCGAGCGCAAGGGTCCAGCGGGTGAGCAGACGAAGTGGAGCTATAAGGATTGGGCAGATCGTGTACAGAAGAACTTTGAGCAGCACTTCTTCATCAAGGACACAGACACCACATCGGTGGCCAACAAGAAGGGCATCTACAAGGACAGCTGTGGCGCCACACACGATTGGACCGACTTCCAGCTGCGTTGCAATTTCCCAATTGCACTGACCGTGGCACCGGACATGTGTAATCCCCAAAATGCCTGGCGTGCTCTGGAGATGGCCAAGAAGCATTTGCTGGGACCACTGGGTATGAAGACATTGGATCCCGACGATTGGAACTACAGAGCCAACTATGATAACTCAAATGATTCAACCGATTGCACTGTCGCCCATGGAGCCAACTATCATCAAGGACCCGAATGGGTGTGGCCCATCGGTTTCTATCTGCGTGCACGCCTAATCTTTGCCAGAAAGTGTGGCTACCTCGATGTGGTCATATCCGAAACTTGGGCCATACTGCGTGCCCATCTAAGGGAGATACAGACATCCCACTGGCGCGGACTGCCCGAGCTGACCAACGATAATGGCAGCTATTGCAATGACTCCTGCCGTACCCAGGCCTGGAGCATAGCCACTGTGCTGGAGGTGCTCAACGATCTGCATGCATTGGGTGCCGATAAATAGGCAAAGGAGTCAATTAAGTAATCATAACAAACTTAACTAAATTATCCAAGAAATGGAAAACGAAAACGAAAACAACCTCAATATTGGTAGATGCTACAAAGAATTTGGTTTAATGATTCAATGGGCGTAACCATAAAGTTATTTGTTCAATTTGTTACCCAAGTTGTTGATCATCCCACACACTATTAAAGTTCTTTAATCTCAAGTCTGTTGTTTGATCTAGGAGAAATAACTATTCCTTGCCAGCCGCATGCAAGATGTCTTTGGCGCATAAATCGGTCCACTGTTCCTAAGAGTTACATCCAACAGTGAGACTGGTCGGATCACTTCTATATCTTTAGACATCTCTTGGGCATTATTATTGTTCGATGATGTCTGTGGCGGACCAATTGGTGCACTTATCTTAAGTTGGTTTACTTCGATAACTTTAGAGTTCCCTTGGGGTACATCTGGTAACTGTATGTTTATAGCACCTGTAGTTGGCTGATCCACAGCGGAGTCCTCGTCACATGCCTTGCATTTCTGACATTTGTTGTCCTCCACTTGGCATTTCTTAAAAACTTGAATGGCTGCAGCACAGCTCATTTCATAGGCGCCTTGGAGCACCAAATTTTGTACCACATCCAAAACGAGGGACATTTTTAGCTGTGCGGGACTTTGGCCAGAATATCGGGCTATTGACAAACATGAACGTTTAAAAGAGAAGACAGGATGACACAGTGTATAAATTTGGAATAAATTTTGTATAGACAACATTAAAAGCAAAGCATTTTAGTATACAGCATTATAATCCAATCACAGTTTTGTGATTGTTGAACATATAATATCAGTTATACATTTATTCAAGTGAGTTTTAAATGATAAAGGCACTTCTCTTACAGAGTTACACACAAGTTAAATGAATGCAAAGTTAGGACAGGAATTATAGACGGTATTTACATTAAAATAATAGTCATTAAGGTTTACATATAGTTCTGGTTTTGATTAAACTAATTTCAATGGGTTGTATATACACACTTAGTGGAAGTTGTTAACTTTTCAGTTAAGCGACGAGTACTCATTAAATACAGTATTGTAAGTATATGTTAAAATTATATATACATAAAGCTTATTTGTCCTGTGACCGATTTACGTATTCCTAACTCCTTTCAGGTGCTGCGTTTACTTCAGGGGACGGCTTAGTCGTCGTCTGAGCTGTGTCTTCCTCCTCATCCTTTATAGATTTCAGTTCACGTCCCATGTTTTCAATCTGTAAACCAAGTCCAATCGAGGGACTATTGCCCACTGTAAGCTTGGGTTCAGGAAGACAGTTCTCATTGCCGTCTGCATCTCGTTTGACACGTGATACGGGCGGCACAGTCGTGATCTGCTGCAGCTTTAGTTGCAGTAGTTCTCGTCTTATGGCTTCCACATTCACAACGTCACTTGGTTTATTTGCCGGCTGTTCTGGCGGACCTAAGGTATTATTAGATTTCAACCATGTGGCATTACCCAGCAGCACCAGGGGCAGTGGCAATCTTTGGGCTAACGAGGGCACAGCATCAGCACTGGCATTTTTCAGTAGCTCACCGGTTTTGTAGGATAGTGGCTCAAAGACACCGGCATGGGCTTCCTGCTCCTCGTGGGCGTGCGCATTTTCCGTCAGCATTTCCATTAATGAAACCGATTTACGTTCTTTTGCCGGCTTTTCAGCTACTTTGGGCTGTGGTTGTAGTTCAGGTTCAGGTTCAGGTTGTGGCGGTGGTTGAGGTTCTTGCGGTGGTTCCACTTTCTTTACTTGCTCATCTTGACGGTTGGTTTCCTTGACTTTATTGAGCGCCTCTGCGAGTTCGTTGACAGCCAACGGTTTTGGATTATCCGGATTTTGATTAGCCAATTCAACGTTTAATTTGTCCATGCTGCGTTCCAGCAACTTCATGGTGTTCTCATTCTGTGGCTTTTGTTTGGACAACTCCACATTTAGTTCATCCACAGTGCGTTCCAACATTTGCATTTTCTCCTTCAGCTCCTTTTGTGTTTCTCGCAGTTCGTCTGCATTTCGTTTGTTGTCCTTCTGCTCCTCGGCGGTAATTTCCTCCTCCTTTTTGATGGCAGCCCCATCGATTGTTTGCTGTGCAGGCGCTGGCACCAAAGTTTCTTTCTTTTCGGATATTGTATCTGCTGCCGGGGGATCTTTAGCTTTCTCGAGTGTTAAGTTCTTTTTTTCTCTACTGTGGTCACGTTCGGAGTTTCCTTTGCTTTAGCCACTTCTTTGGCTATTTTTATCACTTTATCTGCTGATGGCGGCTCGTTTTTAGCGTCCAGGGAATGGGATTCGTCTACCGGTAACGGCGGCATCGGTGGATTATCCGATGAAGCACTTATAACAATTGGTTTCTCGACTGTCTTTATGCTATCTAAGTTTAATTCAGGTTTGCTGTCTGGAAGCTTATCCAGTACTTGCTTTGCCACAGCTTCGTTGGGTTCTTTAACCAAGTGTTTCAGTATCTCGGAGTTCTTTAAGTCTATAGCTGGCGGCGGTTTATCGTTGGGTGTAAGTGGTGTAACCATCTGTACTGCATCGAACTGTGGTCCAGAACTCTGCGCATCGATGGCATTCAAATTGGCATAAGTGCCAAGTATCATGAGGCAAAAGCCGCTAACAAACACAACTTGGGCCAAAGTGCGTTCCGTTGATTCCTTTTTAATAATTTTGCGAAAACTCGATGCGGGAAACATAATGCATATAGCTACTCCGATGGTCGAGCCCACCAGGCCAATAATCAGCTCCACGGAGGGAATTACGAGTGCCACACACAACGAAAAGAATACAATAAAGAGTGTGATCAGACGAAAGCGTCGCTCTGGAATATAACTACTGATTTCCGTGTGTCCTTGCTGTGGTAAACAAACGAAATTAAAGTTATTGAATGCATATATAAAAGTAACACTCTTACTTTTCTGTAGAGCAAGGAGTAGATGCTGGCACGGCATGGGAATATGACTAAAGGAAAGCTGAATGCAATTGACAGCACAAAACCAATTTTAATGACATCGCTGCCAAAGGAAGGCGTTAAATTAACCAAGATGTTGCCTGTAAAAGGATAAATTAATATAAACAAATATTTAAATTTATAACTCGTATATTACCGGAAAAGCTGTGCTGACAGAAAGCCACATAGCCAAAGAAACCAACGGAGATATAAACAAGAGTACATATCCAGGTGGCATTGCGAACAATCGCATTGAGCTTGTCCAGACTCTGATTATTGATGCTATCAAAGACCTCAAAGAGCTGCCTGCAATGCCAATTAAAAACATTAAGTAAAAGTAATTAATCTAACTAAAGATTACTTACATTTGACACGACAGTGCCATGCTGAAGATGGGCAAACATTGCAGAACACCTGCCGGTTCCCAGTAGAGCACTTTCTCAGTCCAATCATTGGCCACAATATGTGACTCCGACTCGAGCACTATCTTGAGCATGAGGCACACGTAGAATCCAATTGATGCGGTGCACACAGCCGATAAACTATCCACATTACGTAGCATTCCCAGTGGCACAATGCAACAGATAGTGACGGCTATCATAATCAATGTGCGCAAATGATTGTGCTCGGCGATATCTAGTGAAAATAGTTTTGAAACAATTTGGGGTCCCAAGTCGCCGACGACGACAAAGTATGTTATACATGTACCGATAAGGTAACCAATTATACAGAGCTCTGCCATTAGTTTGCCGGATGTGCCGAATGCGTGGAGACCAAGAAGTTCAAAACTCTTGCGACGTGTCAGCAGCGAGGTTTTGATGAGATAGTGACAACAAATGCGAGTTATCCAATTACTTAATACAAGCAGTACAATCGAGAGTATGATGCCGCATTTTTGGAAGCAGAACGGCATGGCCAAGATGCCGACGCCAATAATGCTATTCGCTAGCGTCATAACATGACCCGAGTGAGAGAACATGATGCAATCTACTTTCTCCCAACGATGATGAGCTCTTTCTTTCTTTCTTTCTCCCTCGCAGCGAAAGTGCCGAAGAAATTGCGGAACTGTTTTTTTGCGGGCTGTCTGTAAAACAAAGAGATAATTAATAGAACTGAATGTTATCGGAATGTAAATGGCTTACCTCTTATCTTTGAATTAAACAGAAGGCGCCACAGTTGTGAATGCAACAAAAACAAAACAATTTGAAACCAAAGGCAGTTGGCTTTTGATTTTGGTAGAGCTTACATTGACCAAGCGAATACTTTTAAAAAATTAAAATTATATACTATTTTAGGGTGGAATCAGCATTTGTTTGTTGTTCACATTTCACGCATGAAGTCTTTCTGGTTTCTGAAGTCTTTTAAAACATATTTTTGGTAACGTCAGCATTGTTTAGATTGCGCTTAGTAGTGTTGTTTCGTTTGCTTTAGAACAGTTACAATAGGTAGAGCTGGGACTTAAGTCGATTCCACAATCGGTGCATCGATGTTTTGTCAAATTCGCGATATATCGAATCAAATTTTAGGCATCGATTTCTTTCGAAAATAGTTCGATATAAATATTGTTCATGGCTATAATTTCAATCAACAGCGGAATCGATTATTATTGTACAAATGAGCCAAATCTTTTAGCCAATTGGAAAAATTAATAAAGGCGGGCGTTCAATTTTTACTCAATTCATTTTTAGTTCACTTGAACTACTCAAATGGGTGAGGGTGGCCATAAAATCACCAAAAAACTGGTCTGGTGGCAACGATAGCTTTCATGAAAGGTGGCAACGCTTCGCTGCTTGTTTCTTTCCGTTCCGTAGACTGCAAACGTCAAGATGGCCGATGTAATTTTTGTTAAAAAATCTAAAGAAATATTAGGCATCTATGTACAGAATTACTATACTAGATCATATTTACAATATCCAATATTCTGTGCATGTTTGCAAATATTATTTTAGACTTTGATGTGCAATATTGTGTTAAAAAGTGTACGCAGATTGTGCTAATCAATATCCACTATTTTTTGTTTTTGATTTTGACAAACAGCAAGTCGATGAAACCCTCAAGAAGAAGCGTACCTTCAAGAAGTTCACCTACCGTGGTGTGGACTTGGATCAGTTGTTGGATATGCCCAAGTAAGTAAATAGCGATATGCGCGACTTAGCGGCGTCCCAAATTAACCTCACATTGTTTTCGTTCATTCCCCGCTGTGCGTCGTGTGCAGCAATCAGCTGGTCGAGCTCATGCACAGCCGCGCCCGCAGGCGTTTCTCTCGCGGTCTGAAGCGCAAGCCGATGGCTCTGATCAAGAAGCTGCGTAAGGCCAAGAAGGAGGCACCACCAAATGAGAAGCCCGAGATTGTCAAGACCCATCTGAGGAACATGATCATTGTCCCCGAGATGACCGGCTCCATCATTGGCGTTTACAATGGCAAGGACTTCGGCCAGGTAAGCTAGCCAACACGAATAAACAGTTACACAAATTTCACTAAAATTGGTGTTCTCAACAGGTTGAAGTTAAGCCAGAAATGATTGGCCACTATTTGGGCGAATTCGCGTTGACCTACAAACCCGTTAAGCACGGTAGGCCCGGTATTGGTGCCACCCACAGCTCACGTTTTATTCCCCTCAAGTAAGCGGCAATGTCTGCAGCAGAGTCGTCTCCTGCCTGTGTGGGTTTTGGCTTGTTTTTGGATTTTTACGCATAATAAAGGAAACGTAATTTTTTAAGAACATAACGAAGCCTTTCAATAATATCAACACACAACCGCGAGGATATAAAATGCCAAATTGTTTAACAAATTTACGTTTAATATTTATTGGAACTTTCAAAATCTATATGTATAGTAAGTATATATTGTATTGGATTTAAGTGTAATCGCTTTAGGCACAAGCTATCTGCGTTTTCGCACGCTGTTGCTGTTGCTATTGGTGACCCCGACTCGATCGTAAGCCGTGTCCTTCATATTCGATTCACGTGCTCCATTGTATACCAATTGTTGTCGCGGATTGTTTAGGGTATGATGGGCTGTTGCCGTTGACATCGTATCGTTCACATCGGTGGATCCGTACGCGCTGTCTTTGACTTGGAAATCATTGTGGGAGCGATTAAAATAACTCGACTGGACGATGGCAGGTGGCACAGAATTGATGGCTACTGGATTAGATAGCACTGGGAGTTGTGCAAGCGATTGGAAGGCATTAGTTAAGCCCGAAAACGTAACCGTTTTACTTTGATTAGTTCTATTGGCCAAATTGTTATTACCACTGGCAAAGAAGGCATTCACATTGGGTGCATTATTATTGTTGTTGTTGTTGCCGTTGTGGTTATAGTTGTTGCTCTGGTTATTGGTGTTAAAAGCGTTATAGGAGTTGGCATTGTCGATGGCTGGCATGCTGGCAAACATGGCCGATTGCAGCGTATCGGATTTGGAGCGCTGCAATATACTCTTGGTGGCGCCACGCGTTCCAACGCCGATGGAGTTCTTGGCAGGAGTGAAGGAGCGGGCATCGTGGGACACATCGCGTGAGATGGTTAGTAGTTGGTTGTTGCTCTGTGACTGGTTTAAAAAGCCCTCGACTTGCAGCATTGGCTGTCCCTTACCTAAACGGTTTAGCTCCATCTCCATAGAGTTATAGATGGTCAAATTGCTGGCCAGCATATCCTGCCGAGAGCCCAGCGTAAGCATGCTATCCGCATTGTTCAGCGTCGACGTGGAGGCCAGATTAACGGACTTGGATGAGTGCATGGGCATGCCCATTTCGCTGGGACCCTGCTGCAGTGCACCGGTGCGGGGATCAAAGTGTTTCTGTGTTGCGTCTTTCAGTGTGCTCTTGATCTCCTTGGATTTATCCGGCTGTTGTGCTTGTCGTATAGAGGAGATGTGTCCAGGCATGGGCTCACGGGAGACAGATGATGTGGGCGATGCCGAGTTTGTTTCCTCGTTCTCTTCCTGCAAAGCGAAATAGGTTAACAAACTGTAGTTTAGCTGGCATACTGTGTGATCTTACTTCATCCTCCTCTGTTATTATGGATGACTCAATCCAGTCTTTTATGCGATTCTTCTTGAGCTGACGATCGACATTGGTCTCTATGCCACAATCAGCCAGTGTGTAGAGCAGACGGTTCTTCTCGTCGGGGCTGCTGTGAAAGGAATACATGGAAGGACACAGTTCGTCTGTCTCATACTCGGCCATCTCCTTCTCCGCCGTCTTGGCCAACCAGCGGTCGTCAATAAACTTGGTTAAATCTCCCAAGCTCTTTGGCCGATTACCGCTGCGTGGCTCCAGGAAACGTTTAAACATTCTCTGTGCTCGTGACGTCAGAAGCTGTAAGAAACAATCATTAGTTTAATTAATAAACCTTAGTTCTGGCAATTACCTTAAAGAGTTTGGGTGTTCGTCGTAGTGGCATCATCATTATACTACCCTGCCAGACCATATAGCGCATATAGCGCGGATCCTCCGAGGAAGCCTTCTGCCAGGGCAAACATCCTGTCAGGCAAACGAATATAACGATTCCAAACTGCCATACATCGTGACTGGGATCGGCCCTTTAAGCAGTAATTCGTTGGGTTAGTGTAACTAACTGAACTTTCAGTTACCTACTTGTAGGTGCCTTCGGGTTTAACCTCTAATACTTCCGGTGGACTGTAGGGCAACCATTCATTGCGTCTTTCCACTAAGGTACCAGTTTGAAAGGATTCACCAAAATCACACAGCTTAATGCGTTGAAAGTCTGAACGATATATGAGCACATTATCCAGTTTAATGTCCCGATGCACTATGTCTCTGTAACGAAAGTGAGGTTAAAATCGGCAGTTAACTGAATTCAGAGGAAAGTTATAAACTTGGTTTACTATTACAAAGGTTTATTTCTTCAAAAATGCAACAAAGATATTGCTTGGGTTTCTATAACGAAAGTGTGGTTATGTTTGCTACTTTATAAAGATATAGCAGGTTCTACTATCTAATTTTCGTATTTGTTAACATAACTTAGCAACTTGGTTTACTAGTACAAACGTTTATTTCTTTAAATTCACAGCTTAGATATTGGCTCGAAAAGGGTTCTATAACAAAAGTGTGGTTATGTTTGCTAATCAATAAAGGTAGAGCAAGTTCTACTATCTACTTTTCGTATTTGTCCATATAAGCATACTTTTTATGGAACCAATGCTTTTGATAAATTTCTATAAGTAAAGTGAGGTTATGTTCTTCTCTTGCTAAGGCATTTACTAAGGTTACTTACTTTGAATGCATGTAATCTATAGCCGATGCCAACTGTTTAGCCACACGCTTGCTGTATACTTCCCCAACGCCCGTTTCCGTAACATTTGAAGTCAGATCACCTAAAATACTGATTAACTAAATAGGTCTATACAAATAAGGCTTAATACTAACCCAGTGGTGCATATTCTTGGGTGAAAACATAGAATCCAGCCGTCTCAAAGGCCACATCGTATGTGGTGACAATATGCCGATGGACACCCAAGTGGAGGCCATAGTGAAACTCCCGATAAAAGTCCCGTAGTGTCACATATGGCTTAGGAACCGCTTTGAGTACCATTTCAGTTTGAGATCCCCGATGTTCGACCAGCAATATCTTGCCAAACCATCCTTCACCCACAATTTGTATGATATCGAACTCATCGACAAGTTGTATCTAAAATCGAAAGAACAAATCAATTTGATTATTTTGGCATATTAAAATTTGATTGATTGTTTTTGCCCCCAATCCCCAAAGCAGAAGAAAAACATTGTAAACTGTTTAATAATTAGCCAATATATAGTATGTTCACCCGGTCAGACATATTTAATATTACTCTATTTTTGATATAACACCCAGTCTGCTGTGCGCTGCCCAATAAAATGAGTTTTTTTTTGCTTTGTGATTTCCCTTATGGCAACGTTAACTATTAGCTCAGCAGAGAGCAGCATGTTGGCCACGTGCCAGCTCAGATTGAGATCAAACCAAGTGACACACCGATTTATTAATACCCTATTCAATTTTGAGGCAAACAAAATGATTAGCTTGAATGAAACAATTGAAATTGAAACAATGAATTGGAAATCTATGGACTTTTTATAAAAAATATCAGTGATAGCTTGGGCGGACTGCAACGGTTTTAGTATTTTTGTCCGCCCATGGGAGATGTTCGGCTAAGAGAACAGATTTTGCATGAAAATCATGCTAAAAAACTATAAAATTCGGTCGGCTAAGGAAGCTGTTCCCCTGAGGGAGCTGTCCGCGAGTAGAGCTTTTACTGCAATAAGTTAATAATAAATGTTAAAAATGATATTACTCAGTTCTTACTTAGGTTGATAAAACATAATATGAATTATGCCAATTATCAATGACAATTGTATAATATTTTTGGGTTGTAGGGTATCTCAAGCCTGTCATGCCTTACAGCACGTTCTCACAGCAAAATGTCTGCATTTGATCAGGATGAGTAGAGTCTACAAATCCATGTCTGAATGAAAAACTTTTTGATCTTTGAGATAAAAAGCTGAAGATGAGCATACTATATGCGCTATGAATCTTCAAGTGCCTTAAATCCTTGTCATCTTAACAAAGCTAAACCGACTAAAAGGTCTAGAAAGGTCTTGTGCACTCGAATACACTCAAAAGTTTTTTATTATTGGAAAATTCCCCGTGTTCTAATTTACCGCCAGTTCATGTAAATATATCGAGTCATCAAATCAAGTTATGGAGAGCGTTTCCAGGAAATATTTCACCAACAAAGTTCGCAAAAATATCTAATTATGTGTGTGTGTGAGTGAGTGGGTTAGTATCTATGTGGGAGGTCGCGCGAACAACTGAAATACACATGGCATTTTTATGGACTTGCAGTTCGAAAAACGTTGTTATGTTTTCTGTAAATATAGCGTGTAATTGTTGTAAACATTTGGATATTTACCTTCTCCAATTCGAATTCTCGAATTTTGTGTATATGCCCTCGTGGTTTCTTCGACATTTTGCGAAACTAGTTTACATATGTTCAAATATGTCAAAGTTATTTATTTATTTTTTCAAAATCTTGATTTCTTGCTTTTTACTGCACTTAAAAAAATAAATAGAAAAACGAATTGCGATTAAAAGTGTATTTTTGTTTTCCGTATTTAAGAACGGCGTTGTAAATATTTATAGCAGCGCTGCACAAAGGCAATGGTTATATATATAAACATATGTGTGTGTGTGTGTGCATATCTTTGTATCTTTTTACATGTATCTTTCTGCGTGCCTGTGCCGCTTTGGCAACGAGTGTTTAAGCAATGCATTTTTCATTGTTGCCTTTACTTCCTGGAAAATGGGCGCTAAATAAATTATTGCATTTTTATAACCGCTGTAAATTTGTTTGGCTTCAAAATTGTTGAGTTTATTTTGTTGTCAGCCCAGAAATAAAAAAATTGCTAAGTGCCAATCGGCTTAAGTTCAATGTTGTTTAAATATATATAAATATATTTAGTTTTAGCTCTAGTTGTTGTTGTCAAACAAATATTTAATTGAACCGTCTAGCTGTCTAGCACACACATTCACACTCACACACACACACACTCACTTGTAAAACTTTGCAAATATGCGAATAGTATTTTGTTTAGTTGAGTCTTTGCTTTTTGTGAAATTCGCCTCAATTCTTTTCAATTCTTTATTTATTTCGTTTGTGTTTTTTTTTTTTTTGGTTTCTGTGGTTCTTCTTGTGTTTTGTTGTATTTCTTGCCTACACTTTTGCATATTATCAACAGCGAAATTAAAAATAATGCTTGTTTCGCCTCTTATATAAAAAACATAAACCGACAAGATCAAAAAATCTATTTCACCAACTTTTCAATCCACCAAAACTTGGCCCAGATTTCACTAGTTTAGTAAACTTCTTTTCAATTTTCACTGTTACTGTTACACTTTGTTTGAATTCAGCTGCCGTTGAGTGTGTGCTCAGTTAATTATTATCTGAAAACTTTTGAATTGCACTGTTTCCAAATGCGCTTTTCATTCTTTGCTTAGTTCTGCATAATCCGTGGCCGCATTCGATGAAAACCCGTTGCCAACTGCTCTCAGCTCTCGATTCTTGCGGTTTATGTCGCTGGCCAACGAAACGTATTCAAAAATGTTTAAAAAAAGACATTTTGTTTACGCTGTTTTCATTTCAATACCTACGTGTGCGAGCATTTTCGAAATATTTTAAAGTTTTTTCGAAACTTATCTGAGAGCAAGAGAGTGACTGAGAGCGAGAGCAAACTGTTTCTCTTGCCGCTATGTGTGTGTATTCGATGATCTTGCAAAACTTTGATATAATCGCATATTAAATTGTAACACATTGAGAAATATTCAATACATATTTATGTTTGTATAGTCCAAATATTTTGATTAGTCGTGTGAAGAGACACGCGTAGAAAGTGTATAACTGTACACATGTATTTCCAACACTATTACCACTTTGATGTATTTTAATTATAATTTATGAATTGATTAAAAATGTATAAATAAACGCTGTAGTTGTTGTGTTATTCAAACAACTTACTGCATGTTAAATGGTTTGCAGGGAGAGCAGCAGCTTAACAGCGCCACTTAACAGCGCGCTGTTAAAAAGCTCAGCAGCAGGCAGCGCCTAACAGAAAGCACACGCAAAGCTTGACGGTTGTGTGTGTGTGTGCACAGGCACTTGTAGCTATGATTGTATGTGTATGCGAGTGTGTGCTTGTGTGTTTGTATGTACTCGCTTACATACGCACAAAGGCAACTCTAATTGGTCACTTCCGTTCGGACGACGTTTCCTTGGCGCATGCGACGTTCAACTTCAGTAGTTGCTGCGTTTGACACACATAGTCGCAGTATACCAAGTTTAGAATTCTTCCCACTCGACTGTGTGTGTGTGTTTGTGCTTGTTGGAAGGGGTGCAGGTGCAGTCAACCACTTGTCGCGGGCTATAAAAGCCAGCGACATTGTCAAATTGCCTGCATACGTTTGAATGTTACCGTTAGCGCAACAACTGAATATTTTCGGTACTTGCCCATTAGTTATTTCATCTAGTCAATGTTCTGCACACAGTGAGAGTATGTGTTCTAGTATTGCCAACTGATAAGTGATAAGAATTAAGCTTTAACTAATTTAAATTTAAAACAAAATTTAAATTTATGCATAATTAATTCGTGTTTTGAGTATACATTAAAATGGATTGGCAAAAGTGAATGATTTGAGCTTTGTGAAGAACAGGTATGTATGCATCAAGTGGCAAGAATTAAAAAATCTACTGTAATTTATTTTATTAAAGGTGTAAAAATTAAGTTAAGCTGAGAAAACTCTGGGTTTGTTTAAAGCCAAACAATTTTCATAGTTTTCCAAAAAATGTATTTAAAGTTTATAAATTTTGCCACAACTTTTAAACTGTTTTTATTGGAGTGCCTGAAAAGTTGTTTAAAGAAAGTAATAAATTTGAGTTTACTCTATATTTTGTTACATAAAAAAACACTTACACATACAAACCATTTTTAGTTTCAACTAAATTGTTTTTAAACTATGCCGAGAGTTTTTTCCGCCTGCTTCCAAGAGTTAAAGAATATGTTTAAAGAAAGTTTCTTTTATTGTAAAGATAAGAAACTGAATATTGTCAATATTTCATCTTTTCTGTGTTATAAAATCTATAGTTCCGACAAAAGACTTGTCTGGTGCAGTCACAGAACTTACTTGATTAATATCAGCAACGAAGTGCACAATTTTCCTTATTTTCCTGTAACGATCGTTATGTTAATGAAATCTAAGAAAATCTTACACAAAAAAGAGGTCACTTTACAGCGCTCTGTTAAACCCATTTTGTAGCTTGACACATCAAAGTATCTCAAGAACTACTTGTATGTTTTTTATTGAGTGACGAATTGGAATAATTTCCAACGGCGAGCAACTTAATGAACTAATTTGACGCCAACTACGCAGATCTAGTGAGCTTTACCCATTTGTATTCTTTAATTGAGTCTTGAGTCTGGATTGCGTTTAATTGAGCTAAGCTCTCTCAGCTTGAATTAAGCCAATGTGCGGACATTCAAGTGAAGCAATTAATTATGCGAATCGTTTGCAATGAATAAAAAAAGAAACACAAAAGCATATAATAAAAATTTACATTCTTACATATAAATAAATTTTCGTGTTTTTGTTTGGTGTTTTACATGAGAGAGAGAACAATGAAAGGTATTGCTTTTTGTGCTGTTCAGCAGTAATTGTCAAGTGTCACATGCGTCGTATGCGTAATATGCGAACGAGCGCACTCGAAGGGCCTAGAGCACATGTCGTGGCCAAACGGATTTGAAGTGTTATGGACATTTCACTTTCATACACACTCCCAAACACACACACAGACTGGTAGGTGTGTCCTTCTCAATTGACCATCAAGTGTCGGCTTAAATACTCAAGCAGCATATCAAAATTGTCGTATGTCACAAACATTCAGAATTATCCGCTAGGAGATAAAAAAGATAGTTAAAGTTACATATATTTATAGTCAGTTTTATTATTTAATCTATTGTATATTCTTTGATTTAGTTGTGGATTGGCGTGCGACGGAGTTGGCAACTAAAACGACGACGTTTTGGCCAAGGATACGGACATCGTCGCAACGGCGATGTCACCGACCGGACAAATAGCAAAGACGTCCACGCCACACGACAAAGATAACGATAACGGTAGTATCAACGATCAGCGTGAAACATGGAGCGGCAAAGTGGATTTTTTATTATCGGTTATTGGATTCGCCGTCGATTTAGCAAACGTCTGGAGATTTCCCTATTTGTGCTACAAAAATGGCGGTGGTAAGTAACCAACAGACTCCTTAAAAAAGAAAAGAGAGAAAAAAAGCAATTGGCTGGCCAATTAGAGACACTCAGGCGCTTGAACAATGCCAGAAAGAAAATAAGAAGAAAAAATCATTTATAAGGCTTTACACATCATTGAGCGTCAACGGGAACTCGCTCGAGTTGTCCCACAACAAGTGACTTGGCCTTGTTAACACTTTGGCAAGTGCTGCGAAAATGCGTGCGAAGTGCCTGCCATTAACTGGGCACTGAGGGTGTAGGGGGTGTGAGGGAGTAAGGGGCTGGGGGCGGCGTGGCTACATAAGTGCGTACTTCCTATACGAAATTACCCAGAGTCCAGAGTTCATACATATGCTTAGGACTTGTGATCTTCGTCAACGCCATCATTCAAAACAATTTCAAAGTTAAGTGCTTTCGTATGACAACTAAATCTGGCAGTCATAATCGCATTTGCCACGCCCCCTACCCGACACGCCCAACAATCTGACAGCGCGAGTGACTAAGCAGCGTTGTTAGGGTGTGCAGGATATGCTTTCTAGGCTTTCATTGTTAACCGAACTGTTGTATGTATGTATCTTCACATCAAAATAAAAACATATTTCTGCCACTTACATATACATATACATATATATAGATATATGTGCCACGCATTGTGGCAAATTCATGTGCGGCACACGTTTCTGAAGGCAACACTTTGCCGTTGAAATGACTTTTTACTCGTAGTGTGTGTGTGTGTGTGCGTGTGTTGTGCCAACTGGTTGCCTTTTTCCTTTATAGTTTTATGACTATTTCATACTTACATACTCTTATAACCGCATAATACATGTATAAATTGTTGCTAGCTTTTTTTCCTCTTTCTCCTTTTTTTTTGTATTTTGCTCTTCTCTTAAAAAATAAATTGTTATTTCATACGCTCCATTGCACTCAATCAGTGACAGCTTAGTATTCATTTTATTACATTTTATGCTATTTTATTTTCCCTGCTTTTGCTCCACTTTTTCCCTTTTTCCCTTCTCCTCTTTACGCTGCGTTGCCAGGCTTAAGTTGAGGTTGTGACAATACTTACGAGGATTGCGATTATTAGCTTTTAATGCCATCGACTTAGTGGGCATTTAATTTTTGCTCTGGTTCTGGTTTAAAGCAATTGCTTAAATACCTGAACATTATCTGCTTCATTTCACAATTACAGCCACGAGTATTTAATTGAATTTGGTTGGCTCAAAGTGGCTTAGAATTTTGGCAACAAGTGAAAGTTCGCGTTGCGAAATTTGGCAGCAAATTTGCTCAGTGAAGAATCAATTTATTATTATAGAAAATATTTTGTAATTGAAAAGGATTTAGTATTATTTTAGCTACATTCTTTGTCAGAACTCAGTTCGATTATTTGCTAGCTTTCAAGAGTTATTTTTAATTTGATTTCAAAGCACTTTGTTTCAACCTAGTTAAGGCAAGGAAAGATAGAATTATATATAAATAAAAATATTAAAAGAAAATGTGTGTATAAATAAATGTGTATAAATCTTTAGCATCATAATATCACATTTAGCTAGAAATGATACGTTTAAACTACATTTAGACCATTAAAAACGATGTACTAATTTATAAAAATCAATTTTAATTATTGTTTTTAATATAACAAATATTATTTGTAGATAAGACTCTTTGTTTAATCGTTTTAATATTAAAAAAATTAATTTCTAAAGTAAAACATTAAAAACGACTTAGTAACTATAAATAAAAATTAAAAAACAATCATTCAAAAATTAAAAATAATTTAATACTTAAATAAAATACTTAAAATATTTTATATATATTTTTTTATTATACTTTTAATATTATAATATTATATTTGTTTTTATTATATTTTTGTTTAAAATAAAACCTCATAGCTTTTTTTTAAAATCTAAGGCTCATAATTCAAAGAAACTTTGCTGCTCGCCCCACAATGTAATTTCTACACTTAAAAAAAAATGTAAGTGGCGAACCGGAAATGCTATGTAAAGCAGCGGAAATTACGGCTTCAACAGCAGAGCTGCATTTGATTTTAAGATCCTTATCTGGCAGGGTGTTATTTTAGGTTTTGTTTTAAAATTTTCTACATAATTGACAACGCTCTGTTCAAGCGCCTTTTTACCAGAGTGTATGTGTGTGTGTGTTAGCATAATGGCTGTTGTCGTCATAGCCGTCGACGACTTTGTCACCCACTTTGCCTGCTAATAGACATAATCAAATCATAAAACGCCCCCGCTGTCACTCAACAAAGTATCGATGGCACTTTACCAATTGCCAGGTCAGGCCAAAGGGAAAGAGATAGACAAAGCGAAGAGAAAGAGAGGGAGTGGTTGAGTCGGATGGGGAAGCAAAGCTAACCGACCACGTTGAGGGACGGCGACTGCACGAGACAGTCAAGGCGTTCTCTGCTGCTCTCTGTGTATCCTAGTCATACAGCCAGTCAGGATGCTGTTAATGTTTTTAAAATGTCCTTAGAGTGGCACTTGTGAAACAATTTGATTTTGTGTGTATCTATGTGTGTGTGTGCCATAGAGCGACAAAAACAGACACTGACACGGGTCAATCATACACACACACACAAACACAGAGACACACATTGTAATATTCATAATCGGGTGTTGGGCAAAAAGAAGCAGCAGAAAAAAGTTGATTGCGCTTTAATCAAAACTGTCCAGTGAAAGTTAACCCTATCAGACAAATTGCCTTCAAAGTAGTTAGCACTAAGCCAGATCTGCTTTAAAGCAAGAAACAACTAGAATATTAAATTGAAAAATATATTTACATATGTACATATAGTACATACATACATACATATACATAGAGCGCTTTAAACACCTTAATTATATCAAGAAGCTTCAGTAACAGCAGTGACCAAAAGCTGCTTGCTCCAACACTCATTAATAAATCAAAAGAGTAGAAGAAACCAAATGTAATCATGCACTCCAAAAATAGCATATCTACAAAACAATTCCATTTTATTTAAATTTCGTTGGCAGCTCACAATTAAAACAGATTTCTGCAAGTGCAAACTCGAGACAGTACAACAACAAACTAACTGTGCATCAAGAAAATATGTAGCGAATTGTTTTTGTAGATCTTCAGAGCTTTGACAAAGAAGAGAAACGAAAAGCGAAATATGAAAAGTTGTTTGTGTAATTTGCATGGCCTATGCAGTGAGCAATGCGCACATACGCATACACACAAACGTTTCTGCTACTATAGTGAGAGCAGCTGGGGCCTCGTAGTGGAAAGGCAATGCACATATACACATACGAATTGCTCTTTCTTTGTTGAGTGCAGCACAAAGAGTAGAGGTGGGAGTAGCTTTGACAGAACAACGGTGGACTCTCTCTAGCTCTGTTGCACTTACAAGACTTACGTCGTTTTCTATTTGCATTTTGCTTCTTCCTGTTTCTTCGTTGCTGAACCCAACAACAAAAACTCTTTTGATTTACTGTTTCCTCAATTCTAGCTGTTGTCGCGAATTCCTCTTCGTGGTTTCATTTACTAATTTTTTTGGGTTATTAAAAATGTTCTCTTTAAAGTGTTATAATTTGTATTTTTACAGGCGCCTTTCTGGTGCCCTACTGCATCATGTTGGTGGTGGGGGGAATACCGCTGTTCTACATGGAACTGGCGCTGGGACAGCACAATCGTAAGGGAGCCATTACCTGCTGGGGTCGTTTGGTGCCGCTCTTCAAGGGTAAGTGTGGCAGCAGTAATACCCTGCAATGAAATTGCTAATGAGTGTATGTTTTTAGGCATTGGATACGCTGTGGTGCTTATAGCTTTTTATGTGGACTTTTATTACAATGTGATCATTGCATGGTCGCTGCGTTTCTTTTTTGCCTCCTTCACGAATGTGCTGCCCTGGACGTCGTGCAACAATCCCTGGAATACGCCCAATTGCAGGCCAGTAAGTGCAACATAGACACCCCAAAGCATAATGGGTATTGTTTAATGAGTATTACTTTACAGTTCGAGGGTCAAAACTCCCGTCCGGTGGTGGGGAATCTGAGTGATTTTTATGCATTTAGCAATCAGAGTTTGTTTCTGGCCAACGAATCATATGCGAATGTCTCATTCGCCAGCATTGCACCCGTTGTGCCTGTCGAGAGATTTCAATCAGCTGCCTCCGAGTACTTCAAGTGAGTGACTTAAACGCGATCTTACATATAAGCATATACTCTATATTTACTCCTTACAGTCGTTACATACTCGAGCTGAACCAGAGCGAGGGTCTGCACGATCTGGGCCAAATTCGTTGGGATATGGCTCTGTGTCTGCTCATTGTCTATCTGATCTGCTACTTCTCGCTGTGGAAGGGTATTAGCACCTCGGGTAAAGTGGTTTGGTTTACGGCTTTATTTCCGTATGCGGTTCTACTGATTCTACTCATACGTGGCATTACTTTGCCGGGCTCTGCGATGGGCATTCAGTACTATCTGAGTCCGAACTTCGATGCCATCTTTAAGGCTGAGGTGTGGGTCGATGCGGCCACACAGGTATTCTTCTCTCTGGGTCCTGGATTCGGTGTGCTGCTGGCCTATGCATCCTATAACAAATATCATAATAATGTCTACAAGTAAGTCCAAAAGTGTTACTACTGTTGGGTTACTTCTTCCACTTCGGTGTAGTGTAATTGATACTTAGTCTCTGTATTAACTACCAACAAGCTACTCCATTTGTTTCCGTATATTCCACACATATTGCTAATAACCTGATGAATCTTTCAGAGATGCGCTGCTCACGAGTTTCATCAACTCTGCAACGAGTTTTGTAGCAGGATTTGTGATATTCTCTGTGCTGGGCTATATGGCACACACATCGGGAGTGCGGATCGAGGATGTGGCTACCGAGGGACCTGGTCTAGTATTCGTTGTTTATCCGGCGGCCATAGCCACCATGCCAGGCAGTATTTTCTGGGCGCTAATCTTCTTTATGATGCTGCTCACGCTGGGACTGGACAGTTCGGTAAGTGATTATGATTGTAAAAAGTAAAGGAATTTCAATTGTGACCTTCCTTCAACAGTTTGGTGGCTCGGAGGCTATTATAACAGCGCTAAGTGACGAGTTTCCAAAAATCCGCAAGAATCGGGAACTTTTTGTGGCCGGTCTGTTCTCCCTGTACTTTGTGGTGGGTTTGGCCAGCTGTACACAGGGAGGATTCTACTTCTTTCATCTGCTGGATCGTTATGCTGCCGGTTACTCTATACTGGTGGCTGTGTTCTTTGAGGCCATTGCCGTGTCCTGGATCTATGGAACGAAGCGTTTCAGTGACGACATACGGGATATGATTGGCTTCCCACCTGGCCTGTATTGGCAGGTGTGTTGGCGCTTTGTGGCCCCCATTTTCCTGCTCTTCATTACGGTCTATGGTCTGCTCGGCTATGAGCCGTTGACCTATGCGGATTACGTGTATCCCGACTGGGCCAATGCCCTGGGCTGGTGCATAGCTGGCTCCTCGGTGATAATGATACCAGCGATTGCCATTTACAAGCTAATTGTTACACCTGGCAGCTTTAGGCAACGTCTGCGCACACTAACAACCTCGTGGCGGGATCAACAGTTGGCGGTCAATGGGGTTACCACGGAGGTGACCGTGACTTTGGTGCGACTGGCCGATGGCGAGGCTAATGAGGCAGCCGATGTTTGAGTTCGGCCGATGGCACGTTTTCAGGTCTACTATGTGTAGATCTGGAGGGTTTACCAACAACTTCAACTTGAGTGAGGGTTTGACATACACCAGTTACAAGTTATCAGTTATCGTTTCGAGTTTACCGTTTATCGGTTATCAGTTTTAGCTTAGCTCTTGGCCATTTGGGCTCTAGGAAACTAATGCAAATTTCGCATACAACGTACTTACTTAGGTTTCGATGCGAAAGAAAGTAATGAGAGAGGGAGAACAAATGTTGTAGCTCAAAACCATAAGTCTACAGTTTAAGACTAGCCAGTAGTTTCATAATGCCAAAAAGAAATACACTCCAAATACATACTAAATATATATACATATATCCAAACATACCTATAAGTATGCTAAAACATTATATAAAAAGGATCAACGCTGTGTAGATAATACAGAAATATTTAAGCCAAAATTGGACATAATCTATGGGCATATGCAACAGGGAATTTAAAAGCTAGCTCTCGAGATACTTGACCAAAGATCGAAAGCAGTTTGTATATGTACATACTACATATAGATATATATACGATATGTAGCTTTATAATATAGTATCAGCTTTACTAACCAAAGTGTGTTATGTACATAAGTTGTGGTAATCCCAAACTAAATCGAGCTAATGTTATGATTAAATACCCTGCCATAGTAGTAGTTACAATTTTGACTCAAACTTGTTCAAAGTCTTTTTAACACAGCCATAAAAAGATTTTGACAAGTTGCAAAAACATTAATTTATTTGAATTTTATTGAAATTGTTGCTTGTCTATTTTAATTTTAAGTGTTATCGTTAAGTACTCGTCTTAAGCAAAGTTGACAGCCATCGGCTTTGCTTAAAAAATGTTATGCTTATAATCATTATTATTATTATCATGTTAGTTTTCAAAGTAATTTTCAATGCATTTTCATGCAGCCATGTGAAAATGCAATGTGATGAACAAATATCATAATTAAAATGTTTTTAATCATTTGTTTTAGGTTCGAATAAATCATTTGAATATTTTTTAGTTGGTATTACAAACAAAAATGGTCGTTTTATTATGAAATGAAAGAGAATGGTTTGAAGGTATTATAATATATTAGGACTTGCTCAAAACAAGTACTCAGAAAACCAAAGAAGTTGGAAGTTCTTACCTTGCTGTCACAAACGATGTTAGGGAAACAGGCAGAAGGAGACGTTTCCGAGCCTAGAAAGTATGTGTATTCTTGATCAGAAACAGCAGCTGAGTTAATATAGTTGATGCAACACCATAACCTTGAAGTCACTGTAGCTATTGGGACCAAATTCAGAGATTACGTGCAGAGTAACAATATAACTATCCATATACGTCTAATTATAGTAATGGTCAGTATCTGATAACTTTATCCTATAGCGCCCATGGGTCAAATCGTTCGAAAATCCTTAATTTGTATGGAAAATGTGCTCTAGAATGAGCTCCACTTACTTATTAGTTCTTCTTCTTATTACTTAAATACCACAGATTATAAAAAACGTTTTTTATTATCATATTTGGGGGCATTATTTTATTAATTGGTATTTGTTATTGATTTTCGCTTAAGGTTATCGCACGATAACCATGCCATAACTATTAAAACGAATACATTCAATGTTTATATATAATTGGATTATTATAAAATTGCAAAACAATTGTAAGTATAAAGTAAAGCAATGGATGGTGCGGCGTTTATATAACATAGGATAATACTTTATATGCTCTATGTGAGTGTACATCCTTAAAGCTTATCTGATGTATTTGATTCGTTCATTTTATTTACTTATTTTATATATATATGTATTCGAGCAATAACCATTTGTCTTTAGTATATTTGATGCTTCTTCTTTGATTTGGTATACACACTCAGTACTATAAGTTAGATACTATATATATAGGTTTTATTTTAGTTATATGGTATGCACAGTTTAACTTTGGTTTGGGTTAGATATATAGGCTTATAGCATACCCTTGCAGGAAGCAACGGATTTTTGTTTGTGGTAAATTGATTTGAAGTACTCTTCGATGGGTACACAAACTGCAAGGGTATCTAGTCGTCGGACACATACATATATATATATAAATATTTCTTATGAGATGCGGAAATTGTTCGGTTTTACCATGTATTTATATTTTTGTGGTGCATTTTACGTATTTTGGTCTGTTTAGGTGCCTTGAATGAGTCTACAGTTTTCGCTATATTTTCTATACTTTCTGTGACTTTATATAACTTTCGGAACAATTCAAAGTCTGGCCAAGAACTCTACATATATGCATGTTAGTTCTTCAACTGGAGACTGCAGAAAATCATTGAAATGTCAAAATAGTTTCACTTTATATATTTATTAGTATATATTCTTTGTGGTTTAGCTGTAATACTTTAATGTAAATATGTATGTTTTGCTATAATAACTATATATATTGTTAATTCTTTCAGTTAGTACTGTTTATGCATTTGCTTGACTTTATTTCTATATATTCGCTGGTTTTGTAGTTGTAAATTTGCAGTCTACATAAATATTTGATAATTTGTTGCCTGTTTCTTATGCATGTATTTTGTGTGTATATATTTGTATTAAATAAATTAGTTAGTTTAATGAATTTCGAAAGGAAAGTAGTATCGAATAAAATTGTATTTATTTAAATTTTTTTTTAAACTAAATTAAAATAAAATGTATCTTTGGCAAGCCAAAGCTTATAATTTAGTGTATTTTGTAGTGTATACGATAAGCATCTGCTTGATTCTGTCACATTTAGCATTTGTTTTGTTTCAAATACATATACTTGAATGTATCTGTGTATCTTGTAGCTGTTAGCTATGTAAATGAGCTTGATAATTGATATTATTGATATGATTGCGTTGATGAGTTGCGTTGTCAGTTGCTGCTGGCATGGAAGTACCTGTAATTACTAGTACTAGTACATATGCTGGCACTAATCATTTGATATATCTATATACTTTATGTTATTAAGCATTTATGGATGTCTTAGTACATTTTGTGCTGAATTACATATTGATTTAATAAGTGTAATAAATCAACCATTTGTTCCATTGAGAATGTCTCGGGAGTACATGCAACAAATTGTTGTGTGTGTTTGTGCTGTGTGTGTGTTTGTGAAAGACACATTTGAATTGACGCATGACAAATTTGTGGGTCATGTTTTTGGTGTATTTACAATGGAATCACTTAAATTATGGTCAGCTTTTGAGTAGTTTGTGTGTGTTTCTGGGTATAAAATCCAATAAAATATGAATGCAAAATGCAAATATGAATTTCGGTGGTTGCTTTTTGAGTATATTCAATGATATAAATTTCATTATCTTAAATGAGAATGTATAATGTAATTTGAACTTTGTTTTAATGCGCTTCAATGTTAAAAAAAATAAAACTAATCGTATAAATGAATAATTTAAAAGCCTTAATAAGTTTTGACTGGAATCTAAAAAGCGCCTGGCTTACAGAATAAATATCTAGTTGTAATAATATTAGCATTTTGTATTAGCATTTTCATTAAAATTGAAAATTATATTTTCACTATAATGCACATGGTTTTCATTCATTTATAATGCTTTTAGTTGACCAAAAATGATTCGTTTTAGTTTCGTTTTATTTGTGATTAGTAATTGCGCAAAGCCCAAATTTGATATTAAATACAAATATTACTATAATTGTTTGCTAATTGTTAATTGTTCAATTTACATAAGATATATATATACTCAATTGTTGACAACTTTAAGAACTAAGTATTTGTTTTATAGGATAGAAGCCTAGAGCACGCTTAAATTTACCGTGTTGCACCAAGAGATTTCACTTTAAATATATTTTTCTTTAAATATAGTTTACATGTATATTTACCAAACAATCGTACTACGTTTATACGTTCTCTATATGTTTCATTGATATCAAATTTTTAACCAAAATTTCAACTAATTTGCATAATAAATTTGTATCTATAACTGGCTTACTTGCAATTTGTATCTTAAGTATTGAAATTATTTGCATTTTTGAAATACAAACATTTTAGTTACGCACTTAAAACTATATAATTTTTGATTTTCAATTTATCGATAGCCTGTTACGTAAAGCTTAGGTCTGTTGAATCGAACTCAAGAACGCCGGATCCACCGAAGCAACTTTGGCGGTAAGAAACGCGTGCATACAAAACAGCAAACTCTGCAGGACCTGACACTCTAGTTCCTAAAGTGACAAATTGTTAAAGTGTAGAAGAAGAGATTGAAATGTTTTAATTTGAAAGCAAATTATAATTCGTTCAACTTTTTGGGTTTTTCGTGGCACTTGCCTTTGTCTCAATTGCCCGCGTCTCGTTGTCCTGGAAATGTAACTTCAACTTTGATTTGCCATCGTCACTGGAGCCACGCAGCTGAGAGAATTTATACTGCCAGACCACTGTGGCGTCCGCTCCCTCTGTCAGTGAGAAACCCGCCTGCCAATCAAGTGTCAAGCCGCCACTTTTGCCATGATGCGAAACGGCAAAGGTCTTGCGCTATTTATATAGATATCGTACATACAGATTGAAACGATATAGATATAGTCATGTAAATATTAAAGATATATGTGTGTACATTTGATAGACACTCGTTATGAGCTGTATTTATTTATAGCGTGCCGAGTAACGTTGATTGAAATTGACTTTTAATGCATTACGTATACGCCCCATTATTCGCGTGGCAACAAAGGGCACGCTGTAATGACCAAATAAGCAAATAGAAAGAAAAAACAGCTAATACAAAGGTTCAATAGTCTCTTGCTGCACACGAAATTCGTATCGATTCTTTGACCAGGCCAAAAGAGCTGCTTTTTTTTGGCTGTTGCGTCGTTTATGTCGGTCATTGGCTTTGCACACCGAGCAAAAACTAGAAACAAGTGTGTGCTGGTGTGTAGTTGGGTGTGTGGTTGGGTGTGTTTGGCTAGGGACACTTGCAGCACAACCCTCGTGTCTCGAAAAACTTGGTCTTGCCACTTTTAAAAGCACATTCCAAGCACTGAACACGATTAATCTCTGTTATTTGTAATTGAAATTTATAGTTTAATCAAAGCTGCTAACTGCGCTACTAAAATATTCGCAAGGCCAGTCAAATGTTAGCCACTGTTTGAACTGTAATCGCTGCTTTTGTGTGTATCGATTGAGGTCGGTCAGCAGCCATGACCTTTATGCCTCAAGGCAGATTTCGGGTATATGTTTGTAAATTAATGAGCAATTTGCAATCACGATTACCAGAGTTTGCATTGCAAACCCGTCTGGCCGTTGGCTAATTACAAACAAACATGCGAATTTATAAACAGGTAAAAGGCAGCGGTAAATAAGCCAAGTAACGGGGTTAGCTACTGAGTGTGTGTGTGTGTGTGTGTGTGTTTGTACTTACGCCCAATTTGATAACACTGGTCACAATTGCCGCATTCCAACTGTTTTCGATGCGCAGCAGCTCTTGCCGGGTTTCCACACTCAAGTAACGTGGCTCGTGTCCCGAACTTTGCAGCAAAAAACAATGTTGTCGACTGTCCACAGTCTCCGATTCCTTCACAATGCGAAACATTGTCTGATATACTTTATATACCACCAGAGCCTTGGTAATACCCGCTACATTAAGCTGTAATGAAATGAGCATAACACACTTTTATTGAATCTCTTGTCAACTCAAAACTGCCACTCGACTTGAGTCTGATAATTCTATTTTTAAGTGCACACCGAGTGTGCTGATCTGTGTGCAATTGCAGCACTTTGTTGGGTGAAACAGTGTTGGCCAGAAATAGCTAGTTGGTAGTAAAAAGCGACAGACATAAAACTCAATTTTTAGCTTCCAATATTTTAAATTAAACAAATTGAAATTTAGGAAGAAAATGGGTTGTGTTTAGGAAAAGTAACCAATTTTAAAGGTAGTTTCAATATTTAAAATCTCTAAAAACATGGCTAGAACTGGCTATAAAAATTGCTAAAATGTCAACACTGGAGCAAAAGGTAAATGATGATATAGAGATACATATACGCAGCGGGGCAAGTGAGGCACAACTATGCGGAATCATTCCGTAAGCCGTGGGCTAACATTTCATGCAGGTTGCATTTAAGCAACCAAAGGCTGCTCATTAGAGCAAAAGTACAATTTTTCGTGCACATGTCAGTAAAGCAGCAATCCATGTGTGTTGGGTGGGTGTGTGTGTGTGTTGGTTGTGTGTGGCATGCAAAGGGTTGTATCTTGACACATAAAATTAGCATAGCATGGAGCTAAGCAGAGTTTGCTTTGAACAAGTTTAGGCAAATGAACACAGGGAGCGAAATGACAAAGCTGACTGCAAAATGCTGCCATATCCAATTAGATTCATAATAAAGCTGACTACTTAAGTTAAAGCTACAATAACACTTTAAAGCTCAAAGGATTATACTAGGAGTTCAAAGGATTATATCACAGCAAAAAACAAGAGAGGGCGGGCAATAATCTGTTCTAGCTAGTGTCGGAAGTATTATCAGGATAAGAAATTAAATCTTGTGCTCAAACCAAGTATAGCTAATATATTTAAAAACTAAACTATTATCATTTAAAAGTTAATTTAGAACTTTTTTTAAAAATTCTTTTTTTAGCGAAGTTTTAAAACATTTTAAATTGAGTTTGATTTACTCACTGGTGGCGTCTCGAACAGCATGACTTCAGTGCCTTTGAGCAGCAGAAATCTTGGCTTATAGCTCTGCCATGATATATTGTTATTGATAACTCCCTCGTTGACCCAACCCATGTACTCAATGCGTTCGCCAACCGCAAAATTTCGATTATAAAGCTTCATCTAAACAGGTTTTAAAAAGAGAATTTAACTCAAACATATTTGAAAGTAAACAACTAAAAATACCTGCAGATGTGTTAAGCCCACGACATTGTCTGTGATTAGTTTTAGCCACTGACTAAGTATAGCCAGCTCATCACAGTGTATGACGCCGGTGGTGACACCGTTTAGGCCACGCACCTCAAAAGCATTTGGACGCAGCTTGTCCGTACCGTAGATATAGCGTGTGACATAGGCCATCATTAGGGGCACTACAAAGAGGTTAAAGTTAGCCAAAAGGGTTTAAGTGGCTTGAAGCTTGGTAGTACCTGCCACCACATCAGTCCAGCGTTTCTCAGGCTCCGAGCAAATTGACATTGGGCGACTGCAACTGCGACTTATGGTGCCGCTATTTACGGACGATTTGTAGCCCTCGTCGGCCTTCAACTCGGCACAGGTGACATCGTTGTCTGAATCCGGTGTATCCTTTGTCACTGCAATCACATGATTGATTTCAATTGAACAAAAATTGTTGTGTGTTTGTGTCAATCACAACTCACATTGCTTCTGCAGGAAGGGCGTGGCGGCGCGATAATGTTTAACAGTGAGTACAACAATATCGCCGGCATTTCGCAATATATTGACAGCATCGTCGTGGGGACAGGCGGTAATATATTCACCGTTCACCTTTATGATGGCATCGCCCACAAACAGCTGTCCGGTGATATCCGCTGCCTGATCCTTGTAGATGCGTGATATTAATATGGGCAATTTATGTTCGGCGCCACCCTTTATGCTCAGGCCAAGGCCACCCTGTTTTTGTCTCGTTATTTGCACCATACGTTCCTGTGTTTCAAGTATTTTGTAAGTTTACACATTCAGTCAGTTGGTAGTTGGTAGTAGGGGGATTCCCACTTAATGAACAACAACAACAAGAACAACAATGAGTTTATTAAGAGCATACCTTGGATTCCATCGGCGGTCCATTGTGCTGTGAGCTTGTTGGCGTAACAATTTCCAACTTTTGCAAGGTCAGCAATTCCATTGTTAAATTAAGTCTGAGTGGTTCTGGCCTGCTTTTGCCATCGCTAACATGTACCATGCCAGACCTCACCTGTTGCACCAAAAAATTTCTTCTTAAGCCCAAAAGCAAATCTTGTTAAATAAACACGCTCTAGCTCACCTTTAAGTTTTGATCGAGCTTTTCCTCAATCGGCGTCGCCATGGTGTCTGAGAGCTTCATATTTTCTGTAAATTAAAGGAAATGGATTTATGTATAGCAACAAATGAAGACAAATAATAATACGATATTAGTATAGGATTTGTAGAACATTTACAAGAACAACTTTAATATTTGTTGCTGTAATTATTGCGATCGGTGCAAAAGGAAGACAAAATAAAAAAAAAAGTTCACACACTTTTCTTTTTCATTTTGATTTATTGCGTGTGAGCTTTCGTTTTGTTGCATTGCGAGCCAGCTCAATAAGCTTAGTGTTATTGTTGTTGCTGTTGAGCTCAGCGCTGACGAAACAGGAAGCAGCAAAATGCAGAAAGATAACGGTAGCGGCACCATGGGCAAAGTGTGATCATTCGTGCCCTACGCTGCATTAGAATTCATTTTTACTTGTTTTATTATTATAATTCCCAGCAGAACATAAAACAATTCTACAAAATTCATTTCTATACTCATTTGAAGTCAATATACTATTTGGTGTGGTATTTAAGAAATCTTAGAATGCCTCAAATGAAAGTTTGTGCATTTCTCAAATACCATAAAATTTAATTCAAAAACGAATGTCGTGCGCCATTGTACACAATTTTAATTATTTGTTAGAAAAAGTTCTGCAAAGAAACACTTAACTAAATTGGCATAGAAAACAGGAGTATGAGCGCTTAAATATAAAAATAGAATAAATTTAAAATTAAAATCATTGCATTTTTCATTAGAAGGGTTGGCCTAAAAATATGATATGACCGGAACTTTGCTGAAAAACCAGGCAAGCAGATAAAAAAGAGCGTGCGGAAGGCACAAAACTAGCAAGCAGCAAATGTGCACTTAAGCCAGGCACAGACAAAACTGAAGTCCAAGCTTTCTCGGTTGCCCTTTTTATATTGTGATTGGAGTCATTTTTCCCGCTTTCAGCTCTATGTGTGTGTTAGGGCGGGACCACGATTTACAGAGCTAGCCAATAGCCGTCAAGTGTTCCCACTCTCACTTTCACTATTTAAAATGCACTCAGAGTAAGTTCTGCCGCTCACTGCTGTTAACTCTCTATATTCGCTTCCTTTATGTGTGTGTGTTTGCAATCGATCTGCAGCTGCACCTGCTAGTGTGCAAGTATTCTCACTCACACTGTTTTACATGCGCTCAGAGTAAGTTCAGCCGCTTACTGCTGTTAACTATCTATTTTCGCTTACTTTATGTGTGTGTGTTTGTAATCGATCTGCAGCTGCTAGCTGCTATTGTAGAAGTATTCTCACTCACACTCTTTTACATGCGCTCAGAGTAAGTTCAGCCGCTCACTGCTGTTAACTCTCTCATTTCGGTTGCTTTGCTGCTCTCATGAACGTGTGCGTGTGCTTTGCGATCTGCATAGCTCTCTCAACAAGCAGAGCTTAATAACCTTACACAAATCATAACTTATCGACAATCAAATCCATTTGTTTGCTATCATACTAAATTCTAACAGTCGCTAAAACCTATACCCCTAGTATTTTAACTACAGTGGTCATTAAAAAATTCCATAGATTACAAAAAACAAAATAGTTAATAAAAATAGTTTAATATTATAATAATAATAGTTTAATATTATATATCAAGGCCATGCCTAAAAAGTGAAATGTTTGAGCCTTTCTAACTACATAGCTCCAAGCGAAAGCGACGAATACTGAACCCACGCACTGTGAGTGTGAGCTGGAAAATCACTCGCTGCTTGCTCGTAAGTCGTGTAAGCCTCTTCCGCATAAGTCTCGTGATTTGATTTTTATATATTGCAAAGACACTTGAAATAAGTACTATATTATATTGCCATTAGTGGCAAATTGAGTTACCGCACGGTGTGTAGTGAGTAGTTTATTTATAGAGTACTCGTACATACTTATTGCGGCACAGAAATGCAGTCATAAATAAATCAGTTAATTGGTATGCCTACAAGGACACACAATCCTAGCCACCTTCAAAATGCCATTTGTTTATTATTACCTGGTGAGGTGAGCCAAAGCCCGTGGCAGGTGTTCAAGTTGGAATGCAAGGATGTGGCAAATATTATTGCCATAGTTACGGGACAGCTAACATTGCGGTTACCACAAAATGAACCTATTGACTTTTCAAGACAATTGCGTTGATTTTGCAGCGATTTATGAGGAAATGTTAATTGGAATAGGTTTCAATAGAAAACATCAAGTCTAGACAAGATCTGTATCATTAAAATAATTTTGTTATTTTTAGAAAGACTGACAATTAATTGATTACTTTGTTGCGGGAAAGCATTCACCTATACAGAGTGCTCTGATCGAAAATGTGTGTTATAATTATATTTAGAAGACTATCGACAGACAGACAGACGGACAGGCAGACAGACAGATAGACAGACAAACGCTTGCATATGTTTTCAATTAAAACGAAAATAAATATGCAACCGGAAAATGTTATAATACAAATGACTGAAAACACATTTGAAGTGCTCTGTTGATGCCCAAAGTGTGGTTGCAGCTGCCAAAGTAATGAATAATACAAGAACAACACAAGTGCCGACATACTAACATAAATACATATATGCACATAGGTACATATGGAAGTGTGTGTGTGTGTTTGTTTGAGGTGTTGATGTGGGGATGAGTCCAAGTGCCATATGGGCCAGGCACTTTCACTACCAATCCACCCTCTCCCCTTTCTCTCATTTCACCCCACTCAAATGAAAATCTCCTCAATTTCTTTGAGTGCCTAAGTAAAATATTATTTGTGTTGAAAAAAACAGGTGTTATGGCCAAAGGAAATAAAGATTATACGTTTTAATTTTTAACGAATAAACAAACGAATGAAAAAAATTGGTTACCAGGAAACTCATACACGTTAAGTGATATGTCTGTTGGCCGTTTTCAAACAAACAATTGGCCTAATATTCTTGTATTTTATTTTACAGTTAGCGCGAAAAAAGGGGCAAATTGTTGTCGTATCTTTGTCAATGACTTTGACAGATCTGTTCGCTGCCACAGGTAGAAAAGCGATGAGGGCGATGTCAACCCGAAACGCATAAATATTTCATTATACGCTCATTCGTTGGCCCGTAAAAGTTGGCTGTAAGCAGCAAGTACCATCGAACAGATACAATTTATGCACTTACCACAGACACACACGTGCGTGCACCCCTCGAGCTGTTGACCTGGGCTAAGGCAACGGCTACGGCAACGGCTACGGCTACGGCTACCTTTGATTATGGCTATATTACGTGGAAGTGGTTGTGGATGTGGCTACGGACGTGAACTCTGCCTGTTTCTTCTCCTTTGTTGTTGTTGTTGCTGGCGTGCGTGTCTCGAAGCTCGTTACGTTGGCCAGCAGGAAATACGGTTTGGGGCTGGTACGGGTGGCTAACTCTCTGGCTCAAACCAAACAAGCCAACATGTTCGCTGAAAGTTGAGCTGCTCTCACTCTCCCTCTCTGCCTCACTGCCTCTCTCTCTCTGCTGCTCTCTTTAGCTCCTTTGGAGCGACGTTGACAATCAGCTGTGCTGCTGGTTAAAAGAGCAGCAAGCAAAAGGAAACTTTTTTGGGGCTGCTGCTCGGCCAAAGTATTACATATATATATATCTACATATATCTATATTTCTACATATATACTATATGTATGCCGATTTAATTGTCGCACTTTATATTATAAACTGCACAACTTGAGCGTTTCACGTTTCACGTTACACGTTTAACTGCTTTATGCAAATTGTTTAACAGTTTTTATAGCTTTTTATTGCTTGTGTCGCATGTCAAAATGCAAAATGCATTTATGGATTTGAGAAATTTGATTTGCCTGTTTTGGTTATCGCACTTGGAATTGGGTCACATTATTGCATGTTATTGTTGAGCATTTGTGAATTCATTAGTGAATTAAATGATTATTATGGGATTTGCCAAGTGCATTACTGCCAACGTTTGACCAGCAATAACTCGAATAAGTATGCTAACATTTTTTTATGGTTTGTCACTGTTTTCCTTTCAATTCTCCTTTCTCTCTCACGCTCTCTTTATTTCACTTCACATACACTTTGTGAATTTTATTCGATTCGTCCGCTTTCGCTTGGGGCACAACGTTTTGAAAGGCTGTTCGCGAACGCACTGAAATTCAATTCGATATGAAGTCAAATGCGTGCCAAGAGAGCAATTTGAGCACAAACTCTCACTCATACAGGCTCACACACTGGCGTTCATGTATATGCACAAGCACTCATACACGCACACCGAGTAAGTTACACAAACACATGTTTGGGGCATGCACATGACAGCTTTGCAGCCTTGCAGAGCACATGCTGCTGACTGCTGGCGTTGCCACTCTGCGCGCAGTTCTAATTTTGAGCTTGGCGGCTTTTTCTTATTTGTCCGTTTGTGTTTTAAATTGTGTATATTTTTATGGTATTAAAATGTAAATAATTGAATTGAATTATGATTACGTTTTTAGCAGTTAATTTACACGGGCGTTGTGTTCTTTTATTTATGTTTTCGATTAAATTCCCCAGAGCTTTTAGCTGAAAATCATCCCTGCTTTAAGTTTACGCAGAGCCGTGCAACTGGGAATAAATAAGAGCTTTTATAAATATGGAATTATGCGTAATTCAATGTAACTATGCAATTACAGCAGTGCTGCCTGAAGTTTTTTAGTTAAAATAGCTAATTTAATACAAATTTTTGGGTCTTTTTTACATTTAAATAACTGGAAATGCTACAAAATAATAAAGAACTCAAAACTAATTAAAATATTTATTAAATTACACATTTTATTTATTTATGAAAATATTATATTAAATGTGAATTTATGATATTAAACTTAAACTTAAAATTAAGGACTCAAATTACTTGACAATGCTAAAGAAAAATATTTCAGAAAGTAAATGCAGAATCAATTTAAAAAGGCTGGGTAAAAAATATAATAATTACAGTAACTATATTATATTAATTTATTTTTAAATGATGCACACAAACTTTCAAATATTTTCTTAAAAAAAATTGTATGAAGCATTGGAAATTGCGAAATAACATTTAAAATAATAGCAATATTTATTGTTCAGTAAAGTCCTTTAGATGCTGTGTTAAATAAAAGGCTGTTGATAGCCATAAATTTGCTTAAATGCCAGCACTAACCACAAGAGACCTCTCGTGAAAGCTTATATAATACGGTAATCACCATCCTTTTATTTTCGAAAAGCTTTCGATGTAACCACACTAGAGCTTTTATACTTGTAAAAGCTTACGATGTGCTTTACTTAGTTTCTCTTAGTTGCACACAGAGGGCGCCTTAAGATTTTCTGCGGTGGCCAAAGAGTTCTCTTAGCAGCAAACTAATGGGGAAATTAGGAATTGATCTATGAAGTTAATCAATTTTCGTAGCTTTGATTAAAGCATTAAATTAGCGCTGATCTAATGAAACTTCTATCTGTTAATGTAATTAAACATGTGCAAAGTTTAATGAATTTTCGTTAAATGTTAATTAGAAAGGTGGACTTACCTGCGTTAGCTCATTAAAACTTTGCGATTTCGACTCATTGCCCTCCGCCCAGTATAATAATACACCTGAGCAGCTTGTGCTAGGCATTGTTTTGTTTTTTTTTTTTTTTTTTTTGAGGCCCAGACCGGGACCAATGCGGGTCACTTTTGGGCTCAGTGATAAGCCAAGAATAAATAGCATTTGCAAACAATGGCTGGCAAAGTTAATTAATGAGTTGGCAGAGAGACTTGCAAAAGTTTCAAAGATTTGCAATACTACAAACAAATACACACACACACACATACACACAGTTACACCTATTTACCTACAGTCTCTGTCTTTAGTGAAAAATCACACATGATGTGCAAATTATTTCCCCAAACAGGAAAAACTTTTTAATAAACATTTTATTGATGGCAATTGACAATTATGCAAATCGCTCAGTATAATAACGCGGCATATGATGAAAACTTGAAAATAGAAATACTTGTGCTATCAATCCTAGTGTCCTCCCGCACCATCCACCAAGCGTGCTGATGAAGTGACAACAAAAACAAGTCAACAAAGTTGCAAACATGGCCCCAAAAAATGGCCAAGGGGCTGCAATGGGCGGAGAAGTTCACAACGTCGACAACAAAAAAGGTGACACCGAACTTAATAAACTCTGTAGGGTAAGGAGAAGCACAGGAAGTGGCAGTAACTGCAAAGGGTGAGGCATTGAAAGTTGGAAGCTGGAACACCGCCAGGTGCATGGATCATTTCTAGCAAGGACTTCGACTACGACTCGAGCTCGTGCTCGTGCTCTGGCGCTTTGTGTTTGCGCCTTTGTCTTGACAGCGAAAGCAATCGGTTTGGGTTTTAAGGTTTTAGGTTTAAGGCGTCGGCATTATTGACAAAAGTTTTGCGTGTGTTTTACCATGGGGGGTGGCTTGGGGGCGGAAGAACTGGAAATTTTGGGGTGTAGATTTGGTGGAGATTGCCAGGCATTTTTGTTAGCTGATTGAAATTAGTTGAAGCATAAAAAAGTTTGTTTGCTAACAATTTTATACAAAAATATTTCGTTGCAAAGTAAAATTATGACTGCTTTGCATATTTTTCGGTTACCAATGTAAAACTTTAGCCTTTCAACTTATTGGCAAATGTTGGAATTTATGGGCCTCAGCCAATGTTGGTTTTGGTTTTATATATATCTATATAGTATATATATATATTTTGCAACAGCAATGAGCTGCGGTTTAACAAGCCAAACGTCTCTACACAGTTTTTCCTCCTTTGTTTTTCCCCGCCACTCACATATCTATATATCTATCCCTATCTCTATCTCCTTTTCCTGCCGGATTGAGGTCTTCTAATGGCATTAGCAGCCTGTCTGTTGACTTTGCTCAAACTGTTATTGACTTTGCCAAATGCGTTGCCCTTAAAGCCAAAATGTTGCACACTTCTTTATGCTTTTTTCTGCTCTATGTTTGGTCTCTGTTAGATTGAGCTTCACTACGTGTGTCAATCTTTTTGTAAGGTAACATTCGGTGGCGTCTAAACAAAATTACGTATACGCCACATATAAACAAGCTGAAAGCAAGGCGTCGTTGGGCAAATTGTAAGTGAATAATTATGTTATATTCTGTGGCTTAATGAACTTAAGAGCGCTATCTTCCACTTCTCCATTTCTCTGTTGTTGTGTGTGTCTTGCGCCACAACGACCAACAGCCCAGCAGGAAACGCCAGCATGAAAATGGCACTACTTTTTACTGCAGAAATTTCAATAGATGAAAACAGTTAGTGATTTATTAAGTTACTTGATAAACGCAAGTCCATCATCTTATTTTTAACAAGTTTTAAAATGTTTTATAATTTTTTTTTTAAATTATCAGTGTTTAGTAATTTACCATAACTATTTCCCACTGGGTTCTTAGTCACACACAGCGAACACTCAAAGCCCCACGGCATTTTTGGCATTTTCTTAAATTTCAGCGCACGAGTTGTTACACGTTTGTGCTTGCAGCAACATGTTAAGAATGTAATTACACTTGATTTAGTTTTCTTAACTTCGTATGCAGTTCAATCAAATTAAATTGTGTTTGGTTTATGCTTTTTGTCTAACTGATTTTTTTTAACCACCTATTTTAGTTGCTAACTGTTTGTTTTATTATTTTCCACTAAATGATTTAAGTGACATTTTCGTGACGTTTAGTTTTGTAATTTTTTTGGTCTGGCCAAAACAAGTTAGACCACAAAAACCAAATGAATGCACATATTTTGATTGTTCAACCGCAATGCTGAACTCGGCACGTCCTGTGTTATCAAAATATTTGACTTGCTGCGGGGAGAGAACTGAACACACACACACACACACACACACACACACATAGACATATGCAAATGCAAGTCCAACATTCATTGGCATTGACCACTGCCAATACCTAAAAATTTATAATGAGCGCGGCTTAGGGGCTTTGGGGGGGCGGTGGGAGTAGCTGGCTGGTTTGGTGGGGGTAGGGAGTGTGCTGTTGACCAGACGATATAAATCACGTAGGTGCATACGTACACACACAAGCGGCAACTGTGTGTTTTGCATTCAAAAGCCACAGAATTGCTGTTTAATATACCCCTTGTGAAATTGGCAGAGGGTATGTTGAGCTAGCTCAAAACTGGTGGAAAATATTGGGAATTTATTTGTAAGAAATTTAGAATTATAAAGATAAAATAGTTCGTATGGTGCAATATATTTATTGAGTCTAATTTAAATATATAATATAAAAATGTTCAATACAATTTTATTCTCAAAATAAGTAGCAGATTTGGCTTACTGTTGCCTTATATAACTTACACCAAAGTTAAGGAAAAATTTTAATAATGTAATAATATTATTAAATGAGATTCATTAATTTTAGAACAAAGCAAATATAGCGAATAAATTGAATTACTTAGCACATAGTTAGCTCAATTCAACAGAAATAAATTAATTACTATTACTTTTTTGCCTGTTGAATTATGTATAACTTTTTGTGGCAACACTTGTAATCCGAATATCTGGTCACACTTGTAATTTCTTACACTAGTCTTAAGCACATCTTTGATGTATACGGTCGACAATGAATAAGCTCTTGAAACCGCTGCGTTAGACTATATATCCAACATTGCCAAAAATGGCAAACAAATTATAAAAATTATTTAAAATATTTTTAATAAGCAAAAATCTTAGCATATCAATAAAATTTGTATACAATTTATGTAAATTTCAGCTAAAAAATTCAGTTAATAACGAAGAACTTAAATAATATGACTTTAATTAAAAATGATGCAGCAAATAGCTTCAATTAAAGGGTATCTGTTAGCCGCAAACATTTCTAGCTAAATTTTATTATGAAATTTCACATGTTTTTGTGTTAATTTCATGCGGCGTCTTTGCTAATTTCATATAATTTGCAAATTGAAAACGAATGCAGCACACAGTGCCAGCCAAAAATCAATGCACAACTGAAATACGTTTATAATTAATATTTTTTGTTTGAAGAATAAAACAAGCCTTGGGAAATCTGAGAAAATTTGCAGAGAAAAGGTTTTAAATCAAGTCAAAAAACGGAATTTCCGGCAAGTCTGAGCCTGCGTGTGGCAATACCAAAGACAGCGAAAATATCAGTAGTGAACCACCGCAGCACAGAGCCACCGCACCACAGCACCACACATGCCATGCAGGCGACATTCATTTTTATTTTCCATATTTTCTGGGTGTTTATTGTGTTTTTTTTGTGGGGGGGGAATACACTGCACGGAAAATGCATTCAATTTGGCGTAGAGCACGATTCGGGCGAATGCATTGCAATCAAAATGCGGTTAGTTGCGTGTGGCATTGGCAACAACAAACTCAGCTGCATGCAACAACCGCGGTAACAATACTGACAACACAATGACAACAGCAACAACAACAACAGCAACAACAACAACAGCAGTAACAAGAGTAACAACAACAGCCAGAAAATAAGAAAAAATGGCAATTGTCAACAATTTTAATTTTCATATACATGCCATGACAAAAACAACACACATTCGCGTTATGACAATGGCCGCAGTTATCCACATGGTACACTCACACACACACACGCAAGCACACACACGCACACACTCATACACACTTTTACACACAGTCATACACCCTTTTATGTACATATGAAAGTAGCAGCAAACAAATGGATTTCAGCATGTTTCTTGGTAATGGAAGTTTATGAGCTCCTGTTGGCCAACAACGCACAATAAGGCCATAACTGCAGCCTCTGATAACAGTCTCTCCATATGTCCATCTCTCTGTCTGTCTATCAGTCCGTTGTTTCATGTCCGCTGAAGCTGACCGCATTTTGCAGCCGAGTTTGTGGCGAATTCTGTCATTTTTAAATTTTGCTGATTGGCGATTGTTTCTTCTGTAATTCAACTGCATTAACAACCGGAAAAGGACTAAACCGGAGAATTGTGGAGTTGTTGGCTAAAACTGCGGTTAATCAGAGTGATTAAGCGGTAATAAGTTGGAGAAACTTTAGCTGAAAGTGAATAGAATTGAGGAGTAAGGAAAAGAGTTAAGTAAATGTACATTTTATATGAAAATAGGTAGTTAAATAAATCAATTGGAAGAGGGAATTTATACCATACAAGCTAATAGTTTTTGGAAATAATTTAAGATTCTTTTAAGTATAAAATAAAATAAATTTTATACAGCAAAATATAAATTTCTTAGTAACAATAAAGGATGAATATAAAATGAAAGGAAAAAGGAATTTATGTATTGAGTACTTTTTAAGTGAAGTAAAATATGTAAAGAATAGGGTAAAATAAATTTTAGACTGCAAAAAATAAATAATTTAAAAGCATAAAGTAATAAAATATTAAATAAACTTAAAGGAAGTTCAGAATTTATATACACAATATATCTATAGATATTGCTAAACGAAATTTTATGATAAAACGCATAAAAATTATAAAATTTGCTTAAAGAGTAAAGAATAGAAAATTGTAGTCGGGTAAAATAAATTGATTTTTTATATAATTAATAAGCAATCTCTATAGAAATAAAGTGTGCTAAAGCAGCTAAATTATTTTAGACTGGAATATGGAATATTTATTAAACTAAGCTAGCTGTTTGAGCCATAATTTAACTTAAAACTAAAGCTAAGTATTAAACACAATATTAAATCAATCACTACAAGCTAAAAAAGACTTTAAAACTAAATCGAAATTTTAATTTATTCCATTTAATTGAATTTCTAATATTGGTACAACATAATGAAATAATTATTTTGATTTATGTTTAGTCAATTTAGAACTGATAATTAATATTTTATTGCGCGCGCATAAAATTTTGGAATTTCTAACGTTGCGCTTAAAATAATCAAAAAAATTATTAGCTATATGAATATTTAATTAAAAACTGAAATGAATATTTTAATATATTCATTTAAAATTTACAAAGAATCAATGATAAATGCCTGCATATTGATTGCAATTAAATGGATTCCAGCAAAAACTGAAGAGTTTTATAATATTAATAAATATGTTTAAATTGAATAAAATTTGCTGAGTTTGGTCACACTGGCTGGTAGTTTAATCACATCCGCATCCGCAGAGCATCGCCATAATTGGATTTGGTTGGTTTTTGTTTTTCGTTTTCCATTTTTCGCTTCTCATTTTGTTTGGTTCCGTTTTATTTCGTTTTGTATCGCCATTCGCTTTGCTCTCGTTTTTGTTGCCGCTTTGGTGGCAATGGCAATGGCGATGGCGATGGCGAATGCGATTGCGACTGCGGTTTGTTAATTATGAATAATGAAAATTTGATGAGTACTCGTATATTTTTGCTGCAGCTCTTGTCGCGCTTGTTAGACCCAGTACTTAAATTATTTACAGGGGCTATAAGGTTTACCGGCAGAAAGTGTTGTGTAAGGCTGAAAGGGCACAGTGTTAGTTTCATAAAGTATATAGTCTTTAACAGAAGTTATACAGAGATGCATTTAACTAGCTTTAAACAGCTGTAACTTAGAGACTACAATAGCTAGAACTACCAAAGTTGGCACAAATAAATACTAAATATTAATTATTTTAAACAAGTTATGTTAATTTTATAGTTTTATTAAATCTTAACAAGTTTTTTTAGGATCACACGACTATATCATATCGCAGCCATGGAACTTTGCGCTCAAAAATTAGTGATAACTAATAAAGAGTAACTGAATTAAAGTCACACTTTAGGTACGATTATCTATATATTATACTGTATGCAAGATACTTTACTGGCAGTAGTTTGTGGTAAAATTAACTATTTTATGTATCTGTCATCATCAGACCATTTTAATTCGAAAAAAAAACTGTTTAGTCAGCTGTTTCTTAAGTAACATATCTGATTACACTCCCATTGATAGCTTTGAAAACCCTACAGGGTCTTTAAAAGTCTGCCTGCTGTACTATAACTAGTCTCTCCATTTTTTTTGTGTGTGAAAATGTGTTCTTTGGTCATTGTCCATTTTATTGCTGTTTGGCCGACCGCATATTTAGTTAATATTTAAAACGCATGCATATTGGAGCGGACGCTGCGAATTCGCCAACGCAAGCGCCAACGCAAACGCATTCGCATTTGCTGTGGCCGCGCGAATTATCAATAAACAAATTCTTTTTTGCACTTGATTTTTATTGCAGCACTTTAAATTCAAATCAAATAACGACCACAGTGCTCTGATTTATGTGCTAGAAAAAGAGATGACACTTTTTATACTCTCTGCAAGAGTATATTGGGTTTGTGCAAAAGTATGTAACAGGCAGAAGGAGGCGTGGCAGACCCCATAAAGTATATATATTCTTGATCAGCATCACAAGCCGAGTCGATATAGCCATGTCCGTCTGTCCGTCTGTCTGTCTGTCTGTCTGTCTGTCTGTCTGTCTGTCTGTCTGTCTGTCTGTCTGTCTGTCTGTCTGTCTGTCCGTATGAACAAACAGATTTCAGAGATGGTAAGAGCTACAAGTTCGAGCTTGGTGTCAAACGATCACATATTTAGTCAGTCAATACAAGAATCTTTTTTTTTTTCGATGCCACGCCCCATTCGCCCACAATGAGCAAAAAACTGGATACACCTCGGAAAAAATTGGTGTTTTCGGCAAATATCTCAGTAACTATGGCACCTAGGATCACCAATTTGGGTACGGAGGTTCCTAGCCACAGCATAGTTGCATTGCCATTTAAAATTTTGGACTGCCACGCCCCCTTTTCCCACACTTGAAAAAACTTCAAATACCGTTTTTTGCGAACTTGTTCGTATCATACAGTATTGTTATCTATAATTCGTGTGGAGAGTAACTATATTAAACTATCCTGAAAGGCGCATTAAAATCGGACTATAAACAAGAAAACTAGAAGCGTTACAATATTGATAATTGAACGCAATATCAACCTATAGGTGCAAGCGAGATAGAAACACACAAGCACATGTTCGAACGTTTTCGCTGCTTGTGTGGCGGCGATGAAGCTGGCTGCGCCGAATACACACATACATGCATATATGCAGCATATATTGTCAAACGCACATATGTATGTGTATTCGCATGCAAACAAACAGATGTGTGTTTGATTATGCTTAGATTGTTTTTGTTTCAACGTGTTTTAATGAAAGTGCTACACATTGTAATATCTCGATACCGATTTTAATAATCTAATCGGGAAAAGTGCAGAGAGTATTATATAGTCGGGCGTGCTCGACTGTACTTTTCTTTCTTGTTTTTCCTTATTTGCCTGCGAGTTGAAAATTGCATTATGCGCTGCTTGTCGCTGAGCTTATTAATTAATTAAAAAATGAGCATAAATAAGTACATAAATCAATTATCAGTTTCGCTAAGATGTTGCAACAAAGATGCAACTAGAGTAAAGAAAGACTGAGAGAGCGAAGAAAGTGTGAGGGAGAGAGGCAGCGACTTTGGGGTCCAGGCAATTACTTTGCGGAAAGTCCAGCAAGCGATAAAAACGGCAACATGGCGTTCAAAGTGCACATAATGGTGGTAATTCACGCTTTGTTGCCGCGCGGGCATAACGAATGAATGAATGAGGGCAAGTGGGAAGTGCGGAAGGAGTAAAAGAGTGAATGAATGAATGAATGAGCGGCCGCAAAAACGAAGGCAAACCAGAAAAGGATGGCGCCAATAGAAGTGCCAGGCAAAACAGCAACAGCGCATAGAGAACACGAAAAAAATGCAGCTATAATTATGGGGTATAATGGTGCCTTTAATACCCTGTAATGTAATATAAACAGCTAGTGAACTTGGTGTTTATTTCGGATTCCTTTTGCCAATCTAACTTACAGGGCAAAGTAGCATCAGAGTATAGAGAACAAGAGCAAAATGCAGCGAGTATGATGGGGTAAAATGGCACTTTATGTACCCCGTAACACACCACAAGCAGGCAGTACGCTTTGGTGTGTTTTCTGATATTTTCTAAGCTTTCAATACATACTCCATTTTGTATTTAAGCCAACCACTGTTTAGCATACCCCTGCGCCTTACATCTGCAGGGTATCGCGCAATATCATGACCAGCAAAACTATGCGAACAGGCTGCGCACGAAGAAAGGATATTGTTAGTAATTTTCCCCATTTTTTTTTGCTCTACACTTTAGCTCAACTTTACTTTTTTTTAAACAGCTACAGCTTTTCCATGGCCCGCTAAACTTTTGCTTTGCACTGCGCTTTTCTTGGCTGCCAAAGCGTGAATTGTTCATAAGGATGTTAAGTGTTGAGTTCAGTGAATGGTAACTGAATGCTCAAGCAGTGTCTCTGCGATGCTGGCCATTAATGATATTCTATCGTGTTGGCAATGAAATTACCTTTTTCTTTTACAAATTTATATTTTATTTCTTGTGCCATTTGCAAGATAATTAATAATGCAACTAGTAAGTGCAAGAAGCTGTCTTAAATGTTCATAAAATTCAGTAAGTCTAAGCATTCTAAGGACACTTAGGACACTTACAACACTTGTAAATCAAATAGACGAACTTGCTAATCAAATCAAATGTGGAATGCCACAAGTTGCAGGTGAAAGCAGCAAACAAAATTCAACTGCGAACTTTTATAAGAGTTAGTCAAGCATATTTGACAAACTCACTTAACTTGCAACAACCATAAATAATACACACACACACACAGAGAGAGAGAGAGAGAGAGAACGAGAGTTGCTCTTAGGTGTATCTGTGTGTGCTTCTGTGTTTGTGGCATATTTTTGTGAGTGATTTTGTTGTGCTTGACTTTGTGCAAATGAAAAACCAACATACGAACTTGCACAAACTTGCTGAGTGCATGTTGCATTTTGCATGAGTCAAGTGAAAGTTGATGAATAACCGCACATCAGTAAGTGAGTGTATGAGTGCGTGTGCATGTGTGTAGACAGCATTACACTGCTTACAGTTGATGAAGCAACCAAGCGCATATTTCAATTACACGTCAGCTGTGCCAGCACCAAATGGCAAACGGCGAATGGCGAATGGTAAACGGGCAAACGGTCACATTTTGCGCTTAATTTGATTTCCGTTTAAGTGCCGTTACAAATGGCCAATGCCGGCCAGCGTCTTTGGCCAAGACGGCACAACAATGGAGCAGTTGGTGTCGCTTCTCGTATTGAGTTGAGCAGTAAATTTCATTTTAAAAGCATTTTCATTTACATTTTGTCCATTTATGTTGCCCATTCGAAATTTTCAGCTAACAACTTTTTTGGCCATCTCTTCCCCACTGGCCTGGCAGCCATTTTATTGTTTTGCCATTATGCCAGGTGTGTGTTTGTTGGGCCAACAACTTTTATGGCTCAAACGTAGCGTGTTGAACTTGTGATTCTGCTTTCGGCTGCTCACTAATCCGTCTTCCTGTTTTTAGTGCCGAAAATTTTAACGACGCGTCTTTGGAATTTGCTTAAGAAATCTATAAGCGAGTGTGGGTGTGTGTGTGTGTGTGTGTGTGTGTGTGTGTGGGTGGATGTGTGTTGTTGTTTCCTTTGCGATTTTTCACATTGTCTGGACTTGAGTTCTGTTTCTTCCTATGTTGCAGCCGTTGTTTGTTTTTATGCGCGACCGTTGGTTGAACGCTTCGCTGCTTTGATTTGCTCTCTCTTCCTCTCTTCTCTGCTTTCTACTACACTCGCCTCCCCTCCCCACACACTGCCCTCTGCCCAGTGTCTTTGGCTTTCAGACGCTGTTCCTGTTTCCAATTCCCGATTAGAGTGTGCGTGTGTGTGTGTGTGTGTGTGTGTGCGCGCACTCGTGCGCTCTTCGGGCTACAAAGCAACAAATCGAGTTTGCGAATAAATGAAATTACTTTTCGGTCTAATGACCATCATCTGCTGATTTTATTAGATTTGTTTCCTTTGCTCTGTTTGTTTGCTGCTGCTGATTCTGTTACTGCCACTGTCGTTGCCGCTGCTGCTGCTACTTTTACTGCATCTGCTGAGACTTGAGACAGCGAACTGAGCACTGTTTCTGCAATAAGGGAACTGGCAGCCAACCTGGCTAACTGGCAGCTAACTTTAAATGACTTTTGTGCCCAATCGCTGTGAGCAAATGTCTGATAAGGTAATATTACTGCCAAACCGGCTTACAGCTACAGTTCAAGGGTCAAGCCCTGTTGTTGACTGCGTTTAGCATAATTTCAAACCAAATGTCACTGCCAATGACACCAGCTGAAAGCTGCTCTTAAATGTTGTCATATAAAATGCTCGACGTTAGTTTTAAATACAAATTGTTTGTGATTTATATACTACTTAAGAGGACTCTGATGAAAAGCGTATTAAAATATGAAACTGGAGGCCACCTTTCGTTGGTAGATTAAGCGGAATAAAGTAGATTGGTTTGCACTTTGTCTGCAACGAATAAACAAAATACACAAACAATTTCTTACATTTTTTGTCATATTCATTTGTTGTCTGTGCCGTTATGTTAAACAACAGTAATTGCATATGCCTGTCTTACCGTCGATCATCAGCTGAGTGTTGTTGTTAAGCTCTCCTACGATGGAAAAGGAAGAAGCGAAGAAGTTCTGTGAGTGGAAAAGAGACAGAGCATAACCACCGCTACTCTCTGGCAGAGCTGCTCTCACCATTGCTCTTTATGCTGCTCTCACTATAAAAGGAGCAATGTTTGCATGAATGTGTGCATTGCTCACTGCATAGGCGACGACTCTCTCTCTCTCTTTCTTTCTACTGCTCTTTGGACTTCTCTCAATCTTAAAGGAGCTTTGCTTGTGCTTTCATTACTGCATAGGTTGTGCAAATTACACAAACAATTTTTCATATTTCGTTTCTTATCTTTATTCTTTGTCGAAGTGCAAGAGCTCAACAACAACAAATATATACGCTATTTGTTTGTGTAGCCTGAGCCCAATGTTAGTTTGTTGTTGTCTTTACACGAGTTTGCACTTGAAAAAATGTGTTTTAATTGTGCGTCGCCAATGAAATATAACATTTGAAATAGTTTTCGAGATCGGTATTTTTTTTTTTGCAGTGCATAATTTGGTTTCTGCTCTACTCTCCATATACAATTTAGTGTTAAATACTCTTTATGCTTTTCGCACTGCTTAATTTAAATTTGATGCACGACTTTCAGCAAGTCTTAGTGTAAAGTTAGTGCTCTGTGGAGACTCGTTTCAATTGCTGTTGCCCTTTGAGTGATGGGGCTGTTATGGTTGCTGTTGTTGCTCTGGGTCAACTTGTGGTAGGGGGAATAGGAGCGAAGGCGAGCAGATGGAGGCAACACATTAAAGCCAAATCCATTTCCATTTCACCAGCTTGTTTCATATATATTTTGGCTTCGAATTTGTTTGCTAATGTGCCAGAACGTTCCCCGCTGTGTGCGTGTGTGTGTGTGTGTGTGTGGGTGTTTTTTTTTATACGCTCTCTGACAGCCTCACAGCCGCACTGCCAGCTTCACCTGTTGTTCACAGTTATGTAGGTGTATGTATGTGTGTGTATTTTGTATTTGTATTTGTAAGCTGCCTTCCGCATTTGCCTCTGACATTTCATTTTTTATGAAACATCTTATTTTTCTAATTTGCAACAGCAGGTGTCGCCATTTTGTGCCATTTTGTTTATAACACGGTCGCTGGCACTACCAAGAAGAGCAGATGAAGAAGAAATCTTGGAGACGTTAAGGGGAGAGCGAAGAAAACAACCCCTCCAAAAATCTCCCTCAATTTCAATGCTCTGGCAATTTTCATGCTGTTTAATAACGCGCTCTTGTTGTTGTTTTTATTCCTCTTCCATCTCTCCTCCTTCTACTTCGTGTTGTTGTAGCTTGGGTGTAAATTCAGTTTACTGTAAAATTTAATAGAAAGGAAATTTTTCGCACAACTGGCGCATATGAGTTTATGTGTGTGTGTGTGTGAGTGTGTGTGGGTGTGCAAATTGGCGTCCTTTGTTTATAGTGTTTCACATGTTTGCATATAAAGTGAAAATTCTTGTTAAGCGCGCTGTAAAAATGCGTTTAATAAGCTGAACGCACAATCAGCAGCCACACACAACCACACACACACACACACACACACACATACCCACTACACGATCTACTGGCTACATTATACAATATATATACTTGTACATCTAGAAGATTTGAGTTTTGGCGTCTCTTTATTAATTCATAAAACGGCGTCGACAGGTGTCGCCGACGATTTGCTATATGTTTGCTTTGCTTTTGTTATTACTTTTATGGCCCCAGAGTGGCCCCAGCAACAGCAGCAACAACAACAACAAGAAGGACTACAACAACAGCTTGTTGCATAAACAAAGTAAAAAATTGAAAGACACCAAAGCAAATGGCCAAAATCAAGACCAAGTCGAAGCACAACAGCAACACAACCGAAACATATTCACATACACACACTCACACACACACACCAACACACTCAGTGCTATAATTCGTTATCTCTGGGGCGTATCAAAATCACGCTTGATTAACTTTTTCAAGTCATTTAACAAATAAGCAATAAAATCCGTACAATTCTCTCTCACACTTGCCCCTTACCAGACCAAATACAAGTCCAGGTCCAAGTTCAACCCGAGCTCCAAGGCATTTGGCCCGAAGAGCAGTCGTTTATGCGCTTTGAGCCAATTGCCGTTACCATTTAAGCCAATTGCGAGTGTGTGTTTTTTAATTTGCCCCTTATATTCGCAGTCATCAATGTCCTTATGGCCAATAAAATCGGTGCACATATTAAAAAAAATTAAGTATGTATTAAAGGAACTTTAGTTAGCATAAATTTAATACCATTAAATATGCAAGAAAATAAGTTTTCATCAGAAATTTAAGTTCAACTTTTGGGCTAAATTGTTAATCAAATAATGTTTATAATAAAGTTTCATTTTGATGGAATAAGTTTGTAAATTGTTTTTGTTGACAAACAAAATTGTAATTTAAATCTTTTGTTTGATGCTAACGAGCATAATCTTGATTAGTTTAGCGGTCAATGGCTGGCAAATGGAGTTATCTATAAAACGACTGAAGACAAAGGACATGTGGGAATTTGCCATAAATTTGTGGAATACTAAATTGTTGAACTGAACAGATGAATGTAAGAACATATGTGTCTGTGGTGTGACTAAAGCACTAAATTAAGCACACACTAAAACCAGCAAAACCAGCAAGACCAGCAAACCAGCCAACAGATGCAGACAAACGTAGGATGTGTCCTGTGTGCCTGTGTCCTGTTGCTAATGGCCAAATGGAATTTTCGTAAATTAGCATTAATTAATCAATGTAGCAAATGAATTTGTAAGCCAGATTTTGGTTCAAGCCAAAGGTGAAACCATTAAATAAATAAAATCAGTTTCTTGTTTAGTTATGGCTAAGCAATCGAGAATTGCAGCAGCTACTTTCCAGGTGTAATCAAGCAGTTTGTGATTTGACATTTCGAAAGCGAGATTAAATTTGATTCTGAGCACACACACACGCAAGCACAGTTAAACACACACACACACACACACACACACACACAGTTGGGAGGCAAGGACAGCTTATTTAGCATTGCTCCATTGGCTTTGTAAAATAAGCTTTGCCAGCTGCTTGCAGTCAAATACGAGCCGAATTTGCATTCGCAAACACACGCACACCCAGTTACACACACACAGCTGCACAAATTAAATATTGAGCCAGGCATTTGGCATTTGTTGCTGTGATTAGAGCTAATGTCATATGCTTGACAGCAGCAGCACAAATACGCATCTAAATTGTATGTACAGGCAACGCAGGTAGTACAGCTAACGCAGGTAGTACATGTAGTACACAGCCAACACAGCAGGTGTGTAAGCAAGTCAGGACTTGCTTTAAGCTAATTTTATTGCCAAAAAAACAACATCAGCAGCAGCAAAACAATTTATGGCAAATAATAATAAGGCCAAAGCACGTTTACATCAAAGGCCAAAAGATTGAGTGATTGACGCAGTGATTGACAGGCAGACTGACTGACTGACTGACGACTGGCTGAATGGCTTTGGCAATTTGATGAGTTGCAAGCAGAGTTAAGCTGGGCGTCGATAAGTTCCAGATGCTCACAGGTGTCAGGCACACCTGTCTGGCTGACTGGCTGTCTCGCTTACTCCCACTCTTTCTCGCCCTGTGACAGTGTGTGTGTGTGTGTGTTTGTGTGCGCGGCTTAAGACACTCAATCAAATGTGCAAAATCAATTGATGCCACAAGTTAATCAGACAACATTTATACGTTCGCTGAGCTGCAATTGAAGGCGCCTTCAGCAGTGACATTTGATGGCTTGATAGACTAGCAAATACCCTGTAAACTGTTGGAAAGCTGAGCATTCTACAAAGTAATTTTCCAAGGCACACTATTCAGTTCAACAAGCAGTGGCAGAAAACAGCATACCCAGTGATCAAAGTATATACAGGGTATCGGTAAATAGAAATATAGCTGTCAAGTGTTGTTCTTCACACCCACGCAGCCAACTTACTGTGCGAGAGTGAGAGGGAAGCGCTTCACACATGTGCATATTTTGCATAGCATACTTTAGGCCGTCGTTGACAGAGCGCCTCGGCAAAAGGAGGAATTCTGAACGTTTCTGCTGGTAAATTGAATTTGCGCTTCAATCAACGTCTTTCGGCTTAATCGAAGCTGACAGACATGACAAATCGATTGTTTTTGTACATAAGTGAGAAGTGTTAAAACAACAAAAAGATTGTGTTTTAATTGTCTGAATCTGAACATTTTTAATCCAAAAGTTATATCCAAATAATACGTTATAACAATAATATTCTTAAGGCAAGGACTCTGTTAAAGCTTTAAGACTGGGCACAGGCCATCTGGTACATAAACTGAATGACTGTACGAGTAGGACGACCGGTCATGCAACCCTCAAGTAGATAGGGTAACGGATTGATTTCTGTGAGCATGCCAGTGCCGCGTATATCCAAATGCGCCCAATCCAGGCACGGCACCAGCGAGTGCAATACGGCAGCAGCCAGGCACGAGGATGCCGGTCCCAGACCACAATTGCTCATATCGTAGGTAGAGTTGTTGGTCACGATCTCGCGGAAGTAGCGGAAGAGCGGCATACGCCAGATGCGATCACCGGTAATGGAGCCGGCCTTGCGGAATTGTTTGGCCAAGAAGGCCGAGTTACTCCACAGTCCCGTCGAGCTGCCGCCAAGACCATAGTTAACGCCACGTGCCACCGATCCGATGGTCAGAATCATTTTGGGCTTGAAATTGGCCTGAGCATAGAGCAGCGGATCGGCCATCATTACCACAGCGGCCTTATCCACATTCCTGATGCCCAGAGTGACGCCATTGAGCAGCGTGACCACATCACCGCTCTTCACCGCCATACCCGATGGCATGTGCTCGCAGAGCGGAATTACCGCCGTAATGTTCATGGGCAGCGACAGAGCGGCTGCCGCACGCAACACACCCACACAGACAGCAGCTCCAGACATTGCTGCACGGTATTTGTCCATGCCAAGTTTCTTCTTCAGGCACAGACCGCCGCTGTGAAAGGTTAGACCCTGACCCAGCATCAGCACACCCTTCTCCTCGGGCGCGGTACCGCAGTAGGTGCACTCCAGCAGCAGTGGTGGTTCACACGAACCCTTGGCAATCATGAGGAAGGAGTTCAGACTCATGTCCTCGATCCAGTCCATGGAACGCACCTCGACGGCCACACCGCAGGGACACAGCGCATCCACGGTGGCCTGTGCGAATATCGAGGGCGTCATCTGGTTGGAGGGCGTATCGGACAGTCTTCGTGCCAGATTCTGTGATTCGGCCTTGAACAGACCACGCACCCAGGCATCGTGATCACCCTTGCCGTACATGTGCAGCTTGGGCGTAGATAAACGATTCTTCCTGCGCTTATTGGCATTGTAGCGCCACACGGCCAGTGCAGCGCCCTCTGCCGCCTGTTCGGGGAAATCCATGCCATCCACATGCACCTCATGCATGCGCTGCAACTGCAGCGCTCTGGCTCCAGTGCCGGCCGCAATACGTGTGTTCTCCATGCCCTCATCGAGCTCCTCTAGCTCATTGTAGCCAGCGCCTTGGGGGCCCATGCCCACCACGGCAACAGTGGAAAACTCACCCTCAAGGCCATTGAAGAGCAATCCCTTGCCGGGTCTTCCGTCCATGCCACGCTCACGGATCAGGCTCATGACACGACCACCGACGGCATCGTCGAGCAATACGGCGTTCTCTGATGATCTAATTGGCTTGTCGCCATCCTTCTGGTAAACGCCCACGACCACGCCCTTGGGCTTGTCGCATTTGGTGGAAAACGCACGCACGCGATTTCCCACAGCGGCGTGAATTTTGCGCTCATACGCGAGCAGATTGCGAGCCACTTTTACAATACGCACATCGCGGTAAGAAGACATTATTGTGGTCAAGTCGGTAAGATCAAATATATATATATGTGTTGGCGTAGAAATGTATTCTAAAATAGAAAAGTGAATTTTACGTTTGCCTTTTGTCTTCTTTTTTTTTGTTTACTACAAATTTGTATTCGACTAAATTTTACGGAAACTATTTTTAGCGGAAAAAAGTAAATCTGTGCTCAGCTAGACAAGTTGTTGGAAAATGAACCTGAGTCGATGCGTAGCAAAAGCTCCAAAACACTCAAAGCAAACAAAACCTACTTTGATCCGGTGAAATTTGTTTTAAAGGTTTATAAACTGGCTACAGTCGAGCGAGCAGACTGTAAAAGACCACGTACTACTTCTAGTGTGAATTGTCCTTTATTATCGAGCGATTTATCCTATAGGAGCTATAGGCTATGGTTGTCCGAACCTATAGCTCTGATAGTTTGGAAGTTGTTGTCTAAAGAAAATAGTTTTTTACAGTTTGCGGGGGCCGTAGCGGTTGTGGCAATAATTTGAAATAAACTTAACCTGCCTGACATATAGACGAACTTTCATTCTAAATTTGTTGGCTCTAGCTCTTGTAGTTTAAAAGCTCCATACGGACGGACGAAGAGGCAGGCGAACAGAGAGAAAGACGGACATTGCTATATCGACTCGGCTCTTGATGCTGATCAGGAATATATATACTTGATAAGGTCGGCAAAGCTTTCTACTACCAGTGACGCACATTTCGCATTGGACAAACTTACCCTCTACAAAAAACCCGATAGCTCTGCTAGTTTGGAAGTTGTAGCGTAATGAAAATATGGCGGACAGATAGACAGACGAACAACGCTACTCCTCTGCTCTCTACGGGATCTAAAAATATATAAAAAATACTCGTAATTAAATCAAATTTATTTCATATACTGCAATCATTTGAAATGCCACTTAATATGCAGCAAGTGCTACACAATTTTCGCATGAATTTTAATTTGTCGCCGTTGTTAGCGGCTGCCGCTGTCGCTGCTCTTGGCCAAAATGCACAAGCAAAAGCAACGACAACAACAACAATAATAATCATAATAATAGGTGCACATAATTAATTTTCCAAGCCAGTGAATCAAGCATAATTGGGATTAATTTTTTTTTTTTACTTTTCTTTCTTTTTTATGGTGTGAAAATAAGGCTGGCGACAAGGACATGGACACGCTCGCGAGTCAGTGCAGAAAATTTGCGAGTAAGTAGCTTTTTCCAGTATGGAAATCTATTTAAAGCAATCAGGCTAATCTGCAGCAAGAAGGTTGGACCGACTAGCAGATACTCCTTGGCTGTTTTGGCTGCATAAATTGTTAAAGATTTTCAATTAAAACTGGGCAACAATTTTAACTCCAACAAGCACACACCTATACTAACCCACACACACACACACAGACATATATATGCCGTAAATCTGTAGTTTTAATTATACTTATCTTGTTGTCCATGCACAAATACTTAAGAATTGTGTTTGTCAAACAGCAGACAGGGACTGAAATTCAATTTAAGTTGTTGGATAACTGGATATGCATGCAGTATGTGTAAGTGTGTGTGCGTGTGTGTGCAAGGCTGTGTGTGTGACTGCCAACTGCCACAATTCACAAGCAGAAAAGTGTGCAAATGGAAATTCGAATTTGTAACTGTAGTTCAAGGTATTTGTCTTGCTGGCAAAGGATGAGTAAAGCAGGCGATACAGGGCATAGTTAGGCGGGGTGTATGGACATGTGGGTGCTGCACATTAACCCAATAATCCCTTGTGCAGCAGCTGAAATGGCCGAAAGCAAAATTTTGAAATTTTGTTATTTCTCACCTTTGCGCTTGACCTGTGCGCTTGATAACACAGACACTGCCAAGATGAGCGGACGAAGCGACAGACCGAAGGACAGCAAAGACAGAGCAAAGCAGCAGCAAATGAAATGTCCTGCAGCAGCAGCAAACACACACACAGTCATGGAGAAAAGCAAACAGAAAATGGCAGCAAGCAAAGGACTTTTGGATGGAAAACTTGTGGTTTAGCTTTTGGCCCGAGAGTTTTGTTTTTGCCACTGTGCGACAATCATAAATGTCGCTTTGCTGCCTGATAAAATATTTGCACAAGTTGAATAGTTCAAAGTATTTCATTTGAAATTAACATTTGTCTTGGCGCATTCGCTTGGAATTATGCAATGTTGGTCGGCTGATAAGCGCTCTTTGCTTCTGGCCAAAACACACAAACACACACACACACACAGTCATAATCTTTGCTCTTTGGCTGTATTTTAATTTTTGCTTTAATACTAACTAACCAAGTTCAGCTTTAAGTCAAGGTAAGCGCTTGCATTTGCCATATAAAGCTAAAGCTTTGCCCATAATTTAGCCAAACTTCTGCCTCTCTCGCTCTAGCTCTTGGAACTTTTAGTCCTGCACTTTGTCTGGCTTGAGTTAACACACACTCCACACAGCTAGCCACGTCACGTGTGCGAGTGTGTGTGATTCTCACGCATGAACACATTTTCGGGTCGCATTGGTTGCAGCAGCTACAGAGTGTGTGTGTGTGTGGAGAGGACTTGCCAGTGCTATTAAGCGGCTTACAAGTAAAATGCTGCCAGATTTTAATTGTCTGCACAACGCAGAGTCGAAAAATAGCACGACCAACAAAATACAAGAAACAAACTGCTGGCTACGCTGCGTATGCGCAATGTGACAGAGACTCTTGGCCTGAAGGCTTATTTGGCATATAAATAAATGCATGTGCGAATGTTTGTGTGTATGCCTGTTAAGTAAATTTCAGTGTAGTACACGAAACTGGCAAACACTTACGCTCTGTTGCGCATCAGTTGCTTGTCATGGTTTAGCAGCCAAACAGCAGTCCTGCGGCATTCAAATTAATTGTACCTGAACAGACGAACCAAAAAACAAAAATCTAAAAATGCTCAAGACATCAAATTGTTAGCTGAATTCATTTAGCCAAATTTAAATGACATATCAATTCCAAAAGCGGCTGCTAAAAAGGTTTAACAGCTGCTCAGCAAATTAGACTCAGCGAAACAACTAAAAAAAAGTGTGGGTTAGTCTAAGCTAAGCCAGCACAGCTACAGCAGAGGGTATTCTCATTTTGTTTCAGTGTATTTCTACAGCGAACAGCAAAGTGCCGTGTGATAAACTTTAAATTGTTTTTTAATGGTATTTGCCGTATAATCGAAATAAAATAAGAAGATGAAGCACAAAAAGAGAAGAGAGGCGATGGGAGGAGGCAAGTAAAGCGAAAACAACACACAAAAAAGATTAACTGCTGTTGGGGGCTCTTAAAATTTTGCAATTTGGATATTCAACGTGCGCTGCGCAAAAACGGCAAAATGCCGAAACGCTGGACACAATAAAATAATGAGCACCAAATTACACAAAGCGTGGAAAAATGGCCGTGGGCACCATTAACCAGGCCCAGAGCCCAGGACCCAGAACACCGAACACTGAACGTGGAGTGGATAGCGAGCGCTCAAATGAATTCTAAAAGCTTTTGCGCCAAAGTGTTGACAACCATTTTGGTAATATGCTCAAGCAGACAGCAGCATGGGGCCAAAAAGGATGCTAAAACAATTACAACGCCAGGGACAAAGCAACAACAACAACAACTTGGGCCAAAACAACGACAATGACAGGCGCAGATTCCAGCTAAATTTATTTGCTCTGCGATAATTTTAAAGAACAAAGACGAACATTTTCCTAGCTCTGGCAGGCAAAAGACGCAGCAGCAAATATTTTTTTTTTTTTGTGTTCTGGCTTATACTATTTGTGACCCATTTCGACCCTAGCCAATTCCAACTTTAATTAGCCCAACAATATGCAAGCTAAGCGCATTTATACCTTTCGATTCCAGTTAAAGCCAACTGCCATTTAAAGCTGTGCTAAATAACTGCTAGCTGTTTAGTTTAGGCCACAACTCAAGGAAAATCCATCATCGTTTTGCTTAGTGTGAAATGAAGTGCTGGAAAATTATTTGAAGCACTTGCAGCAAAGCGTGTAATTTTTGTTGCTGCTGTTTTCATTTAATTTTCATTTCTTTCTCGCTTTTTTTTTACTTACTGATTTAATTTCTTTCGCTTTTTATGCCCAACTTTTCTAATTCTTTTGTGATTGTTATTTGTGCCTGAACTTTTTTTTTTTATCTCTCATTTCCACTCCCCACTTGTTGTTGTCTTTTAAATTGTCCCAAAGTCAAAATTCAGGGTAGTTGTCGTCGTTTTTTGGGGTCGCTTTTGCCTGATAACAAATTGTGCATAATTTGAAAAATATAATGGAAAATTATGCTGATAATAAGAGTTTCATCAACAGTAAAAAAAGAAACGACAGTCTTTTATAGATACTTGTTTTTTTTTTTTTATTAAAATTTAATTTTTATTTTATAACTAAACGCCTAATAACTAAAATGTTGTCGATTTAACTTAAGTACACATAGAACAGTATGCTTAAAATTCATATATATATTTATATCATATTTTCTCATGTCTTGGCAAGTAGAAGAAACTATTTGAAATTATAGCTCAGATTTAGGATGTGAGTGTAAATGATTAAGTTGCAGTTGCTGTTGAAATTGACAAAATTGTAAAAGTTTGCGAGTTTTATCATTATTTTCATTATCATATGTCGTATATAAACTATGGACCGATTTTATGTAAATTGTTTGCTATATATATAACTATATGTATATTAATGCGTATAATTCAGCTTGATTATTTAGTTTGCTGGCTGCTGTTATACGAGTATATTGCTTCTTACTGACCTTTTTGCTTAGTGGAAAAGTTCAAGTTTTAGTTTAAGCAAATCTGATTAATATGTATTACTTAATCGTATGTATGTTTTGCATGTGTGTGTGTGTTTGTGCGTATTCAATGCGGCAGTCCGAGTAATTTCATTTAGTAGTTTGTATGTGTGTGTCTATTTAATGCTTCAATTAGGCAAATTCATAAATTTATCAAAACTTAACATCACATTGCTTCTCCCAATTACAAGAAAGTTTTTAAGACTGTATTTCTGTATGCTAAATGCTAGTCATTAATGTAATTATGATTTGATTTGATTTATTTAATTATGATTTAAGTGTAAATGCATGAAATTGTAGATTGTTTGCTTAGTTATGTGTTGTTTAATACTTGTTCATCATCATTTAATTATCGATAGAATTATTAACATTTTGAAACGTTGCGTTACTTGAAGTTGCAATAAGTATGCTTAAATATGTAATTACTTTAATATTTTTTTTTTATTAAATTTAAATGTTTATAATAACGATATGAAGTGATCTTTTGTAGTTTTGTTTCGTTTCGTTTCTTTAAGCAGCTAACTATGGATGATTCTGTGATTTGTTTTATATTTATTCGCAGACAAGTGTCTTTAATCAATCAAGAGTTTGATATTTCAGGATTATTCGAGTATGAAGTATAAATGCACTGTACTGGAAGTAGTTCGCTATACATATGTACGTTGATATCCGTATAAATGCAGTTTTGTTTTCCAACATTGCTTAAAATTTATAGAGTTTGTTAGCGCCAATTGATTGCCGATCAAGTCCAACTGAGTATCAAGTTGAAATTGTCTACGGATTGATGGAAAACACAGTTTGATTTATAACTTAAAAGAAACGTTTGATGGACGAGCTGTGGATTGAGTAACTGTTGTCATAGTATCAAACATTGTTCTTGCGGAAAATATCATTTGGATGTTGATTGCTGCTGAAATTCTGACGCGTCGAGCATTGCTGTGAAAGAGAAACAAAAATGGTAAATAATGTTTAATTAATTCTGATGAGTATTATGTATTTGCATATTAATATTGAACTGTAGCGTAGACAACTAAAAGAGTATGATTGCATTTTAATTGCTCGTATATGACATTTGAATACCTGCCACACACGGAGCAATTAGTGGAGCATTGGGGTTGCACCACAACACACGATAGTTGCCCGCTTGCCTCCCCTTCCCCCACTTCTCACTGGGGTTGGTGTTTAGATAATGATAGCTTAACTACTTTACACCGTTACTGATTTGACGTTGTGGTGTCAGCTAGCCAGCGGGTTATTATAATAATTGCCAAGCAAATCATTTATTATGGCATGTGTCTGCCCCATGTGGCACTCATTACTGTACGGCCGTTGATAATTTCAATTCAATCAAATAACTTACCGCTTGCTTCTTTTCCCAGGACTTCATAGCCGTTTTATATTTCTCAAACTCATGACACCAATCCGAATAAATTTTCTGATAGTCATTGCTTTTATTTGGTGGCGTGCATCTACATGAAGGGAAATAATAATTATATGTCAATTATATACCCATTATAATGCAACTCACCTGTGCGCATCGACTGTAATGTTATAGCTGCAGAGTAGCGAGCCACCCAAATGGCAATCGTAGCGTCCACCGTCGGCTTCATTCACCGATACCACAACCAATCCACGTTCCGTGGTCTCAATGTATTTGGTGGGACTGTACTTGATCTCATAGCTGTAGTGGTGTGTAAAATGGTAGGTAAAATGATTAATAACTGATTGATACAAATGTACGAATGTACGCACCGTCCTCTGTCCTTGGAGTGATGATACCAGGTAACCTGTTCGTTCTTCAATACCTCTGGTATCTTAACAAAGCAACCGAGATGCACACTCTGACCGTAGGTAACCACAATTTTCTTCTTCAACACACTGGAGTCACAGATGTCGCTTGTCTCGTTGGCCACATCCTGTTGCCAATAATAAACATGGTATTATTTGCATTGATTACAGCAGTTGCAACGATTGCACTCACCTGCAACAGATCCAATTCGTATGGACGGCACGTGTTGGCCTCCTTATCCCAGCCACAATATGGATCACGGACACAACGGAAGCAATTGTCGTAACGTCGATTGCACATGGCCAAATCGATTTGCTTGATGCGATGATCGGTGCCCACATACAATGATTTACGTGTCTGACTGATTTCCATCACCTGAATGGCCTCATTGGGTGCCACTTCAAAGATATCCAAGAGTTTCGACAACGATTCACCATTTCGATAATACTGTACAATTTTATAGATGCGACCCAGATTTGTGCCCACATAATAGACCGTGTACTCTTGATTCAGTATGTCGATTTTGATTCTGCAAATTAAAAAGGGAAAAAAAAGGAGAAAAAAGGGGAAAAATCAAAAATATATATATTTAAATATAATTACACAATGGCTGAGATTCACGTGCTATGGAAATTAAATGCTTATTCAATATGATAAATGGCTTGCATATTAACGATATTAAATAGTCCCATCTGTGTGCACTTCTTGTATTCCAATTGTTTTTTATTATTATTATTATTATTATTGTCATTACAATATATTCTTTTGTTATTGTTTTCAATATTAATAGGCAGCTTGTAACACCTGAGCGTGTATTGTTGCAACTGTTGTAAATGAAGGTATTAAAATTCGTCACATGATTTCACAATTTTCCACCCTTTTCCACCATTTTCCACCCTTTTCCCCCCTTTCCACATTTCTCACATAATTAATCTATATAGAAAACACATTGTGAATAAAATTATGAATGTTTTTGTTATACAATTGTGCATATTATTTATCTATTTTTAATATTCGACTGCAATTACGTTTAAAATATCCATAAATTTATAAGTAATCAGTGTTAAAAAAAAAAAAACAAGTTGAAAAACTTGTAATTAACAAGAGCAGAGTTTTGTAGCTGTAAATTTTAATTGCAAAATTGATTTGCATAAAAGTGTTAATGACTGAAAATAAGCTGCACAACAAAATAAATAAATATTACTTTTCACTTGTTTATTAGCAATTGATGTTACTTGATATCTGATCTTTATCTAATTGTTTTTCTATTTAAACTCCGACACTTGGTTCACTTTGTATTTAATTTATTTTATTTTTTTGCCACAAATGGTAAATATTTAAATTAACAACAAACAAAAAACCAACACAAACACGCACACTTGACTTAACTTGACTTAATTAAAGCACTCGAAGAATAAAATGAAATTGCTCGGACATGAAATTGCACTTTGGTTGAGAAGCCGCAAAGCGAATCACAACTCGTAGAATACGCAAATAAATTAAAAATTGAATAAAAACGATTCAATAGATGTGAGAGAAATTGTATATACATGCACAAACATGTCTGCCAGCACAGAGCAGCAACGATAGATAACAAGTGAAAATAAAACTTACTTGTCAACAACGAGCTTTGTGAACACCAAATCCCTTTTATAATAGACCGGATTGTTGTGCTCGTGATTTACGGCTTTGTCCATAAGTGGATGCGAGCGTATGAAATTCAGTACAGTATCCGGTAGATTTGAGGTATCGTTGACACATGTGCCAGGCCGCGGATCTGGCACACGCGAATTCAGCACTGGCAGCCAAGCAGAGTTTGAAGAAGATTGTTCCTTAAATTTGCCTGTGGGAAGAAGTAAACAATATAAGATATTAATGGTAGGTAGCTGGGAAGCTGGCAAAGGTGTATGGCAAAACTGTTTCAATTCAAGTTTTAAATCTGCGACCTCAAAAGTGTCAGCTGTATTGTGCTTAAGCGTAAACGTTAAGAGTCTCAACTCGATGGGGTGTGTGTGGAGTAGTGTGTGTGTGTGTGTGTGTGTGTGGCAATAATCCATTCAAATGGATTTTCTAATACGATTTATGTTGCTCCACGGCAAGAGCGGACAGTGAAATTACAAAACACTCAACGTCTGAGTGCCACACAGCGTTCAGTTCAAAGCTCTACTCTGGTTACTATTGGATCTGTGCTACCTATTGGATTTATCGTAACTGAAACTGTCCCCTTTGGTCTGCTCGAGAGAGCTCACATGAGAACCAGATGAAAAGCAATGTGTGTTGCAGTTTGCAAATAAAATTTACCGATAAGTTGCATTTGCCATTCACCATTCACCATTTTCTATTTCTATTGCATTTATTTTTTTATTTTTTATTTCTCTTTTCTTTGTTTTATTTCTATTTCTGTTACTATTGCTATTACTATTTCAACCCAAAGCACTTGAGGGATTGAGCGCAATTTAGTTGCATGAAAACAAAGGAGAAAATTGCACGTCAGTCGCGTTGACAGTTGGCAACATTGTGGCTTCGATAACGTTCATCACACACACACACACGTGTGCGGGCTAGCATCCATTTTGCATACAACACTTAACATCTGCATAAGTCTATGCCAGCATACGTAAGTACATTTACGAGGGTTGCCACGAGTAAAAGCATTCAAAGTGGAGTTTCTCACAGTTTCTTGACAAATTTAAAGTAGCATAAGTTTTGAAATAAATTTAAATATTGAAACATTTTAAACAATATATTTTAAATGATGTATAAAGGTAGAGCTCAAACAGTAAATCATTTTATAGTCCTGACAAAGTTATGTTTCTCAAAGTTTAAAAAAAACCTCAAAAAAAAAAAAAAATTAAAAAATAAATAGGTGTTTTAAATAATCTCAATGAAATTAAAATTTAGAATGAAAGTAAAACTTGAGCCATAAAGAAATGGCTAATCCACGGCTTAGAACTGGCAAAGTTTCAAAATTTAAAATATTTTATAAGCCGAAAAAATTAAAAAAACTATATTAAACAGTATATAAAATAATATTTCTTAATTGAAAAGTTAAAGTGGAATTTTTGAATAATTTTAAAGTTAAAATATAGACAAAATAAAAAAAAAGGCGTAGTCTTTTTAATTCCTTTAAAAGTTTTGCACGATTTTAATTTCATTTTATTAATTTTTCTCAGCTCGACAAACAACTGGGTGACTTTTGAAACCAACCTCGCTGCTGCATATAAATGGATGCTCGAAAACTGCACTCACCATTGAAAGCGGCCTGGACTTCGCTAATGTGGAAACTGCAAACGGCTGATCCAATCAGGCCATTGGTGCTGGTCGTGAATGTTGCATAGAAGCGTGTCTTGTCCGTTGGCAGTTGATAAACCGATTGTATCTCATTGAAGTAGAACGGAAATTCACCCGAAATGCTGCAGTTGAGCCGTGCCTTCAGATATGTGGCCCAATTGTGTGCCAGCAAATTCTTGCCTCCAACATCCTTTTTGCAAACACGTGCGATGCGCGAATAGACCGCCTTGCCACAGTTAATGTACTCGACGGCCGTTTCTCGGAAAAAGAAGTACACATACTCGCCAATATCAAAGGAGCCCACAAAATTTGGTTCTGCAAAGAGAGAGAGAGAGAGAGAGAGAGAGAGAGAGAGGGAGAGTGTGTGAGTGAGTGAGATTGATGACCCTCGGCTGTGAGTTACGATCTACATAATTGAAAAGCTTAAGCCGATTAGCTGTCGGCTACTCATGAAACACATCAGCGCACAACACTGCGTATACGTAATGCGAACAAAAAAATGACGATTCAAGCGCGAAATCATTTGTAATGCGTCACAGAGTTGCGAATCCTTTTATTTTCAATTTTTTTCTCTATTTTTTTTTTGTTATCTAGAACCACAGCCATGAGCTGGCTAAAAGGCTTCAACGTTTTTTTTTTTTTTTATATTTGTTACTTACTGTCCAACCACTTGGAATCATATTTGAGCGTGCGTTTGAATTTGTATTCCAAGCGCTTTGCCGACGTATTATATAAATCCGTGCGAAAGATCACAGTATCCGCTTTGGTGAACTCCGCATTGGTGCCCGAGTACTGTGTAAAAAGATACAGAAAACAAATAGAAAAATGTAAGAAGGGTTTCACAAGAAGGGACTCTGCCATGAAATCTATGTGAAATTTAGCTGATTTCAAGTCTTACCAGGCCAGGCAATCCGCCGGGATTTCCATCCTCCACATATATGGCCGTGGAGTTATCCAAAGGATCGTAGGGACACTTGGCAATGCCTTGACCAACGCCAATAACGTACTCCGAGCGTGGCAAGTGCGTCAAGTTCGACTGTAAGGCAACGGCAAATGAATAAATAAATATAATTAAAAGGTAGGTAGGTAAATGGTAGTTTAATATACGAACGACTTTCCAATTATTTTTAGGTAAAACTCTTACAACTTGCTGCTAATTGTTGCACTACTACACGAAAGAGACTTGTTATTGTTTTTTGAGTTTGTAGTTTATTACTTAGGTTGTTTATTTGTTTACTTTTAGTTACGAGAAACAGAATTCAACGTTGATTGCCCGAGTTTCTGCAGTCTCACCTTTTGTTAGTGTGCAAGTGCATTGTGTATTGTATTTCTAAAGAAACTACATAAATATGAAGAGGTGTTGGAGGCGGCACAAGTGTGGTGCAAAGGTTCGATTGTGTGTCTGTGTGTGATTTGAATACATTTTCAGTTTATGGATGCACCTGAACCCCCAACACACTAATGACTATTTTCACAAAATGTGTGAGTGTATAACTTATTGAAGAAACGAGTCTATTCAGTTGAAGTGAAAGCAGCACATGCATTGCTTTCCAGGATTGCGATCTAAAGTCAACAAGGCCTCTTTTCATATTTTTGTTGATGTCTTTTCAAAAAGTTGCGTAGTTACAAAACTTGTCCTTGATTCCATGGGTGTGTGTATGGAAAGGCTTTAACTATATATAAGTATACTCACGTAGATAACGTAATCCTTGGGATTGTGAGCGTTGGTGCCGCAAACATAAAGTCTATCGCCTTGTTGCATCGATTGTATGACACGCACGTGATTCTTGCAATCAAACACCTGTAAAAAGAGATGAAAAAGTTTCGTAAATAAATGTTTATTTTTTGGGTTTCAATTAAAGCAGCAACAGAATAAATCAAAACTGTTCGAGTGTGCCACAAATGCAACAATTTGTAATATCACGCGTCGTTGCAGCCACTGTCGCTAAATCAATTGGCAACAATGCAGCAATGGAAAATTCCTGCCACACAGACGCAGAGCAGCATTATGATGACTTAAGCAACACACACAAACACACACACACACATACACCCACAAAAAAAACAGTTCAATTGACATCTAGATACGAGTCGGAATCAGAATCAGATACAGCCAACAGACACATGTGTGTGGCATGCAACATAAAAGTGGAGCGCACGAAAAAAGCTTCGCTACAAATTGAAAAGCCACAAATAAATTGAAAAAGATTTCGAATGAAAGGATTTGCTGTCACATTATAAACGAGTTACAATAACAGCCAAGCAACAGAAGCGCCAACTTGCAACATGCAGCAGACACACACGCACACTCAACCACTTACACACACATACTCCCACACACACACACGCACTCCGCTGCAACTGATTTCGGTTCACATTTCAAATTGCAGACTTTCGCGTGCGCTTGGCAAAAGGAAAATTGATTCAGCGCTTGTAATCAATAGATGTCACCTTATGATATAGAAATCCATCAAATTCGTCATTTATTTATTGATCAGCTCATTGATTGACAAACATTGAAGTGCAGTTAACTCACCTGGCTTTTGCCTTTTGACACACAGCTGACCACATCGTCACGCGTTGGCTCCAAATTGATCACATCGCGCTGCAAATAAACAAAAATATTAATAAATTAATAGAGTGTATAGGTTTTATATAAGATTTAAACTATCTGTAAACATAAATAGTCTCTTTAATACACAAAAACTGCCTTGTTATAAAAAAAACGTTCTGATTGAAATAAACGCCACAATTGCAATTCTATGTCACACTAGATGTGGTATTTATTAATGGTATTCCTCGCCTTTGAAATATTAATATTAATACATTTACTTGCAGGCTCAAGCTCTAAGCTGCTTCCAATTTTCTTTCGTTCTTTTCGTTTTACTTCTTCTTTTTTTGGGCGCCATTTTCTTGTGGCACGCATAAACTACAACTAGCAGCGGGGTGGGGCGGGTAAGAGGCATAAATGGGGATAGACTGCTGGCAGCCTGTAGCATGCTTTCAAGCAAATTGATTTATAAATCACGTAATGTAACGAGCACATACGAAATATTTTCAAGCGAAATACGCGCACCACGCACCACCCACAAGCCACACACACACACACTCACACTCGTAGAGAGACCAGAGCGTCCACATAAAACCAAAATCATGTATTATTTAGTAAAATTTGCATTTGCCGCATAAAGCAGCCACTGCGGCAGTAACTGTAGCAGCAACCTGCTCACCTTGCCACCTCGTTCCTTATACGCCCTGTAGGCACCACCAAATGATGCCCACGGCGAAAGCAAACGCAAACGCAAAACGCAGTTACTCTCAATGTGTGTTTGTGTGTGTGTGTGAAATAACACATAAAATATATTGACGTATGCCACAAGAGCTAGCTGACTGGCCTTATGCTGGTTTGTCTGCTTGGCAAGGTGGGTTATAGGTGTTCAGGTGGTTTCGGCTGTCTCGAAACGACAGCAAAACGTGGCGTCTTTTCAGTTTTATGATACGTTTGCGGCCAGAATTCAGCTGTTGATGTTGCAGGTGCAGGCAGCGCAGCACAGCAGCACAGCACAACGGCACCGCATAACGTTTCACTCATAAAACACGCTTTTGTATGACATAAATTCATAAACAGCCTCTACACACAGACACGCTCCATTACACATACACCCTCAGTTCAGAATTTGCACAGAATGTTATCGACTTTCGTGTATTTCGATAATTCACAAGTTTGTGGTTTATAAGACACACACAAACACACACTAACACCTACATACACAGCTTTCCAAACACATAACTTCAGCCAGATAAATAAAGCGTAGTAAGTTATACATTTTTACAAATTTTCTTCTTAGAAAAATTTCAAAAAAAAATATAAAAAAATACAAGTTCGATTTGTTTACGTACTTTCTTCGAAACTAACAAATTATTAAAAAAATATACACACAGCACTTATCTAAATAATAAATTGTGTGCCATAAAAGTAAAAATCCTTGTTACAACCAAATCCCAATACGGCTTTGAATAGTTGATTGTTTTTCTCGCAGTGTACATAAATTATGCGGTACTCAGCCATTAACAGGCAGCCAACATGGAATCTGAACTTTGTGCAAGCCAAAAACGGAATGCCCATAATGCAGCTCCCAGAGCGCATATTAAATATGTTTTGTACTTTTTTTTCTGCTGCCCAATTTTTGTTCGTTTTGTTTTTAGCTGGACTGGGCACACGGAGCATATATACCTTGGTCTGGGTAACTAACACACAAACACGTTACTTTTTTACTCCTTGACTTTGGGGAATCGAAGATTTGTGGCTCGCATTTGATGCACGCCTAAAAGGTGGCTAAGCTGCTATTTGTTGTTGTGTGACAACGTCCAAGCAACAACAACAGTGTGTACTAAAAGGACAGGCTTAAGCCAGTTTTGGCTATTTGGCAACTACACACACACACACACACAGAGAGCTAAAGAGATACACAGGGATAGAAATTCGTGTGGAAGTCGCATAATGAATTTTTAAAAATATTCCGCAGCGTGGCAAAGCTTGTTTGCCTAAAAGCGTGCTACACGTTTTATGTTCCGCTTTTGCTTGTTAGATTTGTGGCCTAGGGAATTGTGAACAAAGCAACAACAATACCAACAACAACTAACAACTCTCGACCACTCAACAAGCTGCGTTTCAAAAAATAACAACAAAACGAAACGAAACGAAACTCGTGGGAGCTTAGCCTAAAAGCAAATGCTAGGATTATACTTATTGTTATTACTGTGCACAGTAGTTGCTGCCAAAAGTTGTTGTCAGTTTCGTTACAGTTAGAGACTGTAGAGGAACAAATGTATATATGTATATATAGGCATACTTACATCACAATAAGATGAGGATATATTTTGCAAATTCAAACGGAATACACGATCCCTGCAAATAGATAAAATAGATTTTAGTCAAGTCTCTTGACTAGTTAATAGTTAGAAGTGCGTTAACAAAATACTTACATGGCGCCCACATAAAGCGAATCGCGTTCTTCGCTCATGTGAAAGGTGCGATAGTAGAGTTTTCCGCATGTGAATTCACGCACATGATCTGTAATTAAAGAGCAGAAAAAGAATGCCAGACACATTTAATACACAGTAAATATATGCGTAGTTAGCAAAGCTTTATATGTATTTGTATATATTCAATATTTAGACAACAAATTTTCTTAAGTGAGACGGCAAACGGAACACCCAACACCCAAAACTCAAGTCTCAATCCCAGTTTGGGTACCAAGTCCATGTCCGGCACAAATGAGCGCCTGTCAACAAAGTTTATGCACAGACGTTGACAAAACGCAAACACAGTCAGCAGAGGGACACGGTGCGGAGGGGGTGAGTGCTGGGCTGCGTTACAAAGAACAGCCACAGACTGTCTACACACACAAAGACAAACATGGAGAGAGAGAGATACAGAGAAAGAAAGGGAGAGAAAGAGCATGCGAGATATCCCATTTCAATCAAATGACATTTTGACATTTCTTTTGGCCGGACACTACTATCGCCAGCGTCAGCAACTGTAGCCAAAGTGCAAGCTTTAAATGTTGTTTATTTACTTTTAACTTTGACCAACACAAATACGTTCACATATACAAACACACAAAGAGAGAGAGCAGAAAGGCAGAGGGAGACAACAAAATTGCACTGACTAATGCGTTAAAAGCAAAAAAATGAGTTAGAAGCTGTAGAGAATAAATGTACTTTAGTGTTGCTGCAATTAAGCAACTATTGATTGATTCTTTAATATTTTATTCAATTTATTTATAAAAATCGACAAGCGCGCATAAGTATGCTACACTATTTTCTATAGGCAATTTTGTTTGTTTGGTTTGGAATTTCAAAGTTAATCAATGAAAGAAGCAACTATTAATCATATTTCTGCTTGTGTTTGAGTGTGTGGTTGTTTGTTAGTCTGTGCTTATTATGTTAATTTCATAGACGTCGCGCTGTCTACGCGTTGTTTGCGCTTTTGCTGTGGGAAAGTGTGAGGCAGCTTGACGCAAAGCGCTGAGCATGCATTTACTTAATTAAACTAATTAATATTTGCTTAGAGTGCCTGACCACGCACACACACACATGTGCGTACATCCAGTTAGTTAGAGAGCACTGTCATTTAATGTAATTGTCAGTCAGTAAACTCTCAATACCGATATCCCAATGCCGACCAATTAATTTTCTGACATCTCTTTCAATTATGGGCTGCTAAATTGACAATATGCTTGCCTATGTAAATATTTATATATAAGGCTTGTATATGTACACATAATATAGTACAAATGAATTGTCAAGTGCTGTCCGTTCGTAGCTCATTTAATTGTACTCGTAATGCTGTCAACTGTAACTATATATGTAAGTGTCTGAAACACATTATAATCAACTCTACTACTCCATCTGCTTTAAAGTAATGAATTCGGTTTTAGTTTGACCCACAACCAGATATGTCAAATCCAAACAAACGACGAATTCTCTCTGTAAGCTCTATTCAGCAGGTTTCTCTTAACAAAAGGCTTGAACCAGATACACATGCATATACATATATGTTTATCAATATATGCATTTGTATGACTAACTTTCACATACAACAATGGAAAAATGCAAATGCCCCTTGCCTTTGCCATTGTCTACGTTTCATTGCCTCTCGCCCCTTTTGGCCACAAGTGCTGCTATTTTTGATTTCCGATTTAAAGAACATTTTGGACAAAAGCAAACACTGAAGCCAAAGCTCGGCCAAAAGTAGCAGCGTCAATAAAGGAAAAGAAAAAAAAAGAAAACGAACGGAATCTGCGTCTTTTGTTTGCAAACGGGAAACAACTACAACAATACCAATACAAAAACATGTGCATGTGTGTGTGTGTGTGTGTGTGTTTGCATATATTGCGCACAATTCGGGTAAATGTCCTTGCCAAACCGGAAGTCGACTTGTATACGCTTGAATTGTTATTGTACCCTTCTCTCGTACTCGTGTTTATACTCAAACTCAAACTCTTATAAAATATATGCACTCGCATTTGTTTGCTGCTTGCTGTCGAACTTTTTCCGCATTTTGTAGTTTTTCTTTCCACCATATTCCCAATTTTGGCTTTTTTACTTTCTTGAATTTTCATTTTTCTTATTTTTCAGTTAGTTGTTGGCCGCTTCTCCGTTTGCTGTTGAGTTTTGTGGCTTTAAAACGTATTCACGATTTGTTTTAAGCGCAATGAATAAGCTCAAAGTTGCTCTCAAGTTGAGCTATAAGCTTAAGGTGGTAAATTTCAGTTGGAAATTCAAGCTCTTAGTTCCAAAGATGTTCTAATGAAGCACCAAAGTTCTTAAGAATTTTGTTTCAAGTGAAAAATTGTTGTTGAAAATTTGATTTAACAATTTTTAAAATCAAATAATTGATTGAAGTGAACGAAATGAAATTTGGCCACAAAAATAGTTTAGTTTCGATTTGTTGCCTACTTTGCGGCGCCTCTAGGAATAAGTACTTACATAAACTTAACAAAAACATGGTAATAAAAGCAGTTGGCATAAATATGGCAAAATATGTACATAAGCATTAATTGGGTCTATATCAATATGCTAACAATATGCTCTCTCCAGCATTCTTTGCCATCAAATTTATGTGCACAAAACTGTAAATGTTTATGAGAATTATTAAGGAGAACATCTTCGACATGCCAAACGATCTGTGGCATATTTACGATGCCAATTTATACAACAACAACAACAAGGACAAGGACAATTGTTAGTTCCATTGGCATTCTACAATTGTCTCGCACAGCATTTAAGACACGCGTACGCGTACGCGTTATTCATGGGAACTCGTTTTGGGCTTTCAGAAGTCCATAAAAATATTATATGTAGAGTTGCCCATAAATGTTTATACATATATACTTAAATATATGTAACTTTGGTATAAATATTTCGATGATAGGCAATGTCTGCAATCTTTTATTTACATGCACAGCGGCGACAGTATAAATTGTTACGAGTTCCTGCCCCATTTCCCACTCCTTTTCCTGCTCAGTCTCAGATAATAAATTACAAATTGAACGGAAGCTAATCGTAGGCAGTTGTTTATGCCGGAAGTCCAGCAAAAGTTTTGCATCAATTGATAGCCAACAACATTGAGTTGCAAGTGCCACACTGTCACTGCACGCAGCAAGTTGCAAGTTGTTGCTGCTGTCAATTGAACAGCTTTTAAGCACTTTACTTCCCTATCAAATTTTCGGTCACATATTAAGCCAAATAAAAGACTAAAATAAATAAAAATAATGCAGTCGTAAAGTCAACCTTTGATACGTCTGCTTTATTTGCTTTTAATCCAAGTCCAATCAAAATCAAATTGCATTTACGAGCTGCCTTTGAGAGCGCACAATTTTTTATGGCATCCAAAACATTTTTACTCGTTTGCCTTTCATTTCGACCAAATACTTACTTTAGATTTTGTGGTGGGGGAGAGACAGCTTTCTTCTTTCGCTTTAGTATTATGGGGACATACAGTGCTTAGAGGAGTACGAGTATTTATGACTTCATATATGTCAATAATTTTTATGCGCTTCATAAATATGCGTGCGCCTTTACGAGCATCTGTCGCATTGTCCTTCCGTCTGTTAGTCCGTCAGTCAAATCAATTTCTTTTGCTCCCCTCGAAAATGACTGAAAATGCCATTTGGCAAAGCGTTATTATCGAATCAAATACAAAAAGAAAATAACGAGACTCAAATGCAGTAAAATCATATTGCAAAGCTTACTGACATATCAGAGGACAGTCAGAGGAGTCTCAGGCTCATACCTTTGGGGCAAGTCAGCGCCAGTGCCAGTTGGTGGCATGTGGCAAAATTTGAAAGCCTTTGAAATGTCACAATTGCCCCCTGGATTTAAATCATCCCATAGATGCCACAAGCAGTAACTAAATAAAGGTAAGCACTGAAAAAACTGCCAAAACTGATGACGGTTAACTGCCACGCTATGTTAAACAGTTCAAAAGATTTTACTGTCCCATAGAGGAAATTTTAAAACAACGGATAGTTTTTAGTTCAAAGTCTTGAAGCAAATACAGTAAAAGTTGTAATTAAATTTCTATATTTTGTAAGCAGTTTTAATTTGCATAACTTATTTTCTAGCAAGTTCTTAAGAATGTTTGCTTGGCAGAAATATTTTTAGCATAATTCAAATGTTTGTCATTTATAAATTTGCGAATTCTGACAGCAGACATTTGGAAATATTCTCGGTTTCTAATCTCCGTTGACTGCGCAATGTGTGTATGTAAATTTCCCATTATTTTCCTGGCTAATTATGAGCAATGGCTTCCACTTCCACTTCCTGTCTTAACTCTCTGTGTGTGTGTGCGCTTGTATGCTCAACGTCAGCATAAAGCACTCGAAAACAGTCTAGACGTCTGATGTCTAGGCGTGTTGTTATCCACACTTGTGCGTTGATTCGTGGCCTGCGGCCCCAGTGGAGCAAGTTCCACGTTGCAAGTTGCGAGTTGTCGGTTGCAAGTTGCCAAATGACAGACGGAGACCGCATTCAAGCGGTTGCCATTTCATTTGCTGTATAATTGCATGTGAAAATAATTAAAGACTTGCCACATCTATGACGTCACAACAGCCCTACGTTAAACCAAATTAATCTTTAAGCTTTAAGCTATCGACTGACATCAATATATTGACAACTGCAGTGCATTAAAGCTGCTGCTGCTGCTGCATTCATTTTGGTTTGCAGCTCTGCAGCTGGCGAGTGCCAAGCATTTCTCGACTCTATTTAGTTCATTTTATGGCAGCAGTTGAGTTCATTTTGTTGCCAAATAGTAAATGCAAAAACAGTGCTCATAAAAAAGCAGCATCAACCGAGCAACAAACAAAAAGATGCTAACATTTATGCGATTTCCAGAGAGCAGCGGGGGACTGGGTGGTCACAGAAAAAAAGGGGTAAATTTGCTACCCAAAAAAGCAGGCAACAAAAACGCAACAAAATGCGGCAACCGTTTCATTTTTGGTGTTTTGCTGGCAACTTCATTTCATGTGTTGAGGGGGCAAGTGGCAAGTGGCATGGGGCAGCACGGGCTACATATGTAGACACATGTGTGTGTTCAGCTTTTTGTGGCATGGCAGCAACAGTGAACAGTGTGTGTCCATTTCGAGCGCCATAAACGAGCACTAACAATTTTAAGTTTGCTCTTTTTATATTTTTGGCTCTTAGTCTTTTAGTTTGCTGAGTTACCTTCAGTTAGTTAAGTTGCATGCAACATTTTGCGGTGCCCTAAATGAGCACTAAAGTATGCGAATGATATGCTAACTGCAACTTTTGCATAATTAAAAGCATTTAGACGCTTTACCCCCCGAGACAGCAGATAGAGTAGAATGCAGTGACTACGACCACAACAAATGCCTTGGTCTGAGTTTCAGATTGATTAACAATTCAAACAAACATTGCAGCTGCCGGAAATTTCTGCACATTTGTTTTAAATTAATTAGGATACCAATGAAAATGCATTTCAAGTGGCCAAAATTAATACCAACACACATCCGCACACCAGCACACACAGTTGTGTCTTTTGATTTCATGTGCAAATCCTGTCAAAATTACAAATGCAAATTAACATTAAGTGACTTGTTTGTCTCTTGACTGCAGTGAGTGTTGTTTTTGTAATTATTTACACACACACACACACACACACATACTTACATCTTAGCTGAAATGCCGTTTAAATAATTGAATTTCACTAACGAGCAACTTGGCTAAAAGTTCTAACTACTAATATGCACAATTAATGTCATTCAGTTTGCATTTTGCAATTAACATAAGAAAATTAATTACAGTAGTTAGTTCGTTAGTCTATAGCTCTTGTAATTGAATCAACTGTATTATGAGTATTTAATAGATTAACATTTGACTTTCTGCTCTGCTGATAAACCCACACATCCATTTCCTTCATCTGTAATCATTCACAAAACCGGAATAACTGAGAGAGACCCCGTTCAGTTCAGTTGAGACCCAAGACGACGAGTTTATCAATCAAATGTTATAAAACTTTGGCAAGCATTTTATTCTGAAAAAACTTTTAAGCTTAATGATTTGTAAATATGAAAAGCAAGAGCAGAAAAGAAAAGGAAAATTCAGATGACGACTGTTTAATACTCTGTGAAAGATCTGAAATTTATAGGGTTGGTATCTTAAACACTTAAGTTAAGTTATGAACACTTTGTGTCAATATAGTCTAAGAAATATAATAATAAATATTTTTGAAGCAAGTATATAACTTAAATTTTCAAAGGGTAGCGTTGTAGTGTTGATTGTTGATTTAGTTAGTACTTTATACCCAACTTTAGTCGGTTGTGACACACTTTTAATGATCTTTTCAACTTCAACTTGCGCTGCACAATGACAATAGCATTTTGAACAGCTGCGTGGCAAGACAAAGCAAAAGTAGCAAGTGGTAAGTGTTAGGTGGCAAGCAGCAAGTTGCAAGTATTCTTAGTAAGTAGTTGCAACTACTTATTTCGCACATAAATTGTACTATTAAAGTTGCTCGAAAGAAACGTGATTTTGCTGTCGCTTAGAACTTGCGAAACGAAAGGACTTTTGAGAAACATACTTTTAATGATGGCTTTTGTCCTTTCGTTTGGCCATTGGCACCACTGTGTGAACTGTGGTGCTAACATTATTAATTTGTGCGACAGTTGCTCGGATTGCAAACTCAATTTTGTTAGCGCTTCGTTTCGGTTTTCAACACACTTTGGGCTGTCCGAAATACAGCAAAGAGGCTGATCAAAGCGAAAACTGGGACACAGTTTCCACGCAGATACACAAACACACGCACACCAATACACACGCACACATTTTGGGGCATTTTGTGTTACCCATGAACAGCTTTTGTGCCGTGAGTTCTCCGCTTTTGAGCTAACAGCTTTTGACATTGCATTAACGCCAGCAGCTTGTCAAGCTCAACGGCAACAAGGAACGGGAACAACAACAACAACAAAGGTGCCACGCCTGCTCACTTCGTGCCTCAATTTGTGGCAAGCAAGTGCTGCGTAACATGTGACTCTCATAAAAGTCGACCCTGCCACACAAAAGCTTGAGTAGTACTTAACTGAAAACGTGTCACTGACTTTTAATTGCGCGAGCTTCAGCACACAAATAAAGCAACACAAACACACACGCATGTATATACACTTACATAATAAGCACAACAACATAGCTGTTGCTGTTGTGCGAGTTTTGTGTGTGGTCAGTGTTTGGATAACGCCTACGTCGTTCAGCTTATCGCATTTGCTTTTTATGGGTCAAGCATTTGAGCTACAGTTTGCAAGCAGTGCATGCCAAGCAGTAAAGCAAGCAGTGACATTGCACTAAGCTGGGTTTGGTCATGTGTGTGAGCAGCAAGTGCAGGGACAGAATAAGTTTGTATGGCTTAATTTTAGTTAAATTTATTAAATTATCTGTCAAGCAAAGCTACACTAATTAAGTGCACACTTTTAATGGATTTATTGCTGTAAGTAGGCCACTTTATTCTTAGTAAATCCACAAGTTTTTACAACACAAAAGAAACAATTATTTTTCTGTAACATTTTTGGACCATTTGATTTTAAATTTATTGCACATAAGTAACAAGTGCCTCAATAGAACTAACTTCTGTGGCTGCTACCTGAAAGACACCTTTTGCCTTTTTGTTCTTTACGTTTGCCGCTACCTAATGAAGTCATTCTATCAATAATGAGCAACTTTGCACTCTACTCAGCGGGTAGGGAACAAAACAAAAGGCAAAGAAACAACTGGCAGACAGACAGACAAACCGACGGAAAGGCCTGTTCAATGTACGTTTTTCAGAGAAATATATAAAAATAGATATACGAAGAGCATCTGCCACTCCGCTGAGTCAACAAATGAACTGACAAAAATCGAAGAAAAACAGGGAAAAAACTCTGAATGATGCAGTCGAGTGTAACGCAGAGGAAGAGGGAATGAAAACCCCGTGCTGCACTTTGGAGCATTGGGAAATTGGAACTTTACAGCTGGACGCTGAGCTGGCAGAGAGAGGCATATAAATTGTGATCGAAATTCGAATGCAATTAATTTTCACTAAATCAATAAAAATAACAATTTTTCATTGCATGTGGGAAAACACAAAACTAAGAAAACTTTTTATATGGCCATGAAAAATTTATAGTTGACATTTTATTTTGTGTAGTTTTTGAGCTTCATTTATTTACTGGTTTAGTTTTGTTGTGGTTATTTTGTGTTTTGTAGCTTAGCGTTTAATTTATGGCTAAAACAAGACAACCAACCGCACGAGGACTAAACTATATAGAAAAGAAACAAACGAGTCTCTAAAGCAGCTGCTGCATTTTTTAAGCAACAACGTTAAACGTGCATATGGCTTAGTCAATAGACTGTGCAGTCAGGACGGAAAGGATATGCCGGACAGCTAGCCAGGATACGGTGCAAAGACAGGACAGTCAGGAGCATCAGGACAGCGAGGACACACGCTGGACACCTATGCATTCTGCTAAAAGTATGCGCAAACAACTTGAGCGTTTCCTTAATCGCCTCACGTTTCTGCTACAAGTGCTTAGCTGGCGAGTTTACTACAATATGCGTCAACAACAGCAACAGCAACAACAACAACAACAACTATAGCTGTAGTTAAACTTTGCTGTTGTTGCTTCGTTTTAGCCAGCACGTGAACTTTTATGCTGCGGTTATAGCTGATTCTGCCGCCAGGCGTGTGGTGGTGGTGCATGCCACATACACTCACTACCCCCAGCACCAGCATCTTTGAACGTGAACTATTAGAAAATGTTTACTGGACATGTACATGCAACATCAAGCTGCCCCTGTGCCACTGTGGCAAATAATAAAAACAACAACAAAATAATAGAGTAAAAAACTTCAATTGACTATGGAAAAGTGTCAATCAACTGTTTGTAGAAACTATTTACAAGGATTTGAATATGCGGTTTTAATAAAGAGGCTTTTCTAACAGTTAATAAACATTAACATTGTCGTTAACAGCGTCACTTTAACATAGCCATAAAGTTTGCATACACACAATGTATATTGGCTCATTATGATCAGTTTCATTTTAATTTGGTTTTATTTCTTTTGCTTTGTTGCTATTTGAGTTGAATTCGAGGAAATGTTTAAAATTAATTGCATGCGTATTTTTAAAAATTAAATTTTGCCGACGAAATGATTAATGAATCGTTTCTCTTGGACAACGACTGATCGCCAGTTTGAGAAGCAGCAGCAAAAGACATAAAAGCCGAAACTGAGATCAACTTCCCAACTCATTTTGGATTCGGTTAATGTAAATGACTCAATAAAGCGAATCACAATTTAACTGTTTTTTTTTCAATCAAGTTGTAAAATTATTTTTTCTCGTTTGTTAGAAATTATGGAACCAAAATGTACATAAAAAAGACCGAGAGATTGAAATCTACTTGTGGTAAATGTTTCGGGGCTTTGAACTTTAAGAAAGTTTCTTAACTAAAGTATTTATGGCTTAATCCATTTCGAATTGCAACATTGTCGGCAAATGAATATGAATTGAAAATATGAATAACAATGGGCGCTGATATTAATATGCAAATTACGCGCTGCTGTAAAAATACTGTAGATAAATAACGACAATAAAATGGGAAGGACATCATATTAAAAAGTAGTCAGTGCAATAAAATATACAACTCTTTTTATATTTTTATTTATTTAAATGCCTGCGGTAATAATGAGAAAAACGTGTTGAATTAATATCGTGTCCAATAAGATAAATAACAAAAAAACAATATTGTGGTAAATAAATTACAATTGTTATAAATTTTTTCCAATTTGATGGCATGTAAATTGAAAAATAATAGCAATTCCCAGGGTACAGATTAAATAATATTTACGATTTTATTTTATTTAAAAAAAAAAAAATTCCTTTTGCATCCAATTCTCATAAATAAAAACAATTGAGAATTAGCTAAATTGCCGACTAAAGAATGGAAAATAAACAATGATTCTTTAAAATCGATTGGAGGAAACCCATTAATTGCTTGTTTGCAGTATTTCAAAATCAAAATAATCGTTGACAAACTGCCGAGTACCCTGTATTAAATTCTTTACTGCTTGCAAGCAGTGTGCAGGTGGGAACTATTGTTAATATCCTTAACGATAATTATAATTTAATTGGGAATTTACCTCTTTTGTGTTTGCCATAACTGGACTGATCGTTGCCGGCACAACACGGCTGTTCGTAGTAAAAATTCCATGTGTTCTCATAGTCGCCAGCAATTTGTTGTACCCCGCATACCAACAGGAGCAGCAGCGACAGCGAAAGAATCAATTGCAGTTGCATTTTATACTTTTATTTTTTTCCTTTTTCGGTGTGGACACACTGCACTGCCCAAACCTCAATTGGATTGTGTTTTTTTCTCTCTTAATTTGCACACATACAAACACATGCACACATATGTAGTTGGAGGGGAATTTTGTATTCCACGTTGTTTGTTTGAACCAAATGGAAAGAGCTGGCAATTTACTTTTTGCAGCCGCATGAAAAAAGTCCTTTTAAATAACTGTTAACACATTTAAGTTGTATTATTTTTAATGGTCGCACAATATTTTTACACTTGTTCTGCAATTTTTGTTGAAATTGATTTTGCAGCAGCGGCAAATGGATTTTAAATAAATGTGCGTTTCGCTGGACGTTGTACAATTTCGTTTTGATTAATTATAGATGCACAGACACACACACACACATGCATACACATTTGTATTTGTATATGGATTGCATTTTTACAGTTTGTCGCGTTTGTGCATTCAATTTTCGAAGCATTTAGCACTCAACAAATGATAAAAAATAAAGGTATACAAGAGAAAAACATAAAATCCAGGCGACAAACTGGTTTTCAACTCTGCGTTACCCACGCACCAATAACAACAACAACACTAACAATAGGCAGGCCGAAAAATTCTTTAACACTTCCGCCAAACGATCGGACTAGTGCGAGCGAGAACGAAAGAAAGAGGTCGCTTCTGTGCGTGTGAACAGTGTGACATGTAAACAAGCTGCTTTGCGAGGTTGCCAGAGAGTCGGCGCACCGACTTTTGTTCGTCTTAATTGCTTATTTATAGCTGCAGTTGCAGATAACAAAGATACACTTAACAAAGAAGGTAAGTTGATAGAATCAGCTTTATTGGTACGCGTCTCACTATCAGTTTTCATTAAAAAACATCTGTTGCGCGTATGCCTCACTCTTTTTAACTCTGGCAGCCCAGATTTGCTTGCATTGCAGTTCAAGAAATGTACACATTGGCGTTTGCATGTATGCGTTTGTGTATGTGTGCGTGTACATACAGTAATACATATACACATAGGTCAAGATGCATACACACTAAATAAAAGAAATAGCAGACATTGTGTGAAAATGCTCGTCAATATATATGAATGTGTGTCAGGCACTCTTTGTTCGATCAATAACATACAATTCAGCAATAAACGCTTTGCTATTTCAGCACAAAAATAAAATTGACATTACGAAAATCGAAACGGGACAAGACGCGATGGCGAACACGAACGAGAACGCGCAAACTTTATAAAAAGACAACAACAAGATCACTGGTTGCGTCTCACACAAGTGTGACCGTATTAGGTGAGCGAGAAAATGTACATGTTTAAAAATACTAAACCATTTAGTATTCAGTTTATCGATTATTGGTCGCGACAAAGTTGTAAATTACAACTTGTAATTTAAAAACAGTCAAATTTAAGATAAATAAGAATTTCTTTAAAGATTTTGTAATAACAAAGACATACTAAACGTTATTGTGTTTGTGTGCGTGTGAAGTGTTAAGAAAATTTCGAATTTCAACTCTGCATGTATACGATTTTACAGTTATTTTTCATGAATTTCATAAGCAGAATTTTCACAATGTTGTGTAGTGCGACTTTGGCTTTGTTCGATCCAAAATATTTTGGCCACAAATGAAAGCCTAAAAGCAACAAAATGCGACCGCATAGCGCACAATTCCCAGACTGGGTGGTCATCAGGAATTTAAATACTGGACACCTTGCATGGAATCCCTCCCAGGACCCAGACGGGCTAAGTGACCATGTGGTAAGTGTGGGAAGAGGGAGAGGGGGGCACTGGTGAAATTGGCTATGCTGGAAGTTTTTGGCTGGGCTAAACGCCGAAACGTTCTAACACGTTTGCTTCACAAAATTGTTTCAAAACGGAAAAGTATGCAAAAATTGCAGCACGCGCCGTTGCCGGGTTGTGTCTTCTTCTTCTCATTCTCCTTCTGCCTGCACATCTTCTTCTGTTTTTCTCTATTCCCCTCTCTTTTTGGCGTTGCAGTTTCAATTTGGGAATGCAAAGTTGTGCACGCCTTTTCCTGTCCATGTCGGATGTTTCTGTGAGTGTGTGTGTGCGTGAGAGAGACCAGTTAAAATTGTCTGTGTCTACCGCTGTCTATCTCTGTCTCTGTCTGTCTGTGCTTAATGCCTGCTGCTCAAAATGTGATTATTTTAAATGCTGCCGCCTGCTGCCGACGACGACGCCGGCGACATAACAATTTTGAATGAAGCTCGAAATAAAAGTCATTTTGTTAAGCAGACAAAACGCACTTAAAACGAAACGTTGCCTCACCTGTACAGTGAACACACGCACACACACAACCAAACCCACACCCGCTCGTACTTCAGTCAGAGGTTGTCTGGTTGTTGTCTATTCAGTTTTTCGTTGCATACCTTTAGGCGGCAATTAAAAACAGTTTGGCAGTCACAGTCACTGCAATTGAATTTCTTGCAGCGCCACAAAGTATGCAAGCGACTCTCTCTTAAAATACAGGAAGTTTACTTTAGACATACGTATATATATTTAATTAAAAACCAAGTCGTTTATGTTTTCATTTTTGGCAAGTGCCTTTATTGTGTTGTGGCGTATTTAATATCTGGAATTGTCAATGGAACTAGCTCGAAGTATCTGTGTGTCTGACTGTCTCTCCCCCTCTCTCTCTCTCTCTTTCTGTTGTTCGCTTGTCTGTCTCTCTTTCAGTTTGTCTGTTTGCCTGCTAATGAGTTTTCGCAGCGTCGCCTTGCCTCATTATGTCGCATGCATCATGTTTGTCTGTCTTGTCATGATACTGTTGAAAATTTTGACACATGCTCCACATACAAACCCACACAGACACACACACGCACAGAGGCATTCGCTCATTTTGGTAACTGCTTTGATGTCGTATACTCTTTTCCTTTTTGTTACATTTTGTTTTCATTTCTTTTCTTTCTTTTTTTGGCAGCTTTTCAAGTGCAGTGGCACTTTACATTGTTGTTGCTATCACAGCTGTTGTTGTTGTTGCTGTAGTTATCATTGTTGTTGTCGTTGCCATTGTCATTTGTTTTCGCACACAGCAGCAAAACGTTTCTTTACACAATGTCAACTTTCAACAAAGGACTTTAATTAAGTCCTTAATGACAGCTTAATTTAGCGCACTTTGGGCACACTCCGTGTACTTTGACACATGCCCAGATCCCTTTTCCCTTTCCCCGCTTCGTAGCCCTGTCTCATTCTTACTCTCTTCCCTCTCTCTTACTCTTGCTCCATTTGTGTATGTTGTTAGTTTTTCCATTTCCTTTTGCATAATTTACATGACCATTTAATACGTTAAGCTTCTGAAATAGCATTTTGATGATCAACAAATAAAAACATAGAAAACTTGCTGACTTGGCCAACAATGTTGTTATTGTTGTCTGCTTTCTGTGGTCACTCAAGCTGTCAGCGTGCGGCAACTTTTATGCATTATATGAAAAAGTTGCACAAACAACCAAAGAACACAATACAAGCAAAACAACAACAGAAGCAACAGCAACAACTACAAAAAAAAGCGATAAAAACTATTTGTTGTTGTGCCCAAGTTGGCTTACTCAAGTTACTTACAAAGATTTCAATGCACTTCAGTTGTACAACAACAGCAACAACAACAACAAAAAAGAAGTAAAAACAAAATGTGACTTCTGCAAACTGTCAGAGCAAGCAAATGGCACTAAATATTAAGTTTTGCCTCTGCGAACTTGACCAGCAGCGGTATGGGTAGGAAGCAGTGCGGCAAGCAGTGCAGGCAAGCAGCACGCTACGTAAACTGTGGGCCAGTCACAAGAACAGCAACAACAACGACGGCGAAAAACTTGGCCGTAGCCTAAACTAATGAAAGCTTTTGTTGTGTGTGTGTGTGTGTGTGTGTGCGTGTGTGTCGTCGACAAAAGTTTTTTGCCTTTTGGCTCGACCGCAGAATTTCTCATGAGCCACAAACTACAGAGCCGCACTTATTTCAAGTTCAATTAATTTTAAGTGCGGCCTCCATTGTGTTGCACATGTTGCTATTGTTGTTGTTGCTGTTGTTGTCGTCGTTACTGCCGCTTTTTTGTTTGTTTATTTACTTGTGTTTCTGCCTCAACTTTAGGCGGACATGCAATGTCAACGCCTGTATTTATGCCATAAATAATGCAACATATTTTGCATAATGACAACTTTGCGCCGAATTCATCGAAATAAATGAACACATGGGCTTTGGCTTTGGTTTTTCTTGTTTTCCTTTGCTGCTGCTGTTGTTGTTGTTGTTCATGTTTTTGTGTTTATGCAACCGCAACGGTAGCTTAATTGTATATTGCACAAATTATAGCCAACAACAGCAGGAGGAACAACAGCGTTGCCAACTTTGTGGCGCAACAAATCCAATTACCATTGACCCATGCAATTTGACCAAAAACTAACTACCATAAGCCATAAATCATTAATTAAATAAACAAGAAAATTAGCAAAAAGCAACAACTATTTGGGAATGTCAAAAAGAAGAGTGAGATTTCCATCTGCATGCAGAAAACAACATTTAAAGCTCATTTTTCAGTTTAAACTTTAAACTATTTCAGCTATAGAAAACCACTTAAATGTCGCTGACAAATTTAAGTACCGTTTCATATTTATCAAGTTGAAAAACTCTATTTTTTCGACGCATAAAGCAAATATTTAAATATTTTTTAAATATGCTTTAAGCGATTTCGTGCAAATAACAAAGCGAAATATTTTCTTCCATTTTTTTAGAAAAATAACACATTTTGTTTGCGGTATTTGGTTACAGTTAAAAATTAATTAAACTATTGTTGCCGTTGAATTTGCTGTGTTTTTGTTCGGTCTTAAAAAACAGTATGAAAAAATATTGTTGCATAAACATTGAATTAAAAAGCGGATTTAATGCAAACCCAAAGCTGCATTTGTTATACAGTATAAAAAATCACAAAGCCTTGTGTGTTGTGTTGTGTTGTGGGTGTGTGTGACTGACACGCGACAAGGATTAATGTCAGCTAACATGACACTCAGCGCTGAAGGAGTCGCAGACTGAAGGCCTAGAAAAATGCAGCAAAGTCAAGTTCTAGTCAACGTCTGTGTCAGGGCCAACAACAGCAACAACAACTGAGACAACGATAACAACAAAAGCCAAAAGGCAAATCTTGTCTAGCTGCCGTCTGAGCCGCAGAAAGGAATGAAGAGCGAGAGAGCAACGAAGAGAAGAGCACAAGGTATACAGAGAAAGAAGTGTAGTAACAGCAAAAGGAGATAGCCAAAAGCAGTGAAAGAGATAGCAATCTGTTAGTTAGGAAGTAGCAACGTCTAACTCTTTACTCTGCTTTACTCTGTCTCCTTCTCTGTGTGTGTGGTGCATAATTAAAAAACCATTTGGGCGACGTGGTTCAACTACTTTCGGATTTATATTGTGTCACTCAATGCAAATGCAGCAGACGGTGTAAAATTCGTTGCATTTCAAATGCGTCGGCAGACAAACAACAACAACAACACGAACACCAAAAAGGAAAAACAAAAGGAAAAGCGTCGCATTCAACGTATTGAAAAGGAATCAACAGACTAGAAGAAGTGCTTGAAAAACTTTTGCTACCTTTCAGTTAAAATTTTAGAATTCTGTCATTGAAATCACTTTAAAAACTGTTAGTTTTCGACATGAATTGACATATAGCTAGCAAAGCATTTTAACAGTACATTCTCTATGAAAACTTCTTAGTTATAGAGGCTTTCTGACCTGTTTTATTTATTTTAACCTTAAGCGATAAGCTTATCGAAACACAACGCTTTCTTCTAGTCCGTTTCTACTTTAATATTTAATAATAACTTTATTACTAATTATCTTGGCCTGACATTTCTTCTTTTGCCTTTAATATTAGCCATATTTCAAAGGGGTTTGAGGCGACATTTGCTTTGTAATGTTACATTTGCCTTCGGGCTGTCCAGGTGCTGTCATTGGCACTGGCCAAAAGCCGGTTTTGCTTTTTGGGGGTAAACGCTTTTAATTAAATTTGGTATAACTAAAAATTAGCAATCTAAAAGCTAAGCTCAAAGTGAAACTCTGAAGCAGATGAAGATGGTTTCTCTGTGTGTGTGTTTGTGTGTGTGTGGCACTAACAGCAACGACAACAACAACAGCAACAACAACAACTGGAACAACAGCAACAAAGATGACGGCAGTTGCCACTGCCAGTCTTTGTTGCCACCTAGTGTTGAGCGTTGAGTGCTCTGGCGCCACTCGTCACTTAAGCACAGCAGCCACAGCCACAGCCACAGTACGAGGCAAGCTGTAGATGAAGCCAAAAGCCAAAGCCAAACCGCACGCTAACAAGCTAACAGTATGGGCCAAAAGTGCGCTTGACGTTGGCACAATCTTGGCCTGAACGGAAAATTAGTTGGCAGCGTTTTGCGGGTGCGTGGCAATTGCAAAATCAGCAGCAAGAACCTTCCACGCGCAATGCAGCAGTAAAACAATAAACACATTTCAAAGCGACACACAGAGACAACAAGAGAGTGAGTGTGAGAGATAGAGAGAGAGAGAGAGAGCCGCATCTCATGCATAAATCATCTGGCAGAATTTTAATTCCAAATGTCAAACTGACATAACAAAGCGACTGTTTCTAGCAACGTTACGTATACGTAATTTTGAATCTAGGGATTTTTGCCTTCGATTTTAGCTTCTGACATGTTGGTATTCAAATTGCCGTTTGTTAGGCCCTCAACTCCAGCTTGGGCTAGTACTCGAACTCAGACAGATTCAGATTCAGATTCAGATTCAGACCAGCATACGTTCTCAGTTCCATTTCCATTTCCAGGTGCAGTTGCAATTGTTGCCTTGGTTTGCCTGCTATGTGTGGCTCTTGGACAGCATAATAATTGAATTTCAAAAGGCAACGACAATGACAGTGACAACAAAAAGTCAGCAAACACCAGAGCACAGTTTTGTAGTTGTTGACTGTAACAGCAAAGTTTTGCCACAAAATGCCAGATTATGAATTTATCAATGTCGCAGGTTTATTGAAATTGATTTCCGCCCTTCTGAGTCAGTTGCATTTCCGTTTCCGTTGCACAACAAGAGTTCCTGTTGTTCACAAACATGTCGACTTGCATTTATGCAAATAACACAATGAGGTGAGGAGAAGAAAGGACGGAAAGGAACGAAAGTTGTGAGGAAAAGTCATGCATTAGTTTATTACATCAGGCCATAATTGATTGAGCAGCTCAAGAGGGTAAGGGTATCGTTTATTACTTCAAATTCATTTGCATTATAATTTCATATTTTCCATTTTTCATTTTCAAGTTTTCTTATTTCGAAATTTAAATATTTTTGGCTACGTGTCTGAAATGCTCTCCAACTCACTGTAAAAGACAAGTACAATTTCCATTTTATTTTCCATAATTCTAAGGTGTTTTTCCTACCAATTTCTGCAGCAGTTTGAGGCACATTTTATTTGCAATCCAAGAACTTTACTAAATTCCTTTTAGGGTAGACTTTGCCATTGTTTGTAATTCCTTCAGTGCCCCGCTACGTGCTGCTCCACTCTTGGGACGAGACTAGACAGAAATGTCTGGGCACAAAAGCCAATGCATCATTAGCAAAAAAGACTGAAATTATGAGATGACTTTGAATACTGAACATTTGAAATTCTTCAGAGTGTCTTTTCGGTATTGTAAACGCCGACAGCGCATTATTAATTGCACAGACTCCAATGAAAGGTTTTCCTTTATTATTGTTTCTATCTCCCTTTCGTTCTTCTAATCCCCCTCCCCTTTCTCTCGGGCTCCTTCTGTCTGTCGGTTTGATTGCGCAGCACAAACAATGAAATGTGCCTTTGTTGCCATTAAGTAAGTAGGCTTACTAAGTTGCAGCTGCAGTAGCGATTCATTGTTCAATTTTAAGCGCATTACAATTGCGTTTCTATGTCCTTCCGATGGAGGTAATAACTACTCGTTTAAATTGTTTCAGTGTCGGCTAATGAAATGAGTTTAAGCTGTGCTCTCTCTTTTAACACCTTAATGCTAATTATATTTATAAAAATTTTACTCAAAATTGTCGTTTCAAGTGCTAATTAACAGTTTTTATGTAGGCTTTGATTTGATTTCTTTCTATTTCAGAGCTTTATCATGTATAAAGTTCAGTCTTTTAATTGATTATAAAATCAATCAATTTGAGTAGATACATGTTCAGTGAAGTTCTATCTACACCTCAGGGTATGTGGTTAGTTGGTATTGCCCACAGAATGGGCGATTTTGTCAGCTGCTTTTCATACACTGTTTTGTTGCATACTTTTGAGCGCGTTTGCTTGTTTCGGACATTTGTGTGTTGTCACGACAAAACCTCAAAACAAGACAAAGGAAAGAGGAACAACAAAAGAAAAAGAAGTATGGGAAAATAGAGAAAGGGACATTCACACACTTACAGTTAACTGAATGCGACTCAAGTGCAAATAAGCAATACGGCGTCGAGTGTGTAAATCATTTGGCATTTTCAATTTTACTTGAAGTTGAACCACAGGAAACTAAAACGAACAAGGTGTAGCTCTGCCGGAAAAACACCTCCGGAAAATGGCAGGAGTTGTAAAAAGTTTTGGTGGCACATGGAAAACATCACTTGAAGCTTGGACGAGAGTCCAATATGGCAATATGGCCAATGGCAACTTGAGTTGTCAGAGCACTTATTTTAGTTGTCCATTATGTGCTGCGAATACGAAAACGAAAACAAATGCGAATAGCAGTGCGAGAGTGAGTGCGAGTACGAGTGCGAGTACTTTAACTACTTAAAATAACCCACATAAGATATATATAAATGTGTGTTTGTACCATATATATTCTATACGGAAAATAAGCCTTTTTGTTAGTGGCATTGAGTGCTGTTTGGTTTCGTTTTGGTTTCGAGTCTTTGGGTTTGAGACTCGTTCCATCATGCAGCTGCCACTTGGGAGCACATATCCACATGCCTCTGCAATTGACGTGCTAGCCAGGACCAGTTGTGTGTGTGTGCTTGGAGTGTTTGGAGCACTGATCTCAGCCTCTTGTCTCATTTGCCTTTGGCTTTTTGAGCATGCAACGAATACTGCTACGATTGCTACTCTAATTTTCCCATTTTCCTTCTGCTCTTTGTTTCCCTTGAAGCAGACATTTTGCATACGTACAAAGTTGTTGTTGGAGTTGTTGTCGTTGTTGTTTTTGTCTGTTTGTTTGGTGTTGATTCCCCAGCGTGTTTGTCTATTGTTATTGCTCTTGCCCAGCATTTTAGTTCAAACTGTAGCGCCGAGCTGCCTGTCTCTCTGTCTATCTCCCTGTCTCCCAACTGTCTATCTGTCGCTTTGTTTATTTGGCGTATTTGTTACCAGCAACACGACTGCAACTTTTGGGCCACTCTTATGCAAAATGCATGTACAAGTTTCTCCAAACTTTGTACCAACTCTTCCCATTTCGTCCCACATTGGCAAACCCGAGATTTTCTTTTATACACACAGCTTGTTTGGCTTTAAAATAATATTGAATTTACTTAAGGTTTCTTGCGTAATTACGTCACAGCCTGCGCAAATATGACAGTTAATTATTTGGGCCATAATTTGACCCCCAGCGCCACCAAAAAAAGTTCAAATCGAAAAACGTAGCGTCCCTTTGAAGTGCGCACAGCTGGAGGCAATTCGAAAGTTGTTTTATTTCCTACCTGAAATGTGACGCCTCCGGCAACAGAAACTCGCTTTCTGCTGCTTTTAAAATATTCAAATTTTTTGGATTTTCACATTTAAAAACGTAGCTATTTTTGGCTTCAATTATAACAAAATAATAAATGCTCGGTATCCCGGCTATTTGTGCCGCTGACCTCGTTACATCCACAACAAATTGGCTTTGTTATTTCAAAGATTTTTATAATAATTACAATGTATATTCACCCACATTAAATATGCTCAGAAAGTCATTTATGTAAATAATAAATTGTATTTCAGCTGATACCGTTTTTAGCCTGTTAGCCTGTTGTTTATTTAGTTATAAATGTGGAAACTGGTTCAAAAAGTAGTAGAATCAACTTGAAAAGTACAAAAAGTATGAGAAATTATTTGAATAGTAGTAAAACTAAATAAATTAGAAGAAAAGTAGTGGATGTTAAAGAAGCTGTAGTAGTCATGTGATTAAATAGTGGTAAAACTCTGTTCAAATAATGAAAAAGTAGCTAAAATTTTAGAAAAAGTAGTAAAAATAGTAATGGAAACTGGTTCAAAAAGTAGTAGAATTAACTTGACAAGTACAAAAAGTAGTATAAATATTAGAAAAGTAGTAAAAATAAATAAATATGAAGAAAGGTAGTGGAAGTTAAATAAGCTGTAGTAGTCATGTGATTAAATAGTGGTAAAACCCTGTTCAAATAATGAAAAAGTAGCTAAAACTTCAGAAAAAGTAGTAAAAATAGTAGCAATAAATTATAGGATTACCTAAAACTCAGCCAGTCCATGCACACTTCTTTCAAATTTCTCCTCTGTTCTAATTATTTTTGTAAAACGGTTAAAATAAAACAACAAGAATTTAATGCGAATTTCTGAAAAATTTCATTATCCCAAATGAGATTTTTCTAAATTGTGCAGCTTTGGTAAACAAATTATAAAACTCTTCGTTAATTTCAGACATCTACATCAAAAATAAACGTAGCAACTAATTTACACACATGCTAATGACAACTGCCGCTGTCGCTCGACTAGAACTTACCCTAGTTTCAGTTAATTATGGCAGAGAAAAACAATTTCGCTTTAAACGGGTTTAATCATAATTTATTGTGCAATTTACGTTATGAGTTTGCGGTTATTATTAATATTTATGTGCTTGTGTGCTTAGCTACCAGTTGCAGCATGTTTTACAGGGTATAGAAATGCTCACAAACGCAATTAAGTGGCGCGCTGTGAAAAAGGAATGATAAGTAAACATGACAAGGCTTTTAAGTTTATTGCGCCAGCCAACTCTCATTTGGCTCATGCCAGAGCAAGGACATTTAACTACAACGAGACCCGGTACCCGGTACCCAACACCATCCCCTCTCCTTTGCACCCCTCATGACCTACCGCTTTTAGTCCTGCCAATATCAAGGCCCCCTTTCCCATGCTTCAAGGGTGCAACTGAGAGATGCGAGATGTGGTTTTATCTTCCCATTTTTGTTCACTTTTTTTTTCGTATACTTTTCCATGGGTTTTACCATGGCGGTGGGATTGGAAATTGTGCACTTACTGTCACTTTTCATATGCAAAGCACTTTGTGTCTGTCGCTAATTTAATAATATGTAACATTTTCCAAGCAGACAGTCAAAATGTTGCGGGTATGCTGTCGACCAGTATTACAAAGTGTCCAATTAAATGATTTTTGCTTTGGCATGAGCAGCACAGCTAAATAATTTGATGGGAAATGCTGCGCTCATGGACCACCTAGTTGCGTTTACCTCCACCTGTATCTTTTCTCATACCCTGCACTCATTTTCACCCTCTCCATCTCTCTCTCTGTGTATTTCTATCCCTCTCGATTCCATTCACTCGCGATTTTTCACAGTCAGTGCATTTTGCAATAAATATCCGAAATTGCAATTGGCAAACACACACGCAAACTATTTTGGCAAGCATTTTCGCTACGGAAGTTGTGAAAAATCGTTGACAAGCGACAAAACACTTGACAGCGTCAGCAGCCCAAGGAAAAGTACCAAAAAAAAACAAAAAAAAACCCAAAAATAAAAAAAAAACAGAAAATAGTGGAGCCAAAAAATGTCACAGTCAGAAAAATACAGAAATAAACGAAAGAAAAACAAAGCCAAATCACAGTCGGAGCAGCAACAACATATAAGAGTGCTGCTGGACAAAGTATAGCACTAAAAGATACCCTGTAGTAATTAATCCTAAGAAGCAGTTAGAGTAAGGACTTTTGAAAAATATTTTGTTGACTTTTTTCGTCGAAGAAAAACCTTATTACACTTTGCTTTGATATACCCACCCTTGTAGCAATTACAGGGTATTGTAAGAGAAAGAGAGCTGAAACGAAAGCCGAGGGAAAAAATGGCAGAACGTGTAAAAATTTGTGGTGCAAGCAAAGCCGAAAAAGGTGCAAAAAATGTGTAAATGTGCAATCAAATGAAAGAAAACCAATAATCGAAAAAAAATGCCAATGCAGCGCACACAACTTAGGAATTATTGGCTCGCTGCAAGGGGTTTCTGGGCGGACAGTGGGCGGGGTATGGGTATGGGCTTGGGATCTGAGGGATAACAGTCATGGAGAGACGTAGGTGAAAGCAGGGTTGGCTGCAATTGCAGTGAGGCAAGAAAATGCACTAAATAAAACATGAAATTGCTGAAAATCGAGCATGTGAGCTGAGGCACGTGGCAGGTGTGTGTATAAGTGTGTGTGTTGGAGTGTGTGTGACAAGAATTTTTAGCTATAAATTGTTGTCACAATGTAAGTGCGGCAGAGACAGCAAGGCAGAGTGAGAGAGAGGGAGGTAGAGGGAGAGGGAGAGCCAATGCTGTAGACAATAAATCAAGTTGAGTTGCGTAAATTGCAAACAAAAGGGGAGAAACTGAGAATCTTCGAATTGCGCACTCAAAAAATTGAAAATACTATATAGAAATACTAGAGAAATGTTAACGGAACCCACACAATGAGCACAACTTATTGTTGAGAACCGACTCCGTCTCCGACACCAACTCTCGAGCTGAAGCCGTTGTTTTCCGTGCATTGTCTTGCTGGTCGAGCAAAGGTCCAAATGTCAAAATGCAAAATATTAATCATCATTATTTCAATCAACATTTATTAACATGGACTTTGCATTAGCACATAATGTATTTTGTGCCTTTGACCTTTTCGGTACCGGAAAAAGGGACCGAGAGTCGCATCCTTTGCCACACAACACACACCCCACACCACACTCATACGCACATGATGTACACACACTTATATATCTATATAGAAGTGTGGCTAAACCACATTTTCAATTCGCCACAGGACAGTAAAGTCAAAGCAGCTCGAAGCTAAACAGCACTCTTCTTTGCTAGCCATCTCTTTCTAACGCTACTACTCTCTCTTTCCCCCTCTTACTCTCTGGCTCACTCAACCCTGTCAAGAGGCCAGAACCCGGCCGTTTGTCTTTGTACCGTTGTCTGTCAGTGGTCGCAACTTCCCCCCCTCTCTTTCTCTGTCTGTCTCACTCTATTACTTTTCCTTTCTCTTGCTGTGTAGCATCCTTTGGTTTGTATTGCTGTTGCCAGCATCAGTCATTTGTCTTTTGTCATATTAATAATTCCCTTTTATTATTTTCCCCATTACCCCACCAAAAATTTTATATATAATGTGTTGCTGATGGCCAGACCCCCGCCCCGCCCCCACAGAGCTCCCCCATTTCCCCACAGTCCCTCATTATTCGACATTTATAATTTCTGGTCGTAAAGGTGCCGCGTACGCACCTTTTTAGCCGTTTATTCTTTATTTTTTCTGCTGCTGCTGCTGTGCTTTTTGCTTTGCGCGCACTCATTAATAATAATAATAAGTATATAGGGGGAGGCGACCCTTCAGTGGCACGCCCTGCTCCCCACCTTACTTATCAATGGCATTGTCCGGAGAAAGTGGAAGAAAAAAGTGCGCTTAATGCCATTTATACCCATCCTTAAAAGTTAATCATCTCAAGCAGATACAACGAGTGGCTTCGTCCTGTTCATTTTTTAATACGCACTCATAGATCATTAATATAAATTCCAGAATGACGGCAAGTAATATTAATGCCTCCGCTTGATGGTCCCACAAAAATGCTGTCAAGTGAGTTGAGTTAAGTGCCGCCATTTTCCAACCGACGCCACTTTTCAACCATTTTCCGATTGTTAATTGTTAGACAAATATTAAACCAAAACGCAAAACGTAAAACTTAAATTTGCTTTGTCTTTTTGTCTTTAGTGCAGACAATAAGGGAAAACTTTAACGAATTTTCATTGTTCAATTAGAAAAGTTTTTGGGAAATGTGAAGTATTTTCATATGCAGTTGGCAGCTTGTTAAGTGTTTTCCAGCTGCAAACAATTCAACAAGATTCTAAAATCAAATTGAATGAAGGAAATAAAAGGATTGAGTCACATGTGAGTGAAAGAGCTGAAAAAGTTGTGTAGCCACTTGTAAATACTCATACAATTATTTGATTAGCTTACGCTCTTGGGGCTAATTCAAATCAGAAGCAAACCACACACACATACACACAATCAAGTGGCATCAACATCAGAGGCAGCAAAGCACATACATTCTTACACACACAAGTCAAGTAAAATGATTTGCAATTATTATTGTTTAATAAGTGCATAAGCCGACACTTATCCGACCCAAAAGACACAGAGTTTATATCAAAATGCCTTGTTGTGGTGGCACAAGTTTGTGGCAAGAAGCTGAAACTGAAGCTGAAGCCAACAAAAGAATCCTTATGTGCTGGGGTAGCACAAATTATCATAAGATGGCAGCATTTTTGAGTGTTTCTCAAACCAACCAAAATTACACCCAAAGCACACACACACCCGCAGCACACCCATTGCCAATTGTTGCTTCGAGTGGCATAAATCCGGAGCGGCACTCGAATCTTGAATCTCGCATCTCGAATGTCGAGTCTTGAAACTCGTCTTTAGGCAAATGATAAATTGACAAATTTATTTGGGTCAAAGCGTGCCGCATTCATCATAATTTGCTGTTGCTTTCGTGCCACTGTGGCGCCAGCTGGCCAGGAAAATTGAAAATAAAATTTGAAATGGGCGCCAGCATTTTGGGTAGTATTTTTAATGGAGTTTACTTGAGGCCAAGCAACACTAACAAAACTAAGCAAGACTGACACTTTTGGCTAATGCACATATAATGAGCTTAAGCCATGCGAAATGCCAAGGTTTTCGCCCCCATTCCCTAGCCTTGTCAATTCTCTCGAATTCGTCTGTATTGTAACTGTTTTGTGTGGATCTGGGTCGCAATTCTGGGTTCAAATTCATTTGCATAATTAATATTGATGTACTTATGTTTCTCTGCTCTTCTGAGCTCTGAATTTCAAGTTCTGAGCTCTGAGCTTTGAGTTCCGAGTTCGTTGTCTTCTCATTGTTTATTTATATTGTGCCACTGCCAAATGAGCAACATCTACCTGATTGCAGCTTGTTACGGCCAGGCCAATGACATTGTATGCTACAAACTCAATGTAGGCAGACAGAGAAGTTTATGATTGAGCCATCAACAACAAAAAGAACAACAGGCACAAAGAGACAATCAGCATTTGCAACAATATCTACAGATTGCCAGCTCATTTGAGTGTCTGCAAATGCAATTTCTGCACCTATTTATAAATAATTCAAGACATTTTCAATTTGCAATGGTAGATAAAGTGTAACAGGGTAGACATGTAGAGATGTGTAGTAAGTTGTACGGCAGACACTTGAAATATGAAACCAGTTTTGATTCGAATTCATTAATTGGCCACTTGCTCAAAAGTCTTTAGCTTTAAAGTGGATGATTAGATGTATTAGGTTACAGAGGAGGAGCTGTTGGGAGTGTAAATCAGAAAACATGTTGATTGTTAAAGCTTCCCCCCTGTATTACTAAAGAACAAACTACAGTTTATTGAACCCTTGGTAAAAATCAGTTCATAATGTTAACCAATAACATTAGAAGTCTCCGCAGTTGACCCACTTTTCTGCACCATTATATGCTTAAGAGCGTATTTGTTTAGCGATTGTTTATCGAGTTGCAGGTGTTGGCCAATCAGTTGTTAAGCAGGTCTTTTGGCCAACCTGTGTTACAATCACAATACAACAATGGATGGCAAATGTGCATGAGCACGAATCCATTGTTGGAGAATGCAACTGAACAGTAGTTGCTGCTGAATGCATTTGTTTTTGTAATCACACCTGGACATACACTTGCACACTTACCTGGTGACAGCTCCTCAGTAATCCCTTGAATGGTGCCCGTGAACAGTGTCAACATGAGCACACTGGCCAACAGAAACCATTGACGTTGCTGCCACACATGTGGATGTTGTTGTTGCTGCTGCTGCTGCTGCTGTTGCACTTGTTGTCGCGTTCGAGTTGTTTGCATTGTTGCTGTTGCTACGCAGGTGACTCTGCCAATGTTTGCACACTCAAGCAAGATGCTATATACTGTATTATTCCGATAGTGCTGTCAGCTCAGTTAAAGCTGTAATCGTAAGAAATAAACAGAACGTGTTAGCACAACTATTACACTGTTAAAAGAAAGGAGTTGTATTTAAACTAAATAAGTTTTGCTTATATTTATATTTTTAATAGACTTCAGACAATCTTTACTAACTGTTTTAAGATGTTCGGCTGTGGTGTATTTGTTGGGCAATTTGCCTTGGCTGAGTGAAGTCAAATCATTAATATTTTCAACGTTGACTTTATTGACAGGCAGAGTCCTCGTTTTGTCTCACTGATGTGCACAAAATCAGACGGCGTTCGCTTTTGCGTTCGTTTGTTTGCAGTTTGTTCTTGGCGAGTAGACACATCAGTCACAGCGCCGCAAAGTATGCAACGTCATGCGGCGCTGCGGTGCGTTTCATCATGGCTGTGGCAACGGTAACGGGAATGAGAACGAGAACGGTAACGGTAACGCTAACGGTAAAGGCAACTGAAAGTGGAACTGAAACTGGTAATGGTAGCTGGCAAAGCGGAAGAGCACGAAGAATGGAACATGGACAACGGACAAGGAGCAACATCACCGTTAGCATTGCTCGTGGGCGCGTTGGGGCTACACGTCAAACACATTCATCACAAGTGCCAGAGTGACAGATGGCAAATGCGCCTACAGCTGCTTTCAGTTCTACCTACCCCCCACCGACCGTTTCGCCCTCTTCGACCTCACCGCCCTCTCCACGCCCGAGAGTGACCTGCTTGGCCTTATGTCATTCGCAAGGGCAAAAGGACAAATGAGAATTTTCCAATTATTGCAGACACTCAGTTTTGCCACGGCCGCAACGTAAATTTAACGCTTTAAACTGTAGCCATTTGGCCATTTTTCATTTACACTCTCGAAATCTAAATTTTCGATGAACGCAAATCATTTGTCAACGCTCTAATATAGGGTATAAAAAGCGCGGGTTTAGCTGCAGTTTTAAAGCAGTGCGCAGTGACTGAAATGTCAAAAAGATTAATACCCTCTATGCTTTCAAAATGGGGTAATTATGAGCAGAAGGTTAAAGCACAGGGATTGGTAAATATGGAAGGCAGTTAGTGTAGTGTTTACAGGGTATGTTGAGGAATAAATACTATCACTGAAGAGTAGAAAAAGCAGTAGTCATGCAGATGTACTGGGTATCTGCATGAAACTCTTCAAAAAGAACTTGTTGTAGGTTAAAACCAGACTATTTCCAACGTGCTATAACTTTTGGGTTACTCGGAGACTCTGTATAAAAGAAGCAGGGTATCTGTTAGTCTGCTTTTTTAAAAACTTCTGCGTTTTCAGTGACGCGGCAGTTGATCAAAAACGCATTTTGACTGTGTCAGCGTCAGCGGCGCACGATTTTAATAAACGTAATGTGGCCACATGTGCGCCTGACATGATTTGGCATTATAGCAGGATAACCGAGCACTGTATGGGTACATATCTAATACATACAGTTGTGCAGCGAAAGTGAGGAATTGGCTGTGTTGCGTGGGTCAGGCGTTTTTGGATTTTGATAAATTTATATTTTAGATTTTGAGCATCTTTGACTGGCAGCATATGCTGAGTAATTACCCATACACATGCTCAGATGCACACATGCTTCAGGCTAATATTGATTGAATCTGAGCTTTATAATGTTGGCTCACCATATGCCAGGCAGCACAAAGCAGCTACAAAGCCGTCCCATAAAAGCCACTTTCATTTTCACAGAGTGTTTAGCTAGAAACTTTCGCTAATATCGAATGTAAAACGCTTCAAAAGCCACGTGTGTGTGTGTGTGTGTGTGTGTGTGTGGTGTGTTGGTGTATGGTAAGTTTTACGAGCGCCTGTTAACCGCGGGTATTTACACTAAGTCTAATGAAATGTTTAACAAGCACTTTGCTGTGCGCAAATCCCAATGACCCATAATATTAGCATAAAATCACTTGGCAGTCAGGCGGGTGTGTGGGCGAAGGGCGTGGCTTAGGCACTGCCCTCTTGCCACAGCCCTGTCAGCCACATAAATAGTGTGCCGCGTGTGTGTGTGTGTGTGTGTGAGTCTTAGACTACTTGGTTAGTCTGTTGGCGTTGCATGACACGCCCGAGGGCCTCAAGCAAAATGTTCATTTAAATTGCGCACTTTAAAGTTTTTGGAGGAGCGTGAAAGGCTTAACGAAGCGATCCAAGGGCTTGACTACTTGTATATCTTTCCATATAGCATATATACATCAGGCCTAGGCCGCAACTTTGTGCTGTGGCAGTAGTGTTGCTGTATTTTCAATTTGAGCGCATAAATTTTTATGTTGGCCATACTTTATTTACTGTGCACGCTCTGCTCTCCTTCTCTAGCTCTTTTCTACTCTCCCTCTCTCTCTCTCTTCACTGTTTGTTTCCACAAAATAAATTACATTAAAATTCTAAGCCATCAGCCGTTGTGGAAATTTATTTTTGCACATTATCCGCTTGCCGCAAATTGTATTTATTCCGTAGTCTGTGCTCTGCGTTTGCTTCCGGCCACCAAAATAACGAAATAACAAAATAACAAAACAACAACAAAAACAGCAAAAACAACTAAAAAACACAACAACAGCTGCTAACGTTTTAGTGGCACTTACTCTCACTCATACCTCAAAATGTTGTTGCTGTTGTTGCCACTGACCAAAGTTGTAAAGTATCCTTCAAGGCAATTAGTTTATTTGTACAATTTCATTTCATTTAGTCGGTCGGAATTTTAATGCATTTCATTAAGTTTGTGCGTAAATTTTACTCTTTCATTTGGCCCAGAGAAAGAGCCAGAAAGTGGGCTAAAACAGGAGGCAGAAAGGGAGGCAGAGAGTAGAAATAAATCTAGTAGTAAAAGCATACTACTTTTAAATTATAGTTTGTTAATGAAAGTTATTCTTTGAAAGTTTCAAAACGAGTGTATCAATGGTCCCCACAGACTTATATTTATTTTAAGTAATTTATAATTTTAATGAAATAACTTTTCTGTTAAGCAGTCTATTTAAAATATGGATAACTATTATATTTATTTTTTAGAAATAATTAAAAAATACTTCGGATTATAATTTGATTTAAATACTGTCTATAAGTATTAAATCTTATTTAAATTAATTTTATACGATAATGATTTATAGTAAATAGGGGAATACATTGACTAACATAAATATACACACACATGTAAATTACAATTAATATAAAAAATGATTTAAAATCTATAAAACTTAATTGAAAATATTTGATTTGTAGATAAAGCAAAGAACGTTTAAAATGTAATTCAAGCACACAATCCTACACACACACTCTCTCATACACTCTCAACCAAACACATACACACATACCCACACGTATGCATGTGTACATACACAGAGTTAATATTTATGCAGGATTTGCTGACACTTAAAGCAAAAATTAAACTCAATTTCAGCACAAAACTTACTTGATTGCAGCATAGATTGATACAGCTTATTGTTGATTAGCAAATCTAGTTAAATCGATTGAATTAAGCATTTTTGAGTCAATGTTTTGGCAGTGCAGAAAAAAATGTAAACACAATTTGGTGTAATACACAAATAGAGGAACCCACAAGGAGACGCGTAGAGCGCGCTCGTCCTGCACGTCCTCTCTGGCTGCGGAGTCCTGGTGGCAAGGACACCGTTTAAGGCACTAGACGCAGTGGCGACAACACGATTTCATAATTAACACAGGCAATAACATTTAAGTTCGCTACTTAATACAATTTCTAAATGTTTTATTTGATTTTTAACATACAAACAATATACACGAAAAATCCACAACCGCACGAATTTCGATGACAGACGGAGAAGTCAAAACTCGCTCTCAGTGCCTGTTTGCTGTTCCATTCCGACACGTTTCGTTGGAAGCGAGAGAGTTGTTTGAAAAGAGCGTGAGAGAACAGAGCGCAGCTGTTTGAATTGTGAAGGTTTTAGGGCTGCGGAGTGTGCTGAGGGGTTGGGAAACGGCATTTGGCAACTGTCAAAGTGACAGCTGAGCACTGAGGGTTTGTGCCACTGTAAACTGCGCAGTCGCTGCATTGCGCTCTGACAAATTCGTTTCATTTCTATGCGTTCCACATTGGCACAACTGGCAAAAGGACGCTGCTCGGACTGTCAAGGGTTGTTCCGCTCTACCTTGGCAACACTTCACCCCCTCTCTTGAGCGCAACAACCGCTCCGATACCGACAATTACCTGGAGAATTGGCATTAGCCCATTTTCGTTGCGTTATAAATTGCGATTGTCACTTTGGAGCATTTGCCCTGGACTGAGTGTGCTCCCTGTATGTTGGTCTGTCTCTCAGTCTCTCAGTCTTACCGTCTGTCTGTCTCTGCGTCCCTCTGTCATACTGAACAACTGGCAGTGCACATTGTAACCGGAGGGTGTTTGTGATGCTACGATGCTCCAATACTTCGTTGCTGTGACTTTCATTTCGTTCGATTACATGTCCGCTCTCCTAGTTTCCCCTCTCCACAGACTTGCTCACACTGCTTATGCAATTACATTTAACTTTGGTGAATCAGAAGATGCTTTAGCAGAGCATGAGCGAGATGAAGCTGCGTTCCCTGTGTGACATGGAATTAATTTTCGATTTTATTGTCAGTTTGTCAACTGCTTAGTTGCTGTCGTTGTTGTTGTTGTTGCTGCGCCTGACTTTGATTTAATTGAAAATGCATGAATATGCAATTTTTAGCTGCTGATATATAAACTCGTAAATGCCAGTTTTTATTGCCTTCTCGCCGACTCATTGATTTGGAAGTGCTCAAAATTTTAGACTTAATAGCCTTTTCCTTTAGTCAACTTACCTTGGATTTAGTTGACTTGATCCCGAGTCATACATATTCATTTCACATAAAGCATCTATTCACATTCAAACATACACGCGTCACAGTCGGTACTACAATTTATATATATATATTTTTTTTTATTATTATTAAACCTACTTAAATTATGTGGGAGGATTTCATAAAATGCTTTAAAAAGGGCGCCAAGATTCCAGGCTGCACAGAGTCCAAGATCCAGGAACTCTTTAGTCGAGTTCCGCCTAATCAGCGCAAAAATTTGCAACAGTTTGCCAAGAAACACGATGAATACAGACAGTAAGTTCTACATGTTAACGGTTTTCTATTTCTCAAGTTCACAATTTTCTCTAAGACGTGTTCGCAAATATCCGGACAAAATGCCTACCATTGATTGGAATTATTATAGGAAAAATGTGCGGAAAGAGATGGTGCCCTGGGTGAAGGAGTATGAGAAACAATATGATACACTTGACAGTTTTTTTGGTGACCGACATACGATGTTTGATTATTCCAAATACTTTGGGGAACTGACGAAACAAACCGAAGAGGTGCAACAGGAAGTTAAAAAGTTCAAAGAGGAATCAAATCAACGCATCAAGATTCTGCAGGACAAAATGTTGGAACTGAAGTGCATGCAACCCTATACGGAAATGACCATGGAGGAGTATTGCTTTGCACGCCCCAATGAGGCGCCAGATTTCATAAACAAGCCCACGTTTTGGCCCCATACACCTGAAGAGCAGGCAGTAGACGAGGAGGAGCATGGACATGGCCATGAAGAAGAGGTGGCAGACAAAAAGGATAAAAAAGATAATAAGCCAGATCCTAGCAAGCCTCCACCAAAGTCACCACCCGCAGGCACTGCTCCGAAATCAGAAACTCCAGCTGTGCCCAAAGCGGATGCTAAGGAGGCAAAGAAAGCTGAGGTGAAGAAAGAAGTGATCGATGCTTCAAAGGGACAGGAGAAAGATAAAGTTGCAGCTGTACATGTCGAAGAGAAAGAGTCTATGGAAAGCCAGATTACCGAAAAAGTTACAGATTTGGCATCTAAAGGCATCGATGTGGCAAAAGAATTGGCAGCAAAAGCTATCGTACTGCTGAAAGGCTTGTGGGAGAAAGTGGAAAAGAAGCGCAAGGAAGTGGCTAAAACAGCTGATGCCGAAAGATCAAAGAATGAATCGGCTTCAGCTGTGCAAACTATTGATTCGAAACAAAAGGTAGGATCGGGGGAAATATGCAACAAGACCATAATTAGAGGTGAGGAGACTGCCAAGGCTGATGTAAAGGATCACCATGTTGATCTGAATATCGAAGCCGATGGTATAAAAGATGATTGCAAATCAGACAAACGAAAGACTTGTGAGGATATTTGTAAAGAAAAGTGCAAAGAGGAGGAGGAGGAAGAGGAGCAGAAATCCAAGTGTGAGGAGAAATCCAAGTGTGAGGAGAAATCCAAGTGTGAAACTGATATTGCAACCATTTGTTACGAGAAACTACAAGAGCAAAAGAAAGAGCAAAGACTTAGTGCTTCCGAGAAGGATGCCTGTGAAAAGTCGGTTAAGGAATCTACCAAGGCGGTAGCTAAAACATGTGCCGATATCTGCAAGGAGAAGGCCGAGAAGGATAATAAATGCAAACCCGATGAGAAGGCCTCTCTTTTGGACACAAAGCCGAAGTCTGAGCCGCTTTCTGCCAATGAGCTGAATCAAGTGCCACCAACAGCAGGCGCTAATGCTGCTCTTAATCTAAGTGCCAACACTAAGGACGATACCATTATAGGAATGCATCAAGAGGTTATCACAGCAGAGAATGAGATCTTTCTGGGTGCTAAAGATTCAAAGCAGTCTACGGGTAAAACTGTTCCAATAAAGGCAGAAAAAGACACTACAAAGTCTGAGCAGGGCAAAGATAAGTCCACTCCTGATACTCCAAAGGATACTAAAATCACCGAAGACTCGGCTGAAATCGCCAAAGTAATGTTCAAAATGGCCATCGGAGCTGCTGAACTGCTTGCAAAGGCCAAAAAGAAAATCGAGCAGGTGCAACGCGAGAATGCTGGCCAAACAGAGGTGCTAATACAGGCCTTTGAATCAGCCACAGAGCAAATAAATGTGGCTCTAAGCCAGGCTCATAGTGCACTCGATTCGGCTAAAAAATTGACACATCGTGCGCAAACAACTCTGGAGGCAGATGAACAAAAGCTGGTTGCTACCATAGAGAAACACATTGTTTTGGCCAAGTTGCTAGCCAATCGGGCAAATGCTATGAAGAAGGAAATTTCCCAACTACTGGATGATCTAAAGAAGAATTAAGTGTTTAAATTTTTATATTTTTGTTTTATTGAAATACGATTCACAGCACAAGCTTGAATCGTTTTCATTAAATTTGCTGTTAAATTTCGATAAAACCAAACGTTTGTGTGCTCTTTAAGTGGTGGTTCAATGTGTGTGTGTGTGGGTGGTACTTTCTATGTGCTACATATGCAAATTATGTTTGGAAAGCTCAAGCAATAAATTTTAGTGCAAAAAGCTAAGCGAAATATCGAAACTTTTGCTGAGAGTGGCCAAAACTTTGCGGTGAATTAGCCAAAAATTTCACTTTGTTTCGCAGAGAGTGTGTGTGTGTGTGTGTGTGTGCGAGTGTGTGATAGCAGTGGGTGTGGCAGTTGGCCTAGTAGATTGCATAATTATGCAAATGTTTTATTTTTCGGCATTCAAAGTGGCGCATTCGAAAGTGTTGCTTACTTGTTGGCCCTCTCGCCTCTTGGCCCCCCTCCCACGATATACGCTGCACAATTTTCACAATCAAAACGCATTTGCATAATTATACAAAGCACACTTCCTGCACCTGTGTGTGTCTGTGTGCCTGTGCGTGTTGGTGTGTGTTCACTGTATTTGTATTTAATTCAAGTTTGATAGTTTGTTATAAGCTTTAAGCCCAAAGAAGACCCGATTTAATGGGAGGCACTATAACAATGAAATCGCTTCAAAAACAACAACACGAAACAACAATAATGAAAATCCGGCTTTGTTTTATTTACATTTTTATTTGTTTACATTTTACCGTGTAGCGGGGGTGATGATGGTGGTGGTGGGGGGGGGGTGATAAACTTTTGGGCTTTTAACAAGCCATATAAATTCAATTTGAGCCAACTTCTTGATGAGAACAATGCGAACAAAGCGACAAGGTTGATAGTAAGCTCGTATTACCATAATGCCTTAATCGATTTCATAGGTGACAAAAACATTTTCAAAGGACGCACAACAAAGGAGATCGCACAGGTGTGAGGGGAACTCTTTCAGTTAATTTACCTTTTGGGACAGTTTTCGTTTGTCGTCGTCGTTTGTCGTTTTCAGAAAATTAGCATATTTGCAAGGCATTCAAAGGCTGCTTCGTGATTAGGCTAAAAAGGATTATTCATGAGCAGCTGAGTGCCCAAATTGTTTGTGTTTTAAAGCATATCGTTATCGTAATGCCAGCCAATATACAAACTCCATTCCATTACCTACCAAAGCTCGTGTCGCAGTCGCCAAATTCAATGCCAAAAATGTTTGAATTGAAAGCCAGAAATAGAGATACGCAGATAAAGCCAGAATTCTGGCTTATAGTTTTATGTTTTATGTGCAGTTTCGGTTGACAATTGCCCGCTGTTTCTTGTTGCACTCTCGTCGCATTGTCGGAAATATAAAATATGGCCATTATGTTTATTGTTTTCTACCAAAAATGCAACCCGCCTTGTCACTGCCAATTTTCAATTGAAATGGAGTTTTTGGCAAATGTTTTCAGATTGTTTTGTGTGGCTGTGGCATGCCAGTATTTTTGGCAACACTCCAGCCATAATTAAAAGCCTTCACATTCTTTCAGTGCAGTCGTTTTATCGTCTATGAAGGCCATAAAAGCTATAAGCACTAAGCTTACGAATGTTAGCATGCATACACATACATTCATACATATATATTTTACTGCCACATTTGTGGCAAGTTGTTTGTGGCATTATTCGCATTATTTGGCCAGCTAGTTGCGTGCCATGTTTTTTAGTAAGTAGCATAAGTGTATTACGGTGTGTGTGTGTGTGTGAGTGTGTGTTTGCCTGATTAACGCTTTTAATGGCTGCGCAAATATTTGTGGCAGTTTTTAATAGCCTACTTTTGTGCTGAAGTTATGTATAGTAAAGCCTAATTAGCAGCGTTTAACTAAGCCTCACGGCCTCAGTATTTGCTCCAGTGTGTGCTTATGAGTGTGTATGTGTGTGTGTGTGTGCTTTTAATGCGACGTGATCGTGGTTATTAAAACAACAAAGGGTAACCTGACTCGCAATCACCCCGTAGTAGTGTGTAGTTGTAGTTGTTAGCTGCTGCGAAAATGTAAATTTCCGTTGAGTGCCTGGTGGCGTCCCATTGCTTACACGTTGTCCACGCAGCATGGTGCCAAATGTAGCTACGGCTCTGACTGGTAGTGCTGCCACTGGCCCTGGCTCTGGCTCTGGCCCTATCCCTGCTCCTGTTCCTGTTCCTGGCAGCTTGATTAGTCCCGGCTGCTGGCGTCCCAACAACGTGTCCCTGTGCCACTTCGACTAAAAGGGGACTACAGGAACCCACCGCAACACACTTAACGACGTAGTTAGCGTTAGTTAACGTATGTACGTGATATCGTTAAACTGGTATAACGTTACCAGACCTCCATAGCATAATAAGTGTCTTATTAGTTATGCCAGCGCAGCAGCAGCAGCAGCATCACGATTCAGTTACTACGATTATTGTTGGTGCACCTAGGAGCAAGTCATGGATGCGGACATCACGCATCACGTGCCGAGTCCAAGTCAGAGTTACACTCGATTCTGAAACTGAAATTGGAGTTGGAGTTCGAGTTGGAGTTGAAATTGGAGATGACAATTTTCATGTGATTCGTTTGAAAATTTGAATAAGAGAACATTTTGTTTACACAACTCGATGATGGTGCCTTGAATGACTAATGCGCTTGCCAATATCATTCGTTTGTGACAGTTTGTAGAATTTATTGAACTGTAGCATTTAGATATGAGACTACTTTCAATTAGACAGTTATTTGAGCAGCTTGGCAATTGATAAGCGTCAATGACTTTTAATTAATTCAAGGCAAATATTGTGCCTCAACAATTGAAAGTTTTTACAGGTAAAAAAATAAAGATAAAAATAAAAAAAAGAAATAAGAAATTAGAGAAAGCACAGCAAGAAGTCCAAAATCAACAACAACTGAAATCTATTTGCCCAGCTAAGAGCCATACAAAAAAGCAAAAAAAAAACAGGAAAGACGCAGATGAAATTAACGCAGGGGCAACGAAATGAAAATTAAATTCCAAACAGCCCTTGGCCTTACTAGGAGAGGTATTTCAGGTGGTTGTACGGTTTGGGTGGTGCAGGTCGTGGGTCCAGTTCCAGGTAATCGCAAACGTGTAGTATTTACTTTTAGCTTTGCTTGTTTATTTTTTAATTTCCTTCCAATTAAGCAACAAACAAGCCGACTTCGCCCACTTCACTTCTCAGTTCTCAATTCTTATTCCCGCTTTACGATGCTGATGTTGGCAATAAAAACGCGCAGAAATCGAGCCAAATGAAATGAAATCTAGTCAGTGAGTTACGTAATGAAAACACGTTGGCACAATTCATTTAAAATCTACATTGGGCCAAAACAATTTGGCATTCCAAAGACACTGGGAACAAACAGAGAGCAAGACACAGCTGTGTATGCTTTTAGGCGCATTTGTGGTTAATTTCCATTCGCACGACTTGCGGTTCCCTTTTGCGAAGGAGACAGGAAGTGCTAGAGTTGAGGTAGAGAGGGATAGAGCTGGAGAAAAAGGACTCGGGACCCCGATCCTGTGCCCTTTAAGGTTCATTACTTATGCACAACTTGTACGCATAAATAAAACATGTCAAACGACTGCGGGCCAAAGTGACTTGCGGCTGTCGTCTCAGTATGGGCAGAGCTCTACATACCCCGATCCCAAACAAGGATCCATAGCACCACAACCCTAGACGACTCACGCAAGCTTTGGTAGGCAACACGCATAGCACTTGATAAAGGTTCTTAGTGTGAGTCCAAACAATTAGTTTGCCGGACAGGCAATCATCGAGCTCAACTTCTTGGAAGAACTGGCGACAACAGATTGCTCTAAAAGATTTACTGATTATACTAGAGTAACTAGCATCAGAAGTAGTATTTAATACTTTCAACCGGTTACTAATAGATTTCTAAAGCTAAAATGTCAAACTAAAACAATCTCTGATTTAGTAACAGTGGTTTAATTTATCCATCTTTGGTCAGATTAACATACAGTCTATAATTTAACATTAAGATACACGACACGAGTTGACACTCACAAAAATAGACATCTTTTACGCATCAGGTCATCGCACTTACGGTCAAGAAAATCACAAATAATTTAAAAGTCAAATCTGCCAAAACATACAGACAACAAGTCCACGTCGAAAGATTATTTAAGAGCCATCTGGTACAGGAACTGAATAATAGTACGAGTGGGACGACCACTCATGCGACCCTCTAATAGATATGCCGGTACGGCCTCCAAGCACGACATGCCCGTTCCCCGGGTATCCAAATGCACCCAATCGGTGTTGGGTATGAGTGTGTGCAATAATGCCGCTGCAAGGCAAGAAGAGGCGGGTCCTTTGCCCTTATTACACAGATCAGCGGTTGTGCTTGGTTGTACCAAGTGCTTGAAGTAGTTCCACAGTGGTAAACGCCACACGCGATCACCAGTAAGCGAGCCGGCCTTCTTGAACTGTTGCCAAAGTGCGCTTCTATTCGTCCACAGGCCAGTTGAGGAGGCACCCAAACCATACAGCACACCCTTGGCATGAACACCCAAGTCCACAATGGTCTTGGGCTTCATTGTGCCCATAGCATAGAGCATGGGATCCGCAAGCATTACAGCACCGGCTTGAGAGGTATCCTTAATGCACAATGTGGTTCCATTCATCAGGGTGACCACATCACCCGGCTTCACCGCCATACCTGAGGGCATGTTCTCGCAGAGGGGCAGAATCGCCGACACATTAATGGGCAAAGATAAAGCTGCTGCAGCTCGAATGGCTGCCACAATAGTTGCAGCTCCGCTTACCGACGCACGATACTCGTCCATGTGTTTTCTTCTGCTTGAGACAAAGTCCTCCGCTGTTGAAGGTAATTCCGTTGCCAATCAGCAGCATGGGTTTATCATCGGGGTTGCTGCCCACATAGCTGATCTCAAGCACAACTGGCGGTTCACACGAACCCTTGGCAATCATTAGAAATGAATTCAATCGCTGCTCCTCAATCCAATCCATAGAGCGCACCTCGACACAGACACCACATGGTCCCAGTGCATCGATCGTAGCCTGAGCAAAGATCGAGGGCGTCATTTGATTTGCCGGCGTATCGGAGAGACGTCGTGCCAAGTTCTGAGATTCTGCCTTGAAGAGTCCCCGTGTCCAAGCATCCATATCCGTTGAGCCGTACATTTCCAGTTTGGGAATGTGCATGCGATGGTTCTTGGATTTATTCACATTATAGCGCCAGACACCCATGGCAGCCCCCTCGGCTGCCTGCTCGGGATGCTCCATACCGTCGACGAACACCGTTTTAGCTCCCTGCATTTGCAGAAAACGCGCTCCACAAGCGGCAGCAATACGCGTATTCTCTAAGCCAACATCCAACATTTCCTCCTCATCGTAGCCGGCTCCTTCTTGGCCAAGTCCCATGACCGCAACGCTTGAGAATTCCGGGTCCAGATTACTGAACAACCTGCCTTTGCCCAGTTTTCCGGTCATACCCGTTTCGCGAACTAATTGGGTTATCTTGCCGCCAACACGATCATCAAACTTCTCGCCATTCGTGGTCAATTGCGGATCCTTTTCGCCCTCCTTTTGAAACAAACCAATAACGATGCCATTCATGTCGCACTTGGTACGCACTTGCATGTATCTGGCGTGTGATCCAAAGGACATGACGCGATTCAAACGCAGCAAATTCAACGCGGATTTGCCGTAAAATGTTGCCTGCGATTTAGCCATTTTTTTTTAAGTTTTTTTACTTGTTTTTTCTAAGATTTAGAATACGCTTTCCAATAAAACTCTTTCTTTTAAGATATTTAAATATTTAAACACTTTAAATACACTTTTTGCACTTCAATTTAAACAATTTGTCGAAAAAGGACTAGAAACTTTTACGTACAAAAACTGTTTTATATTTTTTTTTCTAAAATTTCAGTGCGTTACACTTAACATCTATAAACAAACTGATTTATGTGGGAAGCTAAGCGCGAGCTATGAAAACTGAAATCAGTTTGAAGTTTAAATCAGAGGAACTTTGTTAGAACTTTTTGGAGAAATAACTTTAAGTTGATTAATAAATTCTTATATAATTTTAATAGAGTTTGAATATATATACAACATTTCTATAAGGGAATAGAATTGGAGAATGAATTAAATGCAATTTAAGACACAATTGCTGTGCTAAAATTTAATTTAAACTGTTTATTAAATATTTTGCTATAAGACGAAAATTACGGATATGAATTTGACATTTTTTTAAGACTTTTTATATCATTAATTATTAATTCTTTGCTCCTGTAGCATTACTTTCATTAAACTGTTCACTTAACAGACTTCATTTCTTAAATACTCACGCTGCTTTACTCGCTGTCTCTCACTGTCTCTTTGGTTTTATGGTTAAGCGATTGACAAATTGACAACCTGCTGACAACTCAAAGGACAATTATGGCATTTATGGCAGCTGCGTCTGATTCCAACTGAACACCAACTGAAATACAACTTGCAATTTGATGTCATGCAAATGATTAAATTTGCAATTATAAAAATCAACAAAAACAACGACAACAAGTCGACATAATGAGTAAGTGCTGTTGAGAGAAAGCAAATGAGTGAGCAAGGGGGGAGAGGCATTCGGTGGAGAGTGCAAAAAAATGCACTGAAGCCGCAGACGAAACACGTAAAAGCAATAAAGCAATAAATTGCCCAATTTGAAGCACTATTGTAGCCAATAATTTGCAGAGCCACTTGGCTGGTTGGTCAGTTCGCCAGTTCACCAGTTGGTTGGCCATGGCACACACAAAAACACACACACACACAGACACTTGGCTTGTGCCCATATAATTTCAACAGAAATATGCACATTTGTCAATGTCGCGTGATTGATGTGGTCGAACGCATTTCCGCCAAGCAGCCGCCGTGGCCAAAAAACAAAAAAAAAACGCCAATGAAAAAAATGCCAACAGCATGTAATGTACATACACATGTGTGTGGCTGCAAATAAAAAACACAGTGAAACAATTTTTTTTATACATGTATATAAGTGCAAAATGAAGGTTGGGAGCCTGATTGCGTGTAAGGCCCCAAAGGATGCTGGCGGCTGCGTTGGCGACATTACGCGATTTTACGCATGATTTAAAATTAATGACAGCAAGCGAGAGACAGAGAGGGAGAGAGTGAAGAAGCACTGGAGTTGTAGCAAACACACAATACACCTCACACAACACAGAAAGGGAGAGCGAGCGAGACGAGCCAAATAGAGTCGAGGCAGGATGTTTAATTTCCTAAATGCATAAATCTCACTAATACGCACAACAAAATCTAAGCGCGGCTTATGCGATTGCCGCGTTTTTTTGTGTCTGAGTGTGGGTGTGTGTGTGTGGCAACAACAACATCCGAAAATCATAAACAAACTTCAAAGGACATTTACAGGCGGACAGTCGACAACTGGCCAATGGCAAAAAAAAAACTAGAGAATGAATGTTGAGCTTATTACGCACAGATACGAGGCACACACACACACACAACACCTAGGCAACCACAACAATTCAGCTTCATTTGTGCTGACGTACAAACATTCATGCGTTACGTATACGCAGTGTTGTTGTTACCTGTGCACCGATAACGGCCTACTTGCCCACGCAATGCTTTCATTTCTATTTCCGTTTTCACTGAACGCCGCCGCACAATGCCCACTTTAAACTTACGACTCTTTGGCCAAGTCCTTGGTGTGTGTGTGTATCCGAGTGTGTGTGTGTATATGGGAGGTGTGTGCTTGTGCCTTCGCTTACCTTTCTGCGTTGTTGCCTGCTCGTTGATTCGTACACTCGCTTGTTCGCTTGTTTGTTTGTTTGTTTCGTTTGTTAGTCGGTTTGTTTGCCGGTTTATGCTTTAACCTACGGAAAATTGCCAATTGTTGTTGGCATGCAAATTTATGGCTTATTTGTTTTGCCTTTTGTATTGCGGCTAAAATCGCACAAGCACATGAGTGTGTGCCTGTGTGTGTGTGTCCGAGTGTATGTGTGAGTGCGTGAAGAGCAGTCGCTTAATGCACGTCAACCCTTTTCAGAAGACTAATTCAACTTAAACAGGAGCGTTTTAGCCAAACTATAAAGCCATTCATTAGGAAATCAAAAGCAAATAAAAATACTCTTACTGTATTTCATTTCATAAAATTAAAAGCAAACTAAGTAATTATTTATTAGAAAAGTAATGAAAAAGTAAACAAAACTGTTTCAAATACTTGTAGAAATTCTTATTTATTAAACTACAAAACTAAAAAAGTTCTCCTCACAAACTAATTAATTTATTAACCTGTGAAAATATGCCGCTGCTTAAAATTCTATTAGCTAAAAGTTTTAAAACACCCAACCCACAGCTTCTTGGCCTCATGGTAACCGCATTGCGCTCCTGGTAATTTTTATAGCAAGTTCGTTTGCTGTTTTGCCGCACTCTGACCCAAAATGCCGGAAGTCAGACGATGCAGGGAAAAGCTTTTGACCTATCAGTAGATTTCATTAACAGAAATTTAGATAAGCATTAGTGTTGATGCTATCCTTAGGCTGCCAAATGTGCCCCAAACTTTTCCACTTTGTCGACTTTAATGTGTAGTCAAAATTACACAACTACAAGTCAATAAATTGTATATATATACGCCAAACGTATATATATGAATGGATTTTTGAAGTACATTTGTTGCTTGCAGAAAAGTGCACAATCTGCACATGGAATATCTCTCTTGTGGCTCGTAAATTTGCCAGTTGCATAAATCACGCAATTGAATTCTAATTTTTGGTTTATTCCAAGACAGAAAGACACTCGGTCAGACTGGCAGTCAGACAGACTGAAGGGAGCTTATTGTATGCCAGTCTAAGTCGAAATCAATCATGATTTTTAATGCACAAATGGGAGCAATTACAGTCAGTTGAGTAGACAAAAGAATTTACACTTGATTTATAGTTGTTTTGCTTGTCAGCTGATTGTTTATGTTTATTATATGTGCGTGTGTATGTTTGTACTGGCCATAATGCAATTGACTTCTTTTGTCTAGGCTTGGCCAAAGCAGTCCCAATAACAATAGCTAACTTACGTAAAACATCGTCTAAATGTACAAAAATCTGAAAAACGGAGTGTTTACTGTACAAATGAGTGAAAGTAAAGCTGAAGCTAATTGATTGTTTGCACTTTAATTTAGCGCTTAAGAAAATATTTTTCAAGACTTGTATCAACAGTTTAGTTACTATAAAACATTCGCTTAAACTTGGCCCAGACAGGCGGCAATATGTTTAACGCTTCAATTATTTTACTTCTGGCTTTTGGAATCTGTTTTGGTTGTCATTTATCAGCTGCTACACTGGCCGATCATATACTTGACTTTGGGGACTTGATGCCGCGACGTCGCCTTGCAGGAATAGTAACAAAATATTATTTCTTCGATCACAATTTCAGAAAAGCAGCGTATTATGTGCAAAATGGTAAATTTGTTCATACCTTTGAGGATATATTTAATACACCAGATGCTGATCCTCTACAAGAGTATATAATAATGCACACAAACGGTGAAGATTTAACTCCATTGATAGATTCGATACGTCATCTATTTGATGACTTTTACATATCAGAAAGTGTAGAAATGCCATCAAATCACGACACATCGTCGTTTTCCCGAGAAGTGCTACGTGCTTTGCCGCGACAAAAAATTCATAGTTTAATATCGAAGAAAATGCAAGAGAGCTCATCATTCAATGAATTCTACATGGCGCTAAGGTCAACACACTTCAAGCAATTGATTTATAAGACTAGAGTAAGTTAAGTCGAGTATATTTACCATACAAATGGTATTAATTTTATTTCCGTGTCAGCAATCACCGGGATTGAAGAGGCTCATAAACCGACTGACCAGGAACAACATAAATATTGATAAAATCATCAGTTCGGGTTTTAAAATTATAAATTGGGGTCCCTCGGAGAGCAGGAGCTTCGCACGGCGTAGATCGGGTTAATTATGAATTTCGAATTACGCAGTAGTGCATGTCTAATTATATACGGTTAAGGGCCAAAGACAATGGCAACCGACACAAAAGAATCACAGTTAAGATGCTTACCCCAAGAAAAAGTTCAAGTTAAAATAAAAAATATAATAAATATTAAAAAACAACAAGCAAAGTAGGGCTTAAGTGCTTTTGAAACCGTAAATGTAAGCGAGTCAGAGAGTGAGAGTTCTCCGTTTTCATTAACAGGAATTCTGTAAGGACTTTACAGCTCTTGGCTTTAATATTTTTTGGGTACCAGCAGTTGACGTAACTCAGTCACTGCATCGATTTTAAAGACAGGAACGTAGCAAGGGCAGCAAGTAGATCGACAACAAAGCCTCATTTGCAATATGGTGACAGGTTGCACAATATGCACTCATTAGAGCGGTTTATGCACCATTGGCACCCGGGGACATGGCACGGGACAATGCTTGCCACACAGCAATTTGCAAAGGAAGTGAGAAATGGGGCAAATACTCACTACCCATTGAGGTATTCTCAAAACACCCATAGAGGCATTCACAATTTTGTTACAAGCAAACGTTTAAGCGGTTATGCGTTTATGCGTTTCATTGATTTTGACCCTAAAGTCATGTCAATTATTTTGTTGTGGTGCCTAAAAGTCGGCAACATTTTTATGCAGTGCTTTGCACAATTTGTCAACATTCGACAGAGCGAGTTCATGCGTTGCAAGTTGACTTGCCACGCGCATTTAAGCCGAGCGTATGAAAAGCGTTGCCAAGTTTATTTTTAAGAAGAAAGATTGCATGCTGCTGTTTTGCTGTCGCTGCTGTTGCTGCTGTTGCTGCTGAATATGCAACAAAAGTTGCAGCTGCAACACAACACGCCCACAACAAGCCAGCGACGACCCACATCATTTTACAACAGTTTTTGGCTGACGCCAATGCAGAGGCGTCGCAGCCCGTTGGCATTGCCAATGGAGGAGCAAAAGGGATTGCAGAAAGGGCACAAGTTGCTGTTGTTGTTGTAGCTGTTGCAGCTGGCATTGATGGCGACTGCCTGCTGCTGGCGGCTGCTGTTTCTCCATTTTGCTTGACATTAATTTTATGCTATGCAGTGTGTGCCATTGCTGTTGTTGTTGCTGTTGTTGTTGCCGCCACTAACAATTTGTGCGAGTTTGTTGCTGCGTGCCGGGGAATCCAGCAGCAGCTACAGCAACAGCAGTAGCAACGCCATCTCCATCGCCATCGCCAACGGCCCAAAACGCGCTTAAATTGTCGCATTTGTCTTGTTGTTTTAAGTTGGTGCTGTGCTTTTACTTTGCTGACTGCTTCTTGCTGCAATGCATTGCATAAACTTTGTGTAATCCTTTCAATTTGTTGCATACTTTTAGGCGGAAATTAAAATTACAACGCGCAGTCGACCAGTTTAAGCCAGGTTGCAGCATGGATGCACTAAGAGCAAAGGTAGTTAGGCCAGCAATTTGTTAGAAACTTGCTCTACACGTGTTTCACAACACACAAACACACACGCACACACACCGACTCTCACGCCAATACATATATATATGTGTATAGAGTGAAACGCACATTAGGATCAGTAGCTGCAGCTTGCCGCAGGTTCTTCAATTAGTGTGCTACACAATGTTGCCTATGGCCTGGCCTTGAGCTCTATTTTCTACTCACTCGCAATTGCAACAGAAATCTTTAGTTAACCCACTCCCATGCCTTAGATCGTCTCAACTGCTGCACACCTGCCTTCTGCCTCCTGCTGTGCATTAATTAAGTGAAAAGTGTATGCCGTGCGCCTCCATTTGTGGTTGCCTCCTGGATTCTCTTCTATACATTTGCCAAGTTGTAGCTTCGAGTGGCAGTTGTAAAATAATCAAATTGAATCAAAGTCGAGCTGAATCTTTTTGTACAAAACCACGGACTATTCAACAGTTTCGCCGTAGTACTCGACGTAGTGTTCGGTATGAGCCGCGTACGTATTTCAATTTGGCTTTTTGTTATTTCAACTCATGCGCCATTGCTGTTGTTGTCATTTGGTATCAAGTAAATAATTGCTGCTTTAAATGCTTGTCAGGCTTTTGCTTATACCTTTCGGCCATGTCCTGTTTGAGGCGGGGTATAAGCGAATAGTCAATCAGTTGGTTACAGTTCAATGTTGTACTGCTTTTAAGCCAAGTTAATTTGAAGGCTGAAGGGAGTTGGCAGTTCGTTGTTTGCCTTCATATCACATACGGGATGTTTGTACTCATACTTGACTGTTTTTCCGAGTATTTTGGCTTTGGCTTTGGCCAACCTTTTGGCTTCTGCTCTAAACAGTTTTGAGTGCCCGCGTATGATGCGTCTGCTGCCGGACTGTCAGACCATCAGACAAAAGGAGAGAGTAGTAGACTCGTTACCGCCTTAACTGTAATATCAGTTACATAGCTAGCAGCTGTAGAATTTTAGCTGCTTCCACTTCATATTCTATTCGGTATATCGTTTGAACCCGCTCTCCGATTTCAATGGGTAAACTTTGAGAGAGATTTGTTGTATTTTATTTTCCTCATTTTTGTTCATTTTGTTTTTATTTTTATTTCTCGTTTTTGTTTTTGTTCACAGCCTTTGGCCCGGTTTGCTGCTCGGAGTTTCGTGCTCTTCTTGTGCTTTACTTATTTTGACCAGATTGTCTATGTTTTTGCGGTGGTGCGTTTGTTGTTGATGTGTACGTGATCTGGGTTCGTTTGTGGCTTGCATGCCCTTTTGCTTAGCAATTAGTTTTAAACTGGTTGAACCTTTGCTTGTCTTTTGAGCATGTACACTAAGTACAACCGGCTCGTATGTACGCTCATTAGAGCTGACCGATTCTATAAAACAGAAAATGGAATTTTATGCTCCATCGTCGCCTGATGCAGCCATAAAAAGATTTCCAGCTGCTCGCTGGCTGTGTATAATCCAGTCAAATAGCTCGCCCTTCAATCCCTGGTTTTCCCCCTCCCCAAAAAAAACCAGAGCCAATAAACAAACAAAAAATCAGCAACAACAACAATCAATGTTGGCTGTAATCAATTAACGATTTAACGTTCGCTCTGCAACTGCTACAATTGCCCGACGGCGACTCGTCAACATTTGGCGCCACCGCCTGCCCCAGCTCCAGTTTTAAAGGCAGCGAATAGCGGAAGCAGAGGGAGACAGATAGCAATTTGGCAAGGAAGAGAGAGGGAGTGGGGAAAGGGAAAGAGAGCGGATTGTATGACGGTTAAATTGAAACGCACCACGTTGACAGCGGCTGCATGAACACGTCATCGTCATCGTTGTACGAAGGCTGCGACTAAGTCTGGTTGGTGGCAGTGGCGAGTAGCAAGTGGCAAGTGCATTTTGCTTGTACAGCATATCAAATAATTGACAGGGTTGTCAGCTGTTCAGTTACTTGATATAAATCCAGACAAAGCCATTACAGTACATAAATAATTAAAATTTCATAAGGCTTTAAAATAATTTTTCTTTAATTTTATTTTAAAGCCTGAAATGTATTTTTGTGGTTTGACAGTTTTACGAAATAATTTCAACAGTATTCTATTGCCATAATTTCTTAATCTGTAAAACTAAAACTTTCTAATAGTCTTATGACTTATTTATATCGATTTTGAATATTAAAACTTTGTGACATACTTATTTCGTTTTCATTTAGTTGGGAATTAAGTTTATGGACTTTGAATAAAAGTTAGGGCAAGTTTTTATTGAATTTCATTCAATTAAGGCCACTTGACAACCCTTAGATCAGAGTAGTCTCTACGCAAAAGTTTATGTGGGGCTAATGTGATTACTCCTGTCATTATTGCGTTCCTTTCTCTGTCCTGGCCACTGTCTGTCTCGCTCTCTCTCTTGCTTTCTTTCCGTCTCTGTCATTTTATCTGTCTCCTTCCCTTGTGCAGCCATTAAATTGACCGCTGTGTGTGTCTGTGTGTGTGTGTTTGCGTGTATGTGTGCATTTAACTGCACGTTTTCAAACTTTGAACCTCGCTGCGTCTGACTTGCTCTCTCCCTCTCTCTTTCTGTGTTTGTTTGTGTGTGTGCGTTTGATTGGTTATTGACTTTTAACAGAAAAATTGATGTAATGCAATTAGTTTTGCAGCTAAACCGTTTGATGATTGCACAACAACAACAACAACAACGACCAGCACGTCAAGCTAAACGAGCCCTTTAGCCTGAATCAGCGCTCTATAATGCATGGGCTGCGATAAAAAGGGGTTGAAGGGTTGGGTTGCCTTTGGCTGAAGCTGAGCACAGAAATTCTTATCTCGTTTATGTGAGTGTGCGTGTATGTGTGTGTGTGTGTGTTGAATGACGCAAGCATTCGTCAATTGTTTAGTACGCAAAGCGCAAACAGTTTGAGTCGATTTGCTTACGGGGCGTATGATTAATGGAAGGCAACAAATTAATGCAAATTACCGCATTCTTGTCCCAAGCAATTACGATTGAAGTTTTGGTAAAATGTTATTTGGTTATGTAAGTAAAGAGTTTCTAAAGGGTTTTAATTGGAGTTGGAATTGGTATACAGTTAAATTAATTAATATTACAAACTGATAATGTTTTGTACAAGAAAACTTTGCTAATAGAATCTTTAAACTGCATTAGCTATTACTAGTAGTGAACCCACCCAAAAGAACCATTAAATAAAGAGTTCGTTAAAGGTTGTATGGATTGAAAACTGTGCAGAACTCTGAAACCATGTGTGTATGTGTTTGTGTGTGTAAAACTGCAAAATTATCAATTAAGCCATGGGTGGCTATCAATTACACGCGTGGCTCCAAAATTAAACCATAACGCGATACATACAATAATAATAACAACAGAACAGAATCGAGATGCTGTACGTACATGCGCGGCCAAATGAACTGAAACATTGCAGAAAGGAGTGGGGGAGAGGGTTGGGGTGGATAACTTGCTGGTAAGCTGAAGGGGTGGGGTATGGCAAGGGGGCGTGGAGGGGTTGAAATTTATTACAGTTGCACGAAACAAAGCGTAAAACTTTTGCTGCTTAATTGAAAAATATAAATTGTGGCAATGTGTGCGTGTGTGAGTGTGTGTGTGTGTGTATGGAACGTAAGTAAAGTCAAAAGCAGAGCAACAACATTAATAACGCTCGCAGCGGAAATAATAAAAACCATTTTAACGATGACGCCAAAAAGCAGAAGCAGAAAAAAAAACATTTATGAAATATAAATAAAATGTTCGAATGTTGTGGCCTAAGGCGGCGTTATGGTACTACGACTAACGGTTAACGGTAACTATAATTGTAGCTGTTAAATGCCGTTAATATACTGTTTGCCAACATTTCTTGTACCAGCCAATGTGCCCGCTGTTAGCCAATTACAAAGAACACAAAGTGAAAACTTTGCGCATAAGCCAGCAGCATGAAAACCCAAAAGACTGCGACAATTGGCCAGCCCTCCTATTGCCACTACCCCCTCGCACTCCGCCTCTTGCTGCTCGCAATTTACAAGCGGAAAAACGACAATCAATGCGGGTCAATATTTGTCAGAGGTAAACAGCGAACTGGCAGCGCAGAAAGCATAAAAAAAGGCACAAAATCACACAGCTAAAAGGCAAAAGAAAAACAAAACAGACAACAACAACGAAAACACAGCAAACAGACAAAACACAAAAAAATATAAGCGACATGTGGACATACAGGTATCAAAAAAAGAGTGGAGAATATTAAAAAAGCACCGAACACTGACAAACAGACAGAAAGGAAGACAGGCAGACAGACATAGGTACAGTGGGACACACACAATTATCACATTGCCTTTGATGATGAGCTTCCTGCACATCAAAAGCCAAAAATGGAGCAAACCGAAAAGGCAAATCTAGTAGAACGCTAGTCGCCTAAAAAAAAAGGAAAAACTGGGGAAAAAAGGATCGAAATGAGTAGAACGTAACGAACAAACAAACAAACAACATGCACTCTTGTCAGCCACACACAAATTTCAGAAATGTCTCTATCCAGCTGAGTGTGTGTGGGTGTGTGTGTGTTTGATAAAATCTGTGGTTCCTCTGATAGACAGTGGCAGCCGTTGAGCAGCCACAAAATCCACATGCACAATCCACACACACACCCACACACCCACAACCCCAACACAGACACACACACACACACACGAAAAAGGACCAAAAACAAACACACCTTGACTTCTGGTCAGATATTCTGATTTGTTTGAGTTTCTACTTTTGCAGCTTAACAAATTAAGCGCCCAATCCGTCAGTTTACCGGTACAACAACAGCAGTAAAATCATCTTAAACAACAACAAAATCAATTGGAAATACATAAGGAAAGGTGCAAAAAGTGGCATGGAAAGTTGGTCAAATGATTAGCAGGCTTTTGGCAGATTCATATGTTGGTAGCATGTTCAATTGGCAATTGCAAGCGTTGGGAAATTTCCTCAATTTCATTTAAAAAGCAAGTGGAATAAAGAAAGGATTAACAAGGCTAGAATATACCCTATTAATGGCATTTTATAGGAAAACTACTTTTAAATAATCAATATATTTTATAAAGTTTATTCACTTAGTTAAGATTATTAGTTAAAATATATATTTTATAGTCACAGATGCTTACACAAAAATATCTTTTAATAGTAACTTATGTATTCAGTCCATGTTCAGTCTCTTCTCCATTTTTTTTTAAACTCAAATGCTGCACATCCCCTCTGTAGTTTTTTTGCTAAGGTATAACCAGCTTATTTGCCAACTTTCATATGTGAAGAACCATTGAAAACTAGTTGCATTGCATACTTGTCATTAGTATTGTTTGCTTCAGTTTGTTTCTATTGGCTTTGCCTGTACACCCGCCCAACTGCCACGCACTGCCCACCTGCAGGTTGCCCTTCACTTGTGTCACCTGTGCGCGCTGCCATTTTTGTTTGCTTTCACTGTGCACGCAGTCAACCTAAACGTCATGGGAGTGTGGGTGAGTGTGTGTGTGTGTGTGTGTGTGTGTGTATACACTGTACATACAGAGGGACCACTTTAGGTTCGGAGCTAGCAACGAATCCTGGTCGACTCGTTAGTGCTTTCGTCTATATGAAAAACAACTTTTGATGAATTTATTCGCTAAACATGTTTATTATTTGCTGGTAAATCACACAGCAATTTGCCAATTTAAAGCGTTACACTGTGTGGGTTATTTGTGTTTGTATGAGTGAGGGTTAGTGTGTGTGTGTGTTAGTGTGCTTAGCGGCATTTGAGTACCGAGCATTTCTGTGTGCTGTGTTGATTAATGGCCACACACAAACTAACAAACAATTTATCCAACACTCTGCGAAATGCTGCCAAGGTATGGAAAAAGTCCCAGACTGTAAACGAGGATAAATTTGATATACATATATATTTTAGCTGCTGCTGTGTAGATTTGTTCAAATAGTAGTGGGAGTAGACTTATGATGTGCTAACTGTGAAGACTCAGTCAAAAGTTACAAAAGCTAGCAAAGAAATTTCAATATACTTGTAAAAAGCATATTTCTACTATGCGTAATAAAATAAGGCTTGAAATATATAATAGATAATTTGTTATAATTTTAATTTAATTTGTATTGAACTTACTTCCATTTGACAGCTTAAAATTTTAGAATCAAATTCAATGGTCTCTTATTAATCTAAGTATTTGGGGAGACAGAGCATTCCAATGTTCTTCCAACTGCTTTGAAATGCTTATTTAACAGAATTCAAAACAATTTGTTACTTAAATCGACGCTGACTTCAACTCCGACTCCAATTCCAATTCCAATTTCAGTTTAAGCTTTTGGTTGTGGAAATGGAATTTACTGCTGGTGTTGTTAATATTTTAAGCGCTGTAATTAATTTAAAGCCATGTAATTAATAAGCAGCAAAACCAACAGCGTGTTCTTGTGGGTGGCAACAACAGCAGCAACAACAACAACCATCTGTTTTTCAACAGCAGCAACAGATAAGCGTCATCATTAACACTGCGGCCAGTTTTGGGCCATTTTCGGGCTGGTAAATGGTTTTGCTGGCTTCGAAAGTTGGCCAAAATATCGACTATATAAAACTAAATTTAATTTTAAGTAAGTTTTATACAAAACTGATAACTTACTTTAATCTTGGCGACTAATTTGATATTTAAATTAGTGGAATTGTAAGCGATACAGCAATTGGCACTTGTTTTGTCTGATGATTCCAATCAGACACATCATCAATCACAATGCGGCACGCAAACGACACCATAGAGGAGCAGAGGGGTGGAAAGGAGGAGCGGTGGACAGTGGGCGGGGCACAGTTGTCAGTTTCCCGCTTAATGCCATTGTCCGTGCTGTTGTATCGGGAGTCGTGACATTGCAATTTGATGCTTCATGTTCGGAGGCGTGCCACATTTTGTGAAGGTTTGAGTCAAGTTTTTGGGAGAGTGGGGGTACAAACTGGCTTTATGTATATCCATAATTGTCAATTCATGCAGGAAACAGGCCATTATGCCGCTGTTAACTTATTAGTTGCCATGAAAATTGTGCTTAATTTCTGTATCGAGTGCCGAGTCATCTTTAGATTGGCTGTCACCTTTTGAGTGCCATGTCGGAAGTGTTCAATTTTAATAAATATAATTAACAGTCGGCAAAATGCCTTAAAGGCTACACAGCCCCAACCTCTTGTGTTTTTGTGCTTGCTGTTTGCCTTTGGGCCGTGAATTATCCTGGCAACAGCAGTGTCAGTGTCAGAATGTTGGTCATAATAGTAAGCAGCTTAATTGCATATGCAGCTGCCTCTGGCAACATTATAAACACATGCATTACCACCTGCTTTCTCACTCTATATCTCTCTTGCTTCAGCTCTCCCTCTCAAGCTTGTTATCTGCCTGTCTCTATCTTTGTTTTAATTACTCTTCAAATCATCGCATAGAGTTGATGGCACTAAAAATGCTTTCAGTCGGCCCAACCAACATTTAATGTGCCATTCAAGACTTTAATCCATTCAAAACATACTTATTTATGATCTCATAAAAAGTGACTGCCTCTCAAGCCACACGCCCCAACCCCCACTTCCCTTTGCCGCAGCGCAGTTTCTTTCAAGCACATGCAAATTTGCAACGTTTTTTGCCACATAAAATTACAAGAATTTTATGGTTAATAAAAGAGCTGGGCACATACACAAATACACACCCAAACACACATGCAAAATCGCAAGAAATTAACTTGTGTGCAATGCGCTGGCATGTGCCATTTCAGCTAAATACACTGAAAGAAACTAACTTCAAACAGTTCTTACATTAGCTCATATAATTATTTTGAATGGCTTTTAGCTTTGGTCAAGCTGTGGAAATCTAAAATAGTTTCCTCTCTTTGGTCAGCTCTTTCATTCCCAATTTGTTTCAGAAGAGTACTCCTATTTCGCTCAGTGCATGCTGTCAATGTAAGCAACATTATTGGCTTTGGCACCTCGCTGCTCGTTTGCCAATTTTGCTGCCTGCTGCAGTTCAAACACAATAAAAATTATGCGTGCCATAAATCCAGCTGATGAGATTCGCCCAAGCAAATGTCGTTATCGCATCAAGCTTAAGTAGGGTAAGGTAAGGAACGGAAAGAACGAGGTGGTGGAGGGTCTTGGGGGTGGGGAGAGGAAGAGTATTTGGTTGTAAAGTGCGGGTGTGCGATAATAATAATTTTCGCCTAATAATGATGCGCGTTATGGCTTCACGCGTTTCGGTTGCCATATAACTTTGCATGTCCTCGCTGAGATGACAGTGCAGCCAAACAAATGACGCCATCCAACAGTCGATGTGGATGCGAGAAACTTGCTAAGAATATGGATGTGATTGTGGATGTGGATGTGGCTGTGGATGAGAAAGAGGATGTGATGTGCCAGAGCGTACGCACAAAACTCAATCATAATCTGTTGCCCTGACAGGCACACAAAGACCGAGCTGAAGCTGGAGATGGAGTTCGTGTGTTGTCATGACAACTTCCAGCAGAGATTGCCATTGCCATTGCCACAGCTCGTTGCAATAACTTCTTGTTTGGGGAGTTAAGGAGTGCGGGATTCTTGGTTCTTATTGTGCAACTGATAATCAGTGGCATTGGCATCGTAAACAGCAGCCGGAAGCAGATAAGACACTTGCCACACTGGCTTAACATGCTTCTTAATGTACCGCTTGCCACACTTATGCCGTCCTACTCTCCATCACTTCATGAGCATAAAAAAATATATACTTTTTTTATGCTCGTCTATACAATGTTGCATTGTACTTTAGATGCTAAGCTAAGCATGGAAAATTAGGCTTTTGATTGGTCCAAAATGCAGCTATGAATAATTTATGGCAAGTGATGCAAACAACTTTTGGTACGGAAGCCAAAAACCTCTGCATAATTGCCTATAAATGTCTCTGCCAATTTCAAGAAGTTAAAATGACTAAGGCTATGCCATTGTCGTTGTTGCTCTTGCTCTTGTTGTTGCCACACAGCACTTTGTGCATTTCCGGCAAGTGCGTCCACAACATGTTGACAAGAAATTGCATAATTATGGCTTGCCGGACAAGCGGTTAGATCAACTCAACCGCAAGTGCTGTCTTTACACGAAGCGCTCGCAAGGAGCAGCCAAAGCAGCCAAAGCAGCCGAAGCAGCAGAAGCAACCAACTTGCAACAGGATATGCTTATGGTTTTTAGGGGCCCAGTCCGAAAAGGACCCACAGCTGACAAGATGGGGGAAAAAAGGAACTAAAATCCATTTTCAAACCAAGGCCAAACTCGGACTTTGTGCATATGCATGTGCATTGTGGATGCCCAACGAGGGGAAGCAGATACCAATTGAATTGCATAACATGAATAGAAATGAATTGGCAGCCGAGAAGCAGAACCAGTTGAAGTTGCAACTGCCATGCAGTGGCAAACATACATATCCTGTGGCTTACCTTCAGCGTTAGAATTGGTCCAGGGGACCAAAAAAGTTAACTGTTTGTCCATTTGCATACTCAAGGTTGTTAGTAATATTTCCCCGTGTGTGTGTGAGTGTTTGTGTAACTGTGTGGGTGTGCGAAAAGTTCATGTGGCCTCAGCTTCTAATGTGAGACATTTATGCACTTTTGCCTACAATTTTGTGGCTAACAAAATTAGCATAGACTTTTCTTTTAGCATTGCACTTGATACAACGTTTATTCGCTTAGACGAACAATCGATTGTTTGCTATTAAACAAATAAAATAATCATTGAAAATGTAGTAACTTTAAGTGCAACGTTTTCAGGCGCAGCCAAGAGCATTTTACACTCGATTAGCTGTGTGTTTAGTCCTGTATACGTGCCTGCATATGTGTCTGTTTCGGTGTTTGTGTGTGTGTGTGTGTGTTTGTATTGCCAGCTATTGTTTAGGTACTCAGATAACGGCAATTGCTGTGTTGCTGTTGCTCTGTTGCCGTGTTCCACTGCACGTGCCACAACAAACAGTTTTTCGTGGAAAATGCTCAAATAGCTGAGAAAATTACAATGAACGTTGTTGGGTTGCTATTGGATTTTCATTTAACGGCTGCTGGCATATTGCTAAGTGTGTGTGTCTCTCCGTTTCGTGTGTGTGTGTATGTGCTTGTTTGGCTTTTACAGGAAAAAAAGCATTGCCTACTTTGTGGCGCCGGCGAAATGGAAAGTTAAGCACTCGAACCGTCTTTAAGTGCCGACTCCAGCTACAGCTTCTGTTTTCCATTCCCATTTGCTGTTTGTTGTGCCCGTCACTCTCCGCTTTCAGCTTAGTCGAAGCAACCCCTTTTCGCGCACGCACTCTGCTAGCAAATACATCGACAATAAGACGCAATGGCTTTTGTTCTTTTTTTGCACAGTTGCACACAATAATGAAAATGTTGTTGTTTGTGAAATTCCAACAGCAGTTGGCAACACACTTGAACGAACGCACACACACACACACACACCGTCACACACTCCGAGGGAGCCACAGCTACATTGCATTACTTCCGCCTCAATGGTAATAATTTTAAAATCAATACAATTCAATAAAGTTTTATTACTGACGCTGCCTGGGGAACGAGTTGCAGGAGTTGCTTTTTGGCTAAGATGAGAGGGAGCTCTAAGAGGAGAAGGGGCAGAGGGATGTGTGGAAATCATGTGTATGTGAGAGGATTTGGAAAAGAAGCAGTTGTATAATGCTTTGGGAATTGCTACCAATTGCTTGAGTTTTTAAGTCGCTTTTTGTCTTAACCGCTTCGCGTTGTGGGACAGTTTACCTAATGCCCGTATTAGCCATAAACTTTGGCTCCTTTGTCACTGACAACGGCGACGCCTCAAATTGCTGGCAATTAGAATATGCACGTTTTATAAGCAAATTGTGGCCACGCCAGTGAACTTATGGCAACGCCCATTTGTATGCAAATGCTGGCACGGCCAGTGTCTGCTCTCCAGCTGCTCCAGCGCTACTCCTCTTCCCCCTGCTTCATGCTGATGAATCAAAGCCATAACGTGGCCAGGGAACAGTCGTTTTCGCTGTTGTCGTCGTCGTCGTTGTCGTTGGCGTTGTCGTCGTTGCCGTGCCGTTCGCATTCGCGTTACGCATCGTTATGCACAGCGGCAGATGACTGTTATTAAAATCAGTTGTTCGTCAGCTTCAGCAACGCAGGATTCACAGGATTCACCAGGACTCACAGGACTCACAGGGCTCGCAGGGCTCGCAGGACTCGCAGGACTCATCGCAGACAATGTTGGGCGCCAGCTGTGCAACCCAAGCTCTTGGACAACACCAACCAACCATCCAGTCGCAGCCAGCTCAATTTGTGCTCTCTTTCTGCTCATAGATGGGAACGCGCATTCATTTAATGTCTTAATTTTGCACTCATCCAAGTGAAAAATTAAAATGGATTCTGTTTCAGGCTTTTCAGGGCAGTTCTTTGCCGCTTATTAACTGCAGCAGGTGAAATGAACTTGCCGCGCGCATAATTCTAATGGTTTCGACCATTGCTGTTGTTGCTACGCGTTTGCCTGTTTAAATATTAATAATAAAGTCGAGGGGCCCCGGCCACAAATTGTTAAATTGAAGCTAATAAAATTTAGCATTACGTTACGTTTCGCCTAACGCCACGCCACGCCCCCTTTCACTCCTGCTGCCCATTTTATGGCCCACAAATTTCATGGCGATTAAATTTGATGGCAGCGCATGCATCTCACGCCTCAGTTTTAACATTAGCTTCAAGTTTCCCTTCCTCATTCTACCCCTGTCTCTCTTATACTACCTTCCTCTCTGTCAGAACTGTTTTGGCTCCATTGCGTAATTGTGGCCAAACACTTTGAGGCACTGCTCTTGGCTCGAAGAGCACAAACAATAGCGCTTCTTTTATGCTTGCCAAAATGTAACACACAAAAAAAAAGCCAAAGCAAGCAGAGAAAAATAGCTAAAAGCAAGCAGGCAAACAAATTCTGCAACTGCGTATACCCTGTAATTAATAAACGATAAACTTAGTTCATAGTTTCAGACAGCTATTTGAAAATATTCGAGTGATTTCATCCAAGTGTTTTTATGTAAATGTTTACATTATAAATATTAACTAAACTTCTGTTGAAAATATAGGCATAAGATAAATTTAATTTTAAATATATTATTCACTTATTCAGCTTTACTTATTCTTTTTCATCGACTTGTTGTGTCTTGCTTTGTTTAAAGTAGCCCACCAACCACATACAGGGTATTAAGCAGCTAGAAAAAAATAGAAACTGTTAAAACGCTGGCAAAATTAAAGCGTCAAAACGCGTAAAATGCAAATGTGCGCGCTTTGTTAAAGATTCGGTTAGGGTTTGAGGTGGGGAACGGGGTTGTGGATTAGGGTTTGGGGGGTGTAAGGGGGTAGGGATTGGTGGTTGGGTTTTTGGGGTTTGGTTTGTGCAAATTATGGTTTAACACCTCATTGAACTCTGCAGCATTGTGTGCTCTACGGAGAGCTGCGAAAATTTGAATTTAAATATGAATTTTCAGAATTTCATATTCAAATGAGTTTTCAAAGACTTTTTCGCCACGCTTGTGGGAATCGAGTTAATTACATACATATATACACTATGTGGGCAAAAGATGAGATAAATCTAAATTATGGCTTATTGTTTCCCTTTAAATGCAAATTATACCCACATTAAATGCCAATTTAACTGCAACTTCAAAGTGTTTTGTGGCATTTCATTTATTAAATTGCATAACATTTAAGCATTTAATGAAAGCCTCAAGCAAAGCAATTTCGTTTTAATACAATGAAAATCGCAATTCGCAGAATACAAAACGCAGAGCGTAAAGTTTGTAATTGTTTATGCAGGAGACAGGATGCAGTTGTTAGTGCATATGTAAAATCTAATTACAACTAATTACTATTTGCACAACTGACAACCTTTGACCTAATGTAAACAAAAACATTCATATGTTGTAGATGAGTGTATTTGTGTGTTTGGGGTACATGTGTGTGTGTGTGTGTGTGTTTGGTTGGCGGTCAACAAGCCAATTCAAACCTTGAATGCTGCCCAGCAACTGGCCAAATAAACAAAACGCTTTGATTAGAAAATTTCATTACACCAAATCGAACGCTTGCCAATTGTACACACACACGCACACCCATGTACACACACTGACACACACACAGGCGCACACACAAATGCAAATACAATCAGTGCCAGTGCAAACAAATAAAATGCACAAAGGGCATTTCCATTGCCTGCCCATGCGTCAGTTCATTAAAACGTCTGCTTCTCTGCCTCCGACGATTTCCCAAGCCAGGATTTTCCAGCTACGCTTTTGCACCCCTTCCACTGCTACTAGCTTGCGTTGTTGCTTCAGCTGCCGCTTGATTCAGTGTGCTCCGAAAAGCGCAATTTAATAACGGCTGCAAATGAGCATTCTGCCACATGCTGCATGTGGCCCACTGAGCGGGTGTGCGTGTGAGCGAGTGTACATTTGTGTATTTGTGTGTGCCTCGTGTTTGTGTCAAACTTTATGGCCCAAAGGCGCATTTGAAATGAAATCGACAGGCTCAGTGTGGCGCCAGCAACGTACCCAAAATATGCAATGCATCTAATGCTCAATGTTGCACTAGTATATGCCCCACAGACGGTCAACTCAATTTATTAACGCACGCACACATACACAGAAACGAGCTCATGTTATCATACAACAAAGAGAAAGGGAAGATGGGAGGAAGGGAGCATGGAGTGGCATGCAACTAAATTATTACAAATGCATTTGTGCAACAACTTTGGCAGTTTGCAAAAAGCATTGCATATGCATTCGAGGCACACACTTGCAACATACAAACCTTAACTTATGTTGCAGCATGTAAGATATGAGCTCAAAACATGATGGAACACAATTTCCCAAAGCGAAAAGAGAGAAAAGCTTTAACTCTTGGGATAAACCCTCTATAAATTCTGTGGAGCAGAACAGTTTACTAGTTGTTCTGCCTGCCTATTGTAAATATTTTAAAAATGCTTTGGAATAAACTTACAACATATGTATGAATAACTTTTAATTTTCCCCACTTATTTTACGTGCACAATTTATGGCAATAATTTTGCCATTTACTTGCCGTTCGAGCATTTTAATTTTATTTCATTGCGGGGACACCTGTAAAGTATTTATCGGCATTTAGCTGTCCAGCAACGGATGATATTATGAATGCAGATTAGTTTTAAATAGTTTTATAAGCCTTGCGGAGATTTACCAATAAATATATAATTGATGGTCGTTATTTATTTTATTGGATCGTGAATGGCCGCAAATATTTCAGCACTCAATTAAAACTGCATTGCAAATAATTGCAGCACATTTAAAGGCAAACGAGCGTATACACTTACACACATTTAAACACTCACATACACACATGCACAATTAATGCATTTTTGTGGTAATGGCTACAAATTAAGCGTAAATTACATGGCCAACGATATTGATATACCGCATTTTTGAACGATGAAATTGGTTAAAACGGTTGCGCTTTTTAAATTACAAATTGTGCTGATTTATCTGCCGTAATTTTATTAAGAAAAGTGTATAAAAAGTATTTCATTAAGCACAATAAAATGTAGACTAGTGTATTAAATTAAATTTACATTAAATTTCCCTGGTCAAATTGAAATATTAAGTATACGCTGCGTGTTTAAATAGTGGCGAATTCCTTAGTTTTTTTCTTTAACTTTTAAATAATTTCTTTCAAGTTGCTTTGTTTTTGCTTGAATTCCAAATTTTAAGTTGTTTTTTGTGCATTTTAATTTGCCTTTTGGTTCTTTGCTACTTTTGTGCTGTAAATGTAAACAGTTTTTGTTCAATTGCCTTAATGAACTGGTCTTTATGTTGATCTAGTGCTGATGCTGTTGGCCTTGTGCTTGTTAGCCCTTTTTGTATGTCATTAGCCACATGCAGACACCCCGAAGAAGCCTTTGCCGTTGTTCCAACTATTTTGCATTCGAAGCAGTCGCCACAGCAGCCAAAGAGTCGTAGAATGGGGCAGCTGGAAGATAACTCCCACATTTCAGCACTTTGAAAAAGTTTAAATATAAATTAAAAACTTTTCTCATTTTTTTGTTGCAGTCCTTTCGCTCCTGTTGTTGTTGTATTGTTTGGTATGTATTTTATATGGATGCAAAGTAAAAAGTTTTGCCGGACAACATTAAACAGCAGTTTGGTTCCACTCTAGCTACTGTAGCTTTGCTTGTTGTTAAGTATACGCAATGTGGTGTCTATCAGCATCGGCGCATTTTAATCTTTAGCCTCAATCCTTTACCAATTTCCGTTTCACTTACTTTTACACAGCCTTGAGCCATGTGAATGAACGCGATGACATTTTGGCGAATGAATCACTTGAATTTATGCACTGACCGCTCTCGATACCGTATCTGCTATACATTATTATTGCTGTCAGCTAAAGTTGTCCCTTTTGCAGAATTAATTGCATCCTTTTTGGGAACAGAAATTACCGACTGGGAGCTAAGCTTGAGACTTTGGTTGCCAGTCAACGAACGACATTTTAGTAATATTTTTGTTAGAAAAATGTGGTCAAAGTTTTGGCTGCCATAAAGGCACAAACAACATGACTATCTGTTTGGGTATATGTGTATGTGTGGGTGTATTAGTGTGTGTGTGTTTGCATATGGCCTAACCACAAACATCTGACCGTAATGCAAACGCATTTGCTGCCTGCCTGCAGTTGCTTTGAGCCTTGTGAACACACTGTGGCACACTTGGAACGTCGACTCGCAATGTTTCAGAGTAACCGAAAAATGCTCTTGCTGATCATTTGCTTGTTTTTGGCTTAGAACAAACTAGTCGACGGGATGGATGGGAGCAGGGAAAACATTAGTTCAGCATGAAAAGCATTGCATTTTGCTTGTGGCTGGCTTGAGGCAAGTTCACAGTCAACCTTGTACAACAAAAATCAGCACAGCTAGCTGGATGAGTGTGTGGGAGTGTATGGGAGTGTGTGTGGGGGTGTGTGGGGGTGTGTGTGTGTGCTAGGCCACTAAATGTAATCTTTGACTGTAGCCATATATCTCCTTTGCAGCGGCTTAGTTGGCCAGACCCAAAAAATGTGGTTTGCAAAAGGAAATTAAGTTCAATAAAAAAGTATTTGTAATTTATTAGGGTTTTGGTGAAAGCAGCAGCAGTAGCAACAGCAGTGGTAACTTTCCGGCCATGGCTTTAAGTTTAAGGCCACAACAGGGATTATAGAAGTTGCCATTTATAATTTGAAAACTAATAATTTTGACAACTTCTTAATATGCAATTTCATTACTCGCCAACTTGCAACTGTCGTTCGTTGGCTGCCTTTTGGCCACTTCAGCAGCTGCAATTCACCATTCGTTGAGTTGGCCCCTTGAGGGCGTACAGTTTCGACCATTTTTGCGTTTGCCTCCAAGTTCTGTGCAACGGGAGCATAATTGCATTTCGTGGACAATTAATTTCTTTTCTATTGCCCATTTCGTCGTAATTTAATTGCAAATTACTTCCTTTTGTGTTTGTGTCCGTTTCCACTCGTAATTGTAGCTTCATTTGCCTTTTGCTTATGCTTCGTCTATTCCAACAGTTCTCATGGCCAGCAAACAGTTCGTGCCAAAACGTGGCCAACAAGCAACACGCAGCTATGAGCCAACACGAGTACGATGATTGCAACTTCAACAGCGGGTAAGTTGTCAAGCCGATTGCATTTGAAATTAGCAAAAAAAAATTTAAAACCAAATTGCAAAAGTTCCGGGGGTAGTAGCAATAAATCTGGCTAAAACTAGTCTCAGTTGCGCTTTTAAAAGAAAAATCTTTTCATGAACACTGTTGTGCTTTAGTTGACAAAGTATTTAAACGTTTAAGAATGTGGAGCTAAACTGAATTCAGTAGAGGAAAAAGATAGTTAATAATATGAAGAATATAATAATACAAAGTTAACAAGATTTGATAAGGCAGAAAAAAGAATGAGTTATAGAAACAAGGAAATGATCGCGTCATTCGATCAATATATAAAAGCACTATATAAGGAAAGGGTTTCTACATCACATAGCTAGTAAAGCAGGTCCCTAAAGCACTGCTTCATTGCCATTTTTCTGCAGACTCTGTGAAAAAATGGAGAATTCGAAAACAATCTTCAGCCACTTGAGCATAGCATTAGATTTCATTTGACATTTTAGCATAATTGAAGCAAAGTGCAGACTGCGAGCAACTAAAAGAAAGTAGTTTGCTTTTCTTTAGACATTTCTTTGCTTTCCTTTGCCTTTCTTTGCTTTCCTCTGCTTTGCTTTGGCAGTTTTCCTGGTCAGGACACGAACTCAACAAAGGCGACAACTTTGCACTGAGCAAACGAAAAGTTCCTTTCTCCACCTCTCACCTACACCACCCCCTTTTGGAGGTCAGTTTGGTGGGTGAGTTTAAGGAGGATTAGGTGGTTCAACCAAGTCCTTTGCTTGCTTTGCCAACAAAGTAGAAAATCCGAAAGAATAACACAAAAAATTTCGTACGCTTTACGTTTAACAGTCGAACGCATCGACTTCGGTTTTTAGTTTGGTCATTCGGGTTGATTGGACCAGCAGCAGGTAGGAAAGTGTAATGAGTTGGGCAGGGAAAAAGGTGTGCAAAGAGGGTACAAGGGTCTCTGCTGAGTGCAGCTTCATCAGTGGCAATTGTTTGGCATTGAAAATTCATTTGAAATTTATGCAAAGTGAGCAGCGAAATAAAATAAAAAAAATATAAAACACTAGCATACACATAATCCAATTCGAAAAACGGTTTTACACTTTTGTTTTCGCTAGATAATTATCTTAATTGCAATTTCTGGCAATTAAATGCAGTCAACTGCAGTGTGCCCAATTATATGATAATTTTTATTTGCTAGTGAGCCAGAGAGAGTCTAATTTGCTTCAAGCACAACTTGTGTTTTTTAGCCGCAAAATAAATTAAATGCCAATTAATTTTGGGCAAGTTTCAAGTTTCATTAATAAATGCAGGCACATCAATTACACCTGCATTTATAGCCAAAGTTTTTGGCTCAATATTATACCAAGTAGTTGTAGATTGAGCTTGTGAAGCTGAAGGCAGGTGTGAGCTGCATCATTTCTCAAAAGGCAGGCAAATGAAAGCACTTAATCTTGTGCTTGAACTTTGAAACACTAACACCAATACCAATACCAACAGCAATAGCAATAGCAAGGCTAATACCAACTACCAAGAGCAGCACTGGAGAACCCAAACACTTTTGTAATTTTAATCAATTCATCTTAATTTCGTTTGAAGTGCACATTAACCTAATGGCCAGAGCGAAGAGGTAGTCCAACTGCCAACTACAAGACTAAGACCAAGTCCAAGTTCTGGCTAACAACTTGCGGCTGGCTAACAAGTGCTTTTCCTACCATATTAAAATGTTATCTGCTGCTCAGAGTGATAGAGGGAGAGCAGTAGACTGTAAGACAGAGAGAAGTGTAGAGAGAGAGAGAGGGAAGTGATGTAAAAAATAGTCAGGTCTTGGCCCTGTTAACAGACACAGTATGTGTCTGTGCTGGTGCGTGGGCGTCGTCTTAAAGGCAAAGGTGATGTTTCATTTTCACATTTCTCATTTATCTTATTTAGCCAGGCCAAGATGCCTTTGGGGCCTGGCCAGCACGAGCTGCGTATCCTTGCAAGTACTGTGCATATATTTTAGCCAACTATTGGACACACTTAGTGTGTGTGTGGGTGTGTGTGTGTATCGGTGTGTTGCGGGCTTGCAAATTGATGTGAAATACTTGAGTTTATTAATGAGAGCGCGTAAAATAAGCTCCAAAGTGTTTTGAGCTTCAAGTTCCAAGATCTCTACACATTATAAATTTGTGGCTACAGTTTCCGAGAGCGTTGTGAGTGCGTATGTGAATGTGAATACGGATGCGGATGCGGATGTGAATGGGGCTGTGAATGCGGATGCATTTGCAAGAAATAACAAATCATCTTTTGATTAACTCAAGCGTGTCAATTTGACGTAAACCAAATATTTGTTCAGCACACACACACACACACACACACAGTCAGAAAGAAAGAAAAAGCGATTGGATGCCAAGGAAATTGCAGTCAACAACTAACAAGGCTACGTATTTGCCTTACGTCTGGATGGAAAACTACGTATACAAAGATACTTACCATATGCAAATGCATAAACTAAATTTTCCCTATAAGTAAATATATAGATATATATATAGACGTCTTTCTGTTGTGCAGAAAAAAAACATACACTCACACACACACACGTATTTTTACGCTTCATTGCAAGGGAAAATTGTAGCATTGTTGTAGCCAAGGGGTTGACACAGCTATACCCTGTAATGTAAAGCCTTAGAGAATTTGTCTTTCGGCAAAAGCATTAAATATTTCTTTGTGTAAACCATATACCCTTTAGAAACCCCATTTGAGTGGGTCTAAAATATGCAGCTAAAGAAATAAAAAGGATTTGAGTTTAGTGCCAGCAGCAATGCAGAAAATGGAAATAAATATACTTGGACTCAGTGGAAGCGGAAGTGTTCTCGTCTGATTGAGATCCCAAGACTAACAGGTAACATAGTCTTGCCCTGCCTCTCTATATTAGCCAATCGATATGGAAATTGCCAAGGTGTTAAACAATAATCAGGCAACAAACTGGAATGAATAAACTTTCTAAGCTTCCAGCTCAACTACAATATTAGTTTAAAATTTAATATATAATTCTATTTTAATTACTAGTTCAAATAATTACCTAAGCAACACGAGGTATGGAACTTGGCCAGAACAGTGATTGGCAGCTGTGAGTTTTGGCCTAAGGACGAGAGTTAAGACTGTTAAAATGGGCTACAATTGTTTGTCACAGTGCTGAAAATCAAATTAAATAAGCACTGATTAGATTGAGATTGTAAAGATAGAAAGCAGAAAGCATAAATGCTATAAGCCAAGCAACTTGGACGGAAATGGAAAGGGAAAGCAATACGAAAGATGGAGGAAGAGAGAGAGAGAGAGAGATGGGAATGGCAATGGCGGTGGAGCGAGCGAGAAAGGGAAACGAGAAGACAGACACGCGACGCAGCTAACGTCAAATCTAAATGAGGTTATAATTAAAAAAGTTTTCTTATTTGCTGCTGCTCCTGGCTCAGCGGAGGCAATAGCAACAAGAACAACAACAGGAGCAGCAGCATCCAGCTGCAAATGAAGAAACAAGTAATTCGCCTAATAACGAGCTTATGTAATTAGCTCATAAACAACAACAAAAACAACAACAACATGTAAACAGCATGGCAATTGCAGCCGAACGGCAACAACAACAACAACAACATCGACTGCCACAAAATTGTACAAGTCGAAATGTAATGAAAAAGTTACGTATACGAAAAAGTTCATAAAATTGAAGGTAAAAACGGCAAAAGCTGACGCTGCCTGTCAGTGCAATCTGGCGCTATACGGAGTTCTACTTATCTACTCCAGCAATAATTGGCGAGGGCTGCCACTGAACATAGTAGCTCTAAAAAGCCAGCAGCAAATTAACAATATTTAAAAGTGAAAAGATTTGCAGTTTAATAGTTGCTCTCATTGGTGTCTTGTTTGTTGTGTGGTTAATACACTATTTGGCGAGTGAATCAATTAGTTCATATGAGTTCAATGTTTGTTTATTAAATAAAAGTATACATCTTAATTCACTGAAGTCCAATGGATTATATGATAAATTGTATGTGTTAGTCGAGGTTTAGAATTAATTGCTTTTTCTAAAAAGGGTTAAGTATTTTTGTACGCTCTTCTCTCTTTGAACTGGTTTGATTACTTCTCTAACTGCCCTCGTTGACAGCATATCTAGCAGCAACTACATATTAGTCGAGCATTTACAAAAGTTGATAGTTCGTCTCGCTTTAAATTCGAATTGTAGCATAAAGATGCAATTGTTGTTAATTAACTGTGGATGCTGAAAAACAGATCGAAGAAGGACGTGAAGAGTACCGAGGGAAGGTATTGAATTTCGTGCTGCACGTAGACGCGTACCTCAGAATGGGGCACGTTTGCGATTTTAATTACAAAATTGCGCAAATACTCGTAATTGACCGTTAAAGTCACATTAGCAGAGCCACAAACATTGCTGTCAGCGATCGAGTGTATCAAATGAATACGAAGTCCTTGTTCAGTGGGCAATGGGCATGGGTAGTGGAAGTGGACAGTGGAAATGGTATTGCGATTGCGATTGGGAATGGAAATGGACAGTGGTCATGGTTGGTGGTTTAGTTACCACATGCGTCTGTGCCACTCAACCATTGCTGTGCACCGGAGACAGTGAGCGGCCAGCAACACTTCCGGTGACATTTCAATTACCTCCACCACCTCAAATGGCACCGAATGGCAACTGCTGACTAACAAGTGCACCACCAAAGCGCCAACACCATCAACAACATACACCACTCGCATGGCACCACTTGCGTCATGGGTAGTAACAATTTTTTGATTAATGTGTCTGCTGCAAATTACAAAGGGCAGACAATAACCAAATGTCCTTTAGTCCTTGAGTCCGTGTCCAGTTTTAAATGCCGCCCGCTGAGTGGCAAACGCGTTCAAATTAAATAAACATGGCTACTAATATAATGCACATCCAGAGCACTTATATTTTATACAAACTGAAACTCAACGCAACTCGACTCGACTCGACACGACTCTTGGCAAATTTTATTATATTTATATTGGCACTGAATTTGCAATTTACTTTATTAATTTCAGCGCCAGACCGCGAAAACTCTCAGCTCGTAACTACTACTAAGTATTACAAGTAGCTGCTGAGGACGATGCGGTGCGTAGTGGTGCGGTGCGGTGGTTATGCTGCTACTGCTGTGCACTGCAAGTGGCAAAGCCGCAGTCAAAATCATTTTCTAATTAAATCCAAGCAAAAGTTTGAAAGGCGAATGAAAACAAAAATTTCTTTGGCTTGCCGAAAACTTTAAAATTCAATTAAAAATTATGCATTGCCAGCGCAACAGCAGACAGCGGCTCTTAAAAAGGAAGCGGCGACAAAAATGAGAGAAAAACTACAGAAAAGAGACAGGAGCAGAGGGAGAGAAAAATACACGTACGCAGGGCATGAAAGTGAAATATAAGCAGTTCAAAGTAGACACCAAGTTGATGATGAAAACGAATACGAGATTGGGACTGAAAAGTGAAGGAAGGAGGAAGTAGCGAGTGGGAGTGGGAAACGCTTTCAGTAATTTTGTGCAAAATTGTACTAAAAATTACTGCTAAAAAAAAATTTTGCACATAACTTGATTAAAAAGTTACACGCATTTGCAACAGCAACGTCAACTTTGTTGCACATTGAAAAGAGCGAAAGAAAAACAGAAAATATACAAAAAACATACACGTTCTAATGAAGGACTATAAGATGCTAACTACACTGACTTTTTGTCATTTGTAGTGCCTGCATAAAAACAAATTTTGTAGTTAAGAAAGTGTGGGGAATATAAAAAGAATTCACAGTGTGTGAAATATAATTAAATTATAATTTTAACGTATAAATAATATTTTTTCAAAGCCATTTTAAATAAGTAATGTATTTACCTTAAGAATAAACAATAATAATTTTGAAGCAACATATAGTGTAATGTTTAAACTCTTTTGGAGCCACCTCTAACTCTATTTAAACACCCCTTTGACTAATTGCTTCAACTGCACTTTCGTCTAATATCTACAGGGTATGATGGATATATATGAAATGTTGCGGCTTGTGCCGCTTCAGCTCCAGTTCCAGAACTTGCCACACCCACACAGATCTAGTTGCAACAACTTTTCTGCTGTTGTTGGTTTTCTCTATACATTTTTTGTTGTTGGCCTGGCCAAATCTCAGTTGACTGCAGTTTGTAGCACTACTTCGATGGTTTATAACTTCAGCTGCGGTTTCACGGTTAGCAAAACTTTCAAGCGGCTGCGAGATTTGCTTTTGTGCGTTGTCTGCATAAGGTTAAGGTGTGATACTGTTATGTCCTATTCTGTGGGGATTAAGGAGAAAGGCATAAGAACAATTATATTAACTCATAATAGATGCAGTAAATGGGAACTGAGTTTACTCGCTGCCTGACAGAGAAAAAACATGTCAGCTTTTTTGTGCCAAAATTAAAAAGTTGCAAAACTTTTTTCGTCGTAGCTAATCAAATATTTGCAGCAGGAGCAGGAATGGAAACAGGGGGGAGCACCAGCAGCAGCAGGAGGAGTAGTAGGAGCAGAAGCATGAGCTACTTGAAGGATGATGACGATGGACGCATTCGTGCGGGGCGTCTACGAAAGGACTTAAATCCTTTTAGACACGTGTGTGCACAGTACCGTTAATATGACAGAAACACCAAGCTCAAGCGTGCGTAAGTGTGTGTGCGAGTGAGCGTGTGTATGTGACATGCAAATCTTGTTTGCCAAGTGCCACGTCACAGCAGTCAGTCCAAAACAAAACACACACGTACACACACACACACACATCAACAATGTGAGCACAAATTTAAAATACTTTGAAAGCCGAGACTGAAGTGCGTTTTTTAATTGAAAATTATTATAAAAAGTTGTAAATCCCTCGCATTTATGTGATGATGTAAAACGGAGCTTTTGGGCAGCAGGGGACTGTGGGGTATGGTACAAAAACTGAGGAGACTTACACTTGACGTGGCTTGGCTTATTAAGGGGGATCTCTGGGGCCAAAAAAGGTGGCCACACATAACGGATTCATGTTGTTTAATTAAATTAAACCGCCAGCTGGCGCCATATCTGCCCCTTTTGTTGTGGAATAAAGGCGTTATTAATATTATTAACATTGTTATTATGATGTGGAGAGTATAGAGAGTGCGTGTGTGTGCAGGCCACAAAAAGGGTCAAAATGTGTTGCAACATTTCAGGTAATTTGCATAATGCGGCATGTGAAAATTTTAAGTGTCAATGGGCCGTCGATGCCTTTTGTCTTTATTACGCTTCTGCCGCTCCTCCTTCCCCCATAAAATGTTAAATGTAAATACGGCTTACAATAACTGTGGGCAAACCTTCGAGAAACGGGGGATGTTATAACCCGCAACTGTCGCGGTTCTCAGGGCATTCGAAAACCTTCTCAGAACACTTCAATGAGCCAGGCAATTGGGCGAGTCTGAGTTTGAGTCTGAGTGACCCTGAAAGTATCTAGATCTATTCATGTTTACTTTCAGTTCAATTTGATTTTTGGCATTACCCCAATGCGGCTTGTCAATTCTCAGTCCCTCTGACTGTTTGTCTGTCCGCGTGTCTATCTTCCCCTTAGACTGTCTGTTTGTTTGTTTGTATGCTTTGATTTATTTCATTTGAAAATGATGCAGTTCGTTGTCTGAGAGTCGAACACTTGGGGCAACTTAACAGCATATAATGGGGCAAACAGCAATGCGATTTTCCTCACTGAACCCCAATATATAATCATCATACTCTTAGAGTCACAATCAGTTCTTGTATGGCTTCCAGCTATTTTTATATCATTTTTCTCTCGCACATTATGCATCCCTCAAAGACTCTACTCTCCATTTTCCACTTTTCCACACTCTGTCAAGTCTGTAGTTTTCCTCCCTCCCGTCGTGACAGAATCCCTGCAGTTGTAGTCACAATTTCCATGTATTTTTTTTTTTTTTTTTGGTTTATTTATTGTGTACTTAAAGCTACTTCACAACATTTTCAATTTTCCCCCGAGTTTTTTCCTCTATTTACTTATTATTTTCACAATTCTTAAAAACTTTTCTCTACGGCTGAGGTTCAATTTTTAAGCCAAACACACGTAACTGGCAGACGACTAACTAAATACCGCACTTGGTATAAAATTTTGTACAATTTTTTTTTCTTTGACCGAAACTTTTAATTAGCTTGTTATTATAACTAAGGGAGAAATATCTTTGAAAGCATGTAATTTTTAATTAATGTCATCTAAAGTTTCCTCGAGTGTCTTAAACAAAATGTTTTGTCTTAGAAAGTCGACTTGAAAAAGGAAACTTGGCAACAAAGTTATTGAAAAGAAAACCTTAAAAACTGACTGAAAAAAAGTTTCCAAAGCTTTACAAATTTGTAGGATACCAAAGGTTTGCTTAACTAGACAATAAGTTGACAATAAAAAAAACAACTACAAATTTGTTTCAATGTTAAATTGTTAAATTTTGTACATAATTAGTAAAAAATGTGTGTTCCCTATGGAAAGTATGCATCATCAGCAAATTCAGTTCCCAGTGCTACAAACGACAACAATTTGCAATTTTCACACGTTCATAAATTACATTCATTAAATTGAAAATTCAAATTTAATTTGTTATTTATGCAATTTGATATTTTTCATGCATTCACGCAATGAAAATTATATTTGTTTTTATTTGTGGAAATGACATGTAAATTTCATGACAATTTGCTATTCAGTTGAGCTGCGATTTAGTTAGGTGGCATTTGCTCGATTTGCTGTAATACCCTGCAAAAGAAAATTAGCTAATAATTAGCTAGAAAATGGAGGAAATTGAGAAGAAATTAAATATGAAAAGTTTTGACTAATAATTCATTTCTATTACTACTATTTGTTAAGAAAGTTCAAGCTCTTATAATGATTGAGGTTATGAATGGATTACTGGGTATTTTGTGGTTAACATTCTACCATTTGTTAATTTTATTATACATAAGCTATTAAATGCAGTTATGCATATTAAAATTAGCTTTTTGTTATGTGTATAAATTGCTTATGTCGCGGTTGTCACATTTTAAAGTACTGAACAAATTTCACTATGAAATGTTTGTTAACAATTATTGATGTGATTTTACCCTCAAAAATATGGCAAAGTCCCCAAGACAAATTTCATATTGATATTTGAAGCCAAGTCTAAAATTTGACAACAACTAGAGGTGGTAAAAGAAATAGAAGATTAAGTAAATCTCCCTTCATTGGCAAATCTCTGTGATGCGAAAATTTGTTTGCGAATTTGTAAATAAATCCGAAGAGAAGCACACTCATTCATTGATTCATTCATTGAGGCATTCATTCACTTATTTATTTTTAGATATGCATCAAGTTGATTTATTTAGATTAAACTTTTGCCGCATTTGCAGCTCGCAGTGGTCTGTGTGTAGTCGTCGTAAAATGATTTACATAAGAAGGACAGAAAAGAATAAATTGATTTTAAATCATTTTCGCAGACGACTTTATCAGAGGGAGGCTGTGATGTTGACACGATGTTTGGAGATGGTGTGGATGGTGGGAGAAGTAGGGGGGTGTGGTGTAAAGCGGGTGTTTCGTATGCAAATAAGCATGAAAATAAGAATAACAAAAGCCAAGTTAACGAGTATTCAAAAACAAGATTAAAATAGGAGTGTTCCAGCAGATACACACACACAGACACCAACATACCGACACACACAGTCACACAGACAGCGAGGCGTTCGCACCGCATGTTGTGATTTACCGCCCACCATTTTCTTTTCCGACCTCTTCCCCTTCTCCAAACATTTTGTGATGTGACAGTTGCAGTCCGTGGAAATTTTCAAGTCTCCCTGCCTCACTCACTCCCATTGTCTACCCTCCTCTCTCTCTCTCTGAAGCATGTGTGAATGCGAGAAAATTCCTATCTACGTTAAGCAATCTGAGCTGGCGAATTTGAAAATTTTTGAATTTTGATACAAGGATGAAGAGCGCGCTATTTGCTTTTAGCCGCTTTTCGTTTTTGTTGGTGCATTTGATGTGGATTTGATTTGTGTTTAGCGTTGATTGAAAACGCCGCTGAAAGACATCTACTACTGCTACTCCAATGAGCTGAACTCAAAGATATTTGCATATTCACTTCAACTTCACATTCAACTTTCACTACAAGTTCCGAACTTTACTTGTAATTCACTAGTGCGAGTTTATTCTGTTCACTCTCTCTCAGTCGTTTGGCTCTGACACAAAATATGGAAATTGCACTTGCCACAAACTCTGACACTGCCCCAGTATTTGCTGTTGCTGCTGAGGTTTTTGTGACATGCCACATCAATCTATCAGCATTTTCGCACTATGAGTACGAGTGCGATTTCGAGTACTCGATCTCAGTCCCATGCTCAGTGCCAGCCTCTGGGCAGCCACATGAACAAGCTGACAACGTGGAACGCTGCTCTCGGTGCTCTCGATGCTCGATGGTCGCCACTCGTTTGTTGCCTCAAATTGAATAGATTGGTAGATGGTATATATGGTAGATGGTAGATGGTGGATGGTAGATGGACCAGCCCCGCTTGCCAGTTGGCTGCCAGCATTTTACCCAAAATTTTGCATATATAAATATTTATGAATTTATTAAAAGCGAACCAGCAGCAGCAGCAGCACACGAAACTGAACGGGCATGCTGGCGGCTGCCTAGTTGGATGGATGAATGCATAAGTCAGCGAGGCAGGTTGGCAGTTTGGCTGTTTGGCCGTTTGGCTGTTTGGCAGTTGGCAGGCTCGATGCCAGCACATACACGTTGCCACATTCCGCATGCTGTTGCACATACAATACACTACACTACGCTACACACACATGGAGACGGGCAAACTGCTGGCTCATGTTTAACGAAATGTTTGGTACATTTTTGGAAAATTTGCACTACACGGCAACAGCGGCCTGGTGTTCAACAGCAGCAGCAGCAGCAAAAAAATGGAAGCAGAGACGGGGCTGGGGGGAAAATAAAAGAAAAATGGAGAACTGCACAAAATGGCGAGCTCGACGTTGGGGAACTGGGACTGGAACATGGCCTGAAAGCTGGCATCGGACCCATTCATTTGCACGAGAACAAGGCAATCGCATATTTGCGGCTGGCAAACGAGATTGTCAAGTTTTTGAGTGCTGTAGCCTCCACAGCCCCTAACCCCTAACTCCGTTTATGTTGCCCAGTGGTTGCAGCGCGCCTGTCGCTCAAAAATATGACGCACGGGGGCTCGCATAATGCATGAAGTTGTCATTATCAGGGCCAATTCAATTGAGAATTTCGTGCCTAATGTTTGGTTTGCATCCCCGCCTGCTTGGCCCTGTAATGGCAAAAAGGAAAACAGGAAACAGCATTTGGCAAAAATTGAAATTTTACAGCCTCCCCCAAAACCCCCTTTCGCTGTCGTTTCTACTACCACTCGTTGGCACAGTCACATATTTGGCCTCAAGTGTTGTCTCGTTGGTGATTGCAAATTTTGTTGTGTGTCGTGTCGTTGACCATTGACCCCCGTTGCCAGTGTTGCCACTTGATTATGCGCTCTTGTTTTCAGTCTACAGCAGTGTGAGTGTATGTATAGGTGTGCGTGTGTATGTTCAAGTAATTTAAACTTCATGTCAAATTCAGCAGCGTCATTCAATTTCATCGATGCATAATTTTACAACCTGCCCACTTGAGGCTGCCAGGGCCACGGCCACGTAATTACCTGAAGCACTGTAATTGCGAAAACAGCTCATGCCCCCACTTCTCCTCTCGCCATCTATCCCTCTGTTACCTTCTGCCAACCCACCACCGAACCCAAGACCACAATGACGCTTAGTTTTTGAAGCTGGCAGTGAAGCAGCAACTCACCCATATGAGACGATGATTTTGGGCTTTGAAAGCGGTTTGCCTTAAACGCAATTTATGCAAATTCTCGTTTGTCTAGCTGGCGTCGAAGAATAGAGACTGAAGACTGTACAGGGCAACACAGACACATGGCAATCAGCGAAATGTGTTGACAGGCGGCGATGTCAGTTTCCTGTGCCTCTATCCCAACGTCCCTCCTTCCTCCACTTCCGGGCAGTGTTGGCACATTTAACACGCTGGCCGCATTAAAACCCACGCGATTAGCATAAACGCATTAAAAATATGCCTGCCTATGTATGAGGGTGTTGTGTGTGTGTGGAATTTTGCATATAATGCTGTTTGTTTTGACATGCTCGATGACAGTGTCAACGAAAAACGTAGCCCTGAACCAAATTCAAAACATCCCAAAGGCAACTTGGGATCTGCTTTGCGTCCTCGTCGTTACGAGCTCTCGAGCTAATCTCACAATATTTCAATTGCCAAAACATGTTTCGGTTTTATGACATTTGCATATGTGCATGTGCTCTAATAAAAGCCCATTCTGCCAAACGATTATAGTCATATAAAGGCATTAAGGAACAAAGAGAAAACCTTATTAAACTATGGAGAAGTGCTAAAAGGACTAAGAGATAAAAAAGGGAAGAAAATGTGTACCTTTTAGCATATGTCTTGGCTAAGCGGAGGCAATTTAAAACGAGTTCGAAAGTGATTTAATGAACTTTAAAATGGAAATTAAAAACTTATTAAGTTAATCTTAATAAGACATTCTTCATTAAAAAAATATAGTCATGCTGGGATAAAAATAAGTTGATAAACCTTTGTTCAATAGAGTTGACTTTGGGTTAGTTTTAAAGAAGTTTGACAAGCAGCGTAAAGCTTAAGTGTTGTGTATAAATTTTATAAATGATATCAAAATTTTTACACGTAATAAACATTCGTATGTAATGGATAAAGAATTGGCTGCCATTCAATAACCCAGCGCACATTTGGTATGCAAATTTTTATATTGATTTATATTTAATCGTTTTTAAGTGCAGCAGCAAAGCAACAGCAACAGCAACAATAACAACAATATCAACAACAACTGGGAATTGAAGTTTGCTGCTCTGAACCCACATAAATATTGCCGCCAGAAGCAGATGATGCCATGATGATGATGACGATGATGATCGGGGTTGAGGGGCAGATCGAGGGGCTTATGCGAATCTCCTGCGGCTGAGTGCAACGAGTGAGTTGTCCGTTGTGCAATCATAAATAAAATGCACGCATATAGAATATTTATATGTAAACAAGGCCAACAACAACAACTGAAAGAACAACAACGACAACAACCACAAAAGGCTCGAGTCCAAAAAGAAAAGCGCGCTTTAAGCAAATAATGTGCTCGCTGAAAGGCTGTGGACCAAGATATGCAACCGCACAGTGCTGGCAACCATTTAAGCGCAGCATATAATATAAGCACACGCACACACACACACTCAGGCACACACACATTTGGCGTTGTCGTCATTTAACATTTTGCCTTCAAGTCTCGTTGTCTGGCGAATCACTCACTCACTTACCGTGGTGTGTGTTGGTGTGTGTGTGTGTGTGTGTGCGAGTAATACGCACTATGCCACAAATTACATTGCTGCAGCTGACGACAACGTTATACACACACACACGCCTGGAGTCTTTGCTTCGCGAACTGAATTTGTATTGCATACTTTGCGGCGCGAGAGTTTTTAACCTGTCGTCGCCGCATTCACATTTCCCATTTCTAGAGCCACAACAGCAGCCACAGCCGCAGCCTTGGCCTGGCAATGCGCTTTTCTTGCTCACTCGGAGGGTTGGAAGAATGAACAACTTATATGCCATCACTCATTTGTCTCCATGCTGCATTGTTTATCTTCTTCAGCTGCACTTTCACAGTGCTCTGCCTTTAGCGTCTAACTTCCAGTTTTTTGCAGTGTCTGCTCATTTCTGCTGTCGCCTGTCTCCTGTCTTCTGTCTTCCTTGTCTGCTATCTCATGTCTGCTGTCGGTGTGGCTTTGCTGTTGTTTTAACGTGTTGTCAAATGTGACAAAATTAAGTTAACTGCCAACATTATCGTGCATACAACAAAAACTTTTGTCGCGGTTTCTTCCCCCAAAATAAAACTTTTTTCTCCAACAGCGATTCTTTGCTCTGAGAGCATGGCCCTGTCTGTGTGAGTGTTAACTTTATATTATTTGCATAAAATTCGCAATGTTTCACTTGAAATTTTAATAAAAATTAGTTTTCCTACAGAAAGTAAGTGAGTAAGTGAGTGGCTTCATTATTGTATAACATTTGGCAAGTGATAACATTAGTGATTTAAAATCGCCTATCAGCGAATTGCATAATTTACGCTTCAATTGAATTGTATGGAATTTGATTTTATGCATTTAGCCGTGTGGCAATAGCCTGGCCAATTCAACAGTTGCAAATGTCATGCAGATACGGGCGCAAACACATAGACACGTTCACACACAAACAGATGCATATACATATGGATAAAATCAACAAGTCAGCACCACCGATGTGGGCCACCAAGCGGTTGCCCCTTTCGGCCAAAGCGGACACAAGCTACTGCATCGATAATAACAATTGAAAATGCGCATATTGTGCAAACAGCACATAAACCCAATAAATTCACACACAGGACACACACACACACAGTCGCACACAACGACAGCTTGTGTACTGTCGAGCAGCACTTAATGCCACAAATCTATTAGTTAAGAATTTATAGACATGATTCAAGTCGATTTTATGCACTCAATCGACATTGAGGCTTCCAAATATTCATAAATTTAGCCTCATATTCGAATTCAATTTGATTTAATTAAATTTAAAGTTAATTGTTAGCAAATTCAAAAAGAAAGTTTAGTTTTTATTTTTGTTTGTAATTAATAGCCCATTTCTTAGCCTAACTGTTGGCCAACTTGGTATAATATTGAGCTATCAATGGCTCTGAGTGTGCTACAGTGGAGGCAATCGCGTGGTGCCCCTTTGTGGCATTATCAGCAGTGTGCACTTAACCAAGTCAATGGGGAGCACTTTGATCTGCTCCACACATGGGGCTGTCAAGGCAACAGCGTTTAGTATAGTCCGTTCCATTCCCCAACTTCACTCTCTTTGGGATATACAAGTACCTGTGCATTGGCACATTACCGCCGTAGCTGCACTGATTGGTTGCTCCTCTCACACACGGCGAGTCCTTTGAGCTCATTTGCTGCTCGCATTTCCAATAATTAAACAATCTGTTGACCATTCAGGCATACAACTCTCGTGTCACTTGATTCGATTTCGAGCAGCTTGGCAATTGCAAATTACAGCAGCGCTCGAGTACCGAATACCTGATTGAATACACTCAAGTACTCTAAATGGATGCAATATTCCAAGCTGTCCATAGCAGAAGTATTTCATTAAATTGAATTTCAAAAGCTTTTTGCAAATTTAAGAATTACTAACAAACATTGTTAGCAACTTTGGCTTAAATGCGAGATCTGTTACAAGTCAACTGGCAAACGATTTTGCGGCTTTGCGTAAAGGTAAATATAAAAAAAAAAAAAAACTGTGGAAAAAAAGGGTAAAAACCAAAACGAGCGTATTTGAGAAAAAACCGTTGATGATTCCAATGCAAGCTGAAAGGATTGAGTACTGAACTCAGCTCCTTTTTAGCTGGCAGTTGGCAGCACACGGAAATGGCAATGGCAGCGGCAGCTGTTGCCAATTTCAAAGCAATCGCCGGCAGGAGATTCGCATTTTTTTTTTTTTTTTCATGCTGTACTTAGTTTTTGCCAGCATTTCTGTGTTACTTTTTTTTTTTTTGTTGCATGCAACGAGCGGAGGCAGGCAGTTCAGTGATGATTGTGGATCGTTCGTTGTTCATTCGTTTGCCGCACAAATCAATTTATGGCTGACCAACGATTAAACAATTTTTACTCCGCTTTGTGCAATTGACGTGCCGATAATTACGCCATCCGAACATGTGCGAGTGCGTCGACTACAAAAACAACAAACAACAAAAATCAACTAACAAAAATGAGTTCAGAAAAAAGTCAAATAGAAAGATGAAAAGCCGACCAAATGGCAATCACAAAACAAGCCAAATTTGTAGACTCTGCCACTAGAAAATACCCTGCAGCCTGAAATAAACTGGTTTTGTTATTGTTATGTCAATTTAAAAGCTTTTCAACAAATATAACTAGTTTGGTGTAAGTTTAAAAACTAAACAAGTGTACTGAAAACATAGAAATTCTGCATTAATATTAAATTCAACACTAGTTGGACTTTAAGCTTACACTTAGTTTAAGCAGCCGCACAATCTGCCAGTTACAGGGTATTAAAAGCATCCTTACAAATTGAGCACACTCTTACGTAAGCTTAGAAAAACGTTGGAAATCTATGCTGCAAAGTCAATTTCCTTGTTTATTTAAATTTCAAAGCGACAACATTTTGAGCATTTTGAAAGCAAGCAGAAATCGCAGTTTGCTTTGGTTCTTGACTTCATTTTTTTCCATTTTTTTCTCACTCTTTTTTGTGGGAAACCGTCTACACCTTGAGTCGGTCGTGGCCCATAAACTGGATTAAATTTCGTTTAAAATGTAAATGGAAAACCCCGACAAAAGGTGATAGACAAGCGTTTGCTGAATTATATCAGAAATGGCGTCTTATGCACAACATCAAAAACTAAACAAACACCTCATCAAAAACATCAAAGGCAACACTTTTGTTGTGCAGACGCCTAAACAGAATAAATAAAAAACCAACAAATATATATGTAGGAAAGCGGATAAAAACATCAGAAGGGAAAGCCAACAAAAAAGTAAAAAAGAAAAATGGAAAGCAAAAAATTGGCAAGAAAAGCATTTTCTTGAGCAGCGCGCAGAAAATAAAATCAAGAATTTCACACCTTATCAATTTTGTTAGATTATCAAAACGAAGAGTGAATGGAGAAAGGCGAAGCGGGGAACCGGGGAAGCCAAAAAGCTCTTAAATTGCATCATCAACTTGTGGCGCCCCAGTCTCCTGGAAAGAAAAAAAACATTGATGTAGCCGTCGCTGTAGTTGATGCTGATGGCATTGATGACGTCGTTGGTGTTGTACTGACTGTTGTCATCATCATCGCCGCCACAGTGTCATTAAGGAAGTCAAAAACTTAGACCCCCAAAACGCGTTTACAGTGAACCCTCAGGAAGTGGGCTAAGAGCTTGAGCCTGTCTCCCTCCACCCGCTCTATCACCCTCTCGTTTCTTCTTTCTTTGTGTGACAGCAGCGTTGACATTTATTTTGATTTCAGGTCGAGTGCAATGGGGAACAGAGGCGTACTGGGACTATCTGCCAGGCGTAAGTGCGTGCCACTCCCCCTGCCCCCCTTCCAGCCACCTGACAAAGTCCCCGTTAACCTGAAGTCGAGCTCATGCTAATGTGCATTCAGCTTAGCTGGGGTAAAAACCTTTGCGTTGAGGGTTGCTGCCCTTTTTTGTGACTTGGCCAACTTCACTTACCATTTGTTGTTGTTGTGGCTGTAACATAAAAGCCACTAAATTGAATTTTATGTGACAGTGGCAAGTTTGATGTGTGCGCTTATTAATGGCTGCTGGGATCAGGTCTAGGCCAAGCTCTAATGATAGCTGCTAACTTGGCTGCAATCTCCCAAATAATTGATAGCTTTTTTTTTGCTTAGTTCTTATCTTGTTTGTTAAGCCAGTTCTTTTTGGGGGGTTGGGAGGTAATTGCAACTGTTGTGCTTAAATGCAATGAAATATGGCTTAGAAAAGTATTTCGCGAATGCTTTTGTCAGCACAAGTTACGTTTACAAATGCCAGTAATGTCCTGGTCGCGTCTGCGAAAGTCCTCAGCAAATTCTCAGCATAACTTGTAGCAGCAAACTAGACGAGCATATGTAAAAAATGCACAAACACATTCAAACAGACACACATACACTTCATGGCATAGTTGTGGTGGCCATAAAAAAAAGCTAAAAGCGAAAAAAAAGCTGGTAAATTGTGTGACCCTAAAAGTGTCCGGCAACACATAATGCCAAGTTTCAGTATGTTCAGTATTCGGTGTGTGTGTGTGTGAGGCATAAGGGATAGACTCCCAGTGCAGTCAGTCACACATACTCACATTCACACACACATTTTTACATGCACACACAAATCTGACCATGTCCTTTTTATGCAACGTCTATACGTGCCTCTTGCTGCTCCTTCTGCCCCTGCTCCTGCTGCTGCTCCTACTTGTTTCTGCCACCGAATGGCCGCAAGGAATTTCACACAATTGCTGGAAAAATTGCAGAAAATTGAAAATGTGCGAGAGCATATAAATTTTTACTGCGTCACTTGTAATGCTAAATTGTTGTTATTTATAGCCAGCTGCGACTCGTGTGACTCATGCCACGCCCCCTCCCTTGCCCTTGTCCTTGCCCTTGAGCTGTTTTGTCTTTCTAAGTTTTAGCTTTTAGTAATTCCATTCAAGCGAAACTTTAGTTTAAAATATTTTCCGGAATTTATTAATTTATTTATACTTTAAATTTCCTATCTTTAAGATACACACAAATTTTCATAAGGTAAAAGATGGTTTCCTTTTTAGTTTCCACTCCCTTGACTTGTGATTACAAAATACCGTACCTGAATTCTAATAATTATTGCTTGTAGTTCCAGCATTATTTGGCAAATATAATTAATCTATTGCTATCGTCCTGCGAGATCAGTAAATTGATTATATGTGTCGATAATAATGCAGTGCCCTTGTTTCTAAAATGGTAGAAATCCTTTTCTCAGTGTATATATGCCGCCAGTTGCCAGTTTAAAGAGTATGCCACGTCCATTCGATTGCGACATGGACAGGACCATCAAGTATACGCCCAGTGAGATGGCATATTTCTTACTCCCTAGCCACTTGATGGTCCCGCTCCAATCAATCAATCCACTTGGCTGCAGTTGCAGAGCGCTCTCGAATTGTGTGAAACTCTTGCCAAAAAATAACAGATACGATATCTGAATACAGTTGGCATCGCGCACAATCACATGCAGACTATCGGTCTCTGCAGTCACCTGAGCGGGCACCTGCAGATACTCTACAACAGCCACACAGTTTAAGAGTGCACCACAACGTGAGGCGCCCCAGCTGCTGCCATATTGGCTTAGACTCAGCGCCTCGTCCACATTGGAGGTGAGCCTAATTGGCTCGTTCATCGGCAAACAGCCGACGGTTAGCATGGCATAGAGCTCCTCCAATTTGCCGCCATAGAAACCCATTTTGACTGGATATTGTTCACGCAGTTTTGTGTAGGATTTGGTATGATCACACTTAAGACTCGGTGTGACTTCAAAGATCTGTGTGGGCGCCGTCGTTGGCGCTTGTATCTTGAGATGTGCATACAGATCATTGAACTCACATGGCTGCAATGTGCTCAGAGCCACAAGATCGCCATGTTTCACCAGCACCGCGTGAAGAAGCTTCAACACATTCTTGTGGCAGTTACTGTATTTACCCGAAATTATCTGATGCAGCACTGTCTCCAGTCGATCAAAGTCCGCAAAGACATCAAAGATCGCATTAATGTCTGGACGCTGCTTGCTGTCGAGAAAGTCCTCGGGGAAGGGCCGCAGCAGGGACTCGTAGCGATAACTGTTGGCAGCTGCCACAAACAGGGACAGACGTGCATCGCAGGCCAGGAGATCAGTCTGCAAATGCTTTTGGATTTGATACAGCTCATTGACACTGGGCGTGGCCTCGCAAAAGGGCAGCAGTGTGCAGCTCTGCGCTGCATGCGTGATTTTTTGGCATAACGTTATACCAGCGGCATGTGAATCGTCCAGAAAAGAGATTAACTTCATGATTCCAAATTTGTAGCAATTTGTACACAATTTAGATTGGTCCAAAAATGTTGCTTTGGTATGGAAAAACGAGGGGAGGAGGAGGAAAGGTGTGTATATCGAATACGAATCGAACCTACGCGGATTCACGGCTCACTTGCTTTTGTTTAAAGCCGAAATTTATTTGACTTTAATGTATTTTGATATTTACTTCAATGACATTTGCAAATGACAACAACGCAGCGCTGACTTCTCCCAGGTGCACAGAGTTCAGATTGACAGATTTTCTGCGAGTTTCAAGCGAATTTAGCTTCTTTTTTCAACTCCCTCTCATTGGCTTTCTTTTACTGTAGCCTCCGCTGTGCAGATTGAATTTAGACACTTGTGTGACACGTCGTGATTGCAACTTATGCGTGGGGATGAAGTGGGGAGACTGGGGAAAGAGGGGGAATGGAGTTGGCTTTGCTAAGGGGGTGTGTCTGTAATTGATTAATGGACCTGATGCACGACGCGTAGCTTATGTCAGGCTGCATGTTTACAGCGACAGCAACGACGGGGGCAAAGGGCAATCAATTGAAACCCATTGAGTTATGTTTGGACATGAAATCCACCACCGAGAACCAGTCAATAGCTGGTCACTACGCATAATAGACCAGTTTGCAGTACAAGGGTAGGCGACTCTTCTTGATCAGCAACAATTTCATATACACAAACTTACAGTGGGTGCGTCTGGGTGTGTGTGTGTGTCAGTGTGTTGGTGTTGGTGCTCTGCATTTCAACGGTCGTCGCTTTATCTACTTTAAAAAGCGCCTGGCAGCAGGATGCGTAATTTATTGATATACTCTACCTAAATTATGAGTCTCCTGGGGGGCGTCGGCAGTGAGAGCTCACAATTTTTTGTCGGCTCTAGCTGCAGGTGTTGGTGTAGAAATCAGTTAACCGAGAAAGTTTTTCAACTTTTTTCGGTTTTTTTGCTATTTTTTTTGTGCCTTTGCGTTGCCCTGTGAAATCAGAAGTTTCAGTTTATTCAAATAAACGCCGACATTAAGAGAGTTGCAACTGTTGCTGCCACTGCCCCAATAGAGCACAGTCAAGCGAAGCGAAGAGGCATAAATCAGACAGAGACAGACAGAGTGTGAGAGACAGAGACAGAGAGAGCTAGTGACTGAGCTGGGCTTCAGTTTGCCAACTTTTTTCTTTTTTTTATTTTCGTAGATAAACTTTTGACGCACCAAAAGCCACCACCTTTGCATCATTTAACCCTCTTTTTGTTTCCAATTTTCGTTCTTCACTTGCCGTACGTACTCGTACGCCCGAAAGCGTTATTAATATACGCCGTTTTCTTTTTCCAATGCCAATTCCCTTGGGAGCCAAAGGGGCACATCCACTGAATAATTGCCTTGGCATATGCTCGCAAAAACGCAGCGCAAAGAAACCAAAATCAAGTTGAATTCACAACAAAAAAACAAATAGCTTCTTTAACTTTTTAAACATTTAATGTTATCAGAACTCGAACGCATCGTTTAATTGTTGCATGTTAAAAAATATTAGATTGGTGTGAGATACTCTAGAAAATTGAAATAAAAATGTGTGTTTTTAGAGACTCGACTATTTGGCTGATGTTGATGCCGCAATGCTGCAGCTGGTCTAGCTGATATCGAAGTGGTCCAGAGTTCTGAAAATAAAACAAAACAAGGAAGTGATATAATATATAACTTTTGTAGGGTATTAAGAGCCTAAAAAGATAAGTAACTTATGCCAGAAGTTTTTAAAAAGTTTACGATTTTCAAGTCACCTTTGGTTCACTTTAATTGCCGTGACTGTGGAACGAATCAGAGATATTTTTATTGCTCTCCGAGGGGAGTGAGAAGGCTCAGGTTGTTTTCAATTATAGGCCCGCACATTTGGACCAAATCAATTGGCATATTTTCACACATAAACATAAATTGCCTTCGATTCAAGAAAAACATAGGGCCGAACGGCATAGGGAAAAGCATTAGGAAAAACACACGCGTTCTGCTTTTTGCCATCGCGCCAGAATTTCATAAATATGTACAGCACGTAGACCAGCTCAATAGCCAATTAGAAGAAAAACGCCTTGGCACTTGGAAGAGTCTGCTTTAAAATACATACACAGAGTGAAAGAGATTGAGAGAATGAAAAACTTGACTGAAGTTCGGTGGCAAACCACCGGAAGTTGATTTGTATACGAATACGGAAACGTACACACACATATATAAATATATATATATGCCGTGGAAGAACTCTTCGAGATGTAATAAAGCATCGAGTGCAATAAAATAAAATGCTGTTCTGATATTTCTCTCACGTTTCTTTTGGGTAAAAATTATTAGGCAGCCGCGACCGAGTTGCTTTCATTCCATCTTCATCGCCTTCGTCCATATAATTGTTAAAAAACATATTGGAAATGTTCTAGCAGGAACCTTTCGAAGGTAAGCTACGTGCCAAAGGTGAGTTGATGGAAATAAAAATGGTGTAGTTGACTCACCTTTAGATTGTTTAAAATTTTCGAAAACTTGGGCGTGCCAATGCTGTCGATGAGCTTGGAAAACTGTTGGTCCGTTTCGATTTTATCGAAAAATGTTGCCAGTATTTGATCCGAGGGCACCGCTTCCAGCACACTCTCCACCAGGCCATGCAGACCCTTCAACTGCTCTGCAGTGCTGTTTGTCTCGTGGTTTTCCTGGGGCAGTGCCATCTCTGTGGAGTAAGGAGAACAAAGTCAAAGTCAAATCAATAACTGGCAAAATATTTAATTAAATGCACTTATGTCCAGTGCATAACTACGTCTATGATCTGCCGTACATGTCTGCATTGTTGGCTGCAAATAACTTGGCCAAAAAGGTAAACGAGCAAAGCAATAGCTCTGGGGACAATTTCAAAGATATGCAGCAACTTGTGCCTTGACTATGGATTTTCTATTACACTGTCTGCCTCTGCTGGCACACTGGGAAACATAATTATGTTTTTAGCTAAACAATTTCAAATGTTTGTAAATTAAATTTTGTAGCTGAAATGCAGACTAAATATTAATTTAAATATTAATAATTTAAGTGCCAATTTCTTATCATAGACTTTTCTGACTTTTCTGAGTGTAGCAGTTATGAAAAGACATGCAGCTCTTGGCGTCCACTTCTCATATCACTCGTACGCACCGTCACAAGCCCAAGTGCTGTTGTCCTCTACCGTTTTGGACAACTCCATTAAGGGTGCTGAAATGGTCTGGACCAGAGTTTTGGCCAGCTTCAGCACATCCAGACCACTGGCATTGAAATAACCAGTAAAGGCCAGCACTTCCGGCAGTTGAATGAGCTTTTGCCGCTTCTCGGCGAACTCGTCGCTGTTGAGGTATCTGTAGGCTCTTTGAACCTCCACATCGTGTTGATAATAATTGCTGACTATGGCCTGAATTTGCTGCGTTGGAATCAGGGCCACAAATGAGCTCATGTCAATCGGGCTAGCAGGAGGTGTGGCTGAGTTTAGCACCGTCTCTTCTTCATCCTCCTCCTCTTCGGACTCATCTTCCTCTTCAGAAGCCGAAGCATCACGTTGAGTTTCTATTTCTCTGCGACTTTTGTGTGTTAGAAAAATCAAATCATCGGATACACTGTCTTCTTTGCTATCTGAGCTGCTGTTCTCCTCGCTGGATTTGGATTCACTGAGTGTGATTAGAGCTACATTGACTTCTGTAGTACCGGTGGGATTCAAGCTCACAATGTCCTCTACCATGACCACATCTTGGTCAGTAGTTTGAGGTCTAGGTAAGGCACCGACAGTCACACAGCTCGCGATGATCAGGCACAGAGATGCGAAGCGTTCACGATTCATTTTGTAACTGCAGAGAACAGAGATAAAGTGCCAGTGATGATGCTGCTGCTTATTTATTATTGGGTGATTATTTAATTGAGTTTTGGACACAAACAAAGTCACAAAAGCAAAGCAAAGCAAAGCAAAAGAATGTGAGAGCGAGCGACCCTGTGGCAATGATTGTCTGTCACGAGATGTGCAATCAATTTGTAGAGACACTCGTTACTTTTGTCTAAACTTTGAGATTGTACAATATTTCATAGTTTAATTGAACAATTGATTTATATGCAGCAGCATATAAATAATGCTAATCTAGCATAACGTTTATCAAAAACAATTCGATTGGGTAATAAAATGTAGCCACAGGCTACAAGGCCTTGACCAAATCATTACGGATGGAATATAAAGCGACTAAAGTTTGAATTGTGTGTAAGTAAATGAAAATTTTCAAGAAAAGCAAACAGACAGTGTGTGTTTTTGTATGTGTGTGGGTGTGTGTCATTCACACTTTGACAGCTGTTACTGTATCACTCAGTTAGTCACTGGCTGTCACTCATTCTGTGCTTCAATTCTCATTCGCATGTCAAACTGTGCATAAAATATATTTACACACACATTCACACACACACACACTCAGTGTGTGTAACTCGCCCACACAGATACATTTACGCTTGATATATTCATTCGTTCATTCAGCAAGTTAAGTAGGAATAAAATTGTCAATTTTCATGTCATTATTTCATGTCGTCATGTACGCGAATACACTTTCGCATGTGTCAGACTGTGACTATGAGCATGAAATGAATATGAGTGTATGTAGGTGTGTGTGTGTGTGTGATTTTGCGGGTGTGAGGGCACTGCACACACAGTTATGATTTATTCACTTGGTTTGATTTATTACAAGCTTCATGCCCTGTCTCTCCCACTCGCTCTTCCTTGCTTCCTACGCTTCCCTCTCTTTCTTTCTCTTCCCCTCCCTCTGTGCCTCTAATGTGAATGTAAATTGTGCACACAAAACCAATAATTGTAACGTCATCAACGTTGACAGCTCCATTGGAGCAATTTTTGAGGTAAATTTCAGTTTCATTTTCAGTTTTGGTTTCTGTTTCAGTTTCAGGTGGCAGCAAATTGCATAACATATGACACTTTAGAAATTTTTAGCGCCTGTCCAGGAGCAGAGCACTTGCCACAAGTGTCATAACTTTGCCACACGCCAAAACTTCTCGCTGGCTTTCTGTCCTTCTGTCCTTCTGCCCTCCATGGCCACTTTCCACGCAGGGGTGCTTCGGCTTGCGCCGTTCGAGCTGCTGTTCCGCGACAGTTTTGCGGACCAAACTTATAAATTAATTTTGGCACAGAAAATACTTCGGCAAACGCTTGGCATACCTCAGCTGGTGCGACACCTGCTCCAGTTCCCTCTCCCGCTTGTTACCTGGTATGTCCTGGCAGCAGGACGGCCTAAGGAATTGCATGGCAGCATGTCGCAAGTGTTGCGGTTATGGCCAACTTACTCATAATTAACTGCAGTCCGGCTAAAGGGAAAGGCATTTTCTCGGAGCGCAGAAGACTTTTCCGCGCACCTGCGACTTGAATACTTCGAGGGGGTTGAAAAGTTAATTTCATGCCCGGCCAAGGATGTGTGTTCATGGTGGTAAGCGGTGTTTCATTGGCTCAGTTGCTCCTCGAGTTTGTGGTGTTTTTCTTTTTTTTTTTTGTATTTTTAAAGGTTCGGCGCTTTTGTTTATGTTGCGGCACAAGAACTCGCATTTTACCGCAAGTGTCAACATTTATTTCCAACTTAACACTTTGGCGTAACATTGCGCTTAATCCGACGCGCCAGAACTTGACTAATTTTGTGCAAAGTTCAGCATTAACATTACCGCAAATTAGCAAAAGTTTTCGCACAGCCAAAAAACAACAACAAAAATGGCAGAAAAAAATAAAATAAAATCCAGTTTCAGGCGCAAAACCAAAAAGCGCGATGAGCCGCCATTTGAGTTGTTGTCTGTTGTCTGTTGAGTTGCCTACTTCTTGCTGTTGTTGTTCTTGTTGTTGTTGCTAGAGTTGTTCCTGTTGTTGTTGCCTTTGCTATCTGCCTGGTTCACTGACTGCCATAAATTAACTTGTCCTGGAAACAGGGCAAACTGCTTACGCGCGCGTTTTCCTAGTTCTCGTCTCTGACTTGCCAGATTTTTGTTTTTAATCTGTTACTTGTTTTTCTTGTTGTTGATGTTTTTGTAGTTGCTGTAACTCATGTTGAGTTTTGGTTGCTTTTAATTATGTGGCTGCAGCCCAAAAGCGCCAAATGAGTTTGTTTGCCAAAGCTGCTAGACGCCAAAACAGCACAGTTTTTTAAGTGATTATTCGCATATCTGTTCTAATTTCTAAAAACAAATATTTTATTATCAATAGAAATACTATAATTTAAGGCTCAGATTTAGTTTAAATTCTTGCTTACAACTAGTTCTCAAGAAATTCGTCTAAGACTTTATAAATATTTGCCAACTATTTCTATTATATAACATTTAATTTTAATTAAAATGAAACCAAATTGTGTTTGTTTTTCTTATATCAACTTTCATTGACTATATTTGATGGTCTACAATATTGATTGACTTGTTTGTTACGCTTTAATATTCAATTTTATTGAGAGATATCTATAAATATTGTTGTCCTGCCATGGTGGCACTTACACAAGTGTCAGTCTGCCATTCAGACAGTCTCAACTGTCCACAAAATGTCCGACATTGGCGATAATATTAACTTTGATTCTTGCCATAAAAACTCGGTGGCAAAACAATAAAAAGATGAGTCTATTAAATGGAGCTGTTTTCTTGTTGTTGTTTTGTTCTTTTTGTCAGGTGTCAGGGGTATAAATTGTTGATAATTTGCATGATATATATTTTTTTGTTATTGTTGGTTGACGAACTGCTTATCAATGTTTTTTGCTTGACCGCACACTGGACTGCAGGTTGTTTGTGGCACTCGCACCAGTGCTCGCTCTGCGCCAATTGTGCTGACACTGGGTGGAAAGCAGAGAGAGGGACTGGCATGGAATGAGGTGGGTAGAGTGTTTGGCGCTTTCGAGCGCAAAGTTTGCAACGCTTTTGACACGTTTGGCAAATATTTGAGCACGTCTAAAAGCGCGTAACGTTCGCGGGCGGTTCATATTTTGATTTTCAAGTTCTCTACCCATTTATTCCTCCTGTTCTTGGGCAGCACCAGTGAGAGAGAGAGAGAGAGAGCGTGTGGGTGAGGACAGGAGTTAGGGTGTGAGCAGTGGAGTTGCGTGCCAACGCGTGCTTTGCCCTTGTCCGTGGCTTTAATTAATTTTCGCTTCCGTTAACAATTTTTATGTGCGAATTTGAAACTGCGGACAGAACGGCTTTCATAGAACTCATATATACTCGTTCTACGGCTTGCATGTGCTGATTTCGTGTTTATGCTTTCTTTAATTTGCCACAAATAAGTATACGACCGGTTGGTCAGTCTGCCACAATTTTTTGGCACAGCATTATTTGCCGGAAACATGCGATTAGATTTCCTGAATTCAGCTCAACTCAAAAAAGGGAAGGAAGAAGCGTGCAACAAGTTAATTACGCTAATCCAAACTCCTGTTAAACTTAATATTTATTGTGATTTCATTGTGATTATTGCTCGAATAATTTCATAAACATTCCAAACTTTCAATTGCTCAATAAATAAATTAAATATTTAGTTTGTGGAATTTAGCAAAAGACCCAACTCTCATCTCAGTTGAATGGTTAAACAACAAAACATAAGCGTGCCCTGCATGCTGCATATATATAAATATATATAAAAGAAGAAGCTAAAAGTTGCTGCCAAAAAAAAAGAGAAAAAGCAAAAATGGCAAATATATATATGAGAAAATAAAAAACGGAAAAACGAAAAATAAATAACGGAGATGTACAAAAATAAGCTGAAAGTCTTTTGAAGTTCCAAAGTAAAAGCAACGACAGCGGCAAAGGCAACGATATAAAGTTAGCGCTTTTTGGCTTTGACGCACGTAGCTGCCGATTTGAAAGTTTGTCCTGTGTGTATGCGTACATGTGTGTGTGTGTGTGTGTGTGTATGTGGCACAACAACACGCCAATGCCAAGCCGCGGCTGCCTGTCGAAAAAGCCAAAAGCAATCGACAACAACAAGAAAAACAACTGGAAAAAGTGGTAGAGAAAAGTCGTGCTACTTTTGCGAACCGCGTTCTCAATTCCCCTCACTTTTCCTCTGGCAGTTTTGCAGCGCTTTTATTAAGCTTATAAATTTTTTATTTAAGACTTTGCTCTTTGAAAGAGTTGGGCCAAAAACTACGGCACTCATGTGACATTTATTTGAGTTTTTCGATTCAATGCAACGGGTTCAGTTAATCATGCACTAAATTTTCTGACTGCCCCCAGAGCAAATACTGTGGCACTTTGGCCACATGCAACTTTGAATTTGCATCGTAAATTATCAAATCGTTAATTTAAATTTTTTGAAAAAACTTTTTACTAAACTCCCAAAGGATGTCGGAAAAACTATAAATTTGAAATTTGAGTAGAAAAAACTGTCAGCTATTGATCCCACTTGAGCTACACTTGATTCCCAGTGCATTCGATATATAATTTAATAAACTGCTGCAATGCGCTTTTGTGGCAGCATTTTCAATATGTGATCAAAACAGACACTATTTTTATGCAACTAACCCAAAAATTGACATCGAAAAACCCTTTTTATTTTGACTTTCAATGACAAACTATAAAAAATTGGATTGTCCCCACTAAAAAGAAGTCTAAACAACCTAAAGCCCAGCTAAGCTGCGATATTTTTGGTTTTCAATTAAACGTTGAATATTTTACAAACCAAAAACTTGATATTTATACTAACTGTTTTTGTTTTCTGATCACATTGATATAGTAAAATGTTTAACTTACTTTCTACAATTAAAATGACAATTTTTAAAGGTGTTTTACACTTTTGTAAATGTCGGTCGATATAGCTATCCATTTATTGCACCCATTATTTTTCCCAAAGAAAACTCAACTGAAAAGAAAAATTAATTGTGTCCAAAAATTAAACTACTAAATAAAGATATTTGACATGCAAAAGTAATAAGGAGTTTCCTTCAATTTGTATCACGTGTCGTATGTGTAATATTGATAACGTTTATGGGCGTGTCACGTTCAGCATATAAATTGCTTAGTTTAAGCATATTTCAAAAGAAAAATGAATAAAATAAAATTATATGTATGAAAACCATTTTGTTATCGAAGAGGTGCGAATTGCTTTTGTTTTTATGCTCTTGACAACTGTCCAAATAGTTGGCCAGCAAATGACCAATGCAAACTGGACCCACACACACACACACACATTGGCATGCATAAGTAAGGCATGACACCAAAGGAAATCAATTTCCATATGCAAAAGTTTTTAGTGCACGTGCCCGGGACCAGGACCTGGACCAGAACCAGAACCAGAACCGGGTGTGTGAACCATTTGGTTCTGTTCTGTTCTGTTCTTTTCTGGTCTGTTCTGTGCTGGCCGAAATCGAATTTGGTCCATAAAATATTCAAATTGCGCTGTATAAACGTCGCATAAACATTTTTTGTGTTCCGCTGCAACTCAAAGGAATAAATACACATACCATATACATATACAGATATATATATATTTATATAGTAGATGTATATAGGTATATATTGAAATTGGTGTACCCTTATGGCCTTTACCTTTTGCTCTTGTTTCGCCTTGCATCTAGTGCATAAATTTTTATGTTAAAACACCAAAGCCGTAGGCTGCTGCGAGGTGAGTTCGATCACTTAATATGTCCCGTGGCAGAAATTCAATTTGCAGCACATCCGTAGACCAGGAAAAAACCAAAGAAAAAAGAAAAACGAAAATACTGCAAATGGTGTTGCCTTTAATGTCCAAAAAGTGCAAATGTGCCACAGCTGCCCCAACAGCCACAGCCACGTCTTTCTTCGCAGTCGGAGCAAAACAAAGCGCAAAAAAGGAATTGCCGTTAAGCCCTCTTGGCCCTGTCGAAAATAAAGCGTACCCAACACTCATACACATACACAACCATACGCACACCCACACACAAACAGGCAATTGGACATTTCGGTTAGTTTGGTTACTTTGTTGCTGTCGCTTTTGATGTCCTTACTCCCGACGACTGCAAAAAGTTTCAGCTTTTTTTTGTATTTTGGCAGTTTTCGATGTCCGAGCGATTGATTGAAAATTGATTTCATTATGAGCACTTGACGCAATCCTCGGCTCATACCTCTCTACGGAAATTGGATATTGGACAGCAACGGTTTTTGGGGAGTTTTTATTGTCGTGTATTGTCTCTAAATATATTCAGTTATTTGCAAATTAGTCGAGGCAATTGTTGACATTCCGACTGTCTCAACGAATTCTGTGGAATTCTTTAAATGTAATGCTAACCGAAATGCTACACCATGCCCCCGCCTTCCACCCCCTTACCCCATTACATGTTGGAATTAAGCCGCTTACGGCCAACTGTTGGGTTGGCTCATTGCTCTCTGCGTTTTGTTTTTAATTCTGTTGCCGGGACTTGAGTCTTTTTGGCCGAAATATAACGATGTTGCCATTTCACTTAAGGCCGCTGCCCAAGTGCACTTCTGCTTGCCACAAATGGCTGTTGTCAGAGTGCTTCACCCCCTCCCGTTTCACTACTTGCCTCAAAATATTTAGCATAAAAGGTGTGCGAACTGCGAGTTTTGAGTCTTGAGTTTCGTGTCTTGGATTCGCTTTGCATCAATTTTCGTGAAGTTGCCAGGATTCCGCAAGGATATCTCGAGGTGTCACCCTTGGGTTTGAGGTCGATACATTTACATAATGCGCCCCCACCAACAAAATGCAAATGAGAACAAATTAAATGTGGCCAGAGTGCACTAAGCCACAAGTCCCCAAATATATGTACTCAGTGTATGTATAGTTTAAAAATTACCTAGCAGGCCTTACTATAGTTGGAACACTTATACACATCTACAATTTAGTTAACTAAAACTGCAAAATGGATGACAAGAACAAGATTCCCGAGTACTGTATGTCAGAGGAGGACAAGCTCGCCAAACTCGAGGGTATGCCTAGGGATATAGATACCTTTTGGAATGCGGATATGTCGCAACCTCCTTCGACCCAAAGTGGCAAGCGTCAGCTGACCTATCGGATTAACAATAAGGGCTTGGGATACACTCATCGGGAGCGATATATACTGGGTATTTACGGCTTATTGCCGGCTGCTGTTTGGACCATGCAACAGCAGGTGGAGGCCCATCAAAAGTATTTTGCCACATTGACTTCTGACTTGGCCAAGTATATATTTCTCACCGACTTGGAGGCCTGCAATAAGAAGCTCTTCTTCCGTGTTCTAATGAGTCATCCCGATAAATATTTAAAAGTCTTTCTGAGCGCCGATTCCGGATTCTTGGTGAAGCAGTTCAGTTACTCGTATACGGCAATTCGTGGCATGTTTATCACGATCAAGGAACGTGGTCATATCTTTGAAACACTTAGTAATTTCCAGGATCGCGGGAGTGTTCGCTGTTTGATTGTGAGCAATGGAAAGTCGGTTCACAGTTGGGGCGATAAAGGTGTACATGGCACACCTGTTATCTATTACAAAATGTGTTCACATGTCGTTCACGGTGGAATTAATCCGACTTACATTCTCCCTGTGACCTTGGATGTGGGCACTGATAACGAGTTGCTGCTAAATGATAAGCAATATGTTGGCGTCAGACAGAAACGTGTAACGGGCCCTGAGTTTGCGGCTTTCTTTGAAGAGTTTACACTGAGTGTGATTCGTTTATTTGGGCCACGAGCGATCATTCAAATCAAGGACTTCGGATCACTGGATTCAATGCGACATCTGGCGCAATATCGCCATCGACAGTGCTTCATGAACATCGATGTGCAGTGCTTGGGAGCCTGTGGATTGGCCGGTGTCTTGGGTTCTATGCAGATCACCCAAATGCCCTTCAAGGACAATACTCTACTCTTTCACGGCCTAACGAGTTTCAACATTGGCATGGCTCACATGTGTGTGGCTTACTTGAAACGTTTGGGTCTTAACGAGACGTCAGCAAAGTCCCGTATCTGGTTCTTCGATGATAAAGGACTTGTCGTGGCAAGTCGCGCAAAAGTCCCAGAGCAGCTGAGGGAATTCCAACAGGTTCATAAACCAATTGGTGATCTGGTCGAGGCAATTGACGCCTTGAAGCCCAACATTCTAATTGGCTGTAGTCTTAAACCAAATGCTTTTACTAAGGAAGTGCTAAAAGCCATGGAAAGGAGTGCCCAAGTACCCATTATCTTTGCCATGTCACGACCACTGGCAGCATCCGAGTGCACGGCAAATGATGCTTTCGTCTACACGAAAGGTCGCTGCATCTTCATCTCGGGCATTGCACTGCCCCCTCTGAAGTATGCCAATAAGGTCTATCAGCCAGGGTATTGCAGCGTCGACTATATTCTGTCTGGACTCACACAGGGCATAATTCTGTCCGGCATGACAACTGTGCCGGATGAGATTTTCTTAGTTGCCGTCGATCGTTTGTCGAATATCGTTTGGCCCAATGATTTGGCCAAAAGGGATGTCTATCCACCGGTTCGAAAACTGAGATGCATTAATCTGCAAGTTGCCGATGCTGTCTTCTGTCTGGCTTATCGTCGTTCCTGGGCGAGTCTCTGGCCAGAGCCATCGAACTCCATGGAGTATATCAAAAGCAAGCAATACGATCTCGAATATATAAACACTATACCGCATATCTACACCATGTCTGATAAACCGCTTAAGGCCACCGAGTCGGAAAAGTTCTAAAAAAGAACTGGTGTACCTCTCTATATGTACAATTTAATATACTTTCAATAATTACACACATGTCTGTGGCATTTCTCTAATTGTATGACTAGTCAAATATTACAGCCACTACAGACAAATTTAATTTTTACTGAAAATTGTAGACGAAGGACAATTAACTGCATGCAATTTTAATATGCCAAATGAGTGTGTTCACCTAAGGTTCAGTTAACGTTGTGTAACTATTAAATACAGGAATTGAACTGGAATTGTTGTATTAAACCGAATCAACCACCAGAAAAGTGCATAAAATAAAAGTGTATGTGTGTGCGCCGCTCTGTCTGTGTGTGTTTGTGAGAGTGCTCCTGGAATTGACAGGTATTTCATGAGGGAACAAGGTTTCATTTCATTTATCAATGTGACAAATGAAATGCACGTAGCGTCGTGTCTTTCCTTCAATTCAAGTCTTTTATTGCGGTTTTCTACGACAATGAGCACACAGCACAGTGAATGCCATTATTTCGACGACATTTAATTGAAAAGAAATAATAGTAGAGTAGCAAAACATGTTTGTTGACTTTTTACAAAATAAATTACAAAACCGTTGTTGAAACTAAATTGTACTTGCTTTAATAGTATTAATCTACTGTAAATAAAAGTAAACTAGCCTCAAACCCTTAAGTTTCGTATTAAACTCAGTCTGGCAATAAACTGAGCTTTAAGCACTTACCTGCAAAACACCTTGAACTTAAAGCCGTTGCGTGCATGTTGGATATAAACACTTCACAGCTTAAATCCTGAATTATAACTCTATTAACTTCATATATAAAT